>JASEVX010000008.1:12731161-12795228 GCA_031761405.1 Serripes groenlandicus
GCATGCATTTGTCTTGCGGTAAGTCCTATAATTTACATTATTGTCTTTCTTTTTGTTGTTGTCAATGTATTGACTTATATGTATTATAAATTAGCAATCAAAAACTTACCATATCTTATTGTTTTTGTTTATTGTCTTACTTACTTTGTATATTTGCTACATATATATAAACAAACAATTAGTCAATGGGACTGTAGATCGCTTGATTGTTTTGCAAACACGTATATACACATATTTCTATTTATCCATAGGGGTCTAGGGGAGTCTAAACAATTGTTTAACCCTTTCCCACTTGTAGACGCATTCTTACGCTTCTGCAACAGACGACTTTTGAACACTTTGTGGAAATGAAGACATTTCTCAAAACGAGTAATTTCTCCTTTTGCCACAATGTTTTCAACTGTTTTCAATAATAATACCTTCATTAATTTCCATGTTTTTGCCTAGCGGTTGTCAGTTTTTAGTGGAGACACTGCCAAGTTTGGTCATACCATACTATAAATGTGGTAGATACGGATTCGCTTACACAGGAATCAACACTACCAAGATAAACCTATCAGTATAACTAGTAAATAACACATGAAATATAGAGCTGTTGCTTTAACTAAAATACAGTTTGAAAACAACATAAAACCCCGAAAATCCAAACATCACAGTAATACAGTATATGATATGTACATTGTAAAAGTCGTCAACAGTACGGTGAAGATTAATTTATACTTTATCAGTGGTGATATATTGTTTGTTTACATTTTCCAAAATGGCAGAATATACTCGAAATATTTATTGTATGAGATGTCTATCAGAGTATGTGGCTTTTCCTTCAGGTTTTTTAATCGATTGCGAAACAAGCTTTCAACCTATATTAATCACGTTCGATGTTTGCTTCCTGAAGACTTAACCAGTTCTCATTCCGTTTGTGTGGAATACTGTTAAAGGCAGGACCAGCTCATCACGGGATTGCAACCCTGTACTTTTGTCTGTGACATCATATCTATATCCCCCTTCGAAAATGTATTCGATATGAAAACATCAGATCTTTAGAATACGCAGGCCGAACTTGGTCAACATTTGGTGTCTCTTGGGGCATGCCTTATTAATGTAGGTGTAATCATGTAAACATAATCATGATGCAATGAAACGTCTGCGTAACGTTGATTCACTGTGTCAGCTCTAATATGTGCCAACATGTACTTGAAATCTTATATGAGCCGTTCCACCAGAAAACCAACCTTGTGGACTCAAACTGCTCGAAGCGGCTCACATATACAGTATATCGTAACTATTTTGGTATTGTTTCCGTGAGCATAGCTTCGACAGAACTCAGAACTCAGATCTCAGTTTTGTTTATTAGTAAAAAAGGTCCTCTGTCCTAAAATACATAACATTTGGAATACAAATCCAATATTCATACAACATTGTTATGTCCTTAACGACAACAACGATCAGGGCGTAGCTCCATTCAGGCACTGTAGGCACGTGCCTACACATTTTTTCTTAAAATGCCTCAAAATGCAGCTGCGGCGATAGACATCTGCGTAATTCCGTCTTAGGGGGATAGATGTATAGGGTAGTGATTCCTGAAACAGAAAATCTACAGGAGGCTAAAAGTGTCTATCCGGGTAGGCCTGTGTGGCATGCTTAGGGTGATCCGGGTCGATACTTTACGCAGAGTCCACAATGTGGACTTTCTCACGAGATGGCCTGCACATTGATTATTGCAAAGCTACACCCCTGACGATGTATATGTACACATCATGGCACAAGAAGAACTATCATCTTTGGGGATTCTTATTGCATATACCATTCACGACTGTCCTACGAATTGGGCGGATTGTAAGTCAAATTATGATTAAAACCTTTGGGCGTTTGTGACAGGCAAAGACCACATTGATTATTGCAAAGCTACGCCCCTGACGATGTATATGTACACATCATGGCACAAGAAGAACTATCATCTTTGGGGATTCTTATTTCATATACCATTCACGACTGTCCTACGAATTGGGCGGATTGTAAGTCAAATTATGATTAAAACCTTTGGGCGTTTGTGACAGGCAAAGACCACAACCAGATTGCATCTCCGCAAAGTTTGATCAGAGACGTTCTTGTAAATCATTTCCTTTATTAAGGTTTCGTTAAGCGCGTGTGTTTGTTGTTACAACATCTTGACATATGACTAAATGACACCAACACAGAGTCTCACACAGTGTGTGTTAAACGTCGCCTGCTTCTGAGACGCTAAATGTCGCCTGTGTGAAATTAACAACGCCCTCGAAGTTATTATTGTGGTTTATTTTACCGTGAGTCGTCCCGGAAGTTCAACTTGAAATGTCGACACAAGTCTCCAGTATGTACCTTATAATAACTTACAACATAGTTCAGAGTGCGGCAATTAAGCGGTGTTCTATGAAACCCATTAATACGAAACTAGTCACCAGTGTAGATCCGGTCAAACCCGCGCATCGGCGCCGCTTGACTGATCTTTGCACTGTTAGTCGATTAGTCACAGACGGTTGTAACGCATGTCTGACACACAGTTGATACGATACTATGGATGGACAGACCGATCTTTATATACACTCTTTATTATTACGCTGGGATTAGTTTATACTTAAAGACTTTAAGAGGTTTCAAGCATTAACCCTTTACCACATACAGCTGCTTTCTGACACCTCTGCAGCAGACGGCATTTGAAAACATTGTGGCAAAAGGAAAAAATGCTCATCATGAGCCATTTCTCCATTTGCGACAACGATTTCAACTCTGTTCAATAACCATACTATATCAATAATGTAGATTTGTCTATACTTTATACTTGATCATTTCAAAGTCGCTGATGCAGATGTATTGTATGTGGGAAAGGGTGGTTCAAGCGTATGATGGGATTGCAAACCTCTACTATGATGAGTGTATGACTAGACCTTGGACATGTTAAGATTACTTGAGTCGTTGGTCGATCTGGTTGTTGAAAAATCTCAGAAACGGACTCGGTAGTATAGTTAGTGGATCGAGTGTCCGACGTGTAATAACGAGACACAGGCTCGAGCCACGGTTGGGTCATATCTTATTCTTTTAGCCCTTTCCCACATACAAAACAAATCTGCAGCAGACGACTTTGAAAACATTGTGGCAAAAACCTGAAAAATCTAAATAGCTTAATTGTTAAATAAAGTTGAAAACATTGTGGGTAAAGGTGACATTGCTCATTATGAGCAATTTCAACTTTGGCCACAATGTTTTCAAAAGTCAAAAATTGCGTCAAAATGCGTCTGAAGATGGGAAAGGGTTAAAGTAATAGAAGTAAAGTAGCAGTGTCTCCCTTCCTTGGCGGTAAGGATTATGAGAGAAACATTCCGAGTATTCCGACTGATGCTCCAGTTCCAGATTAAACTTACCAATATAACGGTAAATGACTCTGAAATCCTTCGAAACCAGCGTGGAACCCCATTCAAACACACACATCATCACTTTCGGATGAGCAACATATTTTCACTGAATACCAATAGAACAAAAGACTTCAATCATCCATTGAAATGTTAAGAATTAAACCTAGACGTGATTATATTTAATTTTCCCTACAATTCAGTGCCGAGAGTTCAATGTCATTCTTTGTTCTCATAGCAATAGCGCGTAACCTTAGTTGGCAGAATTGTTAAAACACCTGGAATAACTGTTTACATTTTGCTTCTATTCCAAATTTCGTTGTGAACTACATTTGAGCTGTTTCGTGAGAAAACCAATATAATGACCTCTGCGTTATGTATCGACCCAGATCAGCCTGCGCAGGCTTATCCGGGCCGACACATTCCGTCTCAGGGGGATAGTGGTATAGAGTAATGATTCCTGAAAAATCCACAGGAAATTGTCTGTCAGGGTTAGCCTGCGCGGCATGTTTAGGCTGATCCGAGTCGATACTTTACGCAGAGTCCACAATGTTGGTTTTCTCGCGGAACGGCTCATATCAATATATCTGCGTAATGTATCGACCAGATCAGCCTGCGCTGTCCGCGCAGACTGATCCGGCCGACACATTCCGTCTAAGGGGGGATAGATAGAGTAGTGATTCCTGAAACATAAAATCCACAGGAGGCGAAAAGTGTCTGTCCGGGTTAGCCTGCGCGGCATGTTTAGGCTGATCCGGGTCGATACTTTACGCAGAGTCCACAATGTTGGTTTTCTCGCGGAACGGCTCATATCAATATATCTGCGTAATGTATCGACCAGATCAGCCTGCGCTGTCCGCGCAGACTGATCCGGCCGACACATTCCGTCTAAGGGGGGATAGATAGAGTAGTGATTCCTGAAACAGAAAATCCACAGGAGGCGAAAAGTGTCTGTCCGGGTTAGCCTGCGCGGCATGTTTAGGCTGATCCGGGTCGATACTTTACGCAGAGTCCACAATGTTGGTTTTCTCGCGGAACGGCTCATATCAATATATCTGCGTAATGTATCGACCAGATCAGCCTGCGCTGTCCGCGCAGACTGATCCGGCCGACACATTCCGTCTAAGGGGGGATAGATAGAGTAGTGATTCCTGAAACAGAAAATCCACAGGAGGCGAAAAGTGTCTGTCCGGGTTAGCCTGCGCGGCATGTTTAGGCTGATCCGGGTCGATACTTTACGCAGAGTCCACAATGTTGGTTTTCTGGTGAGACGGCTCATTTAGTTCACCCTCTTTGCTAACGGAAAACCTACAACGCGGCAATTGCGAGCATTGTAGATCAAGATTAACCTGCGTTTCGGCTCTCTCCTGGGTTCGTTACTGTTCGCACACGCGTCACAGAACGTAACAAGCTTTAGATTCGCTAACCGAAATCATTCTACCTTGGTCATTGGTTTTCCTTGGGCTAATTTACATAGTATTCTTTTAACTACGGAATACGGAATAATGTCTATATTTTGCTTAGACCAGATAAGGAACTATAGTTTGGACATGAAAGAGACGCTCCTTAAACATACATGAAAACTAATCATCAACAGATTGTACAAGTCGTAAACATTAAACAATACTAACATCTGTATTACATACAGATTGTACTAGTCGTAAACATTAAACAATACAAACATCTGTATTACAGATTGTACAAGTCGTAAACATTAAACAATACAAACATCTGTATTACATACAGATTGTACTAGTCGTAAACATTAAACAATACAAACATCTGTATTACATACAGAGTGTACAAGTCGTTAACATTAAACAATACAAACATCTGTATTACATACAGATTGTACAAGTCGTAAACATTAAACAATACAAACATCTGTATTACATACAGATTGTACTAGTCGTAAACATTAAACAATACAAACATCTGTATTACATACATAGATAAGTAAACAGATAGTATTAATGGTATGGTTATAATAAAAATAATAATTGTGATAATGAAAATATTGATAATAACAATAACAATATTGATGATTATAACAATAATATTACATCGTTTAAAATGCTGGAGTGTATACATGTACATATGAAACTTATTATATATATACAAACGTCGTATCTGCGTATTAAAGAAGCGTCTATAAAGTCTCTACACTCCTTTATTCGCTTAGGAATATCGAAAATAAAATACGATTCATATCAATTGCCCAAGTAATTAATGAAAAAGGAATAATGATATGGTTCTACAATGGTCGCAAATGACTTCCGGTTGATTTTCTCAAAGCTCCATTTTAGCATTGAACAATACATTAACAGAGCTCTAGATAAGGAGCATTTTTTCATGTTCCAAAAGCCGTATTTGACATTCAAACCCTATGTTGTGAGTACTCAAGAGAATCGTCTCAGACGATTCTTTTGAGTACCGATAATATAGGATTTTATTGAGTTATAAGAGAAATATTGTGGGGGAAAGACCTGAACACTCCCTCTTATCTAGTCCTCTGCATTAGTGTTATATGTTTTCACTAATCGTTATCACTGTATAATTAGGATTTCCTGGATTAGTTAATATGCACGCGTCATCGTCATTGAAGTATCCGTGAGATGAGTTTTCTTAAGTAGAAGATGACTAACAATCATAACGTGCGCTGATTCAAGTAGGGGGGAATAAATGAAACGTTCCGCGAGAAAACCAACAGTGTGGACTCTGCTTAATGTATCGACCCGGACCAGCCGCGCAGGCTAACCTGGACAGACACTTTTCGCCTCCTGTGGATTTTCTGTTTCAAGAATCATTACTCTATATCTCTATCCCCCTTAAACGGAATGTGTCGGCCCCGATTAGCCTGCGCAGGGTGATCTGGGTAGATACATTACGCACAAACCATAAAGTTGGTTTTCTTGTGGAACGGCTCAGATAGTGTCGCGCATTAGTGAATTGTCTAAGTATCAATGTAAAGTCCGGTTGAGACTTCGGCTATTCTTTATTTTGTGTTTCGCTTACTCTTTGTAGCCATTACTCTTCCGCGAATACGATGTAGACAATTCTAAGTTGAAAAGTTTCAATATGATATAATGATAAAATACATGAGTATCCACCTGCAGACGAATATACAGCGGACGACTTAGAAAACGTCTAAGTTAAACAATGGAAACTCTAAAAAAATGAAAATAGGGTTAGTGAATAGAGTTAAAAACATTGTGCTAAAGCGAGGGAGACATTGCAGAATACGATAATTTTCTTCGTCAAATTGCGTATACAAGTGAAAAGATAGTAAATTGAAAGCAGTTTCAAACAAGAGAAATTGCTCTCCTCTCTCTAAAACATAAACGTGTGTGTCTGACCATCGATTTGAGAGCAGGAAATCAACCCTTATGGTTATTTAACCCTTTCCCTCATACGACAATTCCGTAGCAGACGACTTTGAACGTATTTTGTCAAAACATAGAACATCTCTATAATTGAATGGATAACCTATGACAAAAAGTGGAAAACATTGTGGCAAAAGGAGAAATTGCACGTTTTGTGCAATTTCTTCTTTTGTCACTATGTTTTCAAAAAGCTGTCTGCTGCAGATGCATCAGAAAGCGTCTATATGAGGGAAAGGGTTAATAATCATACATGCACTTGCATTAACATAGGCGATTTGCAATACTTTTGCCTGTACCAGCTGTGTAAATTCTTGTGTGTGGGAAAATGTTCAATTCTTTCATTATGCAAATTTGAGCCGTCTGCTGCAGAGGCGTCAGAAAGCGTATATATGAGGGAAAGAGTTAATACAGACGTGCTTTCTGTTCAATACACTCAAAAGGGATATCAAGTGCCAGATGTTTCTTGGAAACTTTCTATGACAAAATTGCGAACAAGGCAGATAAAGATCAGGTCGTGCGGATTTAGGTTCCAAATTCGTCTGAGGTCATTGTAAATGTAAAAAGACAAATGTCTCATTAGTCAGTTAGAAATTTGCAAATAACGAGATTTAGGTTCAAAATTTGTCGGAGGTCATTGTACATTCAAAAACACATTCGATTAGACATTCGCACATTACGAAATTTAGGTTCCAGATTCGTCGGAGGTCATTGTACATGCAAACAACGAATGTTTAATTGGTCAGTTAGGCATTAGACATTCGCAAATTAAGAGATGTTGGTACCACATTCGTAGGAGGTCATTCTACATGCAAACAGAGAATCTATAATTGGACAGTTAGACATTAGACATTCGATTAGACATTCGCAAATTACGAAGTTTAGGACCCAAATCGTCGTATGTAATTTTACATGCACAAACGAATGTCTAATTGGTCAGTTAGACATTAGATATTCGATTGGACATTCGTAAAATATAAAAGATTTAGAACCTGAATTCGTCGTGCCAAGAACGAGTGTCTAATTGGTCAGTTAGACAATAGACATTCGATTAGACATTCGCAAATTATGAGATTTATGTTCCATATTCGTCGGCGATCATTGTTCATGCAACATCGAATGTATACTTGTTCAGTTAGACATGAGACATCCGTCTTTTGCATGTACATTGACCTCCGACAAATTTGATACCTAAATCTCGTAATTTGCGGATGTCTAATTAATTGGACATTCGTTCTTTTTGAATGACTATTTGAATGTCTAATAGCTAATTAGACATTTGATGTGTTTACGTCTGCTGCTCTGCCGACTTCAAACACGTTTATTACGGAGTAATGTCCCCCTTTTGCCACAATGCTAAACTCTATTCATGAATGATATTTTCATTAATGGATATTTTCCATATTTTTGTCTATATATTTTCAATGTTTATGAAGACATTTTAATGTGTTTGACCATTTTGCTTACATAGCATTGTTTAGTTGTATATACATGAGTATGTTGGCAAATAACACATGGTTTGTCAGTATAAAAAATGGTGTTTAAACGAACTAGTATATGCCCGCAATCTGATCTGGACCTACAATAATCTCGATATAGTTAAAGAAATGTTTTAAAACAATACATGTTATAATAAGATTAATGTGAAAACAGATGAGCGGTGTTCCGTGAAAACCAACAGTAGCGTAAGTTTTACCATATAAACAAATACCTGCCTGCGCATGTATGCTGTCGGATATAAATAGACTTACAGTAATGGCGGACATCGCAGAGCCGGATGAGACTGTGCGGATACTAAGGCTGATCTGGATCTACTCTTGTCGTAAACGGTGAGGTCACGTAAGGATTTCAGAACATGAAAATCACCACATCGCGTAGAACTCAGTATAACTCAAATATTTCAATTTCAGATGGCGGTGTATGTTGTCGAGGTTAAAGGTCAGATCATGTTAGCAGAACTAAAGAGCCACAACATTGACCCATTGAGTATGAACGGTTCAGAGCCCTACACGGACCTAACGATCGATCAGATTATCCTGCAGGCTATGGGAGGACCAGGAAGTGAGTCAACAGCCCCCTTTTCAATGTGCAGACGCACTTCTTCGACGCATCAGCAGCAGACGACTTTTAAAAAATTGTGGCAAAAAAAGGAATGGCACATAATTAGCAATTACTCCTTTTGCTACAATGATTCAAACTCTATTCAATAGCTATACTTTCATTTAAAAAGATTTTTTATAATGTTTGTCAATACATTTTCGTTATTAACTGGTTTACTGCAGAGTTGCTGTATGATAGAAAGGGTAATATATATTCAAGTCAGGGGCGTAGCTCCTTTAGGCACTGTAGGCACGTGCCTTTACATCTTTTCTCAAAATGCCCCAAAATGCAGCTGCGGCGATAGACATCTGCGTAATGTATCGACCAGATCAGACTGCGCTGTCCGCGCAGACTGATCCGGCCGACACATTCCGTCTTAGGTGGGATAACTGTATAGAGTAGTGATTCCTGAAACAGAAAATCCACAGGAGGCGAAAAGTGTCTATCCGGGTAGGCCTGTGTGGCATGCTTAGGCTGATCCGGGTCGATACTTTACGCAGAGTCCACAATGTTGAGACGGCCTACACATTGATTATTGCAAAGCTACGCCCCTGCAAATGAGCCACGTCTAACGAGTTCGGGTCTTGATGACAATGCGGACAGTGACGGCTCGTACGCGTATATGCCTCGGCACATTCCCGCCACAGCCTTCACTGACCGTCCATGTTGAATAAAGTCCTAAATGCAACTTTGGATACGATAAACTAGAAGTGTTGCCCCAATATTTATACGGCAATGTAACTTTAAGATATGCCGAGCCTAAATGTCAACAAGTATCTGACTTGGCTCATACATCTAATGATTCGAAGAGTTTTAGACGAAAGAGAACTGACGTAAGAGTCATTGATTTATCTGTATCTTGTCAGTCCCTTTTAAGGAGGATATAACCGTCTACAACATACCGCCGACAAACCATTATAGGAGGCTAATGCAATGCAAGAGCAGTTAATACAGATCAGCTTAAAATTTGACAATAAAGACTAAACCAAAAACAATACAGACTTGACCGTGTCACTAATACGTTCTGCATTTGGCTTCTGCCAATACAGCATATCTCCATCACGCAACAGGGCCAATACGAGCTCAATCAATACAGACGACCCCCGATCGACAGCTAGGCAAATACCACCTCGGCCACTACAGCAGAATACTCATACCTTCGACTGGGCCAATACAATCCCGGCCACTACAACATACCTTTGACAGCAACTAAGCCAACACCAAACTACTTGATGTTTAACATTATAATTGAGGATGTGCATGGAAAAAGGTATAAGTTGACTTAAGTGAACAGTGTATATCCAGATCAGCCTGTACATCCGCACAATCTGATCAAGATATACACTGTTCGCGTATAATTTACTGGCATAATTGAAGGTTATGTCAACCTGTTTAGACTATGTTTAAACAGAGTCGATGTCTAGGCTGGACTGAACCGACGTTTTTCAGAAATGCCAACGTGTACTGTTTGTTTCTTATGCACTTGCTCATATATTTATTACAACAGGAGCAGAGAATATGATGCTGGGATCCGACGGTCAGATTCTTGCTGAGTTAGATATGTATCTAAACCACGAACAATACAGCTCTCTTTACGAACACAGTTTGTGAGTAACAATTGCACATCGCTAACTCATATCAATCCCCCTATGATTACATTCCCATAATAATCCTAAGCTGAGGGCTTCTTCAAAAATCGGAATTCCCCTAGTGTCGCCTCTCATTGCGGTGGTGACGTTCCTCGATCAACATAACAAGACTTCAGCAGAACGTAACAAAATGTAAAGAACCATTGAAAAGTTGTTAACGAAATGTTTTCGAATGTGTATACGTAATACTTCACCGCAACATGTCAGTTTTCAACCGATTCCCCGGTTGCTACGTAAGTGGCGACCATGTTTGTGTTACTAACACGGTTTTGTTTCAAGCCATTTGATTGAATGCAACGAAATATGAAAATATACAATGAAATTGCAGTGCAGGAGTTTCGATTTCTAAAGAGCCTGTCCGCCTAGGTTTCTTATAGGAATGATAATGTACGAAGTAGCCTTGGATAATGAAGATAATATTAGGGGAATGCTTATGTATGATCATATGTATTATATCTGTTCACACCCAACTGCAACATATTTTCATATTTTAGCAACAATCTGATCAGACGGACAAACGCACTCAGTTTTCCTTTTTTACCGCACAAGTCATTTGACTGTGCCAATCTAAAATAGGATAACACGTTCAAATAATTACGTTACAATGAAGCAAGATGTCAAAATCTGTCCATGCCTTCAAGTGCCATCGAATGTAATTGTTCATTTTCAATGTCACATGTTTTCATAAATCAAACAACTGACAACTGACTTGCTGTTCATATTACACATTTAACAATAAAGGAAGATGGATATACATTTAAAAAATTGAAGAATAGATTTAATTCATTGGTCTCTTTCGAGATTGAGTTATCGCCAGTCAACGAAACTAGTACATTTAACCTTTCATTCACGGACAAAAATAGACCCATCGTCTGGAGTTACCTGCCCTTACCATCATAGGCACTGTAGGCACGTGCCTACACATTTCTTCTCAAAATGCCCCAAAATGCAGCTGCGGCGATAGACATCTGCGTAATGTAACCACCAGATCGGCCTGCACTGTCCGCGAAGACTGATCCGGCCGACACATTCCGTCTTAGGGGGATAGATGTATAGAGTAGTGATTCCTGAAACAGAAACTCCACAGGAGGCGAAAAGTGTCTATCCGGGTAAGCCTGTGTGGCATGCTTAGGCTGATTCGGGTCGATACTTTACGCAGAGTCCACAATGTTGATTTTCTCACGAGACCCGGATCAGCCTAAGTATGCCTCCTAGGCGTACCCGGATATACAATTTCGCCTCCTGTGGATTTTCTGTTTCAGGAATCACTACTCTATCTATCCCCCCTTAGACGGAATGTGTCGGCCGGATCAGTCTGCGCGGACAGCGCAGGCTGATCTGGTCGATACATTACGCAGATGTGTATCGCCGCAGCTGCATTTTGGGTTATTTTTAGACAACATGTGTAGGCACGTGCCTACAGTGCCTAAAGGGAGCTACACCCCTGCTAATGAACTAGTGTACGCCTCGTACAAGACAATTAGGCAGACAACAGCGTAGTACTTACTCTAGCTTACATACTTACAATCCGTGATTAGTTGTCGAGACTGTCTATTTCTTTTTTCAGAAATGAGGAAATGGGAGGAAGAAAGAAACGACGATCTAAGAGAAAGGCAATAAGGGATACCATACTAAGATGGCCGAACGCCACCGTGCCATACACGTTTGTTACGGGACATTTCAGTATGTATTCATGAGTACATCTAATGGTAAATGTACATTTTGGCATTTAGTGGACAGTGTATGCTTAGATCAGTCTGTACATCTGCTTCATCTTGCCAGAGTCGTCACAAGATGACAGAAGTTTCTTACAAGCTTTATTTGTATGGAATCTATTAGCAGTGTAGATCTTTATTAAACTATTTGGACGCATATATCTGGATCTACAAGGGTCACACGAACCCACTTGTACATTTCCCATATAAAGGCTCAATTATTATAGCTCTTACAGGAACTAACTCATTCCTACATACAATACAGCTGCAGAAGACGAACTGTGTTTTCAGCCAATTGTGTAATTTCATTAAATAAATAAAACAATTAATTGAAAAACGCGCATATCATAATAATGTTCAGCCTAGAGTTACCTGTCCCTATCATTACATATTTGGACGCCCTTTGCACGTGGCAAGCATAAGGCTATAGAGACAGCCTTTAAATGGACTAAACCGGTTTAACCTTTTAAACCCTTTCCCACATATAGACGCTTTCAGACGCCTCTGCAGCAGACGACTTTTAAAAAAATTGTGATAAATGTGAAATTGCTCAACAATGTTTTCAACTTTATCTAATAATCAAACTGTAATCGATAGAGATGTTTCACATATTGGATAATATGTCTGCTACAAATTTGTTGTATGTGGGAAAAGGTTAACTTCCTTATTTATGTATTGAATTCAGACATTAAGTTGTATTGGGCCGTTTTAGAGATTACAAAAATTCAATTGTATATTTACTATGACCAATAAAGTCGCCATTGTTATTTCAAGCTAGACGTACTAGTTTCCTATAGTACCCGACTAAGTTATAAACAGCTTTGCACGTGGGCCCGAACTAAACAAATATTGCCAAGTAAGAGTGTATCACTTACGTTTAACGAAGACAACGTGTTGCACAGTTGTACCGGAAATGTATGTGTTTGTATGGTGCTTTTCGTCGCGTTCAACAGTGCACCTATTTGCGCTATAAGTGGTCCTCTTGACATATTTCAGGTGAAGAGTAGTAGTATAAGATCAAAACATAACTAACCATTAACAGTGCACCTATTTGCGCTATATGTGGTCCTCTTGACATATTTCAGGTGAAGAGTAGTAGTATAAGATCAGAACAAACATGTCCATTAACAGTGCACCTATTTGCGCTATAAGTGGTCCTCTTGACATATTTCAGGTGAAGAGTAGCAGTATACAACAAACCCGTCCATTAACAGTGCACCTATTTGCGCTATATGTGGTCCTCTTGACATATTTCAGGTGAAGAGTAGTAGTATAAGATCAGAACAAACATGTCCATTAACAGTGCACCTATTTGCGCTATAAGTGGTCCTCTTGACGTATTTCAGGTGAAGAGTAGCAGTATACAACAAACCCGTCCATTAACAGTGCACCTATTTGCGCTATATGTGGTCCTCTTGACATATTTCAGGTGAAGAGGAGCAGTATAAGATCAAAACTTCGATGACGGAATGGGAACGTTACACGTGTCTCAGGTTCCGGCCCTCGCATTATAGTGAAAATAATCTCGTTCGATTTCAAGACGGCATGGGGTACGTCATTGTTTGCTTCTTCAGATTTCGACAAAACAGATCTCTTGATAATTTGAAAATACAGTCAAACTTGTCTTAGGAAGCCAGCCACTAAATGGAGAGTCAAAATGTGGCTGCTGAACATACGAGTCACACAAAGAGGAATATGATGTTTTGGTTAATCTTCAAGTGACTGCTTAATACAAGTTGGCTGCTTAACAGAGGTGACCGCTATCACAAGTTTGACTGTATATCGAATTTACGATCACATAATAAAAATGTAAAATACACAGTTTTTGACATTACGCTTCTCGAGATATTATATTGATACTTGTGCGACTATTTGTTGACCAGTAAAAGACGTGATCAGAAGGCTCGGCGGGTCGCATCCAAAGACGTTTATCTCATGACGTGGCACGTTTCTGTTGTGGTTCTTCTCAAACTCGATTTCATCACCGTTCCACGAGCAAACCAACATTATGGTCTCTTCTTAATGTATTGACACAGATCAGCCTTTGCATTCCGCACAGGCTAATCTTAGCCAACACATTATATATCATGTGGATAGAGGTATAGCGTAATGATTCCGGAAACAGAAAATCCACAGGAGGCGAAAAGTGTCTGTTCATGTTAGCTTGTGCGACATGCGTATGCTGATCCGGGTCGATACTTTACACAGGGTCCACAATGTTGGATATTCGCGGAACAGCTCATTTCTGTTATTTAAAAGGTGATCGGGTATACGTAATTACATAAATCACATTAAAATCAGACAAAAATACGTCGCTGTACGCATATTAAAAGTATCTTTGCATTTAAATATTCATACGCAGATTCTCATTGTTCTTTCACGTGGACTCACACGATACAACTAACGTTCGACCATCATCGCGTTTCCATCTCGTTTATGTATACGCGTTATCTCCCCTGTTGATGCCTAACGGTTTTGTAGGCGATAATTTGAGTGGCTGATGCAAAGGTCAATCTTAGACGACCTGCAATAAGCAGTCATCATATTTATACGAATTCATTACATTACAATATTTTATTAAGGTGCTTAGGAGCCGTGCAGGCTTACCCGGACAGACTCTTTTCGCCTCCTGTGGATTTTCTGTTTAAGGAATCATTACTCTACACCTCTATCCCCCTGAGACGAAATGTGTCGGACCCGATCAGTCTGCCCGGATTGCGCAGGCTGATCTAGTTTGATACATTACGCAGAGGCTTTCTCGCGAGACGGCTCACATAGTTCTACAGAGTGCGTTATAAGGAAAATAATAATATCAGAACAAAATTAGAATAAGAGAAAAAGAAACAATAGAGAGAAAGAAAGAGTTAAATACAACATGTACGATAGAAGTATGTTTTATTATCCATATATACTTGTATATATATATAAACACACATACACACACATATGTTGACATATATACATACATACACATATAAATGCACACACATACATATGCACATATATACACACACACACACACACACACACAAACAACACTTGCATATAAACCAGGCTAACATGGCCGTGTTATAAATGTAAGATGGATACTCTTGTTTCTTGATATGTCCATGTTTAATTATTTTCCCGTTTTCGAAACAAAACTACAGCGAAGTTTAGGTCTGGTTTTTACAGGGTCTATCTTGTATCATACCATTACCCCAAGGGTGTATTCAGATTGTCCTAACTCACGGACTGCTCGACGTGCGTTAGTCAAAACTGATCTTTGAATGGTTGATTCGGCTTGAGCATGCCTGTATGTTCATTGTGTTAGGACAATCTACAAACACCCAAGTTGCAATGCAACTTAAGATACCAGGAGAGCCAAGACGATTGCCATTTTAGTTCAAATTATAAGGATATATTACCTCTTCTTGTTTTGAGACCCATCGTCGTGTTGTTGAAGTCTTTAGCTTACCAATAAACAACTAGAGGATGGGAAATAGTTTGATTTATTCGTCGGGAGGTCTAAAAGAAGCCATGCATATCGAGGGCTTGGCGTGAACGGCTGTAACTAAAATTGGTATTTTCTTACCAAGGTTATTTACCTCGCCATAAAGTCTTTAAAGGCGTAAAATCATTTTTCTTGGTAAACAATGGAAATTTAGGTGCCATTGCTCGTTCTGAGCAATGGCACCTAAATTTGCATTGTTTACAAAAGGGTCAGAATTGCCCCTAATCCAGCGTTTTCAAAATAGGTTTTGAATTACAACCGTTTCACGCCAAGCCCTCGATATGTTTAAACATTTGACATATCTATACATCAGAACATTTGTTATGAATTCTGAAATGATTTTTTTTTCAATGGGACCACAACATAAATATGTTTTTTTAAGGAAATGATAAAGTCTAAAAAGTAAAATAATACGGCTAGCCTCCTTTCTAGGTATCGACCATTAAGTTTTCATATTGGAATGTGTGTGATCGCCTCTGCGGTTCAGTATATGTGAAGTGTCGGCACTGAGAGTAAGAGATCCCGTGATCCAATCCCAGCCGGTTCGTGACAAAGACCCCAAATTGATGATTTGGACGGCTTTTCATGTATTCAGCAATATGCGCGGTAAGTTAACCCTGTCACCGAAACAGTGTTTGGCTTCTTTCCTCATATGCCTGATCAATTCAAGGAGGGGAGGGAAGTTCTCTTCTACCTTCTAATTGACCCAGCTAGACAGTTGCAGTTACGTAAGGACTTCGAACTTGTGCGAGCTTTAATTTCTAACTATGTCAAATTTAGAATTTTTCTAATACAGTGCACTCAACATAACTCGAACTTGAAAGGAACATTTACTCAAAGTACCGACCTGTTAGAACGATCGATCGATTAATCAATTCAATGAAGTGTTGTCAACTTCGTCAATCATCTATACTTCAGTACTTATTGTGAAAAGCAAGCTATTGATAAGTTCCTATCAAGAAAAGAAACGCATTTATGGATAATGAGAAATGCTGCCACACAATTTTGATAAAGGTATCCTTTCATAGAAATGGTTCGCATAAAACGATATAATTATTCGTGTAATCCCAAGTTCGAGTTATCGCGAATCAACTGTAACTGCCCACACGTGTTCACATTGATTAGGTCATGCATGGTGTGCATGAGCGAGGACTATTGCCGACGAACATGGTCATTATTTACTGTCAAATGTCAACATAAATAAGGGACGTCCGGTCTATAGCGTCTAAATACATCATTGAAGTGTCATATTTCGAATGACCTTTCTTTAGTCATTATACCATGTATAACATATAAGGACGGACATGCAATGGTTAAAGATTATATCGATGTACGCGAACTTAAACAACTTTTACGAATGACGAAATGCATGACTATAAACAATATTTACGACTGACGAAGTGCATGACTATAAACAACTTTTACAAATGACGAAATGCATGACTATAAACAATATTTACGAATGGCGAAATGAATCACAAAAACAACATTTACGAATTACAAAATGCATCACTATAAACAATATTTACGAATGCCGAAATGGATTACTATAAACAACATTTACGAGTTACGAAATGCATGACTATAAACAATATTTTCGATTGATGAAATGCATGACTATAAACAATATTTACGAATGACGAAATGTATGATTATAAACAATATTTACGAATGACAAAATGCATGACTATAAACAATTTTAACGAATGACGAATTGCACGACTATTTACGAATGACGAAATGCATGACTATGAACAACATTTACGAATGAAGAAATGCACGACTATTAACAGAGTTTACGAATGACAAAATGCACGACTAGTTATGAATGACGCAATGCATGACTATAAACAGAGTTTACGAATGACGAAATGCATGATTATAAACAATATTTACGAATGACGAAATACATGACTATAAACAATTTTAACGAATGACGAAATGCACGACTATCTACGAATGACGAAATGCATAACTATGAACAACATTTACGAATGACGAAATGCACGACCATTTACGAATGACGAAATGCATGACTATTTACGAATGACAAAATGCATGACTATAAACAGAGTTTACAAATGACGAAATGCATGACTATTTACGAATGACGAAATGCATGACTATTTACAACATTTACGAATGACAGTTATCGACAGTTATGTGTCTTCAAGTGAATCAAAATAATTTATTTCACCTTTTTCGCCTGGAATCCATGTCAGCAAACAAATAATGCCATTTTTAATGACTTATTGAATAGCTTTCCCTACCGTCTAGCTATCGCCTACACAGCTCACTTACCCCGATCATAAAACGATACAATTCACTTTTATAATGTCCGTCTTTGTTACAGATGTAACTCACAGCTGGGAATGGTTGGAGGTTCACAGGCGCTGAACTTGGACAGGAATGGGTGTAGATTTGTAAGTATAGGGTGGATTTGTGTAGTTGACATTTGTTTAAACTCGTTTATTTTACATCGAGCGCGAACACAAGCTTCCATCTCATATTAGTCACTCTCGATATCCGCTTCCTTGAGATATGGTACGACATTATTTCATAGTCTTCTACCCTTCCAGTTATATTGGCGTGATATCTACTGGGCCTTTCGGTTATATTGACGTGATATCTAGTGGGCCTTCGAGTTATATTGGCTTGATATCTAGTGGGCCTTCGAGTTATATTGGCGTGATATTTAGTGGGCCTTCGAGTTATATTGGCGTGATATCTAGTGTGCCTTCCATTTATATTGGCGTGATATCTAGTGGGCCTTCCAGTTATACTGGCGTGATATCTACTGGGTCTTCCAGTTATATTGGCGTGATATCTACTGGGCCTTCCAGTTATACTGGCGTGATATCTACTGGGTCTTTCAGTTATATTGGCGTGATATCTACTGGGCCTTCCAGTTATATTGGCGTGATATCTAGTAGGTCTTCCAGTTATAATAGCGTGATATCTACTAGGCCTTTCGGTTATATTGGCGTGATATCTAGTGGGTCTTCCAGTTATATTGGCGTGCTTTCTAGTCTGCCTTCCAGTTATATTGGCGTGATATCTAGTGGACCTTCCAGTTATATTGGCGTGATATCTACTGGGCCTTTCGGATATATTGGCGTGATATGCAATGGGCCTTTCGGTTATATTGGCGGGATATCTAGTGGGCCTTCCAGTTATATTGGCGTGATATCTATTGGGCCTTCCAGTTATATTGGCGTGATATCTAGGATTACACATTGACTGTTTTGTTAAAAGTTGCATCGTGTACTTACTTGCATAAAGCCGGCCAGTGACGGCTTGGGTGAGACTGTGGGAATGCACAGGCCTTTCTGGGTATTCGCATAGGCAACACAAACAAAAACCTATTTAAGCAGAACAATAACCTACTTTACATTTCAGAAAGAGCTATACCTACATGAAATAGGAAAGGGCTCATTATGAAAACGCGAACACATTTCTTTTGTTATTTCAAAAAGAGTTGTACATGTACCTACATGTACCATGAAATAGGGAATTTTTGTTATTTTAGAAAGGGCTTTTCCTGCATGAAATAGAAGCTTTTTATAATTTCAGAAAGGGCTTTTCCTACATGAAATAGGGACTTTTTGTTATTTTAGAAAGGGATTTCCTACATGAAATAAGGACTTTTTGTTATTTTAGAAAGGGCTTTTCCTACATGAAATAAGGACTTTTTGTTATTTTAGAAAGGGCTTTTCCTACATGAAATAGGGACTTTTTGTTATTCTAGAAAGGGCTTTTCCTACATGAAATAGGGACGATTTGTTATTTTATAAAGGGCTTTTCCTACATGAAATAGGGACTTTTTGTTATTTTAGAAAGGGTTTTTTCTACATGAAATAGGACCTTTTTGTTATTTTAGAAAAAATAATACCAATATGAAATTAGGACTATTGTTTTTTCAGAAAGGATTATACCTACAAGAAATAGGAAAGAATTAATTATTTTAATTCGAAACATTTATTTTATGATTTCAGTTAGGGTTATACCTACATGAAACAGGGAAGTGTTTATGATGAAAACTCGACAACATTTGATTCTGTTATTTTAGAAAGGATTTTACTTATAAGAAATAGGGACTTTTGTTATTTCAGAAAGTGTTATACCCATATGAAAAGGGGACTATTGTTATTTCAGAAAGGGTTATACCTACATGAAATAGGGCACGCCATTGGACTTGTGCACGAACATCAGTTACCTAACCGAGATAAATACATCGAAATTATATATGAGAACGTTCAGCCTAACATGAGGGTGTGGTTTAATAAATATTCAAGTGCAAAGGTCAACCAGATGGAGGTGGAATATGAATATTCATCGGTCATGCATTATGGGATTACGGTGAGTCAGTGATTTTATACTGTTAACGATAAGTTGAACCTTATCCCGCTGAAGCCCAACGACAGACTTCCTCATTATAAAACCTGACTCTACGATCGCATATTGATCTCAGGTATCTGAATGATCAGAAGCAATTTCATTTTCGGACTTGACCAAGTCTTGTTTGGGGTTCATTTCTAGACACAGAAAACGTCTTTTTGTATAGTTTTGGGACTCGGTTGCGTTATCCTACGTTTTAAAACAATTGTTGGGATATTTGTGCATTGAATTGTGAAAATGTTTTAGGCCTTGATTTAACTGCAAGAGTCAGCACCTGATATTTGTTTATATTGGTCGCTAATGATGATTGAATTTCCCGGAAGCGTTATAGGCCTATGCTGTTTAAATCACTAGAAGATTTATGAGTTAATGTTGGTTAAATTAATGTATAGCAGTATTACTTTAAACAATGCAATGCAGTTTGCCAATTATTTTGCCCATAAAGAGTTTTAAAATCCCATTCATTTTGTATTTACTGACATATTTATATAAACAGAGGACGAATTTGCTCCGTGGAAGATACTTATTTCACAATTCAATTTAAGGCCTTCGAATCTTAAATAGTTGATAGATGTTCAATATTTTCCTCAAATGTTTTAAAAAATGTCGATAATAAAAACAAATCCATATCATACATATAATATAAACAGATTAAACACGTGTTTATATTTCAGGCTTTCTCCTACAACAGTAAAGCTCAAACAATCCGATCCAAACAACCTGACAAAGAGAAGAGTATAGGACGGGTTTACCGGAAACAGTTGGCGTTTAGTGACGTTAAGGTCGTCAACCTGATGTACAACTGCGCCGGTAAGTTAAGATCAGCCGTGCTCAAGGAAAATCAGCCTTAGACTATATATGAACATTGTAGAATACACATTTGAGCCGTACAATGAACAAACCAACTATATGGCCCCTGCGTAATGTATCGATCCAGATCAGCTAATGCGGGCCGACACATTCCGTCTCAGGGGGAAAGAGGTAAAGAGTAATGATTCCTGAAACAGGAAATACACAGGAGGCGAAAAGTACATGTCCGGGTTAGCCTGCGCAAACTGTTTAGGCTGATCTTGGTCGATACTTTACGCAGAGTCAATTTGTTTTTATCCAGCATTACAACTATACATGTCAGTTGGAATTGGCAGGTCTAGGGTCCTAGCCTCGGCTTGGCAGTGCACGCAATCGTTTCGGGTTATAGTGAGGCTCTTATACCGGTATCATATTGAGTAAGTCCATGCTTTTCAGTGAATTATTGAGAGATAACAATATATTATATTCTTATGAACTATCTGTTTCAATCAATGGTTGTTATCAAGTTATTTATAAAAAACTGTGATCCTGAATTGATTCGATATTTAGTAGAAGGAGTTGTATCCTCATTCGTGAATACTCACTGCATTGATCGTGTAGATGTATCGGTGCGGGATGTCTTGGGTACGATCATCAGTCGCGTCCTAGAGACAATTACTAGTGCATGGGGAATGATAACACTGTTAAGATATATTCTTATCATTGCAGATCACTGCCCCAAAAACATTGTGTGCAACGACCGAGGGTTTATAGATCAGAACTGTAAATGTATTTGCCCGGACGGAACAGATAGCTGTACAAAATCTCCGGATAGGCGCTCAGAGAATGACCGTAAGTATCACCCGACATTAGTGACCTTAGTCAAGTATGTTTTGTGCAAGCTCATATCAAGGGCTTGAAAACCCTGGTTTAGGGGCAATTTCGACCCTTTTGTAAACAATGCAAATTTAGGTGCCATTGCTCAGAACGAGCAATGGCACCTACATTTCCATTGTTTACCAAGAAAAATGATTTAACGCTTATAAAGACTTTATGGCGAGGTGATTAACCTTGGTAAAATATTACCAATTTTAGTTACAACCGTTTCACACCAAGCCCTCGATATAAGCTGTTCCACGAGAAATCCAACATTATGAACCGCGCAGGCTAATCCGTGGCGACACATTCCGTCTCAGGGAGAAAGAGGTATAGAGTCATGATTTCTGAAACAGAAAATCCACAGAAGGCGAAAAGAATATGCCCGGGTTAGCCTGCGCTTATTCTGGTAATTCGGCTAATATTATTATTCTTGGTTCGGACAGTGTTTTCTTCTTTTCTACTATAGCTATTGAACATCACGGTTGACCTAGTTTTTTTAAACCAATGTAATGTTGTAAATAAAGGGTGCTATTTGAATTTCTTTAGTACGAAAATCGATTGTTGAAGCAGGGGGTATACAAACCCACAATAATAACGTATAACCGTTTCAGTCTGTTCGAGAGATAAACCTTTTCATTTTTTTCCACGTATAATCGTTTAGTCTAAGATTCACTATTTTCACGAGTGATCCCGATCCGTGAATATACAAAAAAAAACAGGTCGGGGAAGACAAAAAAAGTACGGCGCGATGATCGTGACGGTCAATCTGTGACGCTTAATGTCAACCTTTAGTGAGAATATTTTGTGAAGAAATGAACATTTCTCGTATACTGTGGCGTTTATACTGGTGTGACGTCAAATACGTGTTTGCATCATCGTCGACGTGCGCCGGGTTGCCGATAGTAACATTGTTTTAACCGCTGTATTTGTGTTTCATTGAAATCTTTTTGATCTTCAAATGTGTATGAGAATATAGATGAAAACATATGTTTTACATCTGCTGTTGCCACATTCGCCATGAGTTCATTGTCCTAATGCACATCCTAATCGTTTCCCTTTTTTCCAGCATTATGCTTTGATGCCCACGATTCATGGCAATGCTATGTTTGGTCGAATCAGGGTGAATGCGAGAGAAACCCCAAATTCATGATGGACATGTGTAGAGAATCGTGCCAACTGTGTGGAGACACGCCCGAAGAAAAAGGTACGTCACTCAACAATATTACGTAAAGCCTTTCTCAAATCCATCAAACATACAACACTATTACGTAAAGCCTTTCCCAAATCCTGAAACATACAACAATATTACGTAAAGCCTTTCTCAAATCCATCAAACATACAACACTATTACGTAAAGCCTTTCCCAAATCCTGAAACATACAACAATATTACGTAAAGCCTTTTCCAAATCCTGAAACATACAACAATATTACGTAAAGCCTTGCCCAAATCCATCAAACATACAACAATCATACAGCAGATAACATTGCAAAAATATAAAAACTCTCCATAAATTCAGAAGACTAAACAAGAGGGTAAGAACAGGTCTTTTCCCCTCAATATTTATATTATTACTAAACCAAATCCTATGTGGTGGGTACTCAAAAGAATCGTCTCACTGGGGGTTTGAATATCAAATAAGGATTTTTCCAACATGAAAAAATGCCCCTTATCTAGAGCTCTGTAAATTTAAGTTATTGAATGGAACTGAAAATATAATTTAAAAAAAAAGAAATCTTGCTCATTGTAAGCCATTTTTTCCTTTGCCATAACGTTTTATAAAGATGTATGGTGCAGATGCGACAAAATGTGTATGTATATGGGGAAAACAGTAAGTTGTCTCTGACTCCTATCGAACCGTTGTTTAACTATGCTTTCAACCTTTGAACGACGTCATTCTAGTTAACCCTGTCCCACATGCAGACGCATTTTGACGCAATATCAGCAGACCACTTTTGAAAACATTGTGGCCAAATGTGAAATTGCTCATGATGAGCAATTTCACCTTTGGTCACAATTTTTACCACTTTATTTAACAATTAAGCTATATTTTATGGAGATATTTTTTCAGGTTTTTGTCAATCTGTTTTCAAAGTCGTCTGCTGCAGATTTGCTGTATGTAGGAAAGGGTTAATGGTCTTGTCACATCTTAGTTCCGGGTTATCAAAGTATCATGAGTATAATGGTGTAGACTCGGAACGGTTATACTGCTGGTTGTAGTCAGAAGTAACACCATGTCGTATTACAGACCAATACTGATCTGGCTCCAAACCTATAACAGTTTAATCTGTACTCAGAATTTGTGCTCAAGTATCTGATTGGTCAGAAGCAAATTCATTCTCCAAGTTGACCAATCAAAAGCATTATTTGGAGCATGGTGTTCATTTCTTAGTTTTATAGTTTCGGACTCTGATTACATCTATAACATATAGTAACAAATGTGCTCCATGGAGGCCTCGATAGTAACAAATTTGCTCCATGGAGCCCTCGATAGTAACAACTATACTCCATGGCGCCCTCGATAGTCAACAAATGTGCTCCATGGAGCCCTCGATAGTAACAAATATACTAAATGGAGCCCTGGATAGTAACACATATACTCCATGGAGCCCTCGATAGTAACACATGTGCTCCATGGAGCCCTCGATAGTCAACAAATAGGCTCCATGTAGCCCTCGATAGTAACAAATATACTCCATGGAGCCCTCGATAGCCAACAATGTGCTGCATGGAGCCCTCGATAGTAACAAATAGGCTCCATGGAGCCCTCGATAGTCAACAAATGTGCTCCATGGAGCCCTCGATAGTAACAAATCCCAAATTGCCAGAACTTGCTCAAATTAAAGTAGTTACCATTGTATTGGACTCATTCGCTGCCAAAGGCAATTAAAGGATTTTGCAAACAATGCAGATTCAGGTGAGCAAATAAAGAGCAATTTCTCCTTTTACTACAATGTTTTCCATTTTTGTATTAATTATACCTACAATTAAAGAGATTTTCCATATGTTTAGGCAGACGACTTTTGAAAACATTGTGGCCAAAGGTTAAATTGCTCATGATGAGCAATTACACCTTTGGCCACAATGTTTTCCACTTTATTTAACAATTAAGCTATTTATTATGGAGATTGTTCAGGTTATTGTCACTCTGTTTTCAAAGTCGTCTGCTGCAGATTTGTTGTATGTGGGAAAAGCTTAAAACCATTTGTCACTTGACAAGAATCTATTGATCTGATATAGTAGTGCCAGACTTGCCAGTATTCTGCTGGTATTAGATTATGTAGGAGCAACTCGAATTCGTCCCTATCATCTCTGTGCTTATTCACTGAAATATATCACTATTGTATATCAGACAAACAATTAAGTCTTCGAAATTTCATTCAACGTGATTACTCGAAGGATTCCGTGGTTTTATCACCGATGTATTGAAAGATAAAATGACCAATGTCACAAATAAAAATATACCTCTTCCGCGCAGGTCATTTCCCTGTTCGCCATCTACTCGTACATGTACCAGCACCCTGGGAACCAGAACCTGGGAACCAGAACCTGGGAACCAGACCCTGGGAGCCAGTCTCTGGGAGTCATCCCCTGGGAGCCAGGGGTTATAGCCAAACTCAAAGCTATACAAGTACGCAAATTGATATGCATTGCATTAGCGTGTGTGTGACTAGCCTCAAATGACACTCTTTGAGGCCGTATTCAAAGATATTTTGTTTTTATTTTGCGACACTGGCAAATACGTGACGCATTATATAGCAATACAATGAAACTGCCTGTGATGCATTATACAGCAATACAATGATACTGTCTGTGACGCAGTATTCAACAATACAATGACACTGTTTGTCATGCAGTATTCAACGATATCATGAGACTTCCTATGACGATGTTTTAGAGGATTAAACTGAACTAAACTGTAGTATTCACAGATAAAATGGCACTGTTTATTGAAGCAGTATTCAAAGATAAACGGATACTATTTATAACGCAGAATTCAAATTTGTAATGACACTGTTTGTGACGTAGTATTCAATGAGTAATTATCACTTCCTGTGACAATGTATTCGAATATTTAAATAATGATTTGATAACGCAGTATACAGCAATAAAATAACATTTTATTTATGATGCCATATGTTTAACGGCAAAATGACATCGTTTTCTAACAAAAAATATTATACTGTTTTGTGATGTTTCAGATCCACATTTGGCACTTTGGTCATGGCAATGGCTTTGTCGTTTTGCCAACATATGTCCACGTGACTGGTCCATAGGTGATACTGTGTACATGTAGTCAATGAATGTTTGTTAGACTAGTTGTCAATGTGTCATCAAATAACCTTGCTTAACATACCCTGCTTTATCCCCACAACTGGTCTAAAAGTGACAGTTTGTATGCTTAACATACCCTGCTTTACCCTCACAACTGGTCTAAAAGTGACAGCTTGTATGCCAATTCGTAATTTTTGTTAGACTTCACAATGCAGTTTTCGACTGTTAGACTATAGAATGCAGTTTCCATTACTCTATATAAATATCATTGCTCCCCATATCTCCGAGAGTGTCTTAACTAACAATTTTAAAGGTGATGCTAGTAAATGTATTGTTTTGATGATAGCTCCTGTCGTTAGGCAGCTGGTATCCACGTCTTTATGTCTTGAAGAAAAATATCCTTGCTTGAAATTCCATTGTCTCTGACCCCGTGTGTGATCCAAAGATCACTGTACATCTTCTTTCCGCTGCCTTAACACTTTTCCTCATATAGACGCTTTCTGACGCCTCTGCAGCAGACGGCTTTTTGAAAGCATAGTGACAAAAGAAGAAATTGCTCAAAACGAGCAATTTCTCCTTTTGTCACAATGTTTACCACGTTTAGTCATAGGTATCCATTCAATTATAGAGATTTTCTATTTGTCTATAAAAAATATGGTCAAAGTCGTCTGCTGCAGATTTGTTGTATGTGGGAAAGGGTTAAAACAGAACAAGTGGGTGGCGCTGCGAAAAGCCAGATCAGACCACGCGAATGCACTAACTGGTCTGGATATACACTGGTCGCAAATACCGTACGGTTGTTTGTTTGCAGAGCGCCACTACGATGTTTGTTTCAGGTACATTTAAATAGCGATGTTACCATCATGCATACAGCCCTCTCACACAATGCTTTGTTATATAATCTTTCTCACACGTGGCAAATCAGCAGACGACGACTTTTGAAATGATCAAGTCAAAAATATTGAAACCCTTTATAAACAAAATAACAATTCATAAGTAAAGTTGAAAATAATGTGACAAAAGAAAACATGATCATTATGAACATTTATTTTACTTTTGCCACAATGTTTTCAAAAGTTACCTGCTGCAGCTGCAGTAGAAAGCGCCTACCTGTGGGAAAGGGATAACTGTCACAACCTGACACTGTTTGTTTAATTGTGCTTAATTGTTAAGTGTTGTTTTGGTAATGCGCATGGTGTGTCTGTATGAACCTTTTTTATGTGAAAAGTACAAGGAATCATGGAGATGTCTTGTTGTCCGTGCATGTGTCTGTCTGTTAGTTTCGGTTGCGCTACTGCAATGAAACTTAATGCTAAGAGTCAGTACCAAAAAGGAGATGCGCAACCCATGTATGCAGCATCAATCGGTTTAAATGATTTTCTTGTTATGTTTTATTTCAGTGTATAACCTGAAACATTTTTTATTGTGATTTATGTGTTATCGGGTATCAGCAAATATTTATCATGAATAACAATTCAATGCTATGATTTCTTCAAGCCATTATACTGGTAAACGACCTGCTTGAATTCAATCAAATATGACCGGAAGCTCCAGTGTCAAGTTGCGCATATTATCTGACGCATGTTCTGATCCACATGTTTTCTGATCCATTGATATTTTGCAACATGATTTCGTTAATATTGTATCCAACCGCAAACTATTTTCGATCACCGTTGATTCAGATCATCCTTCGCACTCGTACAGTTTGATCTGCGTCTGGACTGTTTGTAAATTATTTAACAGTAGGTTTCATTCAGCCTGTCACAAGTACATGCTAAATTTAGTTGTTTATGACGTCATCATGATATCATGACGTCAACATTTTACCGTTATTTTAGCAAACAAAACGTTTTTATATCATCTTCAGTTTGATATATAAAACCTCACATTTGATTCATAAATACAATGTTTAACAGCCATGTGTAATGGTATCAGATATTCTGAGACACCCTGTATAATACATTTTTATCAGATAGCATTGATACACAAACGGATCTTTATCTACTCATTGTTTAAACGATCTTAACCCTTATTCCGCTGTAAGCGACTTTATATAACATGTGAGTCGTTCACGAGGAAACGAACATTATAAAACATCGACCCAAATCAGCCTAAGCATGCCGCGCAGGCAATCACGGACAGACATTTTTCGCCTTCTGTGGATTCTCTGTTTCAGGAATCATTACTCTATACCTCTATCCCCCCTGAGACGGAATGTGTCGGCCCGGATTATCCTGCGCGGACTGCGCAGGCTGATCTCGGTCGATACGTTACGCAGAGACCATAATGGTGGAACGGTTCATGTCAAACATCGGGGATGATAATTACGGTTGCAGGAATTTTACAGGATAAGAGTTAAAATTGGGATAAGTCTGGGCATGATTCATTGTGATATTTTACGTGTTTTTCACAGAGGATTCGTGCAAAGATATGTACGACTCCCAGAAATGCCAGAAATGGAAGGACCGAGGAGAATGTGTCGTGAATACAAAATGGATGAACACGAACTGTAAGCAAACGTGCAAGGCTTGTGGAGACAACGCCAACGACCCAGATGGTAAGTACATGTATGCAAGGAGAGGAGCTACGGGGCAACCAACCACAGAACTATAGCGAACAGTGTACAGCTACTAGCGCATGCGCGCAGCCGGGCTCCAAAACAATTAACCCTTTCCCACAGACAACAATTCTGCAGCAGACGACTTTGAAATTATCTCAATGAAAATCTGGAAAAAGATTCTTTAAATGATAGTATAGTTCTTGAATAACCTTTTTGGCAAAAGTTGAAATTACTCATTATGAGCAATTTCTCCTTTTATCACAATGTTTTTAAAAGTCGTCTGCTGTAGAGGCGTCAGAAAGCGTCCGTATGTGGAAAATGGTTAGAGGGTAAACTTTGCTCAGATATTGTGGTCAAGTATCTGATTAGTCAGAAGCGAATTCGTTCTCCAAATTGACCAATCAAAAGCCTTATATGGAGCATGAAGTTCATTGTTTAGCACTGAGAACGTTTTCGGAGTTTTATAGTTTCGCAACCTGATCTAGATCTGCACTGTTCACTTATCCGTTAAAGGATCCTCTGGGATACAGTGTACATTAAGATCACACACATAATATGGATGTACAAACTGATCCTGTTCTACACTAGATCACAAAGAGCCTGACTATTTTATTCCAGTGGCATATCGAGAATATTACAACAGTAATAGCACTTGATTATTACATTGTAATGACATTTATGCTTCATCACTGAATGTTAACAAGTGATATGTTAGAGCGCATATGATGTATATGATGCAAACTTATCTACGATTATCTACAAACGGACAAATCGACCAATTCTTGAAACTAAGTTTAATACGATGAAAGAGACGACTTCTGAAAACAAACAAAATTATAGAGGAAAATGCATCCGTCGAGATACATGACCATGTTAGTTATTAGCTGGTTAGACAGCTTATCGAACAATACGAAAAATAGCATATTCATCTAGCAGCCCGATCGACAAGTACAAAAAACCAACAACCTTTATTTAGCAGACGTATCAAACAATACGAGCACGAATATACTTAACCCTTTCCCTCATACAGCAATTCTGCAGCAGACGACTTTGAACGTATTTTGTCAAAAACTAGAAAATCTCCATAATTGAATGGATAACCTATGACAAAAAGTGGAAAACATTGTGGCAAAAGGAGAAATTGCACGTTTTGTGCAATTTCTTCTTTTGTCACTATGTTTTCAAAAAGCCGTCTGCTGCAGATGCGTCAGAAAGCGTCTACATGAGGGAAAGGGTTAACAGAAATTGAATAAGATGTAGGTAGACCTTATTCTCGCGGGAAAATGTTTAAGTTTGCGTTTGTGAACAGTGAAGATCTAGATCAATCTGATCAATTCTACGTTGTTCACAAATTACATACACAAACGTGTTAGAAGATTATGTAAACTTGTGTAGATTGTGATAGGACTGAGTAGATGTACAGGTTGTGATGAACCTGTGCTGTTCAGAGATGCCAACGTATGCCTTTTCACACGGAGCTCCCCTAATAGTAATTCACGCGGCTGACTCGGCGAGAAACCAGGCTCTTTAACGGACACAAATACAAGGGAGATAATTACGCACGAATCATGTTTCCTTTCTTTCAGTTGCCTGTGAGAATAAACACGGAAACGGTTCTGAGTGCGCTAAGTGGGCGAGTGAAGGAGAGTGCTTTATTAACCCGGCGTGGATGCCTGAGAACTGTCGGAAAGCGTGCCACATGTGCGGTGATGCCGGGAAAACACCCACTACTACCACACCCAAACCCGACCCTGATAGCGGTAAGTTATATTGAACCCGTTTTCAAAATATACTACAAATCTGCTGCAGACAACTTTGAACACATATAGAGGTGAAAGATAGGAAACATTATATAAAAGACATTATTTAATAAAGTTGAAGATATTGTTGCATCAGAAGAAATTGCTCAATATGTGATTAAATATGTTTCATAATAAAAATACTTACTCTGTCAGGTTAGATTAAACAGATGTACAGGCTATACTGCATCTGTAATATTCACAGTTGGCAACTTGTGTTCTTTCACATGGACGTACTCATTTCTGATATATCCTATATACCAGGCAATGGTCGCTGTTAGCAATGTGTATAACTTTCACAGGGACGTACTTATTTCTGATATATATTAAATGACAGGCTATGTTCGCTGTTGGCAACTTGTGTTGTTTCACATGGTCGTGCTCATTTCTGATATATTCTATATACCAGGCAATATTCGCTGTTGGCAACTTGTGTTATATATCACAGGGACGTACTCATTTCTGATGTATCTTATATACATGGTAATATTCACAGTTGGCAAGTTGTGTTGTATATCACAGGGACGTACTTATTTCTGATTTATCTTATATACCAGGTAATATTCACAGTTGGCAAGTTGTGTTGTATATCACAGGGACGTACTTATTTCTGATATATCCTATATACCAGGTAATATTCACAGTTGGCAAGTTGTGTTGTATATCACAGGGACGTACTTATTTCTGATATATCCTATATACCAGGTAATATTCACAGTTGGCAATTTGTGTTATATATCACAGGGACGTACTCATTTCTGATCTGTCTTATATACCAGGTAATATTCACAGTTGGCAAGTTGCGTGTATAACAGGGACGTACTTATTTCTTATCTATCTTATATACCAGGAAATATTCACAGTTGGCAACTTGTATATCTTTCACAGGGACGTACTTATTTCTGATCTATCTTATATATCAGGTAATATTCACAGTTGGCAACTTGCCTGTATAACAGGGACGTACTTATCCACAGTTGGCAACTTGTGTTATATCACAGGGACGTACTTATTTCTGATCTAGCTTATAACAGGCAATGTTCGCCATTGGCAACTTATATCTGTTTCACATTGACGTGCTTATTTCCTATTTTAAATCAGGCAAATGCGAAGATACCTATAACGACCTTGAGTGTGCAGGTTGGGCCGAGGGAGGGGAATGTACCAAAAACCCCAGTTGGATGATCCCAAACTGTAGAAAATCGTGTCATAAATGCGACGAAAAAGAGGGTGAGTACCACACTTACATATACATGGCGACATGAGCCGTTCCACGAGATAATCAACATTGTGAACTCTGCGTAATATATCGACCCAGATCAGCCTAAGCAATTTAATCCGTGCCGACACATTTCGCCCCAGGGGGATAGAGCTATAGAGTAGATAATGAATCCTGAAACAGAAAATCCACTGGAGGCGAAAAGTGTCTGACCTGGTTAGCCTGTGCGGCATGCTTAGGCTGATCCGGGTCGATAATTTACGCTGGGTCGACAATGTTGGTTTTCTCGTGGAACGACTCATATGTCAGTGAATTATCTTTTCCTTAGACAGTGTTCTTCATCCTTTCCCCATATACAGCAAATCTGAAGCATACGAATTTGAAAACTTGTAGACAGAAATATGAAAAATCTCTATACATGTGAGTATTTAGTAAAAATAGTTGAAAACATTGTAACAAAAGGAGAAATTGCTCATTATTATCCGTCAGCTGCAGCTGTGTCGAAATGCGTCTGTAAGTGCACAAAGGGATAATATTTACAGCTCCATACGAGAGCGATGATAAATCAGTCGATTTGTCTTTCATACTCACAGTAGTACCTGATTGCTCATTATATACTATCATTTATTTATACAACATGTAACGGTTGACCAAAAGACAACAAAGTACAAAACCATACAGAGCTCTATATAAGTTATAAGATCCTTATGTTACCCTTTAATCCTATGATGTGGGTACTCAAATGAATCGTCTCAATAAGACGATTCTTTTGAGTACCCACATCATAGAGTTTGGTTGGATGATACGATAGATATTGCTGGGAAAAGAGCTGGGTACTCTTCCTTATCTGGACCTCTAAAGATGTGAAGTCATTGAGTTCGGGGTAATGTATGTATGTGATAAATTGTGATCCGACAACCTTTCTACTAATCCACGAGAAGAATGTTGCATACAGTAATGGACCACTGGTGCGAACAATCCAAAACTTTGGACAGATAGAGGCAATTCATCTTCCATAGGCGATCTTTATAGCGTTTCGGGCTATGGCTCTTTCAACACAATCAAATAACCTAGAAACCTATATTCAATTAAAGTTCATTCTTAAAACTACAGAAAAAAGCCCAAACAAATCACATATCCACCTCCTTTTTTTAGGTATGACGCCAAATCAAAGGTCACCCTTATCCCGCAGTGAATTTTACTTTCAATTTCAGAAAAAAAAATGATGTTCTGAAAAAAGCTCCTAAGCTGTCAATATAGATAAAAGCAAACACTGTTTTGAGTACAAATCAGTCAGAGGGTATTCAACTTTATCAAAAACACTTTCAACTTTCAACAAAATCAGTATTATCCAATGGGAGATCACTTCGGTCTTATGAATGCATCTTAAATCCCCTTGACAAAGTTGTCTGCCCGGCGCTCCGTCCGAATTGCTTCCTTTTGACCTACAACACAATAGTAGGAGGTCTCATACGAATAAAATGCTGTTCAAACCGTTAACAGCAATGAACAAATGATTTACACTAGACATTCCCTGAACTCAACATACACATTCATTGCTTCAGTCTATGTGTTGTTGTTTTTTTTTTCATATGGTATGTTAAGCCGCTTTCAACACGTTTTAAGTTATAATACGGCATATCCTGGATAAGATATCAGTATGATAAAAAATCCCACACCAAAACGCTATCGAAAATGTCCAAAGAAGAGCAACAAGCCAACTTTCCAATATACGCTTTCTGTAGAAAGAATAAAATACCTAGGCATTCCTACACTGGAGTACAGAAGACTCAGAGCCGACATGATACACTGGCACTCCTTTATAAAACTCTCCGTTTTAAAGCGGATCCCGTTATAACACTGGTCTTGCTTGTCTCCCAAAATTTATTGCATGAAATATTTTGGAATAGAATTATAAATTTTCAAAAAGCTAACGTTTGAAACACCAAAATACGATCCGAGTAATAGATCTCCGCTGCAGTTAATCCACATGTTTTCATAACGCTTTGTTCAACATTACAACAATAGACAGGTTAAAAGTAGATATAGCGTTATCGAGCGACTGCAGTATCACGTTAATCATAACAATAGACAGACAAGAAGAATTTTGATACAAAGCATCAAAGACGCCGCGCATGATTTTGAAGCATGACTTAAGGAAGCAGATGCAGTTCAGTACATTTAAATAACCTGTGCAAGCAGACAGGATGTAACTATTTCGAACAAGAAAGCCAAATGTCCCTTTATTTTAAACAAGGAGGCCATATATTGATCACCTGGCTACCATAGCATATATAAAACGGTTACCAAGAGCAGAAAGGGTCAATATTGACGTAGGGATTACACGTTGTATATGCTATGCTCTATGTGATATTCAGCATGTGCAGTTTAGTCGTGAAATGACAAGTTTAGTCCTGAAACCATTTGGTTTACGGTTTGCTTAACATTCACTGCAACTATAATGTGTCATACAAGCTGAAGTTTCTCAAGTGTTTTTTTACCAATAAACTGTTTTAAATCATCTAACTAGATCCATTAGATAAAAAACAAACATACGTGCTTAAATATTAAAATATATTAGGATTTATTGCCTCTGGTTATAAGTTCAGTGTGACACAAGCTTTTGAAGGAGAGGGGGAAGTCTATTCTCCTTCCAGTTTAGCAGAAGTATGATAGCAAAAACAGGAGTATATAAACAAAAAATACGAAGTAATTAAACAAAAAAGAAGATATTTTTGATCAAGATTGAGCATTATGAAAGTTCACATGTATAGTCAACATATAGCAAGAATGATTAAGTCTGTTTTGTTTGTTTGTAATGTCACTTTTAATCTTTTAAAACATGCCAGTAGAAAACTGAAAAAATAAACAAAAGAAAATGGTCAAGTCAGTTCCCCTAGAGCAAAGAGCGAAAAGCAGTTGGTACGAATCGTTCATCTCGAACGAAACATGAACAACCGGGTACGAATCCAACGAATTTTAGAAATCGGATGAAATCGTGAAAACAGCGAAGTATTCATAACGGAAGGAAGCAGAGACAACTTAATTACTCTATGGGAACTGATGACACCGTGTCGTCTATTCAATAATAATGATCAAAATCGCCAAGCGATGACATGCTGCATTTACAAATAGGACGGGTCACGTTACGGCCATGCCTATTGCATAGTTTGGTTTACGTTGTTTTTACAGTTTCTAGAATTATACAGTAATATGTAGTAATTAAAATGAATCATCATTGATTGTTTAAAGATTACCCATTTATTTAAAAATATCAATATTGTAAATAGGCAAAAACATCGCCAGAAACTTTTTTCTGAGCTTTGATGAATCGGGTGGTAAACCAAAATATAAAAAAAGCGTAGCCTAGGAAGTTAGGGGCAAGTTATTAAATACCCATTACATGTGTCTAAAGTTTTTTATAACGGTAGAAGACATGCCTATTTTGTATCTGTTTGTGTCTTAAATCATTTTATACAATTTATTGATTCATAAAGGTGGTTTTTTTTTTCAAACAAACAACAGGTTTTTTTAACAATTATAACATTGGTTTCTCCCTTTTCGATTACGTCACCCCATGGTACAAAATTAAAACCTATCCAATACTGACGCCGCGCTTCCACGCGGCGTCAATAAAACATCGATATCGGGTGTAATTATTGTTTGGGCATTACGCTTATTGTGTTCAGTCACCTTACAAACTGATACAACTTTAATCGACCGCGGCTGTCATGGTGTCAAATTACTATATCGGTAAATGGAATGAAAGAACATCTACCGCGCAGTTTGTTCTATATAGGCAATTACAGAAACGATTCGCAATCAGTCCTGTATGGGATTATGCTAAGCGTAATCCGAATATGCTTCGTGTTTGCTTTTCCATCGCTCAGCTAATTGCGTACACTGCTCACACTGAGTGTTCTCAGTGTACACGCTGTGGATGTAGCGATGTTAGAACGAGCCTTACTGAGCATATCTTGATAAACTGTACCAGTGTACGGTCATGTACTATTTCCTTTCAGAACAGAACCCTTTTAAAGTTTGGTGGATCTGTTTCCAACTTATTAGTGCCATTGGAAGGCAATGATTTTGTTGCTGCCTTGTTCGGTTTGAACCCGATCGTAGACAATGAGTTACACGGCAACTATGATAACTTTTATAAGCATGTTGCGTTGTTCTTACATTCCATATGGACATGTTATAAATACCTTGTGCAAGTGTAAATACTTTGTTCAAAGTTAAATAAGATGTACATATTTCAGTCTTCATATCTGCCTGCCTGCCTGTCTGTCTGTCTGTCTGTCTTTCTGTCTCTCTCTCTCTCTCTCTCTCTCTCATATAATTTTGTATTAAATTGTGTTTATATGTATTGTTTGTATTATAAATTATAAAATGAAATCTTCTGTATAGGAGGACATAAAGATATAATAACTTTCTCATTTCTTCTTCTCCGTAGTGAATACAACTTGGGAAAACCCACAATATACACGTGACTATTCCAGCCAATCGTATTTGCGATATTTTGTAGTGAATACAACTTGGGAACCCAAAATATACACGTGACTTTTCCAGCCAATCGTATTTGCGATAGATATGTAAATTAAAACTATTTAGCTCAAATGTATGCAGTAAACGTCATCAATATTGGGGCCGTTAAATAGGCATGCGCACGAGACATGTATCGATTGTAAACTTCCGCAAATATTGCAAAACTATAAGTATACTCCCAGCCACTCGGTAAATCTCGAAAGTTCACTGCAATTACCGCCAATTGTCAAAAAAATAACCCTGTAAAAGATCGACGATTTGAAATGCGTATTATTCGGTCCAAAAATATATTGCAAGCTTGTTTTAGCCAAAAACACTCCCTCTTTGCAATTGAATTATGAATTAGTGTATGCATTATAGGTGGGTGGGTGGGGTAATGATTTTTGGAACAGCGTTATCAATTTAACCCCGCTTATAGCACTGTGCGAGACCATGGCTCCCAAGTACAGTGTTATAGAGGAGTGCCAATAGTTAAACAATATTTTAAAAAACAATTACGATATGACATCAAAAGATGAATTTCTAACCGTATCTAAATATCCAAAAACAAGAGTAAATAGGCTTTAATTTTCAAAAAACAATCTAAAAAATGCATTCTGCATAAGGGTCGTCGCCCCATGAAATTCTTTACCAAACACTGTTGTAACTACGCCTAGTATCAATACCTTCTAAGACAAAATCAACAAACATTGGAACAACCACCATTTCAAATTCAATCCACGCTGCTACACAAATACTACGAGAAGTACAGACATAAGAGATGGGCCACCAGAAACCGTAGGCTGTTCCAGCGGTCTCGGAACATTAAGTTACAGTAAGTTATGACTGGTCCATCTGTCCTGACACGAGAGAATCAGTCGTTATGTTGTTCAAACAATCCTGCGCGCCAATTAGTGAAAGCTATTACTACAATGTTTAAAGTCTGTGGTAATTTGCTTCATTGATTAAGGGCGAGGTTGTCACGTGTTTCACGTGACTGTCGTTCTAACAAACACATCTAGAATTGTAGCCGGACTTGTTTCACACCAATTTTACTTTAAACCGGAAATACCCACAACTATTTAACTTATCTCATATATTCTATATGTTCTTATAGTGGGCGAATGTAAGAATACGTGGGATGATAAGAGTTGTGAAATGTGGGCTCGGGACCAAGAATGCATGAAGAACAAAGTCTGGATGAACAGCAATTGTAATCAAGCTTGTACGAAGTGTTCACCGGATAACGGAGGTGAGAACACAAGGCCGACAACTACTCCCCAACCAATAACCACTTCCGGTAAGTACGTCCCTTTAGTATTCTAAATCATTATATACTTTGACAATGTACCATGTATAAAATTTACTGAAATAACAACAAACAACACGTATTTTAGCCGTCCCACGAGAAAACCAACAGTATGGTCCCTGCGTAATGTATCCACCAAGATCAGCATGCGCAGTCCGCGCATGCTAATCCGTGCCGACACATTCCGTCTCAGGGGGATAGAGGTATAGATTAATTATACATGAAACAGAAAATCCAAAGTAGACGAAAAGTGTCTGTCCGGGTTAGCATGTGCGGTATATGCTTAGGCTGATCCGGGTCGATGCTTTACGCAGAGTCCACACTGTTGGTTTTCTCGCGGGACGGCTCATGTGTCATATTTCCCCCATTATATTCACGTGTCTCTAAAGATTGAATTAAATTCACCTTAACGTAACAAAGCGCTTATCTTTCACAATCATTAAACAAATATAATGAAATACAATACAATGAACTCATGGTGCATACGTAATTTAGGTGATGTAAGAAACAACCATAAAAACCAAAAGGAGTGCGATAACTGGGCTAAACACGGGCATTGTGAAATTAATGCCTGGATGATGAAACATTGTGCATTATCCTGTCAAAATCACTACAATGGTCGAGATGCTACAACGACCAGTAAACCTGACAATAAGGACAACGGCGGAGGCAAGGATCAAGGTACTGTGCATATCGAGGGCTTGGCGTGAAACGGTTGTAACTAAAAACCTATTTTGAAAACCTTGGTATAGGGGCAATTTTGACCCTTTTGTAAACAATGCAAATTCAGGTGCCATTGCTCGGAACAATGCAATGGCACCTGAATTTCTATTGTTTACCAATAAACATGATTTAACGCTTATAAAGACTTTATGGCGAGGTAATTCACCTTGGTAAAAACATACTGATTTTAGTTACAACTGTTCACGCCAAGCCCTCGATATGCTTGTATGTCTACGGCATCTACTATTGGCGTTGTAATGTATTAACATTTGCGGGTTTAAGATCAACGCTTCAATAGTTTTTATCACCAAGCCCCGGTAGTTAAATCGGTAGCGACGCGGGCTTTCAATTCAGGGGATGGAAGTTCGAACCCCAGCTCGGCCAACATTCTTTCCATCAAAAGTCTTTGCGACAAGCGTTCATCCTAGTTCACCAATGGGCTTAAAGTTTATGTGGAAAAGCAGCCAGATTATTTTTTAAAAGCAGTTTTGTTGAGTTCTTTTGTGAGAAAGCCAAGATACACATTGGCAGGTGATCTGACTACCGTGGTATGATTGAACACATCTTTAAAGGCGGTTGGTTACACCCAAATCAAACAATAAATTAAATGTTTTATCTCCCCCAAACCTCGAATCAATTACAATGTTGAAAATATTTGCGATGTTTCGAAAGTGTTAAGAAGATATTTTGAGAAATGTCTATTGCCGCAAATAAAGCCAAAGCAAAATGACCAAGAACTAACCAACGTTAATAGGTAGCAGGCATAGAGAGGGGTCAATACGGTAGTGCTATGTCATTGATGGCGGCGGATCATGTCGATGCCATCTCTTTGTGACAAGGGATGTAACTCGTTAAAACTGACTGTGATTTATCAAAAAATAAAGTTGAAAACATAGTGACAAACCCTTTCCCTCATACAGCAATTCTGCAGCAGACGACTTTGAACATATTTTGTCGAACAAATAGAAAATCTCCATAATTGAATGGATAACCTATGACAAAAAGTGGAAAACATTGTGGCAAAAGGAGAAATTGCACGTTTTGTGCAATTTCTCCTTTTGCCACAATGTTTTTAAAAAGCCGTCTGCTGCAGAGGCGTCAGAAAGCGTCTACATGAGGAAGTATGTGGAAAAAGGTTAAGATATTGTCTTCACATGTGAACGTTTTTCAGGTGTACAACAGCGCCGTATGTATTGTTTGAACTTGCTGTACCCTTCATGGTTTTTGCCTAAAATATCTGTGCACGCATTCCTTTTAACAGGTCAACGAGTAGTTTATGCATTCACTTCGGGAGTCGGAGGTCGGAGGTCGACGGAGCGAATCAAAGTGGGGACAATGGGATTCGATAATACATGGCAAGTCTGTGAGCAGCAAGCTATTAAACAAATAGTACCTCACATCTGCCTGCCAGAAGCCTGGCAAAACAGTTTTCGGGTATTAAGTCTTAAACAGCATACGAAAGTCTCAGAAGTTCGCGATGAACTGTCTTCAATTAAGATCCACCTCTGTAGCTCGAAAGCATGGTTCGATCCCAAGTCGAGTCATACCAAGGACTTTAAAAGGCTGTAGTAATGGTTTCCCCCTAGGCGCTTAATGCTGCGGGGATAGCATTATGACTGATGCATCGACGGTTGATAAATAATACCGGCAGTAGAGGAAATGCAATGTTGAAACGTCGTGATATATCCTAAATGCTGCTTAATGCGGCCTAACACGAAATTCAACCAAACACCTACGTTTTTTAATCAACGAGGGTGACGCTGTATTTAACAAACATTTTACTTTCAGGAAATGGGAACTGTTTGGATTCAGAGGAGCATTGTCCATCGTGGGCTGAGTATGGTTTTTGTGAGGACAACCCTACCTCAGCACTCAGGATCTGTAAAAAGTCCTGTAATAATTGTGTCAAATCAGGCTCAGGTAATATTAGTCACGCAATAAGATATCTAACCGAGGGAGATTTTTAAATACTGCCAGAGCTTTAGATAATAAAAGCACTGCATTGCTGACGGCCTAGGGGCTGCTGGAAGGTTGGATTTTTCAACGGACGAGCCCTACGGCCCCCGGTTAATTCGCCACTGTATATTTCACGTAACTTCTTTCGTGTGGTGGGGGGAGTCGGACACGGGCCCTATTGGCCCCCGCTAAATCCGCCACTACATTTGCTACGCTTTTTTCTTTGTTTACCATTAAATCCGCCACTGTATTTTTCACGTGACTTCTTTCTTCTTTTCCGCGTTCCTCTTCGCGAATGTTAATAATGTTAACAAGCGTCCATAGTTGACCTCTCGGCGCATTAATTTCTAAAGCATTTCTGAAACTTATATTGGAGTACTTTTTTCACTGATGTTCCAAAAATATTAAAATGATAATTATGGGGGAGATCCTAACCTTTAAATGCAGTTGTGTTGAATCCATGATGAACTATTTTTCTCGCGTAGTTTCTCATGCGTTGTTTGGTGCTAACATTAATTGGCAGGCTGCCAACTCCGGAAAAAATGGTATTACTACTATGACCAGGGGCAAAAATATTAATCTGTATTTGACTCTCAAACCCACACGGTTTTGTTAACCCTTTCCCTAATATAGAACGTGCAATGTCTCCTTTGCCACAATGTTTTCCACTTTTTGTCATAGGTTATCCATTCAATTATGGAGATTTTCTATTTTTTGACAAAATATGTTGAAAGTCGTCTGCTGCAGAATTGCCGTATGAGGGAAATGGTTAAGAGCACTTTCATTGGATGCTCTGTGCGCATGCACTCAAATTGCAGACAAGGACACCGTTTTATCAAAGGACCATATTGATAAAACGGGGCCCAGGTTTTTTTTCGGCGATAGCTGATTAACCTGGGTTTTGACCTAGATGTTAAACAAATGATCTAGATTGTAGACCATCAAATGTTGTATTTAGTGAATAATGTCGAAGAAATAAAGGAAATGAAACGCTTTGATTGGTTCACTGTTAAGTTGGCGATCCTACGAGAGGTACTCCTAAGGTGAAGTTTTAAAATGAAATGTTCTGCATACTAACCTTTAATTGTCTTTCTTAAAAAATAAATTTCAGTGAAAAAAATCAGTAAAAACGTATGAAATATAATACTTAAGAGTAAAACATTAATTGTTTTTGAAACATGAGAAATTTTCATTTATCATCAATAGAAATGTATACCCCTCATGGGAGCCTCGCGCAATCTCCAGTTTCTCGGCCTGGATAATCTATTTGGTAAACACATAGATTATTGTTATGATTTAGTAGTTGATACTAGGATAAAGATATAAACGAATTGATTCCAACGTTTCCGTTTAGTATTTAATTCTTTCTGAGAGTTTACATAATTTTTTCTGATATGTGGTTCTAAAAAGAAAGAGAACAAAAAAAACGGGCAAACTACACTCGATTACCGATTCCATATCTGTTAAAGAACAATGTTCTAATCGAACACTGTTCTAATCGAACAATGTTCCAACTAGTTCACGATTATAATACATTTCAAGGAGCTGTCGAATTCTTAGATATACAACATTATTGCGCACATTTTATAATTCTTGAAAAATTACTGAATGTTTTGATTATTAACAACTTTCTTAGTATTTTCTCATATTTATCGCCGTTTATCTTTTTTAAAGATTTTTCTTGTGATGGTTCTTATTGGAATACGTATGTACGAAGTAGCCATTCTTCCCTAGACCACAACTAAAAAACCTATGTTTTTATTTCAGATTGCTTTGATAAACACCAATTGTGTCCAGTGTGGGCGAACGCAGAACACTGTATAACAAACAGCGGGTATATGTTGCGGAACTGCCAGAAATCCTGCAAGCAGTGCTAAATAGTAAAGGTGTTATATAGGACACATATTTTGTTTGTGTAAATAGACATTAACCCTTTCAGCGCCGAATTGTTTAAAGTAGACTCTTCCATGTTCAAACTCGGACGAAACTATTTTCATGTTATAGGATTTTTGGAATATCTTTATAACTTACAGTCAAACAATGCAGATTTCAGGTGAGACAGCTCGTTACGAGCTGCCTCACCTGAATCTCTATTGTTTGCAAAAAGCTCAATATTGCCTTTGGCGCTGAAAGAGTTAAAACATGTAATGGATATGGGATATGGCCTAGTAACTATAATACTCTGAACACGTTCTCTTTTTAAGAAATGAACTCACGATGGGACATTTGATTGGTCAATTTCGAGAATTAATTTGCCTCTGACCAATCAGATACTTGAGAACACATTCTGGGTAGAGGGTAAACCTTTACAGTTGTGTAGTCTGAATACTTTACTATTTGAACGTCAAAATTAGATTAAGCTTAAAACGTCGTAACTTTTGGCATGTCAGAGTGAAATACAACTACACCGCTAGTACTCTACGAAAACCATCCCAAATAATAGCTCCTTTTCCGTTTATGAAAACGTTTTCTAAGGTGGTCCATTACGTAGGCGTCGAATGACGTCTGTATATGGGAAAGCTTTGAAAGGATATTCCTATTAGCATATAAGCCGTCCCGCGAGAAAACCAACATTATGGACGTAATGTATCCGTCTCAGGTGGATAGAGGTATAAAGTAATGAATCCTGAAACAGAAAATCCACAAGAGGCAAAAAGTGTCTGTCCGGGTTCGCCTGCGCGACAGACTTATCTGATTCGGGTCGATACTTTACGCAGAGATCACAATGTTGGTTTTCTCATTTATTATAAGGCTAAAACCGTCCCGTATTTGATATGAGACGTTGCAGACGAAAGTTAGCCTTTATTAGCGAGTGTATAAGAAAAGGGTCACGGTGGCATGTCTGAACAATGTAGGGTCATGGTGGCATGTCTGAACAATGTAGGGTCACGGTGGCATGTCTGAACAATGTAGGTCCCGATAAGTCTTACCAGCATCTACACCAATTGAAAATATCTTCCAACAAGCTTATTTACGTAGTAAGAGAACGGTGGAAATCCTGATTAGACTGAGTGCATGAACATACACATCTGAAGCTTCACTGTTCACATAAGCCAACTTGTATCTTTTCCTAAGACTGGACGCTCGGTATCTCATAAAGGGACATGCAAATACAATCAGCCGTGTTTCATTTCTGTTTTCAAATTACATCTATTTTTCTACCCTTTCCCTAAAACACACGCTTTCTGATGCAGCAGATAACCTTTGAAAACAATGAGTCAAAAGCTTATTACGATCAATTTCTGCCTTTGCCACAATCTGTTCAACTCTTTTAAATATTTACACTTTTCCACATGTGTTCAAAGATCTAATCAAAGTCGTCTGCTGCAAAAGGTTTGTTAAAGTGCAAAGGGATAAGAATATGTATATTTCTCACCTGAACCGTCACCGATCACAGTTGCAGAAAGTCTCATCTTCCTCTGACGCGTGATATGTGATGCTAAAAATGACGAATTGCGTCAAATTTAAATCCTTTAATTTTAACAAACTACATATTATCGGAATTGAAAGCATGATTTTTTTTTATTTAAACGAAATATTTCTAGAATTTTACTTTTTGAAATAAAACATACTATCAAGTTACATATAACTTTGTATTTTTGTTGTAAAGTGTCATGCATTGGTTCTAGTAGAACATTTTATGTAACTTCCATGATTGATTGATTTATTGCCAAACTTTACATTACATCAACCGTCGGGACGTATAGATTGTATGGTATACTTGTCATAGTGTATAGAACTCGAATGCGACGCCACTGCATCGATTGGTGAGGTCAAGTTTTTGGCGTTCACAGTGGCTCAAAAACGTGGAATATTTAGGTGTCTATTCCTGAATCTTCGTTCGTCCAAAACCGTACAAGAACAGTCGTTATTTGTGTCAAACTTTATATAACATCAACCGTCGGGACGTATAAATTGCTCTTTACGATAACTAGGTAACGTCCCTTGATTGCCAAGGGACGTTACACAATATTTTCCTTCCGGGGACTACCTTTTGACAAACAAAACAACAATGAATTGACTAAAAATACAACTTTACTTTTTTGTTGAAGTTTAATTTAAAGCATTGTGGTTAGATGATTGATGGATTTATGTTTACACTTAAAATCGATTTCAACAAGTTTTCACAGCCATCCCACGATGGCCTGTTAACAATTTCCTAGTAACAACCTCTCTCACCCGTGAATGGACAGAGTTCAAAATAATTTCCTTAGGTGGGGCTGCTTTCAAAATTGTTAAAATAATTGAATGCTATGAGGAACTTGAGTTGCTGCCTCATCAAAAAATTTGTCGAAAAGTACTGGCTTGATGTGAAAACATTTTAAAACAATATTAATGTTTCTTGGGCGACATTTTTACCAAAATTCATCCGATCTGTTTAGAAATATTGTCACCAGGGGGAAGAAGGTTACGGCATCCAGTCAGAGTTACGTGTGGCTTTATAGTCTGCAGCAGATGACTTTAACAACATGTAGACAAAATCAATTGATATAAAAAAAAAAAAAATCTTCATTCAAAAATTGCTCATCATAAGGAATTTCTGCTTTTGTCACAATGTTTTCGAAAGTCAACTGCTACATATTATTCATAAGGCATATAGTAGCAACCCCACCTTGTCAGTGATTATCGTATGTATACGCGGTCTGGAAATGTTAAAAATTCATACCCTCGTATTACTTTTTTACCAATATTTTCAACAACTAACATCGTCCAGCACTTTAAATTATAGTTTATGGAAGCTAATTGAAATCTCTAACTAACTGTATATTTTTATATACATACTGTGTTACTCTGTCGGCGATTGTATAATCCGCTTGTATACATCGATTTCACGCTTGAAAGACTGATTTCCTAATTAACAAGCTCGCGCCGTTGCAGGGGTCATATCTTCAAAGATCTGTAGGTCATAAAGATCTCATTAATATTCACGAAAATTGCTATTGATGATCTACAGTTGTATTAGGTAATTACGTGGGAAGGGTAAAAAGTAAATTCTCCTTTTGCCTCAATATTTTCAAATCCTGTCTGCTGCAGATGTATCAAAATACATCTGCAAGTGGGTAAGAGTTAAAGGGCATAAATATGAACATAAAAATTGAACTTTATTATATCTTTAATGTGCAAAAGTCAAATTTACAAATGCCACATGCAGAAGATATTTAGAAACATTGTGGCAAAAGGATAAAATTCTCTTCAGAGTAATTCCTCATTTTGTCACAAAGTACAAACTGTATCATTTTTTTATAAAAGACTTTCCAAAGTTTGGACTGCACCTTTCCCAAGTCATCAGCTGCATATGGGTTAAAACATAGCTATCTACACTATTAACCATGTAAAACATACATGTACAATTCTGCAGCGGACGACTTTGAAAACATCTAGACAACAATTGCTCAAATCTCGTTAAATGCGTCTCTAGGTGGAAAAGAGTTAAATATACATTCAACATATGAGTCGTCCCGCGAGAAAACAAACATTGTGGTCTCTGCGTACAGAGTCGATACGGATCAGCCTAATCATGCGGCGCAGGTTTACTTGGACAGACACGTTTCGCTTCCTGTGGATTTTCGTTTTCGGGAATCATTACTCTATTCCCCCCCCCCCCCCCCCCCCCCCCCGAGGTGGAATGTGTCGACCCAGATCAGTCTGTGCGGACAGCGCAAGCTAATCTGATCAACACATTACGCAGATGCCACAATGTTGGTTTTCTCGCGGGACGGCTCATATCTTCAGAAGTAGAGTTTGAAAACAACAACATGAATATCACTATTTAAAAATGATAGGAGAATTATTGAATTAAATAACATTGTTGTTAAAGGTGAAATTGCTCATTATAAACAGGTGCCATTATGTTAACAATAAGTGTATGTTGCAGACGCATCAATGACCCATCAAAATGTGTTTTCAAGTAGGAAAGTGTTAAAAAGGTGCCACTGACATGACTACGCTTTTGAAGTTATAACTAAACCCTTTTCCCCCAGCTGACACATCAGCAGCAGATCACTTTTGAAAACATTGTGGCAGAAGAAAACAATTGTTCCTAATGAGCATTGGTATACGTTTCATAGTATAATATTATACAAGTCGTATACGCGGTTATTATGCAACGATTGGTGAGGTTGCTACGCGGTTGCAAAAGGGGCGTGTCCCTTTCATTAAGGCTTAACGCCGTTTTTAACAATTGATCAGTTACATCACGTCGCCCAGTTTACCTACCATGTGTTACCGGTTTTCTCTCAAGAGTAATCCACACAGCAGTATTTCCAAGCAACAGGCTGCTTTTTCACATACACTTTTGTCAAACATCGGAAAGAATGTAGGCCGAGCTGGGGTTCGAACTCACAATCCCTGGAAGTGACTTTCATGAAATCACGGTACGTTTGTAAGTCAAATCGATCGACATCAAGTAAATATAAGTGTCATTTAATTGATGCTTGATGAAAACCAACCTTAGCGTGAGTATAACACCTGTGAATAATATCAGCTTTCCTGCATAGATGCCGAGCCACGGTAGCTCAGTCGTTAGCGACGCGGGCTGTCAATCCAGTGGTTGTGAGTTCGAACCCCAGATCGGCCAACATTCTTTCCGACGTTTGACAAAAGTCACGCGTCATTCGTCTTTCACCAATGGGCTAACAGTCTATGTAGAAAAGCAGCCAGTTGCTTGGAAAGCATGTTGTATGGAGTACTGTTGTGAGAAAACCAGGAAACATATGAAAAATTGTTGAAAACGTCGTTAAACCCAATAAATAAATAAATCAATCAATCAATCCTGCATAGATAGACACAGACCGCCTCGGTTGTGTATTGGAACAGCGACCCCGTCGGGTGTGGGAAGTCGCGTGTTCGATCAAATAGAAACTGCTTTGAAGAAGTTTCTTGAAACCATTTATAACTTATTCAGGAATCATTACTCTATACCTCTATCACCCCTGAGACAGAATGAGTCAGTCCGGATTAGCCTGCGGGCAATGCGCAGGCTGATCTGGGTCGATACATCACACACAGTCCATAATGTTTGTTTTCTCGTGAAACGGCTGATATATCGTCATTGGCTATAATCGCTATCCATTGTCTTATAGAAAGAATATCCGACTGTGTCTTGATCTCCGGTAATCTCGGACGCTAAATGGTTCATTTTCGTAGGACGAATGTTAATATTCATGTCATTGTTTTTCTTTGCTGTCTTGCACCAGTGCTCCACAACCTAGTCTTCCCATGCAACTGGCTTTTTTTCAACATATAGTATTTAGCCAGTTGATGAAAGACGAATGATGAAAATGACTTTTGTTAATAATCGGATAGAATACATGGCCGAGTCAGGATTCAAACTCATAACACCTTGATTAAAATCCTTGTCGTCACTGGTGCGATGTTTAATAGGGTGGTAGCTGCATGGTACTACAGTTCAACCGGAGACACATACCAATCAGTTCTTGTGCTGCGATCAGTGAACACCCAGATGAGCCTGTTAATGTGTGCAGTCTCGCGAAGATCTCCAATGTTCGTCTGTATGTTGTACACACCCATATACACCTTCGGTCAACAGTTGTGTTCCTCCATCAGTTGTACGCCAACGTATCTTTGAATGATGATTAAACAGAGTTAATTTGAACTCGATAATAACAACACACGTTGATATTTAGACATAGACGCTGTACCAAAAGCCACTGCAGAGGTCCAGATAAGGCGGAGTATACAGCTCTTTTACCAATAATATCTCACTTATTATCTGTCCAAACCCTATGTTGTGGGTACTCAAAAGAATCGTCTGAACGAGACAATTCTTTTGAGTACCAAAAATATAAGGTTACAGGTTAAAATAAGGATTTAAGAACGTACAAAACTCCCCTTATCTAGAGCTCTGAAAAGCGATTGGAGGCAAATTCGATAGTGAAAGGAAACCGCCGTGGCCGAGTGATTAGCGTGGTGAATTACGAACTTTGCGTTCCAGGTTCGATTCGCTCTCGCGGCGGTCATCGTACAGTACCCTTTGGCAAGGCACAGTGTTTACAGCATAGTACTGGATTGTTTAGAAGGTGTTCATTTATACATATTCTGTCGCCGTCATATAACTGAAATAATGTTGGAAACGTCGTTAAAAAATAAATAAATCGATAAAGGAAGAGAAGGCACAAGTCAAAAAATGCGTGTAGCACACATAAATATTTAATCAATATTGATATGATGACAGTTATAAATATGAACGGGTAACAACGGTTAACAACAATTAACACTTTCACTTCCGAATTTCACAAAGCTGACTTTTCCTTGTTGAAAAGTCGACGACTCCATTTGTCTACCAACATGAAATTTGGTAACATTTTATGACTAAGTTACAAACAATTCATATTTCAGGAGAGACAGCTCGTTAAGAGCTGTCTGATCCGAATCCGCAATTATTGCACACACCTGCTCTGATGTCAGTTGTTATTACACAAGACAAAGGGATACATGTAACTACATGGGAGACACACCTTACACCTTTTACAACAACATACAACACATCTGCAGCAGACTTCCAGAGCTCTGGATAAGGAGCGTTTTGCTTGTTCTAAAAATCTTATTTTATCCGCTAACCCTATGTTCTGGGTACTCAAAAGAATCGTCTCAATGAGACGATTCTTTTGAGTACCTACAACATAGGGTTTGGTTTGATAATAAGAGAGATATTGCGGGAAAAAGAGCTGCAAACCCCTCCTTATCTGGACCTCTGACTTCGTATACATCTTGGCGAAAGAATTGTAAACTCTTTATATGAAAGGATAATTATCGAATAGAGATGAACACATTGCGGCTAAGGGAGAACATTCTCTTAATGAGTAGTTTCTCCTATTGTCACATTGATTTCAAAAATAATGTTTGCTGCAGATGCGTCAAAAAGCGCCTGTTTGTGGGAAAGGGTTTTAACAATTATACTGATATGAAGCGGAATCCTCGTTTAATAAGTGTAGCTTCCAGGTACGTTCCAGCACACTAATGAACGATCATAGTAAGGGTAATGCATGGTCATATACCGAACACAACTCACACGGTGGCTGACTCACACCACGTGATAAGCGACCTTCACAGAAACAATCGTTTACCTGAAAATGACATGTTTTTAGTGTCGTCTGCTTTGAGAGAATATACTTTGGAAAATTAGTCGTAGATGATAAGAACCCGAAACTTGAAAACTATGTAAACCTCCTCTGTGCGCAGAAATTAACTCTTTGCTTCTAATAAGACCTCTGATTGGTCAATGTCGATATATAATTTTCTATTGATCAATTAAATCCTTTTTAGTACATAATTTTGAAGGTTTTGGAGACTGCGCAGGAGCGATTTCCATGTGATTTCCATGCGATTTCCATGCGATTTCCATGGGTTAAATTCAGTAAGGTCGGTTATCCCGCGACGTTTACCAACTTTAACGAATATAAGTTTGTTCATTTCACAATATGAAAGTTTATTTTCTGACCACGATTTCATCGTTGAGATCAATGGCGATAATTTCATTCTCCTCCTCGTTCAGTTGTAGTTCCACTAGGCCTATTTGTTTCAGAGGGTCCTTTTTATTCTGACAGTCCTTTATGACAACATTTTTGGCGACACCATCCTCTACGGCTATAAAGTAACACATGGTCTTCTCGCATCCAGGTGCCTGTTTGTGGTTTCTCAACACGTGGTACTCCTTAAAGTTAGCTGTAAGAGTAATGTAAATATGAACAGTGAATACAATTGAGTCTTTCTAATGGAAAAACCAACTATACAATATAACCATATTAATCCGCGCATGCGCGCAGTTTGAACTGGTTTTGCATTATTCGTCAATTATGAACATTTGTGAAAGATGGTTTAAAGAAATTTCCACCACTTGTTCCGGAACTGTAAACTAGGAAAACGGCCACTGTGCTCTGAAATTAACAACTAATAAACCTCTGATTGGTTAATGTTAAGAATGATATAACTTCTGACCAATCAGATTCGTGGCTCATTACGTGGTTCATTACGTGGTTCATTACGTGGTTCATTACGTGGTACATTTCGTTGTACATTTCGTGGTACATTTCGTGGTACATTTCGTGGTACATTACGTGGTACTTTACATGGTACATCACGTGGTACATTACGTGGTATATTTCGTGGTACATTTCGTGGTACTTTACGTGGTACATCACGTGGTACATTACGTGGTATATTACGTGGTACATTACGTGTTACATTACGTGGTTCATTACGTGTTTTATTACGTGGTTCATTACGTGGTACATGACGTTGTACATTTCGTGGTACATTTCGCGGTACATTTCGTGGTACATTACGTGGTTTATTGCGTGGTACATTACGTGGTACATTTCGTGGTACATTTTGTGGTACTTTACATGGTACTTTACATGGTACTTTACGTGGTACACTACGTGGTACACTACGTGGTACTTTACGTGGTACATTTCGTGGTACGTTACGTGGTACATTACGTGGTTCATTACGTGGTACATTTCGTAGTACATTACGTGATACATTACGTGGTACTTTACGTGGTACATTCGTGGTACTTTACATGGTACTTTACGTGGTACATTCGTGGTACTTTATATGGTACTTTACGTGGTACACTACGTGGTTCTTTATGTGGAACATTACATCGTTATTACGGTGGTGGTACATTATGTTGGTACCTTACATGGTACATTATGTTTAGAAAAGGTCGCCTATGATGGCATGGAGTTTCTTAGTAAAGACCTACAATGTTTAGAATCATACTCAAATGATATGTCAGTATGAAGTTACCTACCCCTACCTTGACATTATTGGAGATAATTGGACTATTTAGCGAGACAACATGTGTGTGTGCAACTAACCGGTTTAACCTTTCAACAACGAAATGAGTTTGCTTCACTATTCATGTACTGATTCCATAGGTCCGCTGTAGAGATTATGAAATACGGAGCGTTTTCGACTTGTTTACTCGCGTAACGAGAGTAACTGGAGTTGAAAGTCGAACGTATCAAGTAAGCGAACTGCGCATGCACTTAATCTCTAATCTACTCGACTCGAACGACCCCCACTGTTTGACGGGTAACACGAGTAATCCGCGTAAGAAATGATATAAACTAGTTTTGTTGCAAAATTGTGCTTTGTTATTGGATATGTATATTTCTTAAATGAATATCTAAACTGATAACTTTGATTCTTTTTATTTATTTATAAGTTGTTATTAATTTTAGTCAATGTTATTTGTCTTTCCGATTTTCGTCAGTTACTCGGCCTCAGTTAGGCGTTCGTGAATGGTTACTCGTGTCGTGTACTGCGCATGTCCAGATTTTTTCTACTCGAGTTACTCGATTGCAAAAGCCAAAAACGCTCACGGATAACTAAAGGGAGGTAACCAAAGAAACTCATTTACTGTAGTACGCCGGGTACCCAACTAATGAAATGTTTCCTTCACTTTCCATTTTTCGAATTAGAACGGTTTCGTTATCAGATTAAATGCAGTATCCTTACCCTAATTTGTTTCCAGTTTAACATTATGCACACTATGTATATAATCTTAGTTTGCTTAGTGTATCTAACTGGCTGTCTTTTTATCCCAGCACTACACTAATCTTTTTAAGCCCCAAAAAAGGGAGTTCGCACCAGCCGATTTTAGTAGATTCTGGTATGTAATCACGTTCTAAGCTATATATCACACATACCAAAACTCATTTCTTTGGGATTTAATTCCCTCATGTGTTTTTACACATACCCTCTACTATAAGGTCACTATATTCATGAAATATACAAACCTTCACTTTCTCTTGGTTAAAGAATTGAAAAAATTAAATAGTTGAGCCGAATTACGAGGAAACCAACATTGTGGACTGAGGGTAAAGTATCGACCATGATCAGCCTAATCATGTCGTGCAGGTTTACCCGAACATACACTTTTAGCCTCCTGTCGATTTTCTGTTTCAAGAATAATTTCTCTATACCTCTATCCTCCTGAGATGGAATGTGTCGGCTAGGCTGTTCTGGACCGATACATTACGCAGAGTCCATTATGGCTTTCGCGTAATGTATCGACCCGGATCAGCCTGTGTAGTCCGCGCAGACTAATCCGGGCCGACACATTCCGTCTTAGGGGAATAGGGGTATAGAGTAATGATTCCTGAAACAGAAAATCCACAGAAGGCGAAAAGTGTCTATCCAGGTTGGCATGCGCGACATGCTTAGTCTGATCCGGGTCGATACATTACGCAGAGTCCATACTGTTGGTTTTCTCACGGAACGACTCATATAATGATTTTAACAGAATATTTGGGATAAAAGGTTTTTTTTGTATTTATGAATAATATCTTTTTGGCGAAAATAGCGCATTCGTACATGTAAAAATGTTTTATTATTATTAGAATAAACAAACAAACAACGCACTCAAATAACCCAACTCATTCCACTTTGTTCTAATAGGAAAATGTTTTACCTGCATTCTTCTCTTCTGGCTTAATTTCTGCCCATTTGTCACAGTCCAGATTATCAATCATCCCTTCGAACATGGTGGCTGAAAAGAGATAAAACAGAATTACATTAACCCTTTTGCTGCCAAAGGCAATAAAATGCCCTTGAAAACAGTGCAGATCCAGGTGAGACGGCTCGTAGTGAGCTGTTTCTCCTGTAATTTGAATTAGTTGCCATTTATACATTCAGTTTGGATCAGGGTCGATACATTACGCGGAGACTATAATGTTGGTTTTCTCGTGGAACTGCTCAGATACAGTGTATGCAGACCATAGGACAGACCATCCCACCATAACACATACATATCACTTGCTTTTAACAAGCTCAGACAATGGTCAAAGGGAGATAACACTTGTTTGAACATTCATCTAGCGAAGTTATAGAGAAACAGGTATATTCCCATTCATCTAGAATTTGTATGACGCTTGGGGTCTCACTATTTACTACGTGTTTGTCACGGGGTGAAAAGGCTGTAATCTGATTGGCTGCTTGGCTGCTGCATTCAAATAATCTCAAAAGAACGTTCATGCTAAACGTCTTATATGCACCGTGTAATAAGTAATTAACTTGTAGTCTAAATGTTGTTTAAACGATACGAATTTATTTGTGGCTTAAACTTAAAGCCTGAACCCTTCTCCAGTCACCAGATGAGCCGTTCCACAAGAAGAAAACAAACAGTGTGAACTCTGCGTAAAGTATCTACCCAGATCAGCCTATTCAAGCCGCGCAGGCGAACCCGGCGGACACTTTTCGCCTCCTGTGGATTTTTTGTTTCAGGAATCATTACCCTATACCTCTATCCCCCTAAGGCGGAAAGTGTCGGCCCGGATCAGCCTGCGCGGATTGCGCAGGCTGATCCGGGTCGATACATTACGTGGAGACCATAGTGTTGGTTTTCTCGCGGAACGGTTCAGATGTTTTCTGACACAAATTGGGACTGTTGTATCTTCGTTAATGGCACCATAGAAACGACAATAGGCATGCATTCATCTAGGGCTGCCAAGGATGAAGCTTTCTATAGACCGTGTAGTCAGAGACCAAGACTTGTCAGCGTTAAACTGTTCTCAGTTGTCTTCTTTGGCTATCAAATATTCAATTTTAAGGTTATATGCAACCTTCGGGCCTTCTATAAACATATCTAACCATACGAAATACTGTACTGTAACTCAAAACGAACCATTGACAATATAATATGAAAAGAATCGTGTACATAAGCACTGCATCCCTAAAACCATTGTATGCGCATCTTTAACCGTCCCTTGTTTCATTTAAAATGTATAGCAGAGATAAAATCAATAATCATGCGACTATGTGTCACATTCAACCCTGTCCTAAGTACAGAGGCGTTTTGAAGAAAAACAGAACTTGCCCATGTTGCAGATTTCGCTTTTTGTCCCAACGATTTGACAATTTCATCATGTTTATTCAATTATAAGAGTTTTATTTAGATATATATACATTTCCATAGATCTGTTGTTTGTGGGAAAGGTTTAAGAAATTTGATTTTCAACTAAATGATAAAGAGCTTGAAACATTAATGGAAAATGTGAAAGTGTTGCTTATGAACAAATGCGCTCAATCTTTTATTCTTCTCACTGATTGAAAAGAAAATCGTCTGCTGCATAAACGTTCAAAGTCATATGCATCAAGGAATGGGTTGTACAATGTCTCTCTTCTTCTTTCTGTTCGTGTTTATATAACAAAGAAGTAACGTTTTTATGTTTGTATTTGGAATGCCAACATGCCGTTGATTTATACATTTATTATCGCTTAATTGAATCGCAGTTAATGAAGATGTTTTTATTGATAACTGATAATTAACAAATCTGATATAAATTCCGTTACTATCGAAACCAGATGATCAAACTATATATAAGCTGTGTCATGCGATAATGAGTATTGCTTCAAATCTCGGTGAACACTTTCCCACATGATGACACATTTTTTTGCATCTGCAGCAGAACAATTTTGAAACCATTTTGGCAAAAGTTGAAATTGCTCATGATTAATTTATTTCTCTATTTGCCATAATGGTTTCAACTACTTATTATACTTGAACCTTTCGTTATAACGATAAACTCTATGTTTGCCTAATGTCACAAGTTTTCAAAGACGGCTACTGAAGATGTGTTGTATGTGGATACAGACACAGTCAGGCCAACGCAATCGTTGTCTATTGGTTGGGGTTTAACACCGTTTTCAACAATTCTTCAGTGATATCACGGCGGCCAGTTTACCTACTTATTTCGTTTCCTGGCTTTCTCATATCAGTACTCAATACAACATACCTTCCAAGCAACTGGCTGCTTTTCCACATAGACTGTTAGCCCATTAGTGAAAGACGAATGACGCATGTCACAGTGACTTTTGTCAAACGTCGGAAAGAATGTTGGCCGAGCTGGGATTCGAACTCACAACCTCTGGATTGACAGCCCGCGTCGTTACCGACTGAGCTACCGGGGCTCGGCTCCAAACATTGTCTATAAAAATGATCAAGTAGTTTATATCTAGTGGTTGTATCTTTTTAACAAGTTCGACGTCTGACATCATTGCATTGGATGGCTTTAGAAAAAACATCGCGCGAATATAAGAAATACTTCAATGCGACAATCCTTTGCTTTTCACATGATATTTTGACATCTTTTTTCGTTTTTGACATTTGTTCAAGATTGTGGGAAAGCGGTAATCTTAGTCATTTACAAAGTAGACACGCCTATTTATCGGGGGACTGATTATTGAAAAATGTTTTTTTGAATCTACATTGTCGTTTCGAACGCAAAAATGACATTATATATACGAATCAAAGACATGCACACATAGTTGTCGGCTACAGAAAGCGTCTGGACTCGTCGCTGACGCTCTACCACTATACCATTGATTCGGTCAGGCTTCATTTATACTGGCAAACAGTTATATATAATGGTACTAGGTAATAAGTCTGTCAGCTTCATGTTACTATATAACAAGAGTGTGCAGTTGAATTCCTGCAGCGTATAATATTACCATTGCCTTTTAAATCAATATGACGTAGCCGAGTAGTTAGCGTCAGGGATTTGGAAACGAGCGTCCCGGTAAGATTCCACTTCGCGGCGGATATTATGGAGTGCAAGGCACATTTCGTAGCCTAGTACTGGCGTGTTTACCGAGGTATCATTATTAAATCAACTGTCACCGTGATATAACTTAAATAATGTTGAAATAAGTTCACGAGAATATATGGAGAAGGTGTTGCTACGTATCGAGGGCTTGGCGTGAAACGGTTGTAACTAAAAACCTACTTTGAAAACCCTGGTTTAGGGGCAATTTTGACCGCTTTGTAAACAATGCAAATTTAGATGCCATTGCTCAGAATGAGCATTACATTTCCATTGTTTACCAAGAAAAAGGATTTAACGCTTATAAAGACTTTATGGCGAGGTGATTAACCTTGGTAAAAAGAATACCAATTTTAGTTACAACCGTTTCACGCCAAGCCCTCGATATAGAAACATGAATAGCGAAAAATAAAGACTCAGATTGGACTGCACGAATGTTCAGGCTCATCCTGGTCAATCAAGTTCGTAAATGTGACTTTAACCTTTCCCTCATACAACAATTCTGTTTGGGAGGGCTTATAATAATAATTATAGACACAAATGTAGCAAATCTTTTAAACGGTAATTCAATTATCAAATACATGTGATGTGGAAAACATTGTGGCCAAACTGGAAATTGCTCATCACAAGCAATTTCTCATTTTGTCACTATGTTTTTATAAGAAATTCGTCTTTTGCAGATGCGTCAAAATGCGTCTGCCGGTGGTAAAGGGATACATGTACATTCGTGATAACAGCATATTTTCTTTTATGCTAATGATATGAGTCGTTCTACGAGCAAATCAACATTATGGACTCTGCGTAATGTTTCGACCAAGACGCAGGCTAATCCGGGCCGACACATTCCCTCTCGGGAGGAGGATGCGGGTATAGAGTAATGATTCCTGAAACGAAAATCCACAGGAGGCGAATAGTGTCGGTCCGGGTTAGCCTGCGCGGCATGATTAGGCTGATCCGGATCGATACTTTACGCAGCGTCCACGATGTTGGTTTTCTCGTGGAACGGTTCAATTATAATCCCAGCATGAACAACTTAAAATCAACCAATAATAGTGTCTAGCGATAACTTTAACATGAACACATTCGAATATAGCGTTTAACCCTTCCCCTCATATACACGCTTTCTAACGCCTCTGCAGCAAACGGCTTTTTGAAAACATAGTAACAAAAGAAGAAATTGCTCAAAACGAGCAATTTCTCCTATTGCCACAATGTTTTCCACTTTTAGTCATAGGTTATCCGTTCAAAATAAGAAGTTGCTTAAAACGTTATTTTCCTATACAGAGGGTGAACCATGTAATTGTTATCTGCTTTCTAAAGCGATATAAACACAATCACGAGGAGAAACACTGGTGAGGGAGAGGCGAACGTGTGTGTAACTACACGAGCTTTTATTATAAGTATATATATTTCAAACCTCATCAAACATTGAACAAGCATAAAGTTTCAGTATTTTTTTCTTATTGAATAAAGTCGAAAACGTTGTGACAAAAGGAGAAATTGATTATTATGAAAAATATTCTACAATGTTTTGAAAAGCCGTCTGCTACAGATGAGTCAAATTTCGTCTACAAGTGGGAAAGGGTTAATCAAAATGTTTATAACTCACCAAAGTTTACAGCAACAATTTATTCAAAAACAAAAGATCTATTTTACGATTCCAGCCTACGACTTCGTTATATATCACTCAGTCTGAACACACTGTTGTACAAACCAAATTCCCTACACTACTAGAACAACAAAAAACACCAAGTATGAGATAAGAGCGGGTGTTATCAATTATGACCGGTCATCATCTAATAAAGAATCACCGATGCATTCTGATTATAATTATCCAACTCTTTACAACATACAGCACATTTTTCTGCATCAGACGAATTTGAATATATCTTGGCATAAATATGGAAAATCACTAGTGGTGAAAGTGTTTTTAATGAAAAGAGTTGTAAACACTGTGGCATAACAAGAAATTGCTCTTTATGAGCAATTGCATCTTTTTGCCACAATCTTTTCAAAACTGCCGCAGAAGCGTGAGAACGTGTCTACATGTGGGAAAAGGGTGGGCAAACATGGAGCTTCATAAAAGATGTAAGGACGATTTGTTTATCCTTCATCAACAAAAAACATCTGCCCAGCGATGGTATATTCATCAGCCATTTTCCCAATCTAAAACGGGATTTTGGCGTCTCTGTCGCGCATTAATGTTGCATGGCTTCAAGTTAACAGACAGGTAAAGCCACTCCCATTGTTACACGTGCAGCTCGAGTCCGCATGTAGCACTTCTAAGAAGTAGCTAAAGGTATACGCGTAGACGGGAAGGTAGCCAGTTGCCTGGTAGAAAAGCGTTTATGGTACATGTTCTGGTGTTAGAACGCTAGGAAAAACACATTAGGTGAATTTTCAGCAGTGGAATAACTGAAATAACGTTGAAATAGGCTTTAATAGCTAATCAATTGATATTCAGATATATCATGTGTCTTCTTACAAAGGTACAACAATCGGTTACTTTTAAAAATATTCGTTTAACTCTTTCAGCGCCGAATTGTTCAAAGTAGACTCTTCCATGTTCACAATCGGGCGTCTACATTTCTCATATAATGAAAGTTTGGGACTATTTTGATAACTAAAAGACAAACAATGCTGATTTAAGGAGAGACAGTTCGTTACGAGCTGTCTCACCTGAATCTGTATTGTTTGCAAAAACATCAATATTGCCTGTAGCGCTGAAATAGTCAAGCTCTCAACTATAACAGTATTCCAGCTATATCCAGGAGACAGTACCAGTGCCAGAATATGAACATAAATGTTATTAACACATTAATCATCATAGATCATAGTCAAATGATGCAAATATGATAACATGCAGTGCAAAATGGCATCGTACATATGTAGACTATATTTAAGCGTTTGATTTCATAGAAAGTTGATGCAAGGCATCAATGTCGCCGGAAAAGACTGCATTGATTTATTTATGTATTCTTGACTTGTATTAGTCTAAACATATTTGTTTGTATTTGTCAATAAAACCACAACACATACAGTTTGGGATTTAAATCTACATGCAATAAAAAGCAATCTAACCCTTTCCATGTCTGAAGCAACAATGAAAACCTTTAAAACATGTTAAAATGTATCCTCATATGGTTAAAAAGTAGACCACACTAGCTAAATTGTTTATCTAAATAATGGATGCATACAATATATGTATGGCGCAAGAGAAATTTCAGTTGCGAGTCCCATTTCTATTTAAAAGATGGCAAGTATGAAATTAATTGGGTGCAAAAGACGAGATTTTCTTTATTTTTAAAATTATTGTTTATCAGAGTTTGTTCTTTTCTTAATTTGTTTCAAGCCAAATAAACATTTTTTTAATATCACATATATTTAATCATTTAAGTGTGTAATATTAGCTATCTATCTGTAATATTAGTTGTTTGGGTATTCTTTCGAAATGTTGACCTCGTGTCAAGATCGAGTCGTTGTGACATCGAAGAAAATGAATAAAAAATCAGACAAAGCTTTAATGCATGTTTTATTTCACTGCATTCGAGAAGAAAAAAATTCTATATTATTTTTCTTTCTCCTACATTCAGCCCATGCACTCGTTTCGTGACGTATTAGTAATCAACTTTTCGAGCAACATATTTTGCCTGCATAACTCGTCAATGTCATGGAAGTGTTTATCTCAATTTACATTTTAATTCCGGTTACTTCCCTTTATATTTTGGCAATATGAAACTTAGTCATGATCAACATTTTTTCAGAGCATACTATATTTAGATTAGAAACAGTTCCTATTTTAGATATACATGGATTAACATTATTAAATGAATTCTACACAGATCAAGACATCTCTTTAAACATGATAATAACATTCAGTAAGTTAAAATTGCTTTTAAAAGGAGAATTCGACGTGATTTTTATCTCGATATTGACACATAACAGTCTGCAGCGAGCTCGTCTGCAGCAAGTCTAGCAGGGACCCCTTCTGTCTTCGTAAATAAGGCGAAAAAACATAAATGCAAGTTAAAATAAAGGAACTGCAAATACTTAAAACATTGGATTATTTATTTCATTTTAGATGTGTCATAACTACATGTTTTCAAACAAACACAATTGTAATATGTTCAAGACATTTAGATTTGTTTTTTTCAGAGAATAACTCGCCCTCCCATGTCATTTCCGAAAAGCTATTAAAAATATAAGTCGCGGGCTTCTGCCCGGCGACTAATAAAACAATATACATGCAAGTAAAAAATATTAATGAATTAAGTGAAAGTGTTGTGTGTTCATTAGGTGCTAGACAAGGGGGAAGCCTATGATTGATGTATCTTAAATAAATTTTGTGCAATAAAATTACGCTTTCACGGAAATTGCCGAGTGCGGAAAGTGAAAATAAACTGACTTCCGGTTTACCGTGATGACGTAGTGATAAGGAGTTGTTTCGATTTCAATAATGGCGGATGAGTTGAACTACTAAGCTGTAGATGAAGAATTATACAGTTCGTCGTCTTCTTTCGAAGAAAACAGCGATGAGTCAGCTATTAACTTCGAGACAGATGACTTAGGCAACGGTCTAGCACCTTTAGGGATCAGACCATACCAGTTTGAGTCAGTAAAACGGGTCTGAAGACGAAGCAGGACGTGAAATTGTTCGTGATGAATGATTCGTGCTATTTTCAGCTTAAAAGTATTGATAACATGCGAGAATAAATTATTTTTTGTAAAAGGTTATTTTAAGAAGCATTTAAACTTTAATTATTTATATCTATAACTACTTTTAGTTTGATAGCTGTTCGTTTTGACAGGGATTTTTGTTTCTACTCCAAAAGTCAAATTTAAACACATGTTCGCGTATTTTCCCGATTCTCAAGGACGATTAAGTTCTTTTTTTTACTTACCCTTGGTTGTTAAAACTCATTATTCCAAGCGCCTACAGAGACAAAATCGTTGTCGGAAGAATAACAATCATCGGAAACGACTTCCAGATCAGAAATATCTGATTGAATGTCAGACGGGGTGAAAAAAACGCAGATTCAGACAATAATTAAAAATAGATGAAAATTGGCTATTTCATCTTAATCAAACAGGTGTTCTCAAAAGAACTGACCAGTATTGTGTTAGTGTCATAACACGCACCGTAAATGACCAATTGTATTGCCCTTCTGATTTCTTTACACAGTCAATCAAAGACCCGCCGTTTTTGTGTGGGTGAAAACAATAACAACTTATGTCAGCTGTTCATTTCTTTCCCCCTTACAACAAATCACAGCAAACGATTGCGAAAATGTCGAGACAAAAATAAAGAAAATCTATAAAAAATGAAAGTATAATTATTGAATTAATTCAAATCATTGTGGCAAAAGTTGTCTATTAAATTTAATGCATTTAGGCTTTCTCATTTTGCTGCAATGTTTACCAAACTCGTCAGCTTTAGTTGCGTCAAAATGAATCTACATCTGTGAAAGGGGTAGCTTACTTGATTGTCAAAACCGGTATACCGAAAATATATATCACGAGAATCCTGATCGGTCAAACAAAGAACCGACTTTCAACAAAATTGCCGACGATATTAAAAACATCTTGATTAGAAGCTCTTTAACTCTTTTCCATGAACAGACAATGTCTACAACAGAATAATATATTCATACAGGGTTGCTTCATTGTGTTTGGGATCATTACGCTATGAGCAATTTCTCTCGTTTTCAAATGTCGTCTGTTTCAGAATTTTTTATATGAAGAAAGGGATAAATGAACTACAAAGCACTGTTGTGAAGGTCATTTGTATTGCATGCGTCAGTAATTTTCCGTTTGATCTGGGTGACTAAGTTGCACGTGGTTCATAATAATAATACCGTGTCAAATGAAAACCCGCCTTCCGATAGTTGGGAATATTCAGATAAATATGCTCTTCTGTTAAGACTGATCAGGATCATCACTGTTCGTAATATCGTCACACAACGATTATAGAAGTATTTGGAGAACAGTAATGAACAAAAGCCGGCATTGCAATTATGTAAATAGATACAAACTGCCTTAAAATTTGGAAACAAAACAGATTTTTTATGTGTCGTGACTCAATCTTTATATATATGGTGCAAAGTGATGTAATGTTATAGAAAACCCTTGTGAAATAATTACATTAAACAATTACAAATGGATTCGGATATTTTCATAGGAATACGGTAATTTTCAAGCTTATCAGTTCCCGACGCATTTCATGTTCACACGAAAAATGTACTTGTCGGAACAAACCACGGTATGTTTTGTCGGACCTTTCCAAATTGTTCGCGTCGAGTCCAATGCCTTTATCCACATTTTCCTTACTGTGTCGTCCTTGGGGAAGCTATGAAAGCTAACACCGTCCTTCGGCATGTTGAAACACCCCCTACCACACACTCTCTGGGCATTTTCACGTTTTATTTCTCTTTAATTATTCCAAATATATCGATGCGTTCACGATTTACACTGTTAACATAATGAGAGCCTGCATTGAATTCCCCGTGAGCACGTCACTTCCGGATTTTTTTACGGAAATTGACGATCTTTTTTTTTTCGTTAATCTCGACCCTGGCTTATTTTGAGCCCGGATTTTAAATGCTTATTAAAGTTATTTTTTTGAAATTTTTCAACGAAAATTCTTATCACATTAGGTTTTAATGACTTTTCCCTACATATTAAAGAAATGGAAAATGGCAAAAAAAACTTTGCTATAGACTTTGGTTGCCATAGCAACCAGCTCTCGTTTTTTATAGGACTGATTTCAATGGGAAATCCACTAAATTTTCCAATCAGTTTTTAGCATAAATGAAGATATATATGCAAAAGTTCATATTTACTACCAAAAGTCATCATTTGATGGAGGAAATTAAGTAGAAAACAATTGATTATCAAATTGTTAAATGTGGTCCCAAACCCTTCTTTGAAATGGTGTTTTTTACGGGAAAAAAGAACATTTTTTTGCCATTTTTTGAATGGTTATAAAAATTTAATGCGTTCATATGAATACAAATGAACAATGGATGCATGAAGGTCAACATCTCTTCTCACAAAAAATGAAAAAAAGCTGTGGGGAACAGTGCCTCTAAAATTAGTTACCATGGATACAAAATGTATCATTTTAAAATTTAAAATTTAAAAAAAAAAAAATTATTTAATGTTTATTTAAATATTGCCAGCATGTGGGTTAAACAAAATGGATCATATTTTCTACCAAAAGTCATCATTTGATGAAGGAAATTAAGTAGAAAACAATTGATTATCAAATTGTTAAATGTGGTCGCAAACCCTTCTTTGAAATGGTGTTTTTTACGGGGAAAAAGAACACTTTTTTGCCATTTTTTGAATGGTTATAAAAATTTAATGCGTTCATATGAATACAAATGAACAATGGATGCATGAAGGTCAACATCTCTTCTCACAAGAAATGAAAAAAAGCTATGGGGAACAGTGCCTCTAAAATTAGTTACCATGGATACAAAATGTATCATTTTAAAATTTAAAAAAAAATATAAAAAAAAATTGTTTAATGTTTATTTAAATATTGCCAGCATGTGGGTTAAACAAAATGGATCATATTTTCTACCAAAAGTCATCATTTGATGAAGGAAATAAAGTAGAAAACAATTGTCCGTCGTCCGTCGTGCGTCGTCAACATTTCAGCTTGTTAACACTCTACAGGCTACATTTTGCATCCAATCTTCATGAAAGTGTATCAGAACATTCATCTCCATCAAATCTTGGACATGTTCGAAACTGGGCCATATGAGGTCAAAAACGAGGTCACTAGGTCAAATTGAAGCGAAATCTTGTTAACACTCTGGAGGCCACATTTTCAACACTTGTTAACACTATAGAGGCCGCAATTTTTGCTTCAGCAGTTTGAAATATTGTCAGAATGTTTGTCTTAAAGATATCTAGGTCAAGTTTAAATATGGGTTATATTGGGTCAGAAACTAGGTCACTAGGCCAAATTGAAGGAAAACCTTGTTAACACTTTGGATGCCGCATTTTTTGCTTAAGCAGCTTGAAATTTGGTCAGACTGTTTGTCTAAATGATATCTAGGCCAAGTTCGAATATGCTGGGTTAAAAACTAGGTCACTAGGCCAAATTGAAGGGTAATCTTGTTAACACTCTGGATACTGCATTTTTAACTTTAGCATGATGAAACTTTATCAGAATGTTTTTCTTGATGATATGTAAGTCAAGTTCGATCAAGGGTCATGTTGGCTCAAAAAATAGGTCACTAGGTCAAATTGAAGGAAAATCTTGCTAACACTCTAGAGGCCGCAATTTTTGCTTCAGCAGTTTGAAATTTTGTCAGAATGTTTGTCTTAA
>JASEVX010000008.1:12797928-13090329 GCA_031761405.1 Serripes groenlandicus
ATGGAAAATAATACAGAAGTATCATATACGCTCGCACGCACGCACTTACGAACACACGCACACACGCACTTACGAACACACACTCAAACACAAAAAACTATAACGTCAACGTATTATAGTTAATACGAGAGTGGTGATTTAAGAGTTTTTATGTTCTTAGTTTCTGGGCACATATCACATATATTGCTAAGTAAATTAAAGTGTTGCGGATCAGTATGTTCTATGTGCAGATGTATAGACAAACAGCAACAAAAAACAACAATACAGACTGTGGAGACAGTCAGTCGGTAAATTATGTGCAAAAAGTAAACCTGTATCGAGACAAATATATAAGACCCGAATCAGGCGAAAAGGGGGTCTTTGTAAATATGCTTTGATTATTCAGCATTAGAGAGTTTACCCTTGCCCACATACAGTAAATCTACAGCAGATAAGTTGCTTTCGTATGCTGTTTTTATGTTGTTTTACGTCGCTGTAAACAGTAATTCAATGATATCACGGCGTTTCCTGGTTACATTACCAGTACTGCTGGTAAGCTTATTTTTTCTTCAGCGCAACATTCCTAATGTTGAGTGACGAGCTAGCCACTTTTAGCAGTTGTAGTGTCTTTTGTATGACCCGAACAGGGATCGAACCTCTAGTCTCCTACCTTCGACATGGAGGCTGTAACCACTTCACCACTGAGGCGGACTATAAGAGTTACAAACATTTTGTTTATGTTACACGCGACCAGCAACTGCTTTTGAAAATAACGAAGATCAAGATCAGCGTGCACGTACGAGATATCTATAATTGGCATATTTCAGTGATATCACGGCGGCCAGTTCACCTACTTATGTGTTTTCTGGCTTTCGCACACCAGTACTTTAAATAACATACTTTCCAAGCAACTGGCTGCTTTTCTACATAGACTGTTATCATATTGTTGGAATACGAAAGACGAATGTCCCAGTGACTTTTGTCAAAGGTTGGAAAAACTATGGCCGAGCTGGGGTTCGAACTCACAACACCTGGATTGACAGCCAGCGTCGCTACCGGCTGAGCTACCGGGGCTCGGCTGGCATTGATAAATATGATATTTAATGCCAAATTTGCCTTGAATATGTCGATTGTCATATTAAATGATGCATGTAACACTTCTCAAGCTTAGCTTGATGATTTGATTTGTTAGCGTTTAACACCGTTTTCAACATTATTTCAGTTATATCATATCATGGCAAAAGTGCACTTATATTATGACATATTTGCCTTGAATATGGAATAATTCGTTTGTCATATTACATGATGCATGTTACACTACTTAAACTTAGCAGGATAAGTTGATTTGCCTTAAAGAAATAAATGATCTTAGATAAACATTTCCATCGTTAGCTTGGGATTTGAATTTTATCACGATCACAATGGTATCAATAAATCTTTTAATCATTTTTCAAAAATATGGAAATGAACTGTAAGCATGCCATCTTATACATAATTCTTTTTCATTTAATGAAATATGGCAACTTGAATATTTGCTTGTAGTATGTAAACAGGGTATATCTAGATCAGACTATGCGATGCACAGGCTGATCTGGATCTATAGTGTTCACAATAGCCAACTTGTACATTTTCTCATACACTGAAATGCTATCACCAGACCCGGTTCCAAAGGAATAACGTTGTACGTTATTCGGAATGTTCTATTTTTCCTCTGAAGTGAAGTGACCTTGACCGACTTATCCAGGCGTAATATGCCTCGAGGTATGAGGAAATAACGCAAAGTAATGGCGTAACAAGAAAGAAAAAAAATACCTGATGTATTTATGATGGTTTTACCACGTGACCAACTTCTAAAACAGTTGCGTTGAGGTATCGGCTACCAACCCTCCACTGATGTAACGTCTAATTAATATGTGCGTCACGTCAGGACAAAATGGGCACTGCTGTGAAGTGCGGTGACTTAAAAAAAACCGCTTAAATGACGTTGTAATCAAGGCATGCGTACCGGAAGATGCTGATAGAGTCCCGGATGTTCAGTTGTTTGCGAAACAGGGCTGACATCAACTATGACTTTGTGAGGCGCATGCTGATCTGCATCTGCGCTGATCGCAAGTCCCTAATGTCAATTTTCCAATTGCGAAACTTAATTGATTCTAGATTGTCTGCGTTCGTACAAGTTTAACGCAATACGGCGCACTTGATACCCTCTCTTATTTATTTTCTAAAAATGTAATTTTTGTCAACGATATGTCGGAAGATAAAAAGCCAACATGCAATATCACAGATAGGATTCCAAGACCATTTCGACCAAATAACGTCATATTTCCCCTATAAAAGCGATTATGTAAAAACGATTTTAAGTTGGAATGATTTGGTATCTTAATGTTAGGATGATTTTCAGGTTCAAAAATCATCTGACGTGAAAGCACATGGGGGAAAAGGTTAACCTTAAGAGAATTACAATGTCATAGAATGGATTCCGAGACTATTACAGCCATGCAACGTTATATGAGCCGTTCACGCGAAAACCCACAGTATGGACTTTACGTAAAGTATCGACCCGGATCAACATAAGCATGCCGCCAAGGCTTATCAGGACAGACATGTTTCGCCTCCTGTTTCAGGAATCATTACTCTATACCTATATACCCCTGAGACGGAATGTGTCGGCCCGGATTAGCCTGCGCGGACTGATCCGGGTCGTTACATTACGCAGAGTCCATAATGGTTTTGTTTTTTTGTAGAATTACATAGGAAGGCTACCATAGTTACAAGCGAGATTTTGAATTCACATGATGAAAATGAATGAGAACACATTTTCTATCATATCACTATGTCCAAAAAATAGATAAAAAAATATAAACTGAATTACGAATGCAAACATAAGCAAAAGTCAAATAAGTAAAATAAGTTTCACTTATTCCAGGTAAGGTAACTAAATAAAATTACAAGTCTCTGAATGTGTAAATATCATAATAAAGTGTAATAAGAAAGAAGGATATCACTCTATTCTTATGAAAGTGTCTTATTTGTTCCCCTAGTGACCCTCATCATTTTTCTTTTAGCCATACTGATTGGTTGAAATATTGATTACCAGTCGGCATCAGAAAATGGGTATATTGAACTTTTAGCTTCAAATGATATATCATTCTAATCCACTGGGAAATTTCAGCAAATCTTCACAGGAATGTTTCTTTGGAGGTCATCTTTCAAATTTGTTCAAAGATATACATATAAACACAACGTTTGTAGCTGCGGCAGCAGGAAGGGAGTAAAATTCCTTAACTGTAACATTCTTATTCTCTGAATCCTCTTGTCATAGTCCAAGATCATTGGTTGGTTTGAAAAACATGGCAGCTAGATGGCATAAGAAAAAGGCAAAAATGACAAACTTAATAATTCCTTTCCTATTCAAGTTTTTGCCTGATTCCAGGATCATTGCCATGTTGCATCAGAATAGGCATAAAATTAAGTTTTAGCTTCAAAAAAAAATCTACTTTCAAACCATTGGACTAATATCAATCAAACTTCACGAGAATGTTACTTTGGTGGTCCTCTTACAAACTGTTCAAAGATTAAATATAATAACAAATGTGCTTCATTAATAAGTTCCATTTACAATGTCCACTCCTAGCAGTTTCATTCACGCTCTTTATTAAATTTGTTCCGATATTAGCAGTTACACATATACTACATAGCTATCTCTCAGGTGATCGATTCAGGGCTATGCTTGCCGTCTGTTTTGGAGATGCAAACATTAATATATTGTATTAATTGATTGCATACTCTGCATACATCCGTTGGTCTAGTACAGTCAATAAATAGGAAGACACTGTACTGTCATAACTGTTCCTGGTGGGATTTTCATAAAGCTTTTTGGTAATATGATAATATGATCAATTAATTATCACAAGACAAACAATAATTTATGATCTTGGAAATATTTCATTCTGGCCAGATGCATCATAACATGTCTGTCATGGTGGATATTTGCTTTTACATAAATAGTTCTATGTGCAATTCTGCATTTCCTACTAACCGATCGCAATTCTACGTAGTTCTTTTCAGTAATTTAATTGTTTACTTTTTGTGACGAATTGTACATGTACGCATTGTCCTGGTTGATTGATTGATTGTTTGGGGTTTAACGCCGTTTTTAACAATTTCTCAGTTATATAACGGTGGCCAGTTCACCTACTCATGCATTTCCTGGTTTTCTCACACCAGTACTCCACACAACAATCTTCCCAAGCAACTGGCTGCTTTTCCACATAGACTAAGCCCATTGGTGGAAGACGAATGACGCATGTCGCTTTAACTTTTGTCAATCGTCGGAAAGAAAGTTGGCCGAGCCGGGATTCGAACTCACAACCCCTTGATTGACAGTCCGCGTCGCTACCGACTGAGCTACCGGGGCTCGACTCGCATTGTCCTGGGTGCAAGCCTGTAATAAACCATTGTGATATTGTTATGATTCATGTACCGTGATCAAATAACACAATAACATGATGATATAAGAGAGTGACATGTGACGGGGAATAACGCACTAATTATAAGACTATTATAACTCAGTAGAGATGATCTATCTCTAACTTTTTCAGTATGATTTACACATTCCCGAAGGTCCGCGTTCAACAAAACATAAGAGCGTACGAAGTGAGTCCTTAGTCTCTGCAGCGATACTACTCTCTAGACGTTAATTTATTTGTCTTTAAACTGCAATCCAGTCTTTTATAAAACATCTTTAACAAACTTCAAACATGTATTATTCCGGTGAAAATTTGAGTACGGCATTGCACTGATCTCTGCGTTGCATTTTTATACATTATGTAACAGCATACACTTCTATTGGTGAGTGTTTTGTATGGCATGATCTATTACAACATATATAAAGAGAAACTTTATTTTGTTTTTTAAATAAAGGGAGGTAATTCCACAAAATAACACGTAAATAGGATCAAACTTTTGAACTCATTTGAAATAATCAATGTCCATTGATCTCATCTGTACAGCACAGCGGGAAGTGATACCTTTTAGATAAGACTTGTCATTAGTTCCGGATAACCGATTTATATCTGAGTTATTGCTCTCCATACTTATAAAGAGAATACATGTACTATGCTAGTCCGTTGTTTTAACGCTACAAATCTACCTGTCAGTTCGTTTAATGAGTGTTCCCATTGGTTTGCAAACTTCGTGTTATTTCGAACGCCGATTCGGAGATATGAATGCAAGGCTTCTGCGAGTGTCGGGTGTCCCGCGTAATGCAGGAGCCATACTGCGGACTGTTAATCCGTCTTTAACCATTACCCACATACAGCAAATCTCTACTCTGCCTTGAAAACACATGAAGGCAAAGGTTGGCCTTTGGATAATTATTTTATAGAGAGGAATTCCAAAATTAAATTCCAATACAATTTCGACCAAGCAACGTCATATTTTCCCTATAACAACTATTACGTAAACACGATTATAATTAATATTCGCTGGAATTTGTTTGGTATTGCTACGTTATATGCAGGTTATCAGGTTAAAAAATCATCTGACGCGAATGTACATGAGGGGCAAGGTTAACCTTTAGAGAATTACAATGTCATAGAGTTGATTCCGAGACAATTACAGGCAGTCAACGTTATATGAGCCGTTCAAGTAGAAAATCAACATTATGGACTCTGCGTAAAGGATCGTCCCGGATCAGACTAATCATGCCACGCAGGGTAATCCGGGCAGACACTTTTCGCCTCCTATCGATTTTCTGTTTCAGGAATAATTAATCAAAACCGCTATCCCCCTGAGACAGAATGTTTCGTACCTGATTAGCCTGCGCGGACTGTTGGTATCTTTTCTCTTTTTTTGTAGAATTGCATAGCAAGGCTACCATAGTTAGAAGTGAGATTTTTAATTGACGTGATGAAAATGACGGAGAACACTTTTTATATCATATCACTACGCGAACAAAATTGATCAAATAATTATGAACTGAATTACGAAGGCAAACATAAGCAAAAGTAAAATAAGTAAAATAAACTTCACTTATTCTAGGTAATTAAATAAATTTACAAGTCTCTGATTGTGTAAATATCATATCAAAGTTTAATAAAGAATAAGGATATCACTACTATATACTGGTTATCCGGTTAAAGAATCATCTGACACGAATGTACATGCTGGGCCAGGTTAACCTTTAGACAATTACAATGTCATAGAGTGGATTCCGAGACAATTACAGGCATGCAACGTTATATGAGACATTTAACGAGAAAACCAACATTATGGTCTCTGTGTAAAATATAAAATTAACTTTTAGCTTTAAAAAAAATCTCCTCCAAAACCATTAGACTGATATCTACGGAAGCGTCCTAGTGCCAATGCATAATGTTCTATAAAAAAGAATAACTCCTACGTAGGAGATAAAAAAGCCTAATTAGGACTGTGTAACTCCTACGTAGATGATAAAAAAAGCCTAATTAGGACTTTATAACTCCTACGTAGGAGATAAAAAAGCCTAATTAGGACTTTGTGTTTATATGTCTCTGGCCTGGGTGCTTTGTGATATATATTGTTATGATTCATGTACCGTGATAATAGAACGCAATAACATAGTGTGAAACTGAGAATACAGATGACATAAGGCACTAATTATAGGACAACTCGAAAGATTATCTATCTCATAGTATTTAGATATAATTTACGCTTTCCCGGAGGTCGGCGTTCAACAAAACATAAGAGCGTACGAAGTGAGTCCTTAGTCTCTGCAGCGATACTACTCTCTAGACGTTAAATATTTTAATTATAATTAGCAAACCAGTGGTCTATAAAAGATCTTTAAGAAACTTCAAACATGTTTTATTCTGGTATAACATATACAAATTAGATTACGGCATTAAACTGATCATTACATTTTTATAGATTGTTATCAACATACACTTCTATTGGTGTGTGTTTAATGACGTGATATATTAAAACATATATAAAAGAAACATTAATTTATTTTTTAAATAAAGGGAGGTAATTCTACAAAGTTACACGTAAATATAATCAAACTTTTGCACGGATATCCATTGAAAGTTCCATTTTCTACATAGAATATACATAGCTGGACATCATCCTAGCAAAAATGTTGACAACGCCTTGTAGATTTAAAATCGTATGCATATATATAAATAAATATTCTATGATATTATTTCCGTGTCAATTTAGTCTGGAGTTCTCATCCGTACAGCACAGCAGGAAGTGATACCTTTTAGATAAGACCTGTCATTAGTTCCGGATTTATATCTAAGTTATTGCTCTCCATACTTATAATTTGTTTTATTGGGGTTTTACGCCGTTTTCAACATTATTTCAGTTATATCACGGCGACAGTTCACTTATTCATGATCCCTGGGTAATCTGAATACACACACGGGCTTAGATCACACGCACTAATAATATTGAACATTATAAATATCCCGATCAATCTTAAAAACAATAATAAAGGTCTTTGTTGATTAAAAGTTCGAAATCCAAATTTAAACATACACATGTATATATTATTTAGTGTATCGTGTGTTTGATTTGTTCATGGAACGACTCATGTTAATCCTTATAACTGCGAATAAATGCTCGCTGGAATGGTTTGATATTCCCGCGTTATCTGATGGTTGGCAAAACACACGAGGGATTGAAGAATTACAATTTTATAGAGGGAAATTCCCAAAGTAAAATTTCCAAGACAATTTCAACCAATCAACGTCATATGTTCCCTATATCAGCGATTAGGTAAACACGATCATTATAAATGCCCGATGGAATGATTTGGTATTTCTACGGTATATGATGGTTATCAGGCTTTAAAACCATCTAACGTGAAAGCACATCCGGGCTAGAGTTGACCTTGCAATATTATAGAAGGGCATTCCCAAAATAAATTCCTAGACAATTTCGTCCGAGTAACGTCATATTTTCCCTATAATATCGATTATGTAAACACGATTATTATTAAACACTATTTCAGTTATATCACGGCGACAATTCCCTGGGTAAACAAACCAGTACTAGGCTAGGAAATGTGCTTTTCCCAAGGGAACTCAACCATGGCCGCCTTGGCACGACTGGGGAACCCAGACGCCCGGTTAAATATAGCCGACGCTAACAACTCGATCAGGGCGGATTCCTCCAAGACACATAAATTATGTTACTTCATGTAACTCGTGTGAAATGTAAATGTTTTAATAATATTCACCACTTATTGCCTCTGAATGTAGTTGTCTAATTCAATTTAAGCTATCGTACAAGTAGGCTTTTTTGTGAACAGTGTAGACCCAAATCAGGGTCTCTGATTGTGATAAGACTGAGCAGATACACATGTTGATCTGGACGTACGGTGTTCAAAAAAGCCTATTTTGAACGTGTTCGCATGGACGAGCTAATAGTGTCTATTTGATGGATGTAGATAAAGATCTTTCTGTTCATTCATCTTATCTGATTCAATTGTACATATGTTAATCAGAAGCATCCGTCAATTAATTGACGAACAGTTCATATGCCTTGTGATTGTATTTCGTGAATCGTGACCAAAACGATGATAAACAGAGATGATACGAGTCGTGGTGTGAGACAAGGACCGGTCTTATCAGTGCTAATTTAGTAATTGTCCGAGAGTAACGTGATGAACGAGAACCATCTGACGTCGACTATTCGCACGCGGCTGCAAGTACGGCCACAACACAAGAAAACAGTACCGTAGATTTGCAAAGTTGCGGGCAGACGACTTTGAAAACATAAAGGAAATCTCTGTAAATTAAGGTTTAATTATAGAATAGAGTTGAACAAGTTGATTCAAAAGGAGAAATTGCTAATTATGAGTAATTTCTCCTTTTGTCACAATGTTTTCAAACTGTCTTCTGCAGATGTATCAGAATGCGTCTGTATGAGGGATCGCTTTAACCCCCTCATACGACAATTCTGCAGCAGACGACTTTGAACGTATTTTCTCAAAACATAGAAATTCTCCATAATTGAATGGATAACCTATGACTAAAAGTGGAAAACATTGTGGCAAAAGAATAAATTGCAAGTTTTGGGTAATTTCTTCTTTTGTCACTATGTTTTCAAAAAGCCGTCTGCTGCAGAGGCGTCCGAAATCGTCTATATGAGGGAAAGGGTTAATTAACACAACCTAACTTATCTATAAGCTACAGTCAGTAATCATTTCAGTCACGAAGATGCGTCTTGACGAATCTCATGCATGATGTTATTTCTTTTCTTTTGCCACAATGTTTCCAACTCTATTCGATAAAAAGAATTTCACTTCTAGAGATTTTTAACTTGTTTGGTTTATATGTTTGTATTGTTTTCCGCTGCAGATTTCTTTGATGTACGAGTGGGTTAAAGCTTTCTATGCAATTTCCAACATACAACAAATCTGTAGCAGAAGACTGAAAACATTTAATAAAACATATACGGATACTCTCTATAAATGATTGAAAATTAATTGGATTAAATTTACAAACTTTGTGGTTAAATAAAAAAGTTACTCATTATGATCAATTCCTCTTTTTGCCTCAATGTTTTCGAAAGTCGTCTGCTGCAGAAGCGTCTATATGTGGGAAAGGTTAAAATATCTTAGGGGAGTTCTTACTATATTTGGGCATATCCTATTTAGTAGAGTGGAGTCATGGGCTGGAGTGGAGTGGAGTCTTGGAGTGGAGTCATGGAGTCTAGTTTTGGAGTGGAATCGTGGAGTGGAATGGTTTTTTGAAGTATAAAATATAAAGTGACCATTCACATTTCTTCTTCTTTTTTTTTTATTTATTTTAATAATTTTCTCCACTTATATAATATAACAGTCATATACTGCCATTGTAGGCCTAGTTAAAAATAATTGATAATTTTACCATGGATATTTTTGCTAGCGAACAATACTTTACAGAATAAACAATATATACATGTACTTATGTTGGTGCAATTATAAAAGCAATATTGTAATAAAAGGTCTGACTACCTTATATTTTGTTTGTAATTAAAAGTTCAAAAAGGTAAACCACAGAGATATAACAGGTTAAAACTCACTGTGCCCAGTGAAATAACTGTTTTATTTTAACCCTCCAAGAGAGTATTTAATGTCCTAAGATAATGAGGCATTGATGACATGTTAGATCTGCCATCCAGTTTAACTCCCAATGGGATTCATCATGGTAAAATTATCAATTACCAAGACTTGTTCAACGAAACCAATTGTATTAACCCTTTCCCACATGCAACAAACTTGCAGCAGACGACTTCTAATACATCTGGTCAAAAATATGGAAAATCTCTATAAATAAAAATTTAAATATTGAATAGAATTGAAAAAGATTGTGGCAAAGGGAGAAATTGTTCGTTTTGAGCAATTTCTTCATTTGTCACAATGTTTTCAAAAATTCGTCTGCTGCACAGGAGTCGAAAAAGCGTCGTTATGTGGGAAAGGGTTAACTCTATCAGTTGGACGACGGCCCGTTTTTCTGTGGCGTTACCGTGTCCAGATACAGTGCTACCTTCCCTTGTACAGATAGAGTGCCGAGAGATTGATTTCGCTGGAACTATGTCAGGGTTCTTACAAGAATGGGGTTAAATACTTCACCTTTCAACTTGGTAATTGTTTATACCTCTGTTATACATCGACTTTCACGAGGACCCCGATCCCATCTTTCATCCATACAACCGAATTAGGGTTTACATGTTTACTTCTTTAACACTTTAATACACTTGGTAATAGTTTGTGCTTTGATACGAAGTACAGTATATGCGATCAAAATATATTGGGCATTTATGTATTAAAAACCCCATAGACACAGAAGTAATAGAAAAAAAATATAACATATTATGTATTAATCATAATTTACATGCTTTTCTCTAATGTTTAATTTAAACACATATGTATGGTACTATAAACCGCCAAACGTATTGACAATTTTGGGGACAAAATATATTTGTTATATGCCAATAAAATATATTGAATTGAAAAAAGAAATTAATTGATAACCATGTATGTCTACAGTAATTCCTTATCTATTCCGACCAGGCAAATACAACAGACTATAGTTACAAAACAACAGAGACGATTCATTGGAGTAGCATCCAGCAGGTTCCTATCTCTTGACAGGTTATTGTTGTGTGGTTATCAGACATAAAAATAAACAATGTTCTCTATATTGTAAAGAAACAGGGGCGTGTTAAACAAATCTACGCCCAACTGCTTATCTTTATTGTTTACAAAACAATCGCGAAATTACGTAGTTTGGAACAGTTAAATTGCCCCGTGCCAGAACTAAAATAGGTTAACGACGCTAGCCAACTAGATCAATGTGATATGTTTAAACGGTTCACCAAAGTAAACCTTCCGGGAGGTTTTGAAGTTACCCTCCTCGCTGTCCCATATACAACTAATAGACAACAAGTGGAAAACATTGTGGCAAAAGGAGAAATTGCACGTTTTGTGCAATTTCTTCTTTCGTCACTATGTTTTCAAAAAGCCGCCTGCTGCAGAGGCGTCAGAAACCGTCTATATGAGGGAAAGGGTTAACATTCGACTTATGCAGATGCGATAAAATGCGTCTGCATGTGGTTAAGGTTTATTACAAGACCGTAAAAAAAGCATACTCCTGTGTTAACTTTTGGACATGACAATTCTACCAAAATATTTCATGCTGCTTTAACCCTTTTCAGCGCCGAATTATAATAAAGTAGACTCTTCCATGTTCAAACTGGGAAGTCTCTATTTTCATGTTATAGGATTGTTGGAATATTTTTATAACTCACAGCCAAACAATGCAGATTTCAGGTGAGACAGCTCGTTACGAGCTGACTCACCTGAATCTGTATTGTTTGCAAAAAGCTCAATATTGCCTTAGACGCTGAAAGAGTTAATCTTAGTGTGTAAGGTGTTTCACGCCGTGTTCAACAGTTAACCAGTAATATCGCATCGATATCCAGGTAACCGGTATGGATGTAAACTAATCCCGAGAATTAAGAAGAGTCACCTTTAAACTTTGAAGTTATCTGGAGGTCATGCAGTATGCCAGAAAGAACTCTACCCGCGGTGATGGTTACCGTCATTTTGGACGAAATCAGACTGGGACGAAACTATTTTTTCACTAACTCTACTTGCAGTTTCAAACGAGGTCAAATATAAAAAAATTATCAAATCAAACAGTTTCAGTGCATCCTATACATAACTACAACGCCGTTTTAACCCTTTCCCTCATATAGACGCTTTCTGACGCCTCTGCAACAGACAGCTTTTTGAAAACATAGTGACAAAAGAAGAAATTGCACAAAACGTGCAATTTCTCCTTTTGGCACAATGTTTTCGACTTTTTGTCATAGGTTATCCATTCAATTATAGAGATTTTCTATGTTTTGACAAAATACGTTCAAAGTCGTCTGCTGCAGAATTGTCGTATGAGGGTTAAACAATTTCTTAGTCATATCACGGCGCCCAGTTCACCTATCCATGCTGTTCCTGGTGTTCACACATCAGTACTCCACACAACAATCTTTCCAAACAACTGGCAGCTTTTCCACATAGACTGTTAGCCCAAACGTCGGAAAGAAAGTTGGCCGAGTTGGGGTTTGAACTCACAACTCCTTGATTGACAGCCCATGTCGCTACCGACTGAGCTACCGGGGCCCGTAACAAAAAACGTCACTTCATGCATTTACGCTATTCATATCTTACAAACTATTAGTGTTTTCAAAATGAATCTAATTGAAAAATAATCTTAGCTACTAATTGAATTAGTTCTCAACAATGATAACGTAACAGTAATGCGTTTAAAAGTGGCTCCTATGTTGTAACTGTTTAATGAATTAAGAGCTGTAAACAAGTCACAATCAACTGAATCTATTAATATCACTCGAAGCAGAAAAACGAAACAACCCGATGTTGATGCCGTGTTACTGATCTTTAAATTGTTTACGTGAAGATACAAAATGCGATTGTGGCGACTAATCTGAAGACGCTGAACATTACTTGTTACGATGTCCGCGTTATAGAAATCTTAACTAATACCAATTCAATTCACCCATTGACCCTTTCCTACAAACAACAAATCTGCAGCAGACGACTTTGAAAACATAATGACAAAAACCTGAAAAACCTCCATAAAAGATGGCTTAACTGTTGAATAAAGTTGAACAAATTGTGACCAAAGGAGAAATTGCTCATTATGAGCAATTTCCCCTTTGGCCACAATGTTTTCAAAAGTCGTCTTTTGCTATTGCATCAAAAAGGGTTAAATACTTATTGTGAACCGAAGCTGTAAATTATTTCATATTCGCAGACGCCCAAAAATCCATTGGTACTTTGTTGGTCCCTTTCGACTTTGAGTCATTGCGAGAATTAAACTTTTCCCACTTATATGACTCGTTTGCAGCGGACGGTGTTTCATAAAAGAATCATAAAGAAAAAAATACCATATGATCACAGTGAGTAAGTTCGACCTATTGGCACAATTCGAACCGTTTAAGCTAAATGATGTCTGGTTGTAGCCTCGTTTAGGCATCACGAACACGTAACTTGGCGTAGTAATGGTGGTCCTATGCTTATACAACTGGCGAGAAATTATAATCATTTTGGGTTGTATAACTGGTATTTGGACAGGGATGGGTCGTGCGACGAAGTGCGAATATATAGACTCGCCAGAATAGTCACTTCTCGCAAAGGCAACACGACAGAGAGATATTGAACTTAATTGATCTCTTCGTATTGATAAATTCTTAATAAAGAAAAGTCAATGTACAAGTACGTTAACGAATCCGGGTGAACGAATCTAAGGTCAGTTGCCAGATGTACACGTTAAAGACTAGTTTTAACTGTTTAAGTATCCGATCTGATGTATGAGATAAGACGGCTCCAGAAAGTTCTGAGCCCGGGTAGAAATTAGTCTAATTAACCATTATACTTTGTTATACTGGTTGAAGATATGAAACATGAATAGATAAGAGGGATTAGGGCGTAACGAGTTAATACGTAATTTAGAATTATTCGGTCCGTTCTGTTTTTATCTATAATTAGAGGCATACTCAGCAGTTCAGATTTATAATCTCATTGTTTCATATTTCGTGATATTTGTGCAAAGTAGGTGTAACTAAATATATTAACAGGAAGTAGTTAAAACCTTTTGTGATTAAAGTCATCGGTTTATGCACGAAATTAAAGTTTCGACTCCAATGCCAAGTAAATCCAGAGTGCTGTATCAAATCGATCCATCTAATGAGCACTACTGTAGAATGCAAACTGGATGAAGCACGTGTAGTCAATCGTCTTTGACAATAATTAACATCAGAAAAAAAATGATCTCATCTGTTTATGAAACGATCAATTTGCACATCAAATTTGTGTGATCTGAAGTACACTACACATTTGATGCTCTTTGAATTCTTCTTTGATGCATAGGTTATCATTGACGAACCACATCGGATCCCCCTCAGGCTATAATCTCCCCATAGAGCCATTCAATTGTTAACGTTTAGAAAGATACCCATCTGATTGTACACTGAGTGTATACGAGTCAAACGGACCGAGAGCGACTCTTTTATGGGAGAAAAGTCTCATCTCGGGAATAATACAATTCTGATTTCGGGCTATGTTCGATGAATAGACTGATTGATTTCCGATGAATAGACTGATTGATTTCCGATGAATAGACTGATTGATTTCCGATGAATAGACTGATTGATTTCCGATCCGAACGCACTCCCGAATTAATGTAATCCGTGCGGTTTACTTCGGACATTTTAAAACTTGGAACTATTTTAAAACGGAACCACATGGCAATAAACTGATTTACTACCTAACTGTTGGATGGTTTTATTCTTGAACGTGCGGAGATTGAAATTGTAAGTATGCTGGAAGCTGAACCATTATTATGAGAAAGAATCAAGTAACGGAAGACAAACTTCCTTACTGTACAGACGCGCATTAATATTTGCAATACAACTGTGAATAAACGTGGGATGTTCTACAGCTAGTTTATGCGCGCCAAATGCATGGCGAAGGTAAATACAATAAGAGTCATCATTATCAAAAAATTATATGGAGGACTTGTAATAATAACGTTATGACATCCTCTAATCCTCTAAATCTATCATTACCCCATGATATAGAGGGGAAGAAGGGTACTTATGTCTTTGTGTACATAGCTGGTTTTATAAGAACATAATTTCATTCATTATGAAACTGTTTAAAAGTTTGCTAGATGGTAGAAAGAATAGAGCACCGCAAATGTTTACTGAATAAAGAAATCTTAAATCTTGATAAAATTCTAGTATTTCATTGATATGAATATAATAAGGAGTGTGATCTCATTTATATTTTCCGGAATGACACAGCGTGGTATTAATTAAAGATTTTTAATAATAAATGTATCCAGCAAAGTACCTGGATAACACAACATCAGTTCGGGGGCAAATGGGAACATTTTTCAGTCGGTTACAACAAAATGTGTACTTATAAGCAATTATAATTACTCATTTATTGGATTGGAGGTTTTTTTTTATCTTCTTTGGATTAAATTGGCCTAGAACGTATTCGTCAGTGAGACGATTCTTTTGAGTACCCACAATATAGGATTTGCTTGAGTAATATGAGAGCTATTGTGGGGAAATGACCTGTTTACACCCATGTATCTAGTTCTCAGTTCGTAGACATAGTCCGAGGTCGATCTTGCTCAAACAGATCCACACAACTCCTTTGACGATAGTTTTATGTGATATCTTTCAAGTCATGTTTATTAGTTGTATGATTTTCATTAAGATTCGGATTCTAAAATCGCGACAATTGAACATTTGATTTGATTTTTGGAAAAACGTTTTTTCTCCTTTTTACACGTAAACTGACATTTAAACCGGATTTGATTTTAAATCAATTAATCCGCATAATAAGTTTCCAACATTTCATTAAGAAGCGAAACAAAAAGAAAGTAGTGGTCATTATCACAGGTGCCAGTCTCGTTTAAAATCTAAAAATAGCATTTGACTATACATGTATATTGACAAGTGAAATTTCATTTTCAACGGCCATTTTTTTTTTCTAATCGCTATGGCTGTAATTTACCTTAAGATATTGATGTCGAATTATTCATTTCAAATATGTTACAGTCAACCCAAGCTGTGTATCAACTTGTATTAGAGTTAATGGAATTATAAGCGAGATATAGCTTTTAATGTAAAACTACTGCGGGACGTGAGATCCGAGTAAAAACTCGTAAATCAGATGATTTTTCCATTTTCAAGAAGTGTCATATAATTTTAATGCGCTGCTACCATAGGGAAATGATATATTACTAATGTTACGACAATACAACACGGTAAGTCATCTGTATTCAGGAGTTAATGCAAAAAATAAAAATGGAGGCATGAATCCAATTAAGTGACATTCATCACGGGTACAAATGTAAAATATATTTTGATAAAAACCCAAAACTGCGCTGTTTTCGAAAGGAAAGTTCTTTTTCTCTCTTGTACACATTTGAAATGCTGTAAAAGACGCTTTCTCATAAGTTAACCCTTTCCCTCATACGACAATTCTGCAGCAGACGATTTTGAACATATTTTGTCAAAAAATAGAAAGTCTCTGTAATTGAATAGATCATCTATGAATATAGTGGAAAACATTGTGGCAAAAGGAGAAATTGCTCGTTTTGAGCAATTTCTTCTCTTGTCACTATGTTTTCAAAAAGCCAACTGCTGCAGAGGCTGCAGAAAGCGTCTATATGAGGGAAAAGGTTAAAACAGCAAAATATGTCTAACGATTAAAAACCAAATTTCACCTCAGTGATGTCCCGGGCCGTAGAATAGGAAATGTACCTTGTCAATATGTAGTCAAATGCTATTTTTAGATTTTAAACGAGACTGGCACCTGTGGTAATTCTGAGGTAATAATCTTAATCAGCACGTGTCTGTACAGTGCAATTACCGTGCGCTAGGAAATATAGGCAATATATATATTATAACTTTACAACCTTTATTGTAATTATGATCAAGTCGTAGATTTCCATAGTAGCCTTTCTCCGTAAGCTACCTGGATGTTTGTATGACAAGATGGAGAATTTAAAAGACCCTGATCAGATCAATATGTTGTCGTTGGTAGGGAAAACTACTAGCGATACACTGTAGTCATAACTGTTAGTCCAACTTCACTTACTTCGCTTCTAGCAACACAATAATACACTACATAGGAGCTTACGTTCCTAGGTCTTTAAAAGACCAACATCTTGCCTACATGGTTGTGTTTGTTTGCAATGTGTTTTACACAGCTTTCAAGAATTGCTCATTTATGTCACGACGTTTCATGGGTAAGTTACTTGTACCACTTGTCCAGTTGTCCTTACACCAGCGAGTCAGGTAATGCTTACCCTGAGCGCCAATGAAGGCAAGTCTTGTTTTCCATTTTAAAGTATTTGGTAGTACCCGACCGTTGATCAAACCCGCGACCTCTTGTTCCCATGGGAGACGCTTCACCACTACAACACCGAGCCGTGATTACGTCGTTTGCAAGGGAGATATTGCAAAATTATGGACGTTTTAACCCTTTTCATGTATAGTTAAAAGGGTTAGTAAGTGTTCATATCTTTAGAATATTCGTCCTCATAAGACTTAGTCCATACAGCATTTAACTAATCATAAAAGTGAACATTATATAGCGGATTGATGTTTTCGTCAGATATGTGCATAAACCGTACTTTTGGACCGCTTGTCGATTAACTGAAGACTTTAATACATGCAGTAATGTTTGCCCTCCTCGGCGATCAAGGTTGAGGGGTTAGCAGTATGAGTGAGTGCCTGATGTTATTATGAATGGACCAGTAGAACTGGTAACTAGCTAACAGTATGAGTGACTGCCTGATGTTATTATGAACGGACCAGTAGAACTGGTAACTTACCCAGACAACGCCGTGATATAACTGAAACATTGTTGAAAACGGCGTAAAAAGAATCCATTAATTGGATCTAAATGTTGGTGTGAACTACATCCAAGTCAGTCTGGTATCTTGGGGGGAATCAGGCCACTCAACAAAAATAAATAAACTTCAGATTTTTAAATGTGGTCGTTGCGATTATTCTATTACTCCACAATATTAACCCTTTCCCTCATATAGACGCTTTCTGACGCCTCTGCAGTAGACGGCTTTTTGAAAACATAGTGACAAAAGAAGAAATTGCTCAAAACGAGCAATTTCTCCTTTTGACACAATGTTTGCCACTTTTAGTCATAGGTTATCCATTCAATTATATATTATTTTGACGAAATATGTTCAAAGTCGTCTGCTGCAGAATTGCCGTATGAGGGAAAGGGTTAAGTAGCGTTCGAGTGCACCAGGAACAAACCTGAGAATTATACACTAATACATGTTGAATGACAACACGGATGTGTTTGCTATAAAAACTACGGTAATTTATCTGGTGTTTTTATCAAGTTTGTCTGTGGAATGCATTATCAAGGACAACAATTCGGAGAAACATGGAGTTCCCGCGTCTCAGATAACGCAGAATTATTGCAGTGTACTTGGTAGCATGTGTCTGTCCCATTATCATTAAAGGCGTATACTTCACATTTTTTCCATCGACTGTTTCATAGTACTTGATTAATTGAGTCAAATCATATGAGAGCGAATGATAAACATAGTCTGATCAGGATCTTTCGGAGAAGCAAGGAGATCTAGAGTCTTAGATAACGCAGTATCATTGTAGTGTAGTCCTACTTTGTAGGAGGTGTCTGTCCCGTTATCATTAAAGGCGTTTACTTTACGCTTTTTTCCTTCGATTGTTACATATAGTACGTGATTAATTGAGTCCTGTCACATTGTAATCCGATCTTCTGCGACCAACACATACCATCAACAGTCTGATCAAGATCTTTCTTATTCGCTATGTAATGTAATTCAAACCAAACCTACGATGACTCCCTGTTACAGGTCAATTCAAATTGACCTTTGCATTGGCCAATCAAATTGTCGCCTACACATTCGTTAGGTATCAACAGGATAGAAAGATGCCTTTATAAATAAACAGAAGTGGCGATGGCCGACAGTTTGCTGTAACCCGCGATTTCATTGCTGAGTTGCAGAGTAAAACATTGAACCTGCTGATGAATATTTAAATGTATAGTGTCACTACTTGACGCTATTTACCCATTCCCACATAAAACAAATCTGCAGCAGACGAATTTGAAAACATATCCGAGTTAAAAGTCAAAGCGCCAATGGCACTGTAGTGGCGATCGTATGGAAAATCCTGCAAGGTAACAAGCAGTATATCGGTGTAGGGCTTGTGATTTTCAATAATAGTGCACTCTGGTGCGGGTAAATTTGAGAATGTATCAACCCTGCATCTTTTGACAGCAGAATAATGTTAGTTTGCCAGAATGTTGTCTCAGTGATTTTTTTAGTTACGTTCTGAAACTGGTCATGATGTGTTCCAATTTAGGCCATTCCAAATTTATGAAAAATCTAGTTGGTACTCGATAGACTATCGTTTTAGCTCATTAGAATGGCTATTTGTAATCTAAATTGTTCGGGTAATCACATGTTCATTATCAGGTCGCTAGGCCATATTAAGATAAAATATTTTGTACACTTTAGAAATGACAACATTATCAAGAAAGGAGAGAAAACCGTATCCATTAGTTTGGTGTTTGTTTCAATTCACATTGCATGATTGAGGGTTGTCAGAGTCATGTAAACACAGTGTATTTATATGTCTGAGGTTCTCCATATATTTTCGTGAACCTTTTAAACATCAATTGTTTATTTTAATATTTAGTTTTTACGCCCTTTTTCAACCTTATTTCAGTTATATCACGGAGACAGTTAATTTATTCGTGATTCCTCGGTAAACACGCCAGTACTAGGCTAGAGAATGTGCCTTGCCCAAAAGCACTCCCCAAAATCCGCCGCGACTTTGCATCTTACCTGGGACGCTCGTTCCCAAATCCCCGACGCTAACCACTCGGCCACGTCATATTCATTAAAAAAGCAATGGTAATATTACACGCTGCAGGAATTGAACTGCACAACAACTGCATTACAACTGCATAACAACTGCATAACAACTACATAACAACTGCATAACAACTGCAAAATGTGTTTAATGGTAACATGAAGGTGATAGACTTACCTAGTACCATTATATATAACGATTTGCCAGTTATATAAATGAAGCGTGACCGACTCGATGGTGTAGTGGTAGAGCGTAATTTGGGCGAATGAGGTTGCATGTTCGATCCCCGACTTGGTCATACCAAAGACTTTAAAACAAATAGTAGTAATGGCTCAGATTGGTGGGGGTTAGCATTACGACTGACGCGCTTGATAAGGACATGTACTGATAACTAACACAAGAAACGCCATGATATAACTTAAAATTGTTGACAAGGGCGTAACACACAAAGCAATCAAATTAAGCGAATACGACAATAATGTTGGCATTGTATAGCTTAGTTTTGACCGTAAATTAAAGTTGTTATTGTTTGAAAAGTGTGAAAAAATACGTGAGACGGTTCCTTTAAATGTAATTAGTTCTACAATCCGGTATCCTGCAGTGAAGTCATCGAAGTAATAATTATTTCACTTTGATGAAACACAGCCTAACTTAAACATTAATCGTTGGGTTATTTCTGGCGCCTCCAGTTACGGGAATAGAACAGTGATTCATGTTCACAGAAAAAAGCACATCTATAATATGAGCCGCTCCACGAGAAAACCAACACTGCTGACTCTGCGTAAAGTATCGACCCGGATCAGCCTAAGCATGCCGCGCAGGCTCACCCGGAAAGACACTGTTCGCCTTCTATGGATTTACTGTTTAAGGAATCATTACTCTATACCTCTATCCCTCTGGGCGGAATTTGTCGACCCGGATCACCCTGCGAGGACTGCGCAGGCTGATCTGGGTCGATACATTACGCAGAGTCCATAATGTTGGTTTTCTCGTTGAACAGCTTATATGTGAGCAGTTCTACAAGATAACCAACGACAGTGCATTGGCGACCAGTTTATATCCATATCAGCAGTTTGACCTGGATTAGCAACATTATATAATTTTTCAAAACGTATTCAAGATACATCTACAATGCAATGTGTACTTAGATCACACAGTAATAAAATGTTAATTAATCGCGTTACCTACAACATTATCAAAAATGCCTTTAAGTTTGTTTTTGTAGACATGGGTCATTTTAACCCTTTCCCACAAGCAACAAAGCAGACGACTTCAAAAACATTTAGAGCGCCAGCCTTTTTGCCCTGTATCTTGTCTTCGATTACCACGGCAAGCAGGGTCAACATTTCTAATATCTCAAATACCTTCCTCACGAGTACGGTTTGAGTATCCAGGAATACAAAATTAAAAGTGATAAACTTTTGCCATATACAACTTATCTAAAGAATATACATGTGCAAGCCTCTCGGCAAAACTATGGAACTTATTTGCAAGCGAATTGCGAAATATTGAAATAGAGTTGACAACATTGTGACAAAAGGAGATATGACTGAGCATAAGCATTTTCACGCTTTGGCACAATGCTGTCGGATGCCGTCTGTTGCTGGTTCACCAAAATACGTCAGTATGTGTGAAATGGTTTATATAAAATGTTTTAAATGGGTTATCAATTAAACGTTAAATGGTAAGTTTCAGCTAAACTTAACCTGTATTCCCACAGAGGAAAATAAATAACAGAAATACCACTGTCTCTTCACACATTGGAATCGAATCTAGACTTTCGCAATCAATATATGACTCTTTCCCATATAAAAACATCTAGGCAAGTGTACGCTTGTACTATTTTATTTTCCCATAATTTATTTAACTAATACCGCATCTGTTTAACCAGGATTAAATCAGGATTCATCATTACCAATATTTCAAAGAACGATTGAATTAAATGGGTTTTTTCCCCATAAAATCATTTTCCAGCAAATTCAATCAATGATATCGGTAAAAGATTTGTAATAAAAAATAGTCATTCATGATTAACCGAAAGCTAGTAATAAAATGAATACACTGGACAATAAACTAAATATTCTTTCCTATATAAACATTGATATTGTGTTAGATATATCCACATTTCTTTTATACATCCACTGATAGAGACAACTTTTGAAGCCTCTGTAACATATACAAATTGGAAAACATTTTGAGAAGTGGAGAATTTTATTATTTTGGGAGCAGTTTCACCCATGTTCTCAATAATTTCTTATTCATCATAATAAAACGTAAAATGTCCATTTTATTTATAAAAAATATATTAACATCATTTTGAAATTGGAAGAGTCTAAAACATGCAAATCAGGTAATAGGTTAAGTACCTGTTATTTATCGTCTGTTGTTAAAGCATACGACAAAAGTTCCTTCGTAAAATAGATCCGTCCTCTGGCTTACAAACCCGATGCTGGTCGACTACACTACTGCCTGGGTACTGGCGGAATTATATTACTAGTAGTAACAACGCTGGCTTTTCTACAGAAATATACATTTAATTACCTACGCACACCTAGGATACATTCATGAAAGTTGATGATTCTACACGCCCACATTTATCCTTGACTTTGTAAACAGTATGATAAGACACGTTCCGAGTAAACCAACATACGGATACTTATAAATAAATGATTGATTGATTGGGGTTAAACGCCATTTTCAGCAATTATTCAGTTATATGAGCCGTCCCACAAGAAAACCAACATTATGGACGCTGCGTAATGTATCGACTCAGATCAGCCTGCGCAGTCCTAGCAGGCTAATCAGGGCCAACACATTCCGTCTCAGGGGGATAGAGGTATAAAGAAATGATTCCTGAAACAGAAAATCCACAGGAGTCGAAAAGTGTCTGTCCGGGTAAGCCTGTGAGGCATGCTTAAGCTAATCCAGGTCGATACTTTACGCAGAGTGCACAATGTTGGTTTTCTCGCGGGACGGCTCAATCATCGCTGCGTTCTGATCATCTACCAATGTGCTTTCTGGGTTTTTTCACTCCAGTACTCAACATAACTTGTGTGAACAAGTAATTGGCTATTTTTCGCTTAGACTGTTAGCCTATTTGTGAGAGACCAATGACTCCTTATCGAAAATCTTGTTCTCTTTTCTATCCAATCGAGTTAAAGTCGAGAGCCTTATGCCCCTAATCTGACTAATGCTGGCAGCAAGGTATTGCTTCGTAGAAAACGATGCAAGACGGATGCCAGATCGCATGCAGCCCAATCTCATTGAATACTTCGGTGTGCTTGAATTAGAGCTGACGACACCGCATAAAAGATCGTCTTGAATTGATATGTTCCAGGTGCACAGGTGCCTGCTTTTCTGTTAAGGTTACAATACACCAAATAAACTCCTTTTTTGTTTCCATGTAAATCGACCAGTTTCAGTCCCTACTTTCTAAGCGTTTCTCATGTAAAACACCATATATCATTGAAAAGAGTTATCTCTAAGCTTTAAAACAATCCAAAGAAAGTGGGGGTCATGCATTATGCAAGAAAGTCAAAAATGGTTTCCGTCATTTTGGACCAAATAGGGCCCGGGCAAAACCGGTGTTTAGCATTTCAAACAATGTAAAAATACTAAAAGAGATCAAATCAATTACTTCCAGTGCATCCAATACACATTTACAATGATTTTAAACTCAATTTCATATGTTCAATGTATTCTGGTGACGGTATACACTCATTTCTATGCAAACAAAGGTTTTTTTTAGGGACTATGTGGGTTAAGATATATAAAATCTTCCACTTTATAAGGATTTATTTGACCAAATAATATTCGGTAGTTTATAATATTTAGGATCTTTACATATTTCCCTATCCGAATTAAGGAAACTAAATTCTCTTCACATAATGAAACTTTTCACCAAAAACGTTATTGTCATTACAACAATGACATGGTTTAACCAGGAACGTATATAGTCTTATCTACGTCCCTGGTTTAACCCTTTCCCATGTACAGACGCTTTCTGACGCCTCTGCAGCACACGATTTTTTAAAATATTGTGACATAAGTGGAATTTGCTCCTACTGAGCAACATTCCTTTATGCAACAATGTGCTCAACTCTAGTAAAAAAAATATTCTTTCTGCTACAGATTGGTTGTATGTAAGAAACTGTTAAACTGCAGATCATTTCTGTTACCAGTTGCTTGTTTCAACGGGTTATCTGGTATGTGTTGTTCAACATTATAGTATATACCTCAAAAATGTATGAGGTGCGTTTATGAAATATTTTTCAAAAACGAAAGTTTTCTAAATAGAATTATATTTATTTAAATATTTGTAATAAATCGATCAGTTAATTGTTCATGAAACATGGTTAATCTTGAAAAATATAAATATCGGAACATTGTATTCATTTGTAGCATAGTTTTATTGTCAAATGCAAAATATCAACATTTCATCCATCAAATTGTAGTGACCGGGCTATACTAGGACAGTAAGTTTTAAAAACCCGTTGTAAAACGCAGGAATATAATAATAGCGGTGAATAATTACAGAAAAAGTGGTGTTTAGAACACAGCTGACATAAACAGATACTGCCATGATTAGCCCGGGCGGAAGCTTTTGGTTCTGATATGATAGTACATTTAGCACATGCGTAAAAAACTACAAATAAACACGGCTGACATGCGAGTTGTTTTATCACGAAGAGTGCAGAGTATGTTTCAATATGATGTACCCTTACTCCTATACACCTTATTAAACCAGTGTGTTTGTTTGTAAAGGTTTTCACCGCTTTCAACACTTCATTAGTTACATCACGGCGATGTCATGGCAAGTAACCAGTACTACTGGTACATTTATCTTGACACCAGCGCCATGGAGGGAAGGCAATTTTTTTTTTTTCAAAATCTTTGATATGACCTAGCCGGGGATCGAACCAATGACCTCCCGCACTGAGGCAGACGTGCTACCACTAGACCAGTGAGTGGGTGTTACATCAAATCAGGGTATCAAATGTAGGATAATGAGAAGTTGATCATTAACAAGAATGCCTCCTTTACCCGCAATATTTTCCTATGTCGAATGCTGTTTTAAAAAAGGCCTCAACACTCGCCTATATCAGCTTAAACCATAGAAACCCTGTCCCACGTGCAGACGTGTTTTGAGGCATCTGCTGCTAACGACTTTTGAACAAATAATGTTTTCAACTCCAGTCAATAATGATACATTCAGTGACAGAGATTTTCCTTATGTTTGTCGACTGTCACCGAATAATGATAAGTGGGAAAGGGGTTAAGTAGTGTAATTATAATAATAATAATAATAATAATTATAATAATAATAATAATAATAATAATAATAACAATTTATTAATGATAATATGTAATAATAATGATACTACTACTACTAATAATAATAATAATAAAGGCTTTATTTAAAGAAGATACTCATTTCACATAGTACATGTATGCTAGTCTGGAGTTCCTTCCCCTTATTACTATCATAGGAAGTCGGGAACCAGACTACATGTATGCAAGTGAATCTTCCATGAGGGCCTCAAACATAAACAATATGAAACATGAACAAACGTGTGTTACATATGAACAACTCAATATAACAATTATACATACATGAATATAAACATGGACTTAACATTGTTATGTCGTTTACTATACCGTAGAACAGCCAGATATCTAAATAGTTTGTAAAGGTTCATGAAATACAATTATACTTCAGTTATCATCGAATTAACCCTTTCTGTCATATATACACTTTCTGACGCCTTTGCAGCAGAAGACTTTTGAAAACATTGAGAAATTGCTCAAAACGAGCAATGTGTCCTTTTGCCAAACTATGTTCAACATTGTTCGGTAATTGTTCTTTCATTTATAGATTTACCATACTTTTGCCTAGATGTTTACAAAGTCGTCTGCTGCAGATTTGTTGTATGTGGAAAAGGGTTAAGATTGGTATATCCAACGTAAATACTGGGATTTGGAAATGTGCGTATAATGTCATCGGTTTTTACCGTAAGAAGCACCTGCAGCATCTTAAAAAACATAGAGGCAAAAGTAGAAACTGTTCAAATGAAACGAGGTCGTATTTGAGCAACAATGTTTCCAACTATATATCGAGTAATCATACTTTGAGTAATAGAGACTTATTTGTATTATGAAAAATAAAGGCTATTACACGAGTTTAATAAAATTTTGTATTGAATGACCACGAATGTTATATTCTATTTATATCAAAAATTCCAATTCGACGATTATTAGCGCGAAATATATATAACGTCGCTATATAGCGCGGTCATTTTCAATGCTTTTCATTATGACGTTACGTAGCATTGTTATTACACTAGTTGAATACGCAATTTATTACATGCCTGTTTATTTTCCGGTGGAAATACACACAGATTGACATGCGCAAATACACCACGACAGATTAAAATTCCGTATCTATATGCGGTGTAAATACAAGATTGTGACGTCATACAGTGACGTAACCGGTTTGATGACGATATTAGTACTATTTACTATTAATAAAATGTAAACTCAATAAATTTTCGCTGCTCATAGATTGTAGGTATGTAATAAAAGAAATATTATGTTGTGGGGTGGATAATAGAGTTCGTATTAACGACGCGTAGCGTGGGGAAATCCATATCTTAGCTCGACCTACGGTCTCGTAAGATATCGATTTTCCCACGCTACTTGTCGTGGAATACGAACTCATGTATCCACCCCACAACATAATATTCCGTATTTATTCAATGGCTTTATTACACTCCCGGCGACGTCATTTAAGGATTGACTGTTCTTTTTCGTGCGTTCATGCAGTATGAATGCTCGGCCGCCATTTTGCAAATCCATGAAGCGCGTTAGCGCTTCTTGGAAAATTTGCAAAATCGCGGCCGAGCGTTCATACTGCATGAACGCACGAAAAATAACAGTCAATCCTTATATTTACATTTTCCCCTTTTCATTACTTTATTTTTTTCGACCTAAAAGTGTTCGCGAACAAGTCTTTAATAACAATAAATAAATGTAACCGACAACATACGTTTGTTTAAATGAATAGCTGATATTTGTAACGTCGTATATCATTGGTTAAATGACGTCACGCTATTGAAATAAACAATGACGTCATAATCCCTACAGAGGTCATGAAAGGTCGACCGGTTCATGCAAAATGAACGTCAGTTTTATCTATACAAAGAACTAGGCGAATGTAAATATTTATGATATAATTAGGAAATAGATCTCATTTTGAGTGATATACCGGCTCGTATATCACGATTGGGAGTTCAGGTGTGTAGTAATGGCCGAATGGCCTGAGTGATTAATTTATACACACCTGAACGACACATCGTGATATAAGAGCCGGTATATCACTCAAAATGAGATATATTTCAATTCTAGCACTTGTTTATAACTTAAAGAGATACAACTTAAGGGGGAACTAGGTTTTGACATGACGTTGTTTTCCTTGATAACATCACATGTAGGCTATTCTATCTTTACTCCCCATTGTATTTGTTTTGGAAATATTCGATTTTTTTCAACTAACAAAACATTCTGAAATCAGTTTTATTTTGTCTATGAAAGTTTTATTTTTATTATACCTTTTTCAATTGTTCTTAAACTCATCATGGGCAATTTGTTACTGTCTCATTCTAACACAACGTTTTCGACCGCGCCAAAAATGTTGGTAAAACACGTGAATGACGTCATTTAAAACAGTAACGTCACCGTTACAATTCAAATTTCCAAACGGCATTTACAACAAAAGCTCGTGACTTCATTCATAAAATGTCAAGCCCAACGTCGTAACGCATGCGCTCTGAGAAACGTTGTATGAAAAATACTCGGGAAGGAATTTCAACAGCCAAAAATAGTTCCGGAAATTTAGAGTGATATACTGCATTTAGATCACGCTCAAATCCTTCTTTGTGTATAGAAGAGAAATTGTCCAAAGTGTTAGAATACATATTATGCAATAATTGACACACAACTTTACCCCCAACTGATGCTGACATCGTATGGTGAAAAATATGGAAAATCGCACTCGTACATAAAAGTGTAGCTAAAGAATAGCGTCGAAAACATTGTGGCAAAAGGAGCGGTTGCTTATTATGAGCAACTACTTCTTTCGTCATAATGTTAGAAAGTAGTTTGCTCCGAGTGCGATAAAAAGCACTGGTGTTTGAAAAAGGGTTTTATGGTAGAAAACATTGCTTTATGGTAATACGTTTTGTTGCATAAATGTCAGAATCAGTGTAAACTTGTCAAAGAACGCTATTATATGCTGGGAGGGATTTTAGTTGAATTATCATTAGTGAACCCTTTCCAATTTGCAGAAGCATTTTCACTACACTGCAGCAGACGACTTTTAAAAACATAATGACAAAGGGACAAATCGCTCATAATGAGCAATTTCTCAATTTATCATAACGTTTTTAATTCTTTACCATAATAAAATAATCATTTGCAGATATTTTCCATAATTTGCCTTAACCCTTTCCCTCATACGACAATTCTGCAGCAGACGACTTTGAACGTATTTTGTCAAAACATAGAAAATCTCCATAATTGAATGGATAACCTATGACGAAAAGTGGAAAACATAGTGGCAACAGGAGAAATTGCACGTTTTGTGCAATTTCTTCTTTTGTCACTATGTTTTCAAAAAGCCGTCTGCTGCAGAGGCGTCCGAAAGCGTTTATATGAGGGTAAGGGTTAATAATTCAAAATCGTCTGCTGCAGATTTGTTGTATGTTGGAAATGATTAAATAATGTTCGTCTAAAGCAGTATTTAGCCTCCTAAAGGTTAAAGCAAATTCCATCTCAAATCTCATGAATCAAACATTGTTTGGGTTATATCACGGGATTAATGTTGTAAGTTACCAGTACTGCTGGTCCTTTTATCCTGACAGCAGCCAATTAGCCACATTCTTGAGCGTCAAAGTAAGAGAACCCTAACTACCATTGTTAAAGTCTTTGGTTTGACCTCCCGCTCTACACTACACTACCAAGGTGGTTCCGTGCGTATGTACAGTACAAATCATGCTTTTCAATGTCTTCCTATATATACACATCCATTTCTCCGTTTGTACTTTTTGTAATTCTTTTCCTTGCTATAACATATTTTTCTTTTCTATAATGCTATAAACATTATGAGCCGTTCCACGAGAAATCCAACATTGTGGCCTCTGCGTAATATAACGACGCAGATCGGCCTGCGCAGTCCGCGCAGGCTAATTCGGGCCGATCTATTCCGTCTCAGGGGGATAGAGATACAGAGTAATGATTCCTGAAACAGAAAATCCACAGGAGGCCAAAAGTGTCTGTACGGGTTAGCCTGCGCGGCATGCTTAGGATGATCCGGGTCGATACTTTACGCAGAGTCCACATTGGTTTTCTCGTGGTACGGTTAATATGTTATTGTATTCTAATGCATATGCTCTATATTCCCGAATGTATCTCTTGATAAATGCTAGAGAAGGGTATCCTCTCTAGTTATATGCCAACAATTTTCTAATGAGGTAAAATCTTAGATGTGGACATGTTTTCAGAATGTTTTAATATAACGGCCTTGGTAATATACGAAAATACTACTACCAATGCCGCACACATCAGTCAATAGTTGCTGACTAAAACAACGTTCTCAATCCTTTCGACGGATATAAATCCAATAAAGCATATTTGAGACGACAACATTTACTGACGGTTAGGTCGAGAGGCGTTATTAACATCCTGCCAGACCTTCAATACTCTCCCATCCAGTAGTGACGTCGATCGATGTTTACGTTTGGTCCACGCGCGTCCGTGTCTTCGCCTGCATCAACTGTGAACGATATTAAATAAAAATCATCTTCAAAACGTTAAAATAAAACCCACTTAATTATTCATATCTTACCGTCTTACATTATCATAATATTGAAACTTTTTGCAAGTTTGCTCTTTAAACCCTGTTTGTCTTTAATGCAAAATGTCACTGAAAAATCTGTAAGAAATACAAAATGCATTTTCCTACATTTTGATACCAAACATATGTTCTTCATAAAATTAATAAAACCCGAACTGCACACTTGATTTTACAACTGTGTTTAACACTGTAGTGATTCTAATGTTCTGTGTATAATGGTATCTTTTGTTTGCGCCTGAGAAAGCTTAGTATTTGGATAGGTGGTATTTTGGTTGTTCCTTTTCGCTGACTCTTTGCAATTAAAATAGACTCACAAATTTATGACTTTTAAAAACCTTATATTATTATAAATGTTAAATCTTCCAAATTACAATCATCTGTAAAGACTTCCTGAAAATCTGACGAAATAAAAGCTGATTTAAAAGCATTTTGAGTAAGAAGAAGGTTATGGTCGGTACAGAATCCTCATATTTTTCATATACAATTATAAAACATATTCCTGTACAGAAACGCACCAGTTTCGGGAATGAATTAACCCTTTTCCACATTCAACAAATCTGCAACAGAAGACGTTGACAACATCTATAAAAAAAATATGGAATATATAAACAAATTTATGTTCAATTATTAAAAAAGAGTTGAGAACATTGTGACAAGAGGAGAAATCGCTCTTCTGCTGCAAGTACGCCAGAATTGATATGTATGTGTGAAAGGGTTGATGGTCCAAAACACTTTGATCGAAGAAACAAAGGTATAGTTTATTTCACGGTGCACTACAGACACACGCGTATTTCTGTTACGTGATCTATCCTTCGTGCTACAAACTATAATGATAAGTGAGCCGTCCCGCGAGAAAACCAACGTTGTGGACGCTGCGTAAAGTATCGACCCGGATCAGCCTTAGCATGCCGCGCAGGTTAAACCGGACATACACTTTTCACCTCCTGTGGATTTTCTGTTTCAGGAATCACTACTCTATCTATCCCCCCTTAGACGGAATGTGTCGGCCGGATCAGTCTGCGCGGACAGCGCAGGCTGATCTGGTCGATACATTACGCAGATATATTGATATGAGCCGTCCCGCGAGAAAACCAACGTTGTGGACTCTGCGTAAAGTATCGACCCGGATCAGCCTAAGCATGCCGCGCAGGCTTATCCGGATAGACATTGTTTGCCTCTTGTGGATTTTCTGTTTCAGGAATCTTCACTCTATACCTCTATCCCCCTGGGACGGAATGTGTCGGCCCGGATCAGTCTGCGCGGACTGCGCAGGCTGATCTGGTTCGATAGATTACGCATAGGCCATTATGTTGGTTTCCTCGCGGGACGGCTCATATTACATTGTATGGTTGCAGTCAACTTATTCATGTAATGAAAGCAATACTTTAGCCAATATGTTAAATTACCTTTTTATCCATTCAAATTTAAAATGATTAAATTATAAGGATTTTCAAATGTTCTCAATTCTGTCATACAATCTATCATTAATTGTGTGAATGTTGAAAAGTGTTAAAGAAGTATACCCTGGTTAGGTTGTATGTACGGGAAACGTGATCGGGGTCGTCGTTTAAGTCGATGTATAACAAAGGTTTAAACAATTACATTGATTGAAGAAATGAAAGTGTAGTTTATTTCACGGTGCAGAACAGACAAACGCGTATTTCTGTTACGTGCTCTTTCCTGCGTGCTACGAATTATAATGATATCTCTGTGTTTTTGCAATTTTACTAGGTTTGTTTATAATAGACCGAAAACACTTCATAAACACCCATCTGGAAAATGCAACATGCCCTTGTGTGTTTACATATCTAGACAAATTAAATGTTTGATAGAAGACATTGTTTGCACGGTGCGTGATATTACATAGACCCCCAGAGAGACGTAGTAAAACGAGTGATTGACGGGTGCTCGGAGAATTTACGCTTGGCCGTTGATACAAACATTCCAGGTTTGATTCCCGAGATAAGCGGAGTTAGAATAAGGATATTGAATCTCTGAGAAGCAGACTAATTGACACCTTGGTGGTGCATCGATTGCTTTCCTAAATATAATATACGCATGGATATATTTTCTTGCAGCATTCTTGCTGGATAATTGTGACCAGTGTAAACTAAGATCAGCCAGCGCATCTGATCTGAATGCACTGTTCGGCAGTATTCGTTTGGACCCTAGGTCATGTTGATACGTCTTTTTTCCCTCTCGTTTAATAACCGTCTACGTTAAGGTTGGTTTTCCTGTATCAGCGCTCATTTGATACAAAAGAAAAATGCAACAACATGACCACATTCCGCAAGATGAAGCTCGAGTTTGATGAGGCCAATAAATAGTTACAACAACAACATTTGGAGTGACATCTGTGGGTGTTTGGCCGATTGAAAATAGATTAAATTGAACACTCTTTGGACCTCTGATGATATTTATCCACAGGCATGTCTGGCTCTTGTTTGGTATAGTTCATTCATTTACAGTCCTCAGAAAATAAAAACGAACACATTCAAACACAAAGTGCATAATCTTTTTCGCTGTTCAAAGTCGTGCACACCTACGGTAAACATTTCTGGTGGGAAGCATTTACTGACATCTATTACCACCAACCTTGCACCGGGCAGCACAACATAATTCAGAAATAAATACAAATAAATGCACATAACTGATATAGGAATGCTGGAACTGGAAGCAAATAGAAATAAATATACCTCTCTCTTACTTCTCATCTAAATGAAACAGTGCAGGAGAAGTGGACTATTTTAGGGTACTACGAGCGGGAACCAATTCCGTTGTGGTGTTGCACCATGTACCTCTGTTGGCGGCCATGTTGATACCCGAATTTCTTATAACGAAAAATAAAAGTATCATTAAAGGACTAAACATACTTAATAATAATTTTAATATTGTAAGCGAAATCAAAGTAGTCATTGATTGATTGTTTTACGCCGCTTTCAACAATCTGTTCAGATATATCACGGCGTGTCCTGGGTAAGTTACCAATACTACTAGTCCATTGATCATGACACCGGCCAGTCAGTCGTAATGCTAATGCCGTAAGCCAAAAGCGCCAATGAGTGCAGTGATTACTACCATCTTTAAAATATTTGGTATGAGGCTTCCCGAACCCAATGCGGACGCTCTACCACTACATCATCGAGGCGGACGCATTACCACTACATCACCGAGGCGGACGCATTACCGCTTCACCACCGAGTCGGGCGCATTACCACTACACCACCGAGTCGGACGCATTGTCACTACACCACCGAGGTGGACGCATTACAACTAGACCACCGAGGCGGACGCATTACCACTAGACCACCGATGCGGACGCATTACCACTACATCACCGAGGCGTACGCATTACCGCTTCACCACCGAGTCGGGCGCATTATCACTACACCACCGAGTCGGACGCATTGTCACTACACCACCGAGGTGGACGCATTACAACTAGACCACCGAGGCGGACGCATTACCACCAGACCACCGAGGCGGACGCATTACCACTAGAACACCGAAGCGGACTCATTACCACTAGACCACCGAGGCGGACGCATTACCACTAGAACACCGAGGCGGACTTATTACCACTATAACACCGAGGCGGACGCATTACCACTAGACCACCGAGGCGGACACATTACCACTAGAACACCGAGACGGACGCATTATCACTATAACACCGAGGCGGACGCATTACCACTTCACCACTGAGTCGGGCGTATTACCACTAGCACACCGAGTCGGACGCATTACCACTACACCACCGAGTCGGACGCATTACCACTAGACCACCGAGGGGGACGCATTACAACTAGACCACCGAGGCGGACGCATTACCACTAGACCACCGAGGCGGACGCATTACCACTAGAACACCGAGGCGGACGCATTACCACTAGAACACCGAGGCGGACTCATTACCGCTTCACCACCGAGGCGGACGCATTACCAATAGACCACCGAGGCGGACTCATTACCACTACACCACCGAAGCGGACGCATTACAACTAGACCACCGAGGCGGACGCATTACCACTATACCACCAAGGCGGACGCATTACTACTAGAACACCGAGGCGGACGCATTACCACTAGAACACCGAGGCGGACGCATTACCACTATAACACCGAGGCGGACGCATTACCACTAGAACACAGAGGCGGACGCATTACCACTAGACCACCGAGGCGGACGCATTGTCACTACACCACCGAGGCGAACGCATTACCAATACGCCACCGAGGGGGACGCATTACCACTACACCACCGAGGCGTACGCATTACAACTAGACCACCGAGGCGGACGCATTACCACTGTACCACCGAGGCGGGCGCATTACCACTATAACACCGAGGCGGACGCATTACCACTTCACCACCGAGTCGGGCGCATTACCACTACACCACCGAGTCGGACGCATTACCACTAGACCACCGAGGCGGACGCATTACCATTAGAACACCGAGGCGGACGCATTACCGCTTCACCACCGAGTCGGGCGCATTACCACTACACCACCGAGGCGGACGCATTACCACTTCACCAACGAGGCGTACGCATTACAACTAGAACACTGAGGCGGACTCATTACCACTAGACCACCGAGGCGGACGCATTACCACTAGAACACCGAGGAGGACGCATTACCGCTTCACCACCGAGTCGGGCGCATTACCACTACACCACCGAGTCGGACGCATTATCACTAGACCACCGAGGTGGACGCATTACAACTAGACCACCGAGGCGGACGCATTACCACTAGAACACCGAGGTGGACGCATTACAACTAAACCACCGAGGTGGACGCATTACAACTAGACCACCGAGATGGACGCATTACCACTAGACCACCGAGGCGGACGCATTACCACTAGAACACCGAAGCGGACTCATTACCACTAGACCACCGAGGCGGACGCATTACCACTAGAACACCGAGGCGGACGCATTACCACTATAACACCGAGGCGGACGCATTACCACTAGAACACCGAGGCGGACGCATTACCACTAGACCACCGAGGCGGACGCATTGTCACTACACCACCGAGGCGAACGCATTACCAATACGCCACCGAGGGGGACGCATTACCACTACACCACCTCAGCGTACGCATTACAACTAGACCACCGAGGCAGACGCATTACCACTATACCACCGAGGCGGACGCATTACCACTATAACACCGAGGCGGACGCATTACCACTTTACCACCGAGTCGGGCGCATTACCACTACACCACCGAGTCGGACGCATTACCACTAGACCACCGAGGCAGACGCATTACAACTAGACCACCGAGGCGTACGCATTACCACTAGAACACCGAGGAGGACGCATTACCACTAGAACACCGAGGCGGGCGCATTACCATTAGAACACCGAGGCGGACGCATTACCGCTTCACCACCGAGTCGGGCGCATTACCACTACACCACCGAGGCGGACGCATTACGACTTCACCACCGAGGCGGGCGCATTACCACTAGACCACCGAGGCGGACGCATTACCACTACACCACCGAGTCGGACGCATTTTCACTTCACCACCGAGTCGGGCGCATTACCACTACACCACCGAGGCGGACGCATTACCACTACACCACCGAGGCGGACGCATTACCACTACACCACCGAGGCAGACGCATTACCACTTCACCACCGAGGCGGACGCATTTCCACTAGACCATCTAGGCGGACGCATTACAACTAGACCACCGAGGCGTTCGCATTACCACTAGAACTTCGAGGCGGACGCATTACCACTAGAACACCGAGGTGGACGCATTACCACTAGAACACCGAGGCGGACGCATTACCACTAGAACACCGAGGCGGACGCATTACCACTACACCACTGAGGCGGACGCATTACCACTAGAACACCGCGGCGGTCGCATTACCACTAGAACACAGAGGCGGACGCATTGCCATTATACCAATGAGGCGGTACTCAAAGGAGTTATGTGCAGTTAATATGAAGCTTAAGGGCAATTACAAAAACCAGATCAGTCAGCATCGGTTCAGTCTTATCATGACCTCTCCTGTTCGGTATCAAGTTCAACAAGCATCCTTCAGCGTGTTGATTAGTGAATTAGAAGAAAGGCATAATGGGTTTCAAATCTACATAATAGAATAAAGGGTATGTGGTTATTGTTGAGTATCAACCCTACATAATAGAATAATGGGTGTGTGGTTATTGTTGAGTATCAACCCTACATAATAGCAGAATGAGAATGTGGTTATTGTTGAGTATTAACCCTACATAATAGCAGAATGAGAATGTGGTTATTGTTGAGTATCAACCCTACATAATAAAATAATGGGTATGTGGTTATTGTTGAGTTTCAACTCTACATAATAGAATAATGGATATGTGGTTATTGTTGAGTATTAACCCTACATAATAGAATAATGGATATGTGGTTATTGTTGAGTATCAACCCTACATAATAGAATAATGGATATGTGGTTATTGTTGAGTATTAACCCTACATAATAGAATAATGGGTATGTGGTTATTGTTGAGTTTCAACCCTACATAATAGAATAATGGGTATGTGATTATTGTTGAGTATCAACCCTACATAATAGAATAAAGGGTATGTGGTTATTGTTGAGTATTAACCCTACATAATAGAATAATGGATATGTGGTTATTGTTGAGTATCAACCCTACAAAATAGCAGAATGGGTATGTGGTTATTGTTGAGTATCAACCCTACATGATAGCATAATGAGAATGTGGTTATTGTTGAGCATCAACCCTACATAATAGAATAATGGGTATGTGGTTATTGTTGAGTATCAACCCTACATAATAGCAGAATGGGTATGTGATTATTGTTGAGTATCAACCCTACATAATAGAATAATGGGTATGTGATTATTGTTGAGTATCAAACCTACATAATAGCATAATAGGAATGTGGTTATTGTTGAGTATCAACCCTACATAATAGAATAATGGGTATGTGGTTATTGTTGAGTATTAACCCTACATAATAGCAGAATGAGAATGTGGTTATTGTTGAGTATTAACCCTACATAATAGCAGAATGAGAATGTGGTTATTGTTGAGTATCAGCCCTACATAATAGAATAATGGGTATGTGGTTATTGTTGAGTATCAAACCTACATAATAGAATAATGGGTATGTGGTTATTGTTGAGTATTAACCCTACATAATAGAATAATGGGTATGTGGTTATTGTTGAGTATCAAACCTACATAATAGAATAATGGGTATGTGGTTATTGTTGAGTATCAACTCTTCATAATAGAATAATGGGTATGTGATTATTGTTGAGTATCAACCCTACATAATAGAATAAAGGGTATGTGGTTATTGTTGAGTATTAACCCTACATAATAGAATAATGGGTATGTGATTATTGTTGATAATCAACCCTACATAATAGAATAATGGGTATGTGGTTATTGTTGAGTATCAACTCTACATAATAGAATAATGGGTATGTGGTTATTGTTGAGTATCAACCCTACATAATAGAATAATGGGTATGTGGTTATTGTTGAGTATTAACCCTACATAATAGCAGAATGAGAATGTGGTTATTGTTGATTATTGTTGAGTTTCAAATCTACATAATAGAATAATGGGTATGTGGTTATTGTTGAGTATCAACCCTACATAATAAAATAATGGGTATGTGGTTATTGTTGAGTATTAACCCTACATAATAGAATAATGGGTATGTGATTATTGTTGAGTATCAACCCTACAAAATAGCAGAATGGGTATGTGGTTATTGTTGAGTATCAACCCTACATGATAGCATAATGAGAATGTGGTTATTTTTGAGCATCAACCCTACATAATAGAATAATGGGTATGTGGTTATTGTTGAGTATCAACCCTACATAATAGCAGAATGGGTATGTAATTATTGTTGAGTATCAACCCTACATAATAGAATAATAGGTATGTGGTTATTGTTGAGTATTAACCCTACATAATAGAATAATGGATATGTGGTTATTGTTGAGTATCAACCCTACAAAATAGCAGAATGGGTATGTGGTTATTGTTGAGTATCAACCCTACATAATAGCAGAATGAGAATGTGGTTATTGTTGAGCATCAACCCTACATAATAGAATAATGGGTATGTGGTTATTGTTGAGTATCAACCCTACATAATAGAATAATGGGTATGTGGTTATTGTTGAGTATAAACCCTACATAATAGCAGAATGAGAATGTGGTTATTGTTGATTATTGTTGAGTTTCAAATCTACATAATAGAATAATGGGTATGTGGTTATTGTTGAGTATCAAACCTATATAATAGAATAATTGGTATGTGGTTATTGTTGAGTTTCAACCCTACATAATATGATAATGGGTATGTGGTTATTGTTGATTATCAACCCTACATAATATAATAATGGGTATGTGGTTATTGTTGAGTATCAACCCTACATAATAGCAGAATGAGAATGTGGTTATTGTTGAGTTTCAAATCTACATAATAGAATAATGGGTATGTCGTTATTGTTGAGTATCAAACCTATATAATAGAATACTGGGTATGTGGTTATTGTTGAGTATCAACCCTACATAATAGAATAATGGGTATGTGGTTATTGTTGAGTATCCACGCTACATAATAGCAGAATGAGAATGTGGTTATTGTTGAGTATCAACCCTACATAATAGAATAATGGGTATGTGGTTATTGTTGAGTATTAACCCTACATAAAAGCAGAATGGGTATGTGGTTATTGTTGAGTATCAAACATACATAATAGCAGAATGGGTATGTGGTTATTGTTGAGTATCAACCCTACATAATAGAATAATGGGTATGTGGTTATTGTTGAGTATCATCCCTACATAATAGAATAATGGGTATGTGGTTATTGTTGAGTATCAACCCTACAGAATAGAATAATCGGTATGTCGTTATTGTTGAGTTTCAAATCTACATAATAGCAGAATGGGTATGTGGTTACTGTTGAGTTTCAAATCTACATAATAGAATAATGGGTATGTGGTTATTGTTGAGTATCAACCCTACATAATAGCAGAATGAGTATGTGGTTATTGTTGAGTATCAAATCTACATAATAGAATAATGGGTATGTGGTTATTGTTGAGTATCAACCCTACATAATAGAATAATGGGTATGTGGTTATTGTTGAGTTTCAAATCTACATAATAGAATAATGGGTATGTGGTTATTGTTGAGTATCACACCTACATAATAGCAGAATGGGTATGTGGTTATTGTTGAGTATCAACCATACATAATAGAAGAATGGGTATGTGGTTACTGTTGAGTTTCAAACCTACAAAATAGCAGAATGGGTATGTGGTTATTGTTAAGTATCAACCCTACATAATAGCAGAATGGGTATGTGATTATCGTTGAGTATCAACCCTACATAATAGAATAATGGGTATGTGGTTATTGTTGAGTATCAAACCTACATAATAGCAGAATGAGAATGTGGTTATTGTTGAGTATCAACCCTACATAATAGAATAATGGGTATGTGGTTATTGTTGAGTATCAACCCTACATAATAGAATAATGGGTATGTGGTTATTGTTGAGTATCAAACATACATAATAGCAGAATGGGTTTGTGGTTATTGTTGAGTATCAAACCTACAGAATAGAAAAATGGGTATGTCGTTATTGTTGAGTTTCAAATCTACATAATAGCAGAATGGGTATGTGGTTATTGTTGAGTATTAAACATACATAATAGCAGAATGGGTATGTGGTTATTGTTGAGTATCAAACCTATATAATAGAATAATGGGTATGTGGTTATTGTTGAGTATCAACCCTACATAAAAGCAGAATGGGTATGTGGTTATTGTTGAGTATCAAACATACATAATAGCAGAATGGGTATGTGGTTATTGTTGAGTATCAACCCTACATAATAGAATAATGGGTATGTGGTTATTGTTGAGTATCATCCCTACATAATAGAATAATGTGTATGTGGTTATTGTTGAGTATCAACCCTACAGAATAGAATAATCGGTATGTCGTTATTGTTGAGTTTCAAATCTACATAATAGCAGAATGGGTATGTGGTTACTGTTGAGTTTCAAATCTACATAATAGAATAATGGGTATGTGGTTATTGTTGAGTATCAACCCTACATAATAGCAGAATGAGTATGTGGTTATTGTTGAGTATCAAATCTACATAAAATAATGGGTATGTGGTTATTGTTGAGTATCAACCCTACATAATAGAATAATGGGTATGTGGTTATTGTTGAGTTTCAAATCTACATAATAGAATAATGGGTATGTGGTTATTGTTGAGTATCACACCTACATAATAGCAGAATGGGTATGTGGTTATTGTTGAGTATCAACCATACATAATAGAAGAATGGGTATGTGGTTACTGTTGAGTTTCAAACCTACAAAATAGCAGAATGGGTATGTGGTTATTGTTAAGTATCAACCCTACATAATAGCAGAATGGGTATGTGATTATCGTTGAGTATCAACCCTACATAATAGAATAATGGGTATGTGGTTATTGTTGAGTATCAAACCTACATAATAGCAGAATGAGAATGTGGTTATTGTTGAGTATCAAACCTACATAATAGCATAATGGGTATGTGGTTATTGTTGAGTATCAACCCTACATAATAGAATAATTGGTATGTGGTTACTGTTGAGTTTCAAATCTACATAATAGAATAATGGATATGTGGTTATTGTTGAGTATCAACTCTACATAATAGCAGAATGGGTATGTTGTTATTGTTGAGTTTCAAATCTACATAATAGAATAATGGGTTATTGTTGAGTATCATCCCTACATAATAGAATAATGGGTATGTGGTTATTGTTGAGTATCAACCCTACATAATAGCAGAATGGGTATGTGGTTATTGTTGAATATCAACCATACATAATAGAAGAATGGGTATGTGGTTACTGTTGAGTTTCAAACCTACAAAATAGCAGAATGGGTATGTGGTTATTGTTGAGTATCAACCCTACATAATAGCAAAATGGGTATGTGGTTATTGTTGAGTTTCAAATCTACATAATAGAATAATGGGTATGTGGTTATTGTTGAGTATCACACCTACATAATAGCAGAATGGGTATGTGGTTATTGTTGAGTATCAACCATACATAATAGAAGAATGGGTATGTGGTTACTGTTGAGTTTCAAACCTACAAAATAGCAGAATGGGTATGTGGTTATTGTTAAGTATCAACCCTACATAATAGCAGAATGGGTATTTGATTATTGTTGAGTATCAACCCTACATAATAGAATAATGGGTATGTGGTTATTGTTAAGTATCAAATCTACATAATAGAATAATGGGTTATTGTTGAGTATCATCCCTACATAATAGAATAATGGGTATGTGGTTATTGTTGAGTATCAACTCTACATAATAGAAGAATGGGTATGTGGTTATTGTTGAGTTTCAAATCTACATAATAGAATAATTGATATGTGGTTACTGTTGAGTTTCAAATCTACATAATAGAATAATGGATATGTGGTTATTGTTGAGTATCAACTCTACATAATAGCAGAATGGGTATGTGGTTATTGTGGAGTATCAACCCTACATAATAGCAAAATGGGTATGTGATTATTGTTGAGTATCAACCCTACATAATATAATAATGGGTATGTGGTTATTGTTGAGTATCAACCCTACATAATAGCAGAATGGGTATGTGGTTATTGTTGTGTATCAACCCTACATAATAGAAGAATGGGTATGTGGTTACTGTTGAGTTTCAAACCTACATAATAGCAGAATGGGTATGTGGTTATTGTTGAGTTTCAACCCTACATAATAGAATAATGGGTATGTGGTTATTGTTGAGTATCAACCCTACATAATAGCAGAATGGGTATGTGGTTATTGTTGAGTATCAACCCTACATAATAGAATAAAGGGTATGTGGTTATTGTTGAGTTTCAACCCTACATAATAGAATAATGGGTATGTGGGTATTGTTGAGTATCAACCCTACATAATAGCAGAATGGGTATGTGGTTATTGTTGAGTTTCAACCCTACATAATAGAATAATGGGTATGTGGTTATTGTTGAGTATCAACCCTACATAATAGAATAATGGGTATGTGGTTATTGTTGAGTATCAACCCTACATAATTGCAGAATGGGTATGTGGTGTTTGTTGAGTATCAACTCTACATAATAGAATAATGGGTATGTGATTATTGTTGAGTATCAACCCTACATAATAGAATAATGGGTATGTGGTTATTGTTGAGTATCATCCCTACATAATAGAATAATTGGTATGTGGTTATTGTTGAGTTTCAACCCTACATAATAGAATAATGGGTATGTGGTTATTGTTGAGTTTCAACTCTACATAATAGAATAATGGGCATGTGGTTATTGTTGAGTATCAACCCTACATAATAGCAGAATGGGTATGTGGTTATTGTTGAGTATCAACTCTACAAAATAGAATAATGGGTATGTGATTATTGTTGAGTATCAACCCTACATAATAAAATAATGGGTATGTGGTTATTGTTGAGTATCATCCCTACATAATAGCAAAATGGGTATGTGGTTATTGTTGAGTATCAACCCTACATAATAGCAGAATGGGTATGTGGTTATTGTTGAATATCAACCCTACATAAAAGCAGAAGAGTATGTAGCTATTGTTGATCTTCAACCCTACATAATAGCAGAATGAGAATGTGGTTATTGTTGAGTTTCAACTCTACATAATAGCAGAATTAAACTGGCCGCATCGCAGAATGGAAATGTTTTAATGTTTAAGCATAAAACTGGCAAACGTTTAGTAGAATAGCAGAATGGTTCCAGCGTTTACGTTTGGTAGAATAGCAGAATGGTTCCGGCGTTTACGTTTGGTAGAATAGCAGAATGGTTCCGGCGTTCACGTTTGGTAGAATAGCAGAATGGTTCCGGCGTTCACGTTTGGTAGAATAGCAGAATGGTTCCGGCGTTTACGTTTGGTAGAATAGCAGAATGGTCCCAGCGTTCACGTTTGGTAGAAAAGCAGAACGGAACCGTGATTATCTGGGGCGGGAAAACGACTGTAATTGCAAAACAAGATGATCTATCATTTCGCTTCCTCATAACAGAAAAGCGAATCCCGTTCTGCAAATCTGTCGGTTTGCTATATGAAAGGATATTGAGGTTCTCATGTTGTTCAGGTACTATTTACATCTCTATTTCCCATCATTCATCTGACATCTATACCAGAGACATGGCTTGGCAAATACCTGATATTACCTGTCCACTCAATTGGTTTCAATCAAATTAACAACGAGTTATTTGAAAATAAATACCCAGGCAATGCTGTAGTATGTCAAGGGTACTGAATTGTAGACGAATTCGATTAGCGTCTATACAGAGAAAGACTAAGCTCACACTGAAAGCCGTTTCCACATAAACATTTTTTAAACATACAACAAATCTGCAGCAGAATACTGTGAAAACATCTATGCAAACGTATGGAAAATTCTTTATAAATGAAAAAAATGAAAATATAATTGTTGAAAATATTTGAAAAATATGTTTGCACAATAAGAAATTGCTTACGTCGTCTGCTGCAGAGGTGTCTGAAAACATCTGTATGTGGGAAAGGGTTAAACATATGCCGCCGCTAAAATGCTTTTTAAAACGTGAACAATATTGAAAGTACATACTTATCTTAGATATAAATTGGGCGTGTTATAATGTAGACTGCCAGTAACAACTCTGGAGAGGCTGTGCTCAAGTGCGGTGGACTCGCAATGAGGCGTCACTATTGACATATTGACAGAGGACTCTTTTTTCGCATCGAAAATATTTGGCATTTATATTTTATCCTTTCCCATATAAAGACGTTTTCTGACGCATCTGTAGCAGATGACTTTTAAAAACAGTGTGGCAAAAGGAGAAATGCTCACAATTTCTCCGTCGTTTGCTGTATTTGGAAGAGGGTTAACAGTTTAAACTAGAACTGTATTTGGAAGAGGGTTAACAGTTTAAACTAGAACTGTATTTGGAAGAGGGTTAACAGTTTAAACTAGAACTGTATTTGGGAGAGGGTTAACAGTTTAAACTAGAACTGTATTTGGAAGAGGGTTAACAGTTTAAACTAGAACTGTATTTGGAAGAGGGTTAACAGTTTAAACTAGAACTGTATTTGGAAGAGGGTTAACAGTTTAAACTAGAACTGTATTTGGAAGAGGGTTAACAGTTTAAACTAGAACTGTATTTGGGAGAGGGCTAACAGTTTAAACTAGAACTGTATTTGGAAGAGGGTTAACAGTTTAAACTAGAACTGTATTTGGAAGAGGGTTAACAGTTTAAACTATAACTGTATTTGGGAGAGGGTTAACAGTTTAAACTAGAACTGTATTTGGAAGATGGTTAACAGTTTAAACTAGAACTATATTTGGAGGAGGGTTATCAGTTTAAACTAGAACTGACTCACACTATCGAGTGCGAAACTAGAACATTTTCTTTTTTCTAATTTTACTTAACCGTGACCACCATGGGACTCACTGGTTGAAACGTCAATGTTCGAAACCCGGAAGTTACTATAGACCTTTGTAAACATTGGTGATAAGGCAAGAAACCTACGGATGACTGAACTGACCTTTTTATGAAATAAAATGATATAACCTTAAGACGAATTCTGAAAGCATTGTGATAAGGAGAGCAATCGGTCAATGGATAAGAATGTTGTCCTTTTGCCACAATGTTTTCAACTCTTATCATTCATTACACTTTCATTTAAAGAGATTTTCAACATTTTTGACGAGATATGTTCAGTAGTCTGGCGTAGTTGTGATGTATATCAATGGTATATGTAAGATAATCAGCCAGTTACAATAAACTATTCTTGTATGATGATTTTGAAAGAGTGCAAGAAACATGTGGATTATTTAATTGGCCGCCGTTAAATACAACAAAACACCTTTATATAAGATTAATATGCTAAATAACTCGATGAAGATGCACAATTTGGCAAGAAGCACACTCTGTGTTGTGGGATACATCCTAGGTAATTATTGAAAATATCTTTAAATGCAAATTTATTATCTTTTAAAATGTACCTTAATACACATTGGTGAGAAGGCAAGAAATCTACGGATGACTATACTGACCTTTTTATGAAATATTAGTATATAACCTTAAGACGAATTCTGAAAACATTGTGACAAGAAGAGCAATTGGTCAATGGTTGTCCTTTTTCCACAATGTTTTCAACTCTTATCATTCATTACACTTTCGTTTAACCCTTTCCCTCATATAGACGCTTGCTGACGCCTCTGCAGCAGGCAGCTTTTTGAAAACATAGTGACAAAAGAAGAAATTGCTCAAAACGAGCAATTTCTCCTTTTGCCACAATGTTTTCCACTTTAAGTCATAGGTTATCCATTTATTTATAGAGATTTTCTATTTTTTGACGTTCAAAGTCGTCTGCTGCAGAATTGTCGTATGAGGGAAAGGGTTAAAGAGATTTTCAACATTTCTGCCGAAATATGTTCGGTAGTCTGCTGTAGTGTTGATGTATGTTGGAAAGGCTTACATCAATGGTGTATGTTAAATGATCAGACAGTAACAATAGACTACGCTTGTATGATGTTTTGGAATGAGTGCAAGAAACATGTGGATTGTTTAATTGGCCGCCGTTAAATACGATAAAACACCTTAATATAAGTTTAATATGCGAAATAACTCGATGAAGATGCACAATTTGGCAAGATGCATGTCTTGCGGGGTACATCTTACGATCGTTTCAATTCTCTTCCAAATACAACAAATCTACAGCAGACAACTAGGAAAACATCAAAGCCTAATTATGGAAAATCTCTTTAAATACAGATTTATTATCTGTTAACAAAGTGGAGAAAAAGATTGTGGCCTTAAGCCATAATGTTTTCAAAAAGCATTCGTCCACATATGCGTCAAAATGCGTCTGCATGTGGAAAAAAAGGCATACATCGCGTAACTAGCCGTTCGAATAGATGAACTAGTCTGTTAATATGTTAACAAAGTGAATCTCAATACGCCATCAAACATACGGTGCACATATGAAATCACTTTAAGTTGGATTTAATTTCGTTGCTAATAAAACTGAAGTACACACAATAGCTTTCCCAGTTGTACATCCGATAATTATTTACAATTTTCGGTGATTTTCATGGCTTTTCCGGCATTAAACCAGGACAGAAATGTATTCGGAATTCTTTGATCCCCCAGGTAATTAGACGTTCCTGAGTACAACATACAGAACATATTCCCCTATGAATTCTGTAATTGGACATTCAAGTGATCTATAAACATAATATATCACCCAATCAATAGGAAGGCAGATGCTTTCAATGCAATTAACTGGTTGTTTGCAGACGGAGATGAATGTTTTATTTGTATGCAGCGGATACACATTTGAAACCATTGTAAATAAAAAAGAGCAATTGGTCATTTTGAGAAATCTCTCTTTCTTTTAAATGCATTCTACCAATTCTGGAATTATAATGATATTGAAAACTGACTGGTAGCATACAGGTATGAGGTATATATTTCTAATTGGGAAATAGATGAAATGGGTGAAATGGAATGGATTCAACTATTTTAAATCATAATTCATACGTTTAATGATTTTTTAATTAATATTTTGACACCTCGTTTTATATACATTTTTTTAACAATAGTGTTCTAAAGGACACATGTGTCGCCTTGAATATGTCAGTCGCTGAAAGCGTGATATACAGATCGATAGTTTCAAATCTATTTTATTGTTGAATGAACGGACAGATGGATAGACGACGAAGAAATAATCCCAACAACACAAAAATCAATCAGTGTGATATACAAGTATTTCAAACGTATACTTCGCATAACACAAATCTTGCACAAAGTCTATTCGGCGTTGGAGATGATGTGGATCAGTGGGTTAGTCAAACTATCACCAAACCAGTATGTGCGATGGATGTCAGTGGTTAACACAGATACCTAAAAATATATAAAACATGGTTATAAGTTTCGTTTTTTATAGACACGATACGAGTGCCATTTTCTAACATTAAATTTGTTTTTTCATGAATACTCTTTGAAGGTGTTATGCAATTGACCCGTACCCACATTTAACAAATCTATATACAGCAGACGACTTTGAAAACGTGTGGGCATCGATATAACACGTCTGTATAAACGAAAGTATAATTATTGAATAATGTTTAAAATATTGTGGACAATGGAACAATTGCTCATACACGGTGTAGTTACAATTGTTTTGCATTAATACATTAATACATTGAGTTATTCGGTGTATGTTATGCATTGACTTATTGTTAACTTGTTAAGACAGCTTAAAGTCAAAGTAAATATTGAAAAATTCACATTATGTTCATATGTGTATTTATGTGATGTATATATGTTATGTTATGTACATACGTGTATTTATGTGATGTTCATTACGTGTATTTATGTGATGTATATATGTTATGTGATGTTCATATGTGTATTTATGTTATGTATATACGTGTACATATGTGTATTTATGTGATGTATATATGTGTGTATTTATGTTATGTTAACACTAAGATGCAACAAGATAAACAACATTTCTTGGATCCAGTTAAACAATATCAATGTTATCATAATTTAATATCAAAGCTTAACAACTCGAACACAAACTATGACACATGTTTATATTATGGGCATACATGTATGCTTAACTTTACGATCTATGCTAGAAGTCGTTGGCATCTATGACATCTGAACCTCATAGACAATGATTGAAAACATTTCTGGTAATCTTCTGTATCGTAAATGTGGATACACATATCGGTTTACGTAGACAACGACTTTAATATATAATCACAAGAATATACTACCATTTTCTTGTTCACTTTATGTCCGAAAGTGATACCAAGTAAGCATGTTAATCTTGACCATCTGTTCTTCTTCATTTTGCCAAAGACAAATTCGTCAACCAGTTTGGAATCTTTCATAGCCTGTTTTGTATCCAGGAAAAACCTATGCAGTCGGGTCATATCGAAGACTTTAAAAGTAAAAAGGAATGGTTGCCCTCCTTAGCGCTCTGGGTTGCGGGGTTAGCATAACGACTGACTAGCTGGTACCAGGATACAAGAACCAGTACTATTGGAAACACAGGAAACGCCGTATTAATACTTAAAAACTGTTGAAATCAGCGTAAAAACCCAAATCAATCAATCAAAATAACACCTCCCACATAGCATGTTATCTGTTTCCTGTGTAACAAACGCTACGATTTACATTATCTGTTCATAATCGCTTTTCAATTGAAATCGGGTCTAGTTGGCAGATAGGTAAAGCAATGTAGTGTCTTGTTTCTGTTTTACTATATTTTTCCTTGTTCCTGTATTTTTCTTCGTCGTATTTTTATATTATATGTACGGTCACTTACTAACAAGCACAACATATCGATTCAGATAACTTAATAGATATTTATTTTATTTTGTGTTCTGTATCAAATGCCCTACATGTCTGCCGAGACATAGTGGGGAAGTAGTTTTTGTTTTGTTTTGCATGGGTGTTTTTACGCCGTATTTTCAGGTATGACACGGCGTTTCCAGCGTAAGTACTACTGGCCCTTTCATCCTAACACCAGCGAGTCAGTCGTAATGCTAACCCCACAATCATGAGCGCCATGGAAATAAATAACAATTGTATACAATGAGCGATGAGCGAAGATAATTGTAAAAAATACATACATAAGTAAATCTTTTATTTAAGTGACATATGTATGTATTAGAACTCGTCTTTCAAAATAGATTCGCATTTGATTATTTAGTTAACGTTGTAATGGATCTGTGATATCTACATAAAATCGGTATTAAAGAAGATATATTTTATTAAAACATGGGAATGTTGTGATTGCAATAATTAAACTGCTTCGATAGTTGTGTCACTTCAAATCAGTTGTCCAGCCGGTACTGCTTATGATGTCCGCTACAAATCTACAAAAAAAGTCTTTATTCCGGAGATTTGGGCATTTCAGATCAAAGGGCCGTCTTCATCTTTATTTGTGACGTCAAACCCCCTTGCTAAAATACGCTATTTAAGTAGGTATTTGCTGCTGTTGTTGTTGTTGTTGTTGTTGTTTTCAAACAACGTTTGGCTTTGTATAGCCCCCGGGGGAGTATAGGTTGGCACCCCGTTTGTGTATGTCCAACCTTGTCCGGCCAATATCTTCTATGCCACTTTACTGAGGATAAGTATACACGCGCATCTTGGAAAGATGTTTTATGTCGTGTATCGGATCACTTTGACCTTCACCTTCACCTCTGACCCAAATTAAAGAAATTACTTGTTGTATGTCCTATGCGGTCTCACATAGAGTTAGCACATTTAATATGAGGACGTATTTTGGTTATACTGTTATCAAAACTATGTCAATTTGACCTTGACCTCTTTTCGTAAAAGGCATTTTCTATCCTTACGCGCATAGATTTACCAAATTCGGTATGAAGATGCATCTTAATAATACGATGTATCACATCTAAACAACCTTACCTTATCTGATCCATAAGCATTAGTCATTTTGGCAACAATTCATTTCACATAACAACCGAGCTTGCTGCGAATTGTTATGTTAGACCGAATATCTTTCGTTTTTCCAACCATTTTTGTAAACACTGCCTCAGTTAACGTGCCAAGACGGTTATTTATTGGATATATTTATATACGATTGTGAATTCATTGGCAAGGGGTATTCAGTCGTATAGTTAATGTCGTAAAATACTTTGCAGAAATTGGTGTAATTACAATAAACAATACAATATGAGATTAAATAAGGCAGTTCCATTGAAATCAATCTTGGAGCAGTTGCTAATAATGTAGATTAAAACGGCTTTTAGATTTGTATAGGGGAGCACATTGGCAGAATAGCAGAAAGGCTTTGGGATAATTATTGGGTAGCAAACTGGCAGAATTGCAAGACGGATCTAGTATTATTGTTGGGTGGCCAAATGGCAGAATAGCTGAACGGATCTGACATTATTATTGGGTGGCCAAATCACAGTATAGCTGAACGGATATTGCATTATTGTTGGGTAGCAAAATAACAGTAATTGGGGTAATTAATGTGTAGCAGAATAGCAAAATAGCAGAAAAGCAAAACGTGTCCGGCATTATAGTGGGTAGCAAACTGGCAGAATATCAGAACGAGATAATCAATCAATTCGCTAGCCAACTAGACGATAATCTCGTTCTGCCGCAACGTTTGATATGATCAAATAAACTTAGATTCCTCTGCTTCGGTCGAGTTTGGGTCTTTGTGTAGATTAATATGCATTCAACACGCTAAGCCAAGCGAATGGCGAATCTTCACTTTACACATATAGTCAATAAGATCTCTTTTGGCTCGATGCGGATCCAATATAACTGAGCCGTGGGCAAACAATGTATTACTGCTATTCCATTTCAGCTTCACACTTTTAGGTAGGGCGAATCAACTAGATAGACTGTATGTCTACTTTTTTCATCAGATGTAACATTACGAACGAGTTATAATGTTGCTAGACAGTGAAGAGTCCGGTGTTACTTTTTCTGCAGACACAGAACACTTGGAATATGTGTGAAGCGGATACACCTGTGAAAACATTGTGAGAAATTGAGAAATTGGTCATAACGAGCAATTCCTCTTCTTTCCAAAATGTCATCACCCCTTCACAAGATTATAATGTTATTGAGAATTTATCTGGTAGCATATGGGTATTATATATTTCAATGGCGAAAAGGATGAAATAAAATTGACTCAACTATTCTATATCATAATTCATACATGGTTTAATAAATATTTTAATTAATGTTTTTACACCTCGTATTATATTTCATTGCTTTAACAAGAGTGTTCAAAAGGGCACGTGTGTCGCCTGTGAATATGTCAGTCGCTGAAAGCGCGATAGACTGATCGATAGTTTCAAAACGATTGTATTGTTGAAGGAACGGACAGACGGATAGACGACAAGTATTTCAAACGTATACTTCGCATAACACAAATCATGCACAAAGTCTATTCGGCGTTGGAGAGGATGTGGATCAGTGGGTTAGCCAGCGTATCACCAAACCAGTATGTGCGGTGGATGTCAGGAGTAAACACAGATACCTTAAAATATATAAAACATGGTCATCAGTTTTTGTTATTAATAGACACTATACGAGTACCATTTTCTTACATTATATTTGTATTGAATGTATACTCTTTGAAGGTGTTATGCAAATAACACTTACCCACATTTAACAGATCTACATACAGCAGACGACTTTGTAAACGTGTGGGCATCAATATGAAAAATCTGTATGATTGAAAATGTAATGATTGTATAAGGATTAAAACATTGTTGAAAATTGACGAATTGCTCATACACAGTGTAGTTAAAACCGTTTAGCATTAAGACATTGAATTCTTCTGTTTAGTTCATGCATTGACTTATTGTTGACATGTAAATACAGATTAAAGTCATAGTAGGCCTAAATATTGGGAAATGCAACTTAATTATATACAGTTTTAAACAGCGAGTTTACCAGGATATAATTCCATGATCAGTATATTACAAAACAAGACGTGTAGTCTCACATATTATGTACATACATGTATTTATGTTATGTACATATGTGTATTTATATTATGTATATACGTGTATTTATGTTATGTTAACACTAAGATGTAACAAGATAAACCACATTGCTTGGATCAAGTTAATAAATATCAATGTTATCATAATTTAATATCAAAGCTTAACAACTCGAAAACAAACTATGGCACATGTATGAAACATGGACATTCATGTGTACCTGGGCATCCATGACATCTGGACAATAATTGAAAACATTTCTGGTAATCTTCTGTGTAGTAAATGTGGGTTTCACTTGTCGGTTTACGTAGACAACGACTTTAATATATAATCACAAGAATATACTACCTTTCCTGTTGTCTTCTCCATTTCGGTAGAGATGTCATCAGTAGAAACATCAAGTACAATCTCATTTAGATCTAATTCCGTATGTGTTGTATTGGAATCTTTCAGTGAATCTGCGGTCTTCAAAACTTCCATTTTCTTGTTCACTTTTTGTCCGAAAGTGATACCCAGTAAGCATGTCAATCTTGACCATCTGTTCTTCTTCATTTTACCAAAGACATTTAGCTTGTCGTGAAATTCGTCAACCAGTTGCGAATCTTTCATAGCCTGTTTTGTATCCAGGAAAAACCTATGTATATCCCACATAATTCGAGCTTTCTGATAAGCCATGTTAATACATTTCTGTAATGTTACTGCATTCATCGTGGTCAAAGCAATAACTTTAGTTCTCTTAATGTTTAGCGTGTCGTTCCGTCCGTTTGGGTGCGAATTGTGTGTAGACGTCGTTACTATGACATTAACGTACTTAAAGGAGTAATTACGTCAACACGTAAGCGTTATGACGTCATGATGTTCCTAATATTCTTCATGAATATAAGACAAAATATTTACCCATGTGTTTTCTCTTAAGACCAATAAAAGTTCTTAAAAATAAGAACCCACTACATCCCGCACCTCTAGATCGTCTGCCTCGGGTGCGGGAGGTCGCGTGTTCGATCTGCAGCCGAGTCATATCGAAGACTTTAAAAGTAAAAGGAATGGCTGCCCTCCTTAGCGCTCAGGGTTGCGGGGTTAGCATAACGACTGACTAGCTGGTACCAGGATACAATACACTCCGGGCTAGTTGGCAGATGGGTAAAGCAATGATGTGTCTTTTTATCTTTTTACTATTGTTTTACCTTGATCGGGTGTTTATCTTCGTTTTAAATTTGCAAAAAATATCAATTTAGAAAACAGATATTAAATATAAGACAAAAACACTGTTCTTAAGTATAATACTTCAGAATGTAAGTAGGCGACTTTAATTTCAAGGAAATAGATTGGGAAAAAGAAACTACAACGATGCGCCTAAATCATATCTCAACATTATTTCTTACACCAATATGTTAAAAAAACAACAAGATTCAGAGGTGAGGATACCCCAAACGTACTAGACTTATTTTTTACGAACGAAAAAGGACTAGTTAGCGATAGTATTCATAATGCACCGCTCGGCAACAGTGACCATGAATTATTAGAGTTTGAAATAAATAATGTAAATAATTTTAAAAGTCATGTTGACACAAAGTTATCATATTGGAAAGGTGATTGCGTTTCAATAAACAATGAACTCTCCCATGTAAATTGGAATCAACTGTTGACCCATGAAGATGTCGATGAAAACTGGAGCAGTTTTGCCGATAAATTATCAATTATAACCAGAAACCACATACCAGTGTGTAACTCTGCTCCTAGGAAATTTGATACAGCACGGATGGACATAGATACACTTCAGGCAGTTAAAAGAAAACGATCTCTTTGGAAGAAATTTAAATATAGCTTAAACCCGGTGGCAAAGGGACATTACAAAAAGGCCAAACTCGAGGCTTATTATAAAATCAGGAAAGCCAAATTCAATTATGAGAAGTTGATAGCCAAGAAAATGAAAACGGATTCTAAACTTTTCTGAAAATTTGTACAATCAAAAAACAAAATTAAAGAGAAAATTCAAACTATCATTGACGAAGAAGGAAACTTACATACGGACAATGATATAAAGGCGAACATGCTGAACAAGTGTATTCACGAAAGAAGGTGATGACATACCTACTTTTGAGAAAGGAACCACGAAAAAACTAGAAACAGTGATTTTCACTGAAACCAACATAATAAAACACCTAAATAAGATAAAAGAAATAAAATCACCAGGATACGACTGCATACACCCTAAAGTCATCAAAGAAACCTCATCCCAAATTATGAAACCACTAGGTGCCCTTTTCAACCCGTCAATGAATAACTGCACAGTACCAAATGAATTGAATATGGCAAATATTATGCCCATTCACAAAAAAAAGGATCAAAACAAGTCGTATCCAACTACAGACCAATAAGCCTAACGTCAATAATAGGGAAAGTAATGGAAACAGAAATCAGAGACTCGATCATGAAACACATGGAATCAAACATATGTTTACCAAACACCAACACGGTTTTAGAAGTGGAAGATCATGCCAGACACAACTTCTAGAAGTCATGGAAGACTGGACCAACAACATAGACGAAAAAGATAATACAGATATAATTTACCTGGCTTTTGACACCGTGCCCCACAAAAGACTTCTACACAAATTAAAAGGCTATGGCATCATTTCTCATTTACTTAAATGGATTGAAAATGTTCTAAAGGACAGAAAACAAAGAGTATAGTAGTACTTTTAAAACAACTCACACTCAAGGTGGGCGCCTGTAACTAGTGGTATCCCCGAATGCAGCGTCTTAGGACCTATCCTCTTCACAATATATATCAACGATGTTCCGGACATGGTTAAAAACATAACCAAATTATTTGCAGACGACACAAAGATATACTCAATAGTCAACAATACTACTGACAAGGAAAATCTCCAGACAGATCTTAACACATTAACATGCTGGTCTAAAACTTGGCTATTGAAATTTAATAAAAATTAAATACAACAAAAAGAAATGTAAACACCTTGACCTTAGCATCATAGTCGACACTAACTTAAAATTTGTCCAACACATAAACACAAAAGTCAAAAAAGCTAATCAGATGCTCGTGATAATTAAAAGAACCTTCACATTCATGGACAACGAAATGCTATTAATCTTATTTAAACGCCTAGTAAGGCCACATCTGAAATATGGAAATTCGGTGTGGTCAGTCATTAATAAAAAAAGGAAATACTTTTAGAAAACGTCCAAAGAAGAGCCACCAAATTGATACCTGAACTAAAATATAAAGAATATCCAGAAAGATTAAAAGAATTGAGACTACCTACTTTAAAATATAGAAGATTGAGAGCAGATATGGTGGAAACCTATAAAATACTGAACAATATTGACAAAGTCGAAGTTAATAAACTATTACATTTAAACCAAACTAGAACAAGGAAATACTCTTTTTCTCAACGAATAATTAACCCCTGGAACAATCTGCCTGCATATTAGGTCAATGAAGTAGTTATTATCAAAGAAAATTAATTTGTTCTATACCACCCAAATTTAGGTTTTTCGGCTTAATCGGGGAAGCTTTATGCTTTCGCGCTATACATAGTTCTTCGCAAAGGAAAAATAAAGAAAAACATCTCATATTTGGTTTTACTGTGTCAAATGTACATAGAGATGATCAAACTTTGGATTTATGCACTATTTTCAGACAATTTATAGGGAACCAGTATCATCATTTTCAACCAGTTTGACTGTATCCAAACATATTTGCAGACGACACAAAATTGACCTGTCATTTTAATGGACTCTGAAGCTCCTTTATGCACTTTTTTTGCCGTCAGAGATGTGGTTTGTGTGTAAATTTACAGAGAATGATATAAAATGAAAGCAAAATAGCAAATATTAGGACAATTAGACAATCATTTTCAAAGAAATTTCAAATTTCCTATGCAACCCAAACCTAGGTTTCGCGACTTGAGTCCGGCAAGTTTTCCATGCTCGTGCATCATACAGGTCTCCAAGACAAAAAAAGCATAAACACATAACATTTTTAGGTTTTACTGTGCCCCATGTTTAAAGAAATGACTAAACTTCATGTTTATGCCTGTTTTAGGCAATTAACCAATCAAAGAACATTTTAAATAGCTGGATAAACATCATTTGTTGTGGAAAAATGTCAAAAAGGCTATTACCTAATGGCTGGATATCTCCATGAGCCTAAATTACACTCCAGGCACCCAGTTTCATCATTTTTCAAGAAATTTGACTGAATCCCACTCAGTCAAGTACCCTAGAATGTTTCAATATGTGCAGCTGACACGAAATTTAATTTTGATATATTTATTCTACTCAAATGCTCTTAAAGACAAAAAAACCTGTTCTTGAGTATATGATTTTTCTAAACATTTTTAAGTTTTACTGTGCCCCATGTTTAAAGAAATGACTAAACTTCATGTTCATGCATGTTTTAGGCAATTAACCAATCAAAGAACATTTCAAATAGTTGGATAAACATCATTTTTTGTGGAAAAATGTCAAAAAGGCTATTACCTACTGGCTGGATACCTCCATGAGCCTAAATTACACTCCAGGCACCCAGTTTCATCATTTTCAAGCAATTTGACTGAATCCCACCCAGTCAAGTACCCTAGAATGTTTCAATATGTGCAGCTGACAAAAACAATTGAATTTTGATATATTACACTCAAAAGTTCTTTAAGACAAAAAAACTGTTCTTAAGTATATTTTTTTCTAATTATTTACAAAGTATGATATAAAATAAAATCACAAAAGCAAATATTAGTTCAATGAAGTAGTTATTACCAAAGAAAATTAATTTTTTCTATACCACACAAATTTAGGTTTTTCGGATAAATCGGACAAGTTTTATGCTTTCGCGCTATACATAGGTCTTCGCAAAGGAAAAATAAGAAAAAACATCACATATTTGGTTTTACTGTGTCAAATGTTCATAGAGATGATCAACCTTTAGATTTATGCACTATTTTCAGACATTTTAGTCAACCAGTATTATCATTTTCAACCAGTTTGACTGTATCCAAACATTTTTGTAGACAACACAAAATTGACCTGTCATTTTCATGGACTCTGAAGCTCATTTAGACACTTTCTTTGCCCTCAGAGATCTGGTTTGTGTGTCAATTTACAGAGAATGATATAAAATGAAAGCAAAATAGCAAATATTGGGACAATTAGACAATCATTTTCAAAGAAATTTCAAATTTCCTATGCAACCCAAACCTAGGTTTCACGACTTGAGTCCGGCAAGTTTTCAGTGCTCGCGCATCATACAGGTCCAAGACAAAAAAGACATAAACATATAACATTTTTAAGTTTTACTGTGCCCCATGTTTAAAGAAATGACTAAACTTCATGTTTATGCCTGTTTTAGGCAATTAACCAATCAAAGAACATTTCAAATAGTTGGATAAACATCATTTTTTGTGGAAAAATGTAAAAAAGGTTATTACCTAATGGCTGGATACCTCCATGAGCCTAAATTACACTCCAGGCACCCAGTTTCATCATTTTTCAAGCAATTTGACTGAATCCCACCCAGTCAAGTACCCTAGAATGTTTCAATATGTGCAGCTGACAAAAAAAAATGAATTTTGATATATTACACTCAAAGGTTCTTTAAGACAAAAAAACTATTCTTAAGTATATTTTTTTCTTATTATTTACAAAGTATAATATAAAATAAAATCACAAAAGCAAATATTAGTTCAATGAAGTAGTTATTATCAAAGAAAATTAATTTTTTCTATACCACACAAATTAGTGTTTTTCGTATAAATCGGCCAAGTTTTATGCTTTCGCGCTATACATAGGTCTTCGCAAAGGAAAAATAAGAAAAAACATCACATATTTGGTTTTACTGTGTCAAATGTTCATAGAGATGATCAACCTTTAGATTTATGCACTATTTTCAGACTTTTTAGTCAACCAGTATTATCATTTTCAACCAGTTTGACTGTATCCAAACATTTTTGTAGACAACACAAAATTGACCTGTCATTTTCATGGACTCTGAAGCTCATTTAGACACTTTCTTTGCCCTCAGAGATCTTGTTTGTGTGTACATTTACAGAGAATGATATAAAATGAAAGCAAAATAGCAAACATTAGGCCAGTTACCGGTAGACAATTATTTTCAAAGAAATTTCAAATTTCCTATGCAACCCAAACCTAGGTTTTGCGACTTGAGTCCGGCAAGTGTTCCATGCTCGCGCATCATACAGGTCTCGAAGACAAAAAAAGCATAAACACATAACATTTTTAGGTTTTACTGTGCCCCATGTTTAAAGAAATGACTAAACCTCATGTTTATGCCTGTTTTAGGCAATTAACCAATCAAAGAACATTTTAAATAGCTGGATAAACATCATTTGTTGCGGAAAAATGTCAAAAAGGCTATTACCTAATGGCTGGATACCTCCATGAGCCTAAATTACACTACAGGCTCCCAGTTTCATCATTTTTCAAGAAATTTGACTGAATCCCACTCAGTCAAGTACCCTAGAATGTTTCAATATGTGCAGCTGACAAAAAGAATTTAATTTTGATATATTACACTCAAAAGCTCTTTAAGACAAAAAAAACTGTTCTTAAGTATATTTTTTTCTAAATATTTACAAAGTATGATATAAAATCAAATCACAAAAGCAAATATTAGTTCAATGAAGTAGTTATTATCAAAGAAAATTAATCTTTCTATACCACCCAAATTTATGTTTTTCGGATAAATCGGCCAAGTTTTATGCTTTCGCGCTATACATAGGTCTTCGCAAGGGAAAAATAAGAAAAAACATCACATATTTGGTTTTACTGTGTCAAATGTTCAATAGAGAGGATCAGCCTTTAGATTCATGCACTATTTTCAGACATTTTAGTCAACCAGTATTATCATTTTCAACCAGATTGACTGTATCCAAACATTTTTGCAGATGACACAAAATTGACCTGTCATTTTCATGGACTTTGAAGCTCCTTTAGACACTTTCTTTGCCCTCAGAGATCTTGATTGTGTGTAAATTGCAACCCAAACCTATGTATCACGACTTGAGTTTATAGGAGGGGGGGGGGGGTGCAATAGGCAGAACAGCAACACGGCTTTGTGATTATTAATGGGTATCTAAACTGCTGTGTGGCAGAACGGCTTTTATACTTGTATTGGGGAGCATACTTGCAGAACAATAGAATGGCTTTTAGATAATAAATGGTAACAAACGACTGTGTGGCAGAATGACTTTTAGATTGGTAGGGGGAGCCAACTTGCAGAACAGTAGATAAGCTTTGTGATACTTGACGGGTAACAAAACGGCTATGTAGCAGAACGTCTTTTAGATTTGTATTGGGGAGCAAACTTGCAGAACAGCAGAACGGCTTTGTGATAATTATTAAGTAGAAAAAACAGCTGTGTGGCACATACTGGCAGAACAGTATAACGGCTTTGTGATAATTATTGGGTAGAAAAAATGTCAGAGTAGTAGAACGGATCTTGCACTGACTATACACTATACCAAACAGGACGCGATTCTTGTTCTGTCACACTGTCGGTGAGGTTCCCAAGTTTTACCTTGTCCTATTTACATCTCCATTTCTCTGCTTATATCTGACACATATACCAGAGACATGGCTTGGCGAATACCTGACAATACACGTCTACTTAATGTGTTTCAATCAAATTAACAATGAGTTACTTAAATATGAATATCCAGACAATGTTTAGGAAGTCAAATATACTGGATTAAAGATGGAATCGGTTAATGTCTACAGGGATTGTTGAAGGAAGTCAAAGATACTGGATTAAAGATGGAATCGGTTAATGTCTACAGGGATTGTTGAAGGAAGTCAAAGATACTGGATTAAAGATGGAATCGATTAATGTCTACAGGGATTGTTGAAGGAAGTCAAAGATACTGGATTAAAGATGAAATCGATTAACGTCTACAGGGATTGTTGAAGGAAGTCAAATATACTGGATTAAAGATGGAATCGATTAATGTCTACAGGGATTGTTGAAGGAAGTCAAATATACTGGATTAAAGATGGAATCGATTAATGTCTACAGGGATTGTTGAAGGAAGTCAAAGATACTGGATTAAAGATGGAATCGATTAATGTCTACAGGGATTGTTGAAGGAAGTCAAATATACTGGATTAAAGATGGAATCGGTTAATGTCTACAGGGATTGTTGAAGGAAGTCAAAGATACTGGATTAAAGATGGAATCGATTAACGTCTACAGGGATTGTTGAAGGAAGTCAAAGAACCTGGATTAAAGATGGACTCGATTAATGTCTACAGGGATTGTTGAAGGAAGTCAAAGATACTGGATTAAAGATGGAATCGATTAATGTCTACAGGGATTGTTTCCTAATACATTTGTTCTAATTAACCCTTGTATCAAAGTGAACAATTCAGCAGCAGATTACCTCGACGACGTCTATGCAACACTTTTGAAATCTCTAAAATATGAAAGAGTAATTATTCAACAGAGGTGCAATATCTTCGAAATAGGTGAAATTGGTCATTGTCGTATGTCTAGTTAGTCATTATGTTGTTTAGCAATTTCACCTTTTGTATCAATGTTTGTAACAGTCGTGTATTGTAAATGCATTGACATGCGTCTCCGCCTGAGGGAAAGGATTGAGGTACGATAATATAAATATAGATTCGAGTTGGAGTCATTGTGTAGATTACTATGCATTCAACACGCTAAGCCAAGCGAATGGCGAATCTTCACTTTACACATATAGTAAATAAGATCTCTTTTGGCCTGATGTGGATCCAATATAACTGGACCGTGTGAGGGCAAACAATGTATAACTGCTATTCCAATTCAGCTTCACAATTTTAGATAGGGCGAAGCAACTAGATAGACTGTATGTCTAGTTTTTTCATCAGATGTTATATTAAGAACGAGTTGTAATGTTGCTAGACAGTGAAAGGTCTGCCGTTACTTTTTCTGCAGACACAGAAAACTTTGAATATGTATGAAGCAGATACTCCTGTGAATACATTGTAAGAAAAGGAGCAAATGGTCATAAAGAGCAACTCCTCTTTGTTGAAAAATGTGTTCTCCTCCTTCACAATGTTATAATTGAAAACTTATCTCGAAGCATATCGGTATTATATATTCTAATGCAGAAAGGGATGAAATGAGATTGACTCAACTATTCTATATCATAATGCATACATGGTTTAATGATTTTTTAAATTAATACATTGACACCGCGTTTTATATATATATTTTTTTTTAACAAGAGTGTTCTAAAGGACACGTGTGTCGCCTGTGAATACGTCAGTCGCTAAAAGCGTGATAGACAGATCTATAGTTTCAAAAACTGTTTTTATGAACAAACGGACAGATGGATAGACGACGGAAAAATAATCCCAACGAGTCATCCTGCTAAAACCGGGGACACAAAAATCAATCAGTGTGATATACAGTTATTTCAAACGTATACTTCGCATAACAAAAATCTTGCACAAAACAAGAACCCACTATATTTCGCACCTCTTTAGCGTATGCCTCGGTGCGGGGGGTCGCGTGTTCGATCTGCAGCCGGGTCATATCGAAGACTTTAAAAGTAGAAGGAATGGCTGCCCTCCTTAGTGCTCAGGGTTGCGGTGTTATCATAACGACTGACTAGCTGGTACCAGGATACCAGCATTAATATTATTAATACTAAAAAACTGTTGAAAGCAGCGTAAAAATCCAAATCAATCAATCAAAATAACCCCTCCCTCATAGCATGTTATCTGTTCCTGTGTAACAAATGCTACGATTTACATTATCTGTTCATAATCGCTTTCAATTGGGGCTAGTTGGAAGATGGGTAAAGCAATGTAGTGTCTTTTTTTTTTACTATATCTTTTCTTGTTCCGGTATTTTCCTGCGTCTTATTTTTTATATTATGTGTACGGTCACTTATTAACAAGCAATAAAATATCGATTCAGGTAACTTAATAGATTTTTATTTTATTTGGTGTTCTGTATCAAATGCCCTACATGTCTGCCGAGACATAGCGGGGAATAATATTTGTTTAGTTGTGCATGGTGTGTTTACGCCGTATTTTCAGGTATGAGCCGGGGTTACCAGCGTAAGTTGAGAGTACTTCTAACCCTTTCATCCTAACACCAGCGAGTCAGTCGTAATGATATCCCCACACTCATGAGCGCCATGGAGTAAAATAGATAATTACCATTTTAGTATAACCCGACCTGAGATCGAAGCCGCGACCCCTCTAACCGGAGGCGGACGCTCTACCACAACACCATTGCAGCGTACAGGGCAGCAATAAAGAATTTGGGTTACGATTCGTCGTATATACATATAAAACAATAAGCAGTAGACAAGGAAGCTGCATTCACAGACAGGCAAAAACAGTAATTAACCATTTCATCTCTGTCACAATTTGATCACTCTAAGCAAAAAGAGACTTACAACGTTCTGAAATTACAGAAATCTACTATAACATTGCATACTTTCTTTTATGTTCTCATTTTCATTTTTTAATCGTGTTTCCCAAAACCTCGCATGATACTTGAGCGACTTAATAGGGAACAGAAAAGATCCTGATCAGACTGAGCAGTAGTGCATGTAGTGATCCGTGCCGTCGGCAGATCATAAAGTCCTCAAGGGTTGATTTTCATACGACGTGTCCCAGTTATCACAAATTCGGTATGGCAAACATTCATGTCTGCAGCGTTATTGTGCAGTAAATGACACGTTCTATTTACCGACAGATTTATGTATTGTAGAACCAAGGAATTAAACCTCAGACAGTGCGTCTTGTATCTTCAGACAATCTCGCAGATTGAATAAAGTCCTCTAACCTCTGCCATACCCTTTGCACATATAACATATATGCAGCAGACGACTACGAAACATGTTCTTACAAAATAATAATTAACTATAAATGAAGGTATAATTACTCTAAATAAAGATGTGTGTGAAGTTGGCTCTGTGATCGGTCATCGGCCATCGGTGACAAAAACCGGAACGCCGACCTGGAACACCGAGCTCGGCCATCGGTGTTCGAATTTATATAACAATTTGAACGCCGACCTGGAATATCGAGCTCGGCCATCGGAATTCGAATATATATAGTAATCTGAACGCCGAGCTGGAACACCGAGCTCGGCCATCGGTGTTCGAATTTATATAGCAATTTGAACGCCGACCTGGAATATCGAGCTCGGCCATCGGAATTCGAATTTATATAGTAATCTGAACGCCGACCTGGAACACCGAGCTCGGCCATCGCTGTTCGAATTTATATATCAATTTGAACGCCGACCTGGAATATCGAGCTCGGCCATCGGAATTCGAATTTATATAGTAATCTGAACGCCGACCTGGAACACCGAGCTCGGCCATCGCTGTTCGAATTTATATATCAATTTGAACGCCGACCTGGAATATCGAGCTCGGCCATCGGAATTCAAATTCATATAGTAATCTGAACGCCGACCTGGTACACCGAGCTCGGCCATCGGTGTTCGAATTTATATAACAATTTGAACGCCGAACTGGAATATCGAGCTCGGCCATCGGAATTCGAATATATATAGTAATCTGAACGCCGAGCTGGAACACCGAGCTCGGCCATCGGTGTTCGAATTTATATAGCAATTTGAACGCCGACCTGGAATATCGAGCTCGGCCATCGGAATTCGAATTTATATAGTAATCTGAACGCCGACCTGGAACACCGAGCTCGGCCATCGCTGTTCGAATTTATATATCAATTTGAACGCCGACCTGGAATATCGAGCTCGGCCATCGGAATTCGAATTTATATAGTAATCTGAACGCCGACCTGGAACACCGAGCTCGGCCATCGCTGTTCGAATTTATATATCAATTTAAACGCCGACCTGGAATATCGAGCTCGGCCATCGGAATTCAAATTCATATAGTAATCTGAACGCCGACCTGGTACACCGAGCTCGGCCATCGGTGTTCGAATTTATATAACAATTTGAACGCCGACCTGGAATATCTAGCTCGGCCATCGGAATTCGAATATATATAGTAATCTGAACGCCGAGCTGGAACACCGAGCTCGGCCATCGGTGTTCGAATTTATATAGCAATTTGAACGCCGACCTGGAATATCGAGCTCGGCCATCGGAATTCGAATATATATAGTAATCTGAACGCCGAGCTGGAACACCGAGCTCGGCCATCGGTGTTCGAATTTATATAGCAATTTGAACGCCGACCTGGAATATCGAGCTCGGCCATCGGAATTCGAATTTATATAGTAATCTGAACGCCGACCTGGAACACCGAGCTCGGCCATCGCTGTTCGAATTTATATATCAATTTGAACGCCGACCTGGAATATCGAGCTCGGCCATCGGAATTCAAATTCATATAGTAATCTGAACGCCGACCTGGAACACCGAGCTCGGCCATCGCTGTTCGAATTTATATATCAATTTAAACGCCGACCTGGAATATCGAGCTCGGCCATCGGAATTCAAATTCATATAGTAATCTGAACGCCGACCTGGTACACCGAGCTCGGCCATCGGTGTTCGAATTTATATAACAATTTGAACGCCGACCTGGAATATCTAGCTCGGCCATCGGAATTCGAATTTATATAGTAATCTGAACGCCGAGCTGGAACACCGAGCTCGGCCATCGGTGTTCGAATTTATATAGCAATTTGAACGCCGACCTGGAATATCGAGCTCGGCCATCGGAATTCGAATTCTATAGTAATCTGAACGCCGACCTGGAACACCGAGCTCGGCCATCGGTGTTCGAATCTATATAACAATTTGAACGCCGACCTGGAATATCTAGCTCGGCCATCGGAATTCGAATTTATATAGTAATCTGAACGCCGAGCTGGAACACCGAGCTCGGCCATCGGTGTTCGAATTTACATAGCAATCTGAACGCCGACCTGGAATATTGAGCTTGGTCATCGGCATTCGAATTTATATAGCAATCTGAACACCGACTTGGTATATAAAAATAAAAATAAAATCTTAAAAATTCAAAAGAATAAAAAAAAAAATCCATTTCAGATGTATTCTATTTATAGATTGTAGGCTAGCAGTTTGGACAGATTCGAATTAAGATTTGGATGGTTGGGATTGTTTACCCTCGCACTCAGCATTAATGTCATTTGGCGAGCATCGAATTAAGAAGGTGTGTGAAGTTAGCGCGTAGATCGTAGATCGTAGCTCAACCAAAAAAATGTAATTGGCTGACCTTGGTCGTAGATCGTAGCTCAACCACTTTAAAAACATTGCGAATTGGTTGTGCTGGGTCGTAGATCGTAGCTCAACCACTACAAAAACATTCAGAATTGGTTGAGCTGGGTCGTAGATCGTAGCTCAACCATTTTAAAAACATTGCGAATTGGTTGTGCTGGGTCGTAGATCGTAGCTCAACCACTACAAAAACATTTTGAATTGGTTGAGCTGGGTCGTAGATCGTAGCTCAACCACTTAAAAACATTGCAACTTGGTTGTGCTGGGTCGTAGATCGTAGCTCAACCACTAGAAAAACATTCTGAATTGGCTGACCTGGGTCGTAGATCGTAGCTCAACCACTTAACAACATTGCGAATTGGTTGTGCTGGGTCGTAGATCGTAGCTCAACCACTATAAAAACATTGCGAATTGGTTGTGCTGGTTCGTAGATCGTAGCTCAACCACTAGAAAAACATTTTTAATTGGCTGACCTGGGTCGTAGATCGTAGCTCAACCACTTTAAAAACATTTTGAATTGGCTGACCTTGGTCGTAGATCGTAGCTCAACCACTTTAAAAACATTGCGAATTGGTTGTGCTGGGTCGTAGATCGTAGCTCAACCACTACAAAAACATTCAGAATTGGTTGAGCTGGGTCGTAGATCGTAGCTTAACCATTTTAAAAACATTGCGAATTGGTTGTGCTGGGTCGTAGATCGTAGCTCAACCACTACAAAAACATTCAGAATTGGTTGAGCTGGGTCGTAGATCGTAGCTCAACCACTTTAAAAACATTGCGAATTGGTTGTGCTGGGTTGTAGATCGTAGCTCAACCACTAGAAAAACATTCTGAATTGGCTGACCTGGGTCGTAGATCGTAGCTCAACCACTAGAAAAACATTCTGAATTGGCTGACCTGGGTCATAGATCGTAGCTCAACCACTTTAAAAACATTGCGAATTGGTTGTTCTGGGTCGTAGATCGTAGCACAACCAATAGAAAAACATTCATAATTGGCTGACCTGGGTCGTAGATCGTAACTCAACCACTTGAAAAACATTCATAATTGGCTGACCTGGGTCGTAGATCGTAGCTCAACCACTAGCAAAAACATTGCAAATTGGTTGAGCTGGGTCGTAGATCGTAGCTCAACCACTAGACAAACATTGCGAATTGGCTGACCTGGGTCGTAGATCATAGCTCAACCAATGGTAAAACATTCTGAGTTGGCTGACCTGTGTCGTAGATCGTAGCTCAACCAATGGAAAAACATTCTGAATTGGCTGACATGGGTCGTAGATCGTAGCTCAACCACTTGAAAAACATTCATAATTGGCTCGTAGATCGTAGCTCAACCAATGGAAAAACATTCTGAATTGGCTGACCTGGGTCGTAGATCGTAGCTCAACCAATGGAAAAACATTCTGAATTGGCTGAACTGGGTCGTAGATCGTAGCTCAACCAATGGAAAAAACATTCTGAATTGGCTGACCTAGGTCGTAGATCGTAGCTCAACCACTAGAAAACATTGCAAATTGGTTGAGCTGGGTCGTAGATCGTAGCTCAACCACTAGAACACCATTTAGTCATGCATATACTATATTTGATCCGTCCCTGGTAAATGAGCATGTGACATATTTTAATATATCTTGATAACAATTTGAGAAAAGGATATTTTCTCTCCCCAAGAGTGACTCTTACTGTTCCCAGATTGTTTTCATGGATATCACATCACTTATATGGGTATACAATGTTTTATATATACATGTATATGTGTCCATATGCAGACGTATGCTTTGCATTGCATGTCCGTGTTAACTACTAAGGACATCCTCACTTACATGTTTTGTTCTGTGTTTGCTCTGCATTACGTGTCAGTGGGGATGTCCAGGTCAACTACGAAGGACATCCTTACTGACATGTTTTGTTCTGTGTTTGCGTGTGTATGGTATGTATATATGTTTTATATACATGCGTATACTCTGCATTACGTGTCAGTGGGAATGTCCGGGACAACTACGAAGGATATCCTTACTGACATGTTTTGTTCTGTGTTTGCGTGTGTATGGTATGTATATATGTTATATATACATGCGTATACTCTGCATTACGTGTCAGTGGGAATGTCCAGGTCAACTACGAAGGATATCCTTACGGACATGTTTTGTTATCTGTGTGCGTGTGTATGGTATGTATATATGTTTTATATGCATGCGTATACTCTGCATTACGTGTCAGAAGGAATGTCCGTGTCAACTACGAAGGACATCCTTACTGACATGTTTTGTTCTGTAGAGGCCTTAGTCAAGGCAGTCGAAGCCCGAGCATTTCACAATGGAGTGGAACACTTTTTTTTTTTTTTTTTCACGGGACAGCTACCAGGGCCGTAAGTGGAATTTCTACCCGCGTAATTTAAAGGGAGCACTCCGTCATAGAGGCCTTAGTCAAGGCAGTCGAAGCACGAACATTTCACAATGGAGTGGAACACTTTTTTATTTTTTTTTCACGGGACAGCTACCAGGGCCGTAAGTCGAATTTCTACCCGAGTTTACCGCGTAATTTAAAGGGAGCACTCCGTCATAGAGGCCTTAGTCAAGGCAGTCGAAGCACGAACATTTCACAATGGAGTGGAACACTTTTTTTTTTTTTCACGGGACAGCTACCAGGGCCGTAAGTCGAATTTCTACCCGAATTTACCGCCTAATTTAAAGGAGCACTCGGTACTAGAGGCCTTAGTCAAGGCAGTCGAAGCCCGAACATTTCACAATGGAGTGGAACACTTTCTTTCCTTTTTTTCACGTGACAGCTACCAGGGCCGTAAGTCGAATTTCTACCTGAATTTACCGCGTAATTTAAAGGGAGCACTCCGTCATAGAGGCCTTAGTCAAGGCAGTCGAAGACCGAACATTTCACAATGGAGTGGAACACATTTTTATTTTTTCACGGGACAGCTACCAGGGCCGTACCCGAGTTTACCGCGTAATTTAAAGGGAGCACTTCGTCCTAGAGGCCTTAATCAAGGCAGTCGAATCCGGAACATTTCACAATGGAGTGGAACACTTTTTTTGTTTTCTTTTTCACGGACAGCTACCAGGGCCGTAAGTCGACTTTCTACCCGAATTTACCGCATAATTTAAAGGGAGCACTCGGTACTAGAGGCCTTAGTCAAGGCAGTCGAAGCCCGAACATTTCACAATGGAGTGGAACACTTTTTTATTTTATTTTCACGGGACAGCTACCAGGGCCGTAAGTCGAATTTCTACCCGAGTTTACCGCGTAATTTAAAGGGAGCACTCCGTCATAGAGGCCTTAGTCAAGGCAGTTGAAGCACGAACATTTCACAATGGAGTGGAACACTTTTTTTTTTTTTTCACGGGACAGCTACCAGGGCCGTAAGTCGAATTTCTACCCGAGTTTACCGCGTAATTTAAAGGGAGCACTCCGTCATAGAGGCCTTAGTCAAGGCAGTCGAAGACTGATCATTTCACAATGGAGTGGAACACTTTTTTTTTTTTTAACGGGACAGCTACCAGGGCCGTAAGTCGAATTTCTACCCGCGTAATTTATAGGGAGCACTCCGTCCTATAGGCCTTAGTCAAGGCAGTCGAAGCCCGAACATTTCACAATGGAGTGGAACACTTTTTTATTTTATTTTCACGGGACAGCTACCAGGGCCGTAAGTCGAATTTCTACCCGAGTTTACCGCGTAATTTAAAGGGAGCACTCCGTCATAGAGGCCTTAGTCAAGGCAGTCGAAGCACGAACATTTCACAATGGAGTGGAACACTTTTTTTTTTTTTTCACGGGACAGCTACCAGGGCCGTAAGTCGAATTTCTACCCGAGTTTACCGCGTAATTTAAAGGGAGCACTCCGTCATAGAGGCCTTAGTCAAGGCAGTCGAAGCACGAACATTTCACAATGGAGTGGAACATTTTTTTTTTTTTTCACGGGACAGCTACCAGGGCTGTAAGTCGAATTTCTACCCGAGTTTACCGCGTAATTTAAAGGGAGCACTTCGTCATAGAGGCCTTAGTCAAGGCAGACGAAGCACGAACATTTCACAATGGAGTGGAACACTTTTTTTTTTTTTTCACGAGACAGCTACCAGGGCCGTAAGTGGAATTTCTACCCGAGTTTACCGCGTAATTTAAAGGGAGCACTCCGTCATAGAGGCCTTAGTCAAGGCAGTCGAAGACCAATATTTCACAATGGAGTGGAACACATTTTACATGTTACACAATTCGAACACCGATGGCCGAGCTCGGTGTACCAGGTCGGCGTTCAGATTACTATAGAATTCGAATTCCGATGGACGAGCTCGATTTTCCAGGTCGGCGTTCAAATTGCTATAAAAATTCGAACACCGATGGCCGAGCTCGGTGTACCAGGTCGGCGTTCAGATTACTATAGAATTAGAATAACGATGGACGAGCTCGATATTCCAGGTCGGCGTTCAAATTGCTATATAAATTCGAACACCGATGGCCGAGCTCGGCGTTCCAGCTCGGCGTTCCAGCTCGGCGTTCAGATTACTATAAAAATTCGAATTCCGATGACCGAGCTCGATATTCCAGGTCGGCGTTCAAATTGCTATATAAATTCGAACACCGATGGCCGAGCTCGGTGTTCCAGCTCGGCGTTCAGATTACTATAAAAATTCGAATTCCGATGACCGAGCTCGATATTCCAGGTCGGCGTTCAAATTGCTATATAAATTCGAACACCGATGGCCGAGCTGGGTGTACCAGGTCGGCGTTCAGATTACTATAGAATTAGAATAACGATGGACGAGCTCGATATTCCAGGTCGGCGTTCAAATTGCTATATAAATTCGAACACCGATGGCCGAGCTCGGCGTTCCAGCTCGGCGTTCAGATTACTATAGAATTCGAATTCCGATGGACGAGCTCGATATTCCAGGTCGGCGTTCAAATTGCTATATAAATTCGAACACCGATGGCCGAGCTCGGTGTACCAGGTCGGCGATCAGATTACTATAGAATTAGAATAACGATGGACGAGCTCGATATTCCAGGTCGGCGTTCAAATTGCTATATAAATTCGAACACCGATTGCCGAGCTCGGTGTACCAGGTCGGCGTTCAGATTACTATAGAATTCGAATTCCGATGACCGAGCTCGATATTCCAGGTCGGCGTTCAAATTGCTATATAAATTCGAACACCGATGGCCGAGCTCGGTGTACCAGGTCGGCGTTCAGATTACTATAGAATTCGAATTCCGATGGACGAGCTCGATATTCCAGGTCGGCGTTCAAATTGCTATATAAATTCGAACACCGATGGCCGAGCTCGGTGTTCCAGCTCGGCGTTCAGATTACTATAAACATTCGAATTCCGATGACCGAGCTCGATATTCCAGGTCGGCGTTCAAATTGCTATATAAATTCGAAGACCGATGGCCGAGCTCGGTGTACCAGGTCGGCGTTCAGATTACTATAGAATTCGAATTCCGATGGACGAGCTCGATTTTCCAGGTCGGCGTTCAAATTGCTATATAAATTCGAACACCGATGGCCGAGCTCGGTGTACCAGGTCGGCGTTCAGATTACTATAGAATTAGAATAACGATGGACGAGCTCGATATTCCAGGTCGGCGTTCAAATTGCTATATAAATTCGAACACCGATGGCCGAGCTCGGTTTACCAGGTCGGCGTTCAGATTACTATAGAATTCGAATTCCGATGACCGAGCTCGATATTCCAGGTCGGCGTTCAAATTGCTATATAAATTCGAACACCGATGGCCGAGCTCGGTGTACCAGGTCGGCGTTCAGATTACTATAAAATTCGAATTCCGATGGACGAGCTCGATTTTCCAGGTCGGCGTTCAAATTGTTATATAAATTCGAACACCGATGGCCGAGCTCGGTGTACCAGGTCGGCGTTCAGATTACTATAGAATTCGAATTCCGATGGACGAGCTCGATATTCCAGGTCGGCGTTCAAATTGCTATAAAAATTCGAACACCGATGGCCGAGCTCGGTGTACCAGGTCGGCGTTCAGATTACTATAGAATTAGAATAACGATGGCCGAGCTCGATATTCCAGGTCGGCGTTCAAATTGCTATATAAATTCGAACACCGATGGCCGAGCTCGGCGTTCCAGCTCGGCGTTCAGATTACTATAAAAATTCGAATTCCGATGACCGAGCTCGATATTCCAGGTCGGCGTTCAAATTGCTATATAAATTCGAACACCGATGGCCGAGCTCGGTGTACCAGGTCGGCGTTCAGATTACTATATAAATTCGAACTATAGAATTCGAATTCCGATGGACGAGCTCGATATTCCAGGTCGGCGTTCAAATTGCTATATAAATTCGAACACCGATGGCCGAGCTCGGTGTACCAGGTCGGCGTTCAGATTACTATAGAATTCGAATTCCGATGGACGAGCTCGATTTTCCAGGTCGGCGTTCAAATTGCTATATAAATTCGAACACCGATGGCCGAGCTCGGTGTACCAGGTCGGCGTTCAGATTACTATAGAATTAGAATAACGATGGACGAGCTCGATATTCCAGGTCGGCGTTCAAATTGCTATATAAATTCGAACACCGATGGCCGAGCTCGGTTTACCAGGTCGGCGTTCAGATTACTATAGAATTCGAATTCCGATGACCGAGCTCGATATTCCAGGTCGGCGTTCAAATTGCTATATAAATTCGAACACCGATGGCCGAGCTCGGTGTACCAGGTCGGCGTTCAGATTACTATAAAATTCGAATTCCGATGGACGAGCTCGATTTTCCAGGTCGGCGTTCAAATTGTTATATAAATTCGAACACCGATGGCCGAGCTCGGTGTACCAGGTCGGCGTTCAGATTACTATAGAATTCGAATTCCGATGGACGAGCTCGATATTCCAGGTCGGCGTTCAAATTGCTATAAAAATTCGAACACCGATGGCCGAGCTCGGTGTACCAGGTCGGCGTTCAGATTACTATAGAATTAGAATAACGATGGCCGAGCTCGATATTCCAGGTCGGCGTTCAAATTGCTATATAAATTCGAACACCGATGGCCGAGCTCGGCGTTCCAGCTCGGCGTTCAGATTACTATAAAAATTCGAATTCCGATGACCGAGCTCGATATTCCAGGTCGGCGTTCAAATTGCTATATAAATTCGAACACCGATGGCCGAGCTCGGTGTACCAGGTCGGCGTTCAGATTACTATATAAATTCGAACTATAGAATTCGAATTCCGATGGACGAGCTCGATATTCCAGGTCGGCGTTCAAATTGCTATATAAATTCGAACACCGATGGCCGAGCTCGGTGTACCAGGTCAGCGATCAGATTACTATAGAATTAGAATAACGATGGACGAGCTCGATATTCCAGGTCGGCGTTCAAATTGCTATATAAATTCGAACACCGATGGCCGAGCTCGGTGTTCCAGGTCGGCGTTAAGATTACTATAGAATTCGAATTCCGATGACCGAGCTCGATATTCCAGGTCGGCGTTCAAATTGCTATATAAATTCGAACACCGATGGCCGAGATCGGTGTACCAGGTCGGCGTTCAGATTACTATAGAATTCGAATTCCGATGGACGAGCTCGATTTTCCAGGTCGGCGTTCAAATTGCTATATAAATTCGAACACCGATGGCCGAGCTCGGTGTACCAGGTCGGCGTTCAGATTACTATAGAATTAGAATAACGATGGACGAGCTCGATATTCCAGGTCGGCGTTCAAATTGCTATATAAATTCGAACACCGATGGCCGAGCTCGGTGTACCAGGTCGGCGTTCAGATTACTATAGAATTCGAATTCCGATGACCGAGCTCGATATTCCAGGTCGGCGTTCAAATTGCTATATAAATTCGAACACCGATGGCCGAGCTCGGTGTACCAGGTCGGCGTTCAGATTACTATAGAATTCGAATTCCGATGGACGAGCTCGATATTCCAGGTCGGCGTTCAAATTGTTATATAAATTCGAACACCGATGGCCGAGCTCGGTGTTCCAGGTCGGCGTTCCGATTTTTGTCACCGATGGCCGATGACCGATCACAGAGCCAACTTCACACACATTAAATAAAGTTAGAAACATGGAGGCAAAAGGAGAAATCCCTCTTCATGAAGCATCTTTTTCTTTTGCCACAATATTTCAAATGGCGTCTGTTGCGTAGCGTCTATGTGGGAAAGGGTTAAAGACTTTTTGATATAAACTTGTTAAGACAAACTTCCTGTTTTGGGTAAGAAGATGCAGGTATGTATGTATTACGTATACACGGTCGGTGTAGACTCGGATGTGACTGTGCAATGTCATAGGCGTACCAGAGTGTTTACTGTATACATATGCATTAAGACACAACATCGCAAGAGATGACGGCTCATATGTATGGATCTGAATAATTCAGTTTACTGTGTAAATTACCAATACTAACGATATATTCATTCATATACCAATGCATCGCTACCCCAGCAACTCTGAGAGCAAGGGAGAAACGTCATTACAACCATTTTCTGAACTCATCGATGTACAATGTAGCCTAATTGGGGATCGAACACTAGCCTTATTTTTCCTGAAATGTTTCATTGATACAATAAGTAATCGCACTGGACAACAAATGACACAGACATCACTGTGAGTTTAACTAAATCGCTGCTGAAGGCGGCTTAGACAAACAAACACAACATAATCATTATCATATCCACAACATATAATCAAGTTATCAGCTGCGTACCAGCTAAATGAGTTGAATAACAATTGTATACGATGAGCGGAAATAATTGTAAAAATATACATACAAATGCATGTATTATAACTAGCCTTTTAACATAAGTTCGCATTTGATTATTTAGTTATAGTTGTAATGGATCTGTGATATTTTAAATCAAATCAGTATACAAGAAAGTATATTTCATGAAAACATGGGATATTTGTGATTGCAATAATTAAACTGCCACTCTCTTAGGAGTCCTTTCTACTTCTTTCAAATCCGTGTTCCAGCTGGTACCGCAAATGATGACCGTTAACAGATCTACATAAAAATGCTTTCTTCATGAGATTTGAGCATTTCAGTTCTAAAGGCCGTCTTCACATTTTGATAAATATAGTATTTATCTGTGACGTCAAGCCCCTTGCTACAATACGCTATTCAAGTAGTTATTTGATGTCGTTATATTTGTTGTTTTTTCCCACAACGTTTTGCTTTGCATAGGCCCGCGGAAGTATAAGTTGGCACCTCGTTTTCGTCTGTCCAACATTGTCCAACCTTGTCCGGCCAATATCTTTTATGCCACTTTACTGAGGATAAGTATACACGTGCATCTCGGAAAGATGTTTTATGTCGTGTATCGGATCACTTTGTTCTTCACCTTCACCTCTGACCCAAATTAAAGAAATTACTAATCTTATGGCATATGCAGTCTCACAGTGAGTTAGAAGATTTAATATGAGGACGTATCTTGGTTAAACTGTTATCAAAATTAGGTCAATTTGACCTTGACCTTTACCTCTGATATTTTGTTTGTAAAAGGCATTGTCTATCCTTACGCGCATAGATTTACCAAATTGGTATGAAAAGGCATTTGATGATACGATGTATCACATCTAAACAACTAAACCTTATCAGATCATTAATCATGAGTGATTTCGGCAAACATTCAATTAACATCACAACCGAGCTTGTTGTGAATTATTATGTAAGACCAAATTTATTTGGCTTTCCAAACAATTTTGGAACGAATGCCTGAATTGTTTAAATATCCTCGTAGAAATTGCGTGTAATTACAATAAACAATACAATATGATTAAACGAGGCGAGTTCCATTGAAATCAACCTTAGTGCAGTTGCGAATAATGTTGATTAAAAGACCAGACTGTGTTTCCTAACAGAACGGCTTTGGGAAATAATGTAAGGATTATTGCAGCAGATTGGGCCGGGTTTCGTGGGAAAGTAAACTGTGTCAGAACAGTATAATGGGTCAGGGATTTACGTTTGGCAGCAAACTAGCATAATATGTCCAGGATTAACGTTGGGCAACAAACTATAATAATGAGTCCGGGATTTACGTTGGGCAACAAACTAGCAGAATGGGTCCAGGATTAACGCTGGGCAACAAACTATCATAATGAGTCCGGGATTTACGTTGGGCAACAAACTAGCAAATTTGGCTCAGGATTTATGTTGGGCAACAAAGTACTAGAACGGCGGAACGCCTTTTTGATAATAAATGGGTAACAAAACGGTTGTGTGGCAGAACAGCTTTAGTATTTGTATTGGTGGCATACTGGCAGGACAGCAGAACGGCTTTTAGACTTGTATTGTAGAGCAAACTGGCAGAACATCAGAACAGCTTTTAGACTTGTATCGGAGAGTATACTGGCAGAAAAGCAAAACAGCTTTTAGACTTGTATTGTGGAGCACACTGGTAGAGAAGCAGAACAGCTTTTATATTTGCATAGCGGACCATACTGGCAGAACAGCAAAACGGCTTTTAAAATTGTAAAGGGGAACATATTGGCAGAACAGTTAAACGGCTTTTATACGTGTATAGGGGAGCATACTGGCAAGACAGCCGAACGGATTTAGACTCGTATTGGGGAGCATACTGGCAGAACAGTAGTACGGCTTTATGACTTGTATTGGGGAGCATACTGGAAGAACAGCAGAACGGCTTTCAGAATTATATTGGGGAGCATACTGGAAGAACAACAGAATAGCGTTTAGACTTGTATTAGGGAGGATACTGGCAGAAAAGCAGAACGGGTTTTAGACTTGTATTGGGAAGCATACTGGCATACCAGTAATACGGCTTTATGACCTGTATTGGGGAGCATATTGGCAGAACAGCAGAACGGTTTTTAGACTTGGATAGGGGCGCATACATGTACTTGCGGAACAGCAGAATGGCTTTTAGACAAGTATTGAGGAGCATACTGGCAGAACAGAAGATCGGCCTTTATACTTGTATTGTGGAGCATACTGACAGAACAGCAAAAAGGCTATTATGTTTGTATTTGGGAGCATACTGGACGAACAGCAGAACGGCTATTAGACTTGTATTGGGGAGCATACTCGCAGAACGGCTATTAGACGTGTATTGTGGAGCATACTGGCAGAACAGTAGAACGGCTATTATACTTGTATTGGGCAGCATACTGGCAGAACAGTAGAGCGGCTATTATACTTGTATTGTGGAGCATACTGGCAGAACGGCTATTATACTTGTATTGGAGAGCATACTGGAAGAACAGCTGAACGGCTACTAAACTTGTATTGGGGAGCATACTGGTAGAACAGTAGAACGGTTATTAGACTTGTATTGGTGAGCATTCTGGCAGAATAGTAAAACGGTTATTAGACTTGTATTGGAGAGCATACTCGCAGAACAGTAGAACGGTTATTAGACTTGTATTGGGGAGCATACTGGCAGAACAGTAGAATGGTTATTAGACTTGTATTGGGGAGCATACTCGCAGAACAGTAGAACGGATATTAGACTTGTATTGGGGAGCATACTCGCAGAACAGTAGAACGGCTATTAGACTTGTATTGGGGAGCATACTGGAAGAACAGCTGAACGACTATTAGACTTGTATTAGGGAGCATACTGGCAGAACATTAGAATGGCTTTAAGATTTATATTTGGTCTGCAAACTGGCAGAACAGCTTTGTGATAACTATTTGGTGACAAAATGGTAGAATTGCATTACGGATCTAGTATTATTATTGGGTAGCCAAATGGCAGAATAGCTGAACGGATCTCACATTTGTATTGTGTGGCCAAATGGCAATATAGCTGATCTATAGGATCTTGCATTACTTTGGGATGGCCAAATGGCAGTATAGCAGAACGGATATAGCATTATTGTTGGGTAGCAAAATAACAGTAATTGAGGTAATTAATGTGTTGCAGAATAGCAAAATAGCAGAAAAGCAAAACGTGTCCGGCATTATAGTCGGTAGCAAACTGGCAGAATATCAGAACGGGATAATAAATCAATTAGTTAGCCAACTAGAAGATATTCTCGTTCTGCCACGACGTTTGGTAGCTATTATCCGAGTATGTTGAGCTCTCACAGTCCTGTGACTAATAGGTCAATGTAGACTTGATATATCTAGGTAAACTGACCTTGTTATGTATTTATAGTGTGAAGGTTCAAGTTACACGGACAATACACTATACCAAACATATCACGATTCTTGTTTTGTCACACTGTCGGTGAGGTACCTAAGGTGTTTTTTTCTTGTCCCATTTACATCTCTATTTCTCCTCTTATATCTGATATTTATACCAGAGACGTGGCTTGGCAAATACCTGACAATACACGTCTACTCAATTGGTTTCATTCAAATTAACAATGCTTTACTTAACTATGAATATCCAGACAATGTTGTAAGTCAAATATACAGGATTAAAGATGAAATCGATTAACGTCTACAGGGATTGTTGAAGGATGTCAAAGAACCTGGATTAAAGATGGACTCGATTAATGTCTACAGGGATTGTTGAAGGAAGTCAAAGAACCTGGATTAAATATGGACTCGATTAATGTCTACAGGGATTGTTGAAGGATGTCAAAGATACTGGATTAAAGATGGAATCGATTAACGTCTACAGGGATTGTTGAAGGAAGTCAAAGATACTGGATTAAAGATGGAGTCGATTAATGTCTACAGGGATTGTTGAAGGAAGTCAGAGATACAGGATTAAAGATGGACTCGATTATCGTCTACAGGGATTGTTGAAGGAAGTCAAAGATACTGGCTTAAAGATGGACTCGATTAATGTCTACAGGGATTGTTGAAGGATGTCAAAGATACTGGATTAAAGATGGAATCGATTAATGTCTACAGGGATTGTTGAAGGAAGTGAAAGATACTGGATTAAAGATGGAATCGATTAACGTCTACAGGGATTGTTGAAGGAAGTCAAAGATACTGGATTAAAGATGGACTCGATTAATGTCTACAGGGATTGTTGAAGGATGTCAAAGATACTGGATTAAAGATGGAATCGATTAATATCTACAGGGATTGTTGAAGGAAGTGAAAGATACTGGATTAAAGATGGAATCGATTAATGTCTACAGGGATTGTTGAAGGAAGTGAAAGATACCGGATTAAAGATGGAATCGATTAACGTCTACAGGGATTGTTGAAGGAAGTCAAAGAACCTGGATTAAAGATGGAATCGATTAATGTCTATAGGGATTGTTGAAGGATGTCAAAGATACTGGATTAAAGATGGAATCGATTAATGTCTACAGGGATTGTTGAAGGAAGTCAAAGATACTGGATTAAAGATGGAATCGATTAATGTCTACAGGGATTGTTGAAGGATGTCAAAGATACTGGATTAAAGATGGAATCGATTAATGTCTACAGGGACGATTGTAGGAAATCAAAGATACTGGATTAAAGATGGAATCGATTAACGTCTACAGGGATTGTTGAAGGAAGTCAAAGATACTGGATTAAAGATGGACTCGATTAATGTCTACAGGGATTGTTGAAGGATGTCAAAGATACTGGATTAAAGATGGAATCGATTAACGTCTACAGGGATTGTTGAAGGAAGTCAAAGAACCTGGATTAAAGATGGACTCGATTAATGTCTACAGGGATTGTTGAAGGAAGTCAAAGAACCTGGATTAAAGATGGACTCGATTAATGTCTAAAGGGATTGTTGAAGGATGTCAAATATACTGGATTAAAGATGGAATCGATTAACGTCTACAGGGATTGTTGAAGGAAGTCAAATATACTGGATTAAAGATGGATTCGATTAACGTCTACAGGGATTGTTGAAGGATGTTAAATATACTGGATTAAAGATGGACTCGATTAATGTCTACAGGGATTGTTGAAGGATGTCAAATATACTGGATTAAAGATGGAATCGATTAACGTCTACAGGGATTGTTGAAGGAAGTCAAAGAACCTGGATTAAAGATGGACTCGATTAATGTCTAAAGGGATTGTTGAAGGAAGTGAAAGATACTGGATTAAAGATGGAATCGATTAATGTCTACAGGGATTGTTTCCTAATACATTTGTTCTAATTAACCCTTTTATCAAAGTGAACAATTCAGCAGCAGATTACCTCGACAACGTCTATTCAACACTTTTGAAATCTCTAAAATATGAAAGAGTAATTGTTTAACAGAGGTGCAATATCTTCGAAATAGGTGAAATTGGTCATGATTAGCAAGTTCACCTATTGTAACAATCTTTGCAACAATCGTGTATTGTATATGCATCGACTTGCTTATCCGCCCCGGGGGAAAGTATTAAGGTACGATGAAATAAACTTGGAGTCATCTGCTTCTGTCGTTTTGTAGATTAATATGCATTCAACACGCTAAGCTAAGCGAATGACGAAGATCTCGTTTGTCCTGGTGCGGATCCACCATAGCTGGGCCGTGTGAGGCCAAACCATGTATTACTGCTATTCCATTTCAGCTTCACAATCTTAGGTAGGGCGAAGCAACAATATAGACTGTATGTCTACTTCTTTCATCAGATGTTATATTAATAATGAGTTGTAATGTTGCTACACAGTCAAGACTCTGGTGTTACTTTTTCTCCAGACACAGAACACTTTTGATATGTATGAAGCAGATACACCTGAGTAAAAATTGTAAGAAAAGGAGAAATTGGTCATATTGAGCAATTCCTCTTTTTTTTGTGCAGAATGTGATCAGCCTTTCACAAGATTATAATGTAATTGAAAACTTATCTGGTAGCATATTGGTATTATATATTTTAATGGAGAAATGGATGAAATGAAATGGACTCAACTATTCTATATCAAAATTCATACATCATTTATAATTTCTTTATTTAATATGTTGACACCTCGTTTTATATATTCTTTTTTAACAAGTGTTCAAAGGACACGTGTGTCGCCTGTGAATATGTCAGTCTCTGAAAGCGTGATAGGCAGATCGATAGTTAGTCTATTCGGCGTTGGAGATGATGTGGATCAGTGGGTTAGTCAAACTATCACCAAACCAGTCTGTGCGATGGATGTCAGGTGGTAACAAAGGTACCTAGAAATATAAAAAAAAACATGGTCATAAGTTACGTTTGTTATAGACACGATACGAGTGCCATTTTCTAACATTAAATTTGTTTTGCATGTATACATGTATACTCTTTGTACGTGTTATGCAATTGACCCTTACTCACAGTTAACAGATCTATATACAGCAGACGACTTTGAAAACGTGTGAGCATCAATATGAAAAATCTGTATAAATGAAAGTGTAATTATTGAATAATGTTTAAACAATTGTGGAAAATACACTTTAGATACATGTACAGCCGTTTTGCATTAAGACATTAAGTTCTTCTGTTTATTTCATGCTTTGACTTATTGTTGACGTCTAAAGACAGATTAAAGTCAAAGTAAATATTGGAAAATGCAAATTAGTTATATTACAGTTTTAAACACAAGTTTAACAGGATATAATTCCATGATAAGTATAGTACAAACAAAGACGTGTAATCTAACATATGAGCCGTTCCACGAGAAAACCAACATTATGGACTCTGCGTAATGTGTCGACCCAGATCAGCATGCCCGGTCCGTACAGGTTAATCCGCGCCGACACATTCCGTCTCAGTGGGGTGAAGGTACAGAGTAATGATTCCTGAAACAGAAAGCCACAGGAGGCGAAAAGTTTCTGTCCGGGTTAGCCTACGCGGCATGCTTAGTCTGTTCCGGATCGATACTTTACGCAAAGTCCACACTGTTGGTTTTCTAACCTTAACGGTCTATGCTAGAAGTCGTATCATTTAACTGTTTAGATGTGCTCCAGTAAGACAAACTATTGCACATGTATGAAACATGGACATACATGTGGACTAAACTTTACGGTCTATGCTAGAAGTCGTATTATTTAACCGTTTGGATGTGCTCCAGTCAGACAAACTATGGCACATGTATGACACATGGACATAAATGTGTACTAAACTTTACGGTCTATGCAAGAAGTCGTATTATTTAACCATTTAACCGCTGGGTGGCGCTCCAGTAAAACAAACCATGGCACATGTATGAAACATGGACATAAATGTGGACTAAACTTTACGGTCTATGCTAGAAGTCGTATTATTTAACCGTTTGGATGTGCTCCAGTCAGACAAACTATGGCACATGTATGACACATGGACATAAATGTGTACTAAAATTTACGGTCTATGCAAGAAGTCGTATTATTTAACCATTTAACCGCTGGGTGGCGCTCCAATAAAACAAACCATGGCACATGTATGAAACATGGACATAAATGTGGACTAAACTTTACGGTCTATGCTAGAAGTCGTATTATTTAACCGTTTTGATGTGCTCCAGTAAGACAAACTATGGCGCATGTATCAAACATAGACATAAGTGTGTACCCGGGCATCTATGACATCTGAACCTCATAGACAATAATTAAAAACATTTCTGATAATCTTATGTGTTGTAAATGTGGATGCAGAGGTCGGTTTACGTAGACAACGACTTTAATAATATAATTACAATAATACACTACCTTTCTATTAGTCTTCTCCATTTCGGTAGAGATGTCATCAGTAGAAACATCAAGTACAATCTCATTTAGATCTAATTCCGTATGTGTTGTACTGGAATCTTTCGGTGAGTCTGCGGTCTTTAAACCTTCCATTTTCTTGTTCACTTTTTGTCCGAAAGTGATACCCAGTAAGCCTGTCAATCTTGACCATCTGTTCTTCTTCATTTTGCCAAAGACATTTAGCTTGTCGTGAAATTCGTCAACCAGTTTGGAATCTTTCATAGCCTGTTTTTCATCCAGGAAAAACCTATGTATATCCCACATAATTCGAGCTTTCTGATAAGCCATGTTAATACATTTCTGTAATTTTACTGCATTCATCGTGGTTAAAGCAATAACTTTAGTTCTCTTAATGTTTAGGGTAGCGTGTGTTTCCGTCCGTTTGGGTACGAATTGTGTGTAGACGTCGTTACTATGACATTAACGTACTTAAAGGAGTAATGACGTCAAAACGTAAGAGTTATGACGTCATGACGTTCTTCATGAATTCAAGGCCAAATATCTACTCTTTTATTTTCTCTTAATGACAATGAAAGTTCTTCAAAATAAGAAGCCGAAGCCTCGGTGCGGGAGGTCGCGGGTTCGATCCCCAGTCGGGTCATGTAGAAGACTTTAAAAATAGAAGTATTGGTTGCCCTCCTCGGCGTTCAGGGTTGCGGGGTTAGCATTACGACTGACTGATTCGTGTCAGGATATAAAAGAAGTACTCCTGGAAACTTACCAAGGAAACGCCGTGATAAACCTGAACAATTGTTGAAAGCGACATTAAACATAAACCAATCAATCAAAATAACACCTCCCACAAAGCATGTTATCTATTTCCTTTGTAACAACTGCTACGATTTACATTTTGTGTTCATAATCGCTTTTAAATTTAGATCGGGACAGATGTATATATTCTTTATTTTCTCCAAAAATGAAGAGCATTACAATACATAGAATGCAATAGATTACCTAACACCAGAGACATATAAACACATATAATGTGTTTATATGTCTCTGTTAACACATAGTATTATACAAAAGAAAAAGAGATCGAACAAGAAGCATGAAAATATGAAAAAATGAAAAAATAAGCACATCAAGAAGAAAAAAAGAAAAAAAGATCGAACATATAAACATGAAAATATGAAAAAATGAAAAAATGAGCACATCAAGAAGAAAAAAAAGAAAAAGAGATCGAACATATAAACATGAAAATACATTGGGAATACTGATGAATAATAATCAATATGTGTGTGGTTTGTTGGAGGCTAGCGCAAGTTGTAAAATGTTTGAAAGGTTGGGTGTAGTTAGCATTCTTGTCAAAACGAAAGACAAGGCATGCAAATGATAAATCCAGTGTATTACCCATTGATAGATCTTACGAAGTAAGTAAGGTCACACACAGGGCATGACTGAGTTGGTGTGATTGATACAAAGCAGGATGGATACGGAATGAGTGAGTAAATTAGTAAATAAATGAATGAGCAAACGAATGCATGATTAAATGGATATATGAATGAATGAATGAAGTAATCGGCTGCGTGAGTGAATAAAACATTAAATGTGAGTCAGTGAGTGAAAACATATTGAGTGAGTGAGTGAATGAATGAATGAATGGAAGAATATTAATGAATGAGTGAATAAATAAGTAAATGAACGAATGAATGAATGCACGTATTAATGTTTGTATGAATGTCAAGTCAGTCGATAAATCTAACACTCAATCAACTAAACAATGAATCAACCATTCAGGTTACAATACACCAAAACAGTTCCTTCTTTGTTTCCATGTAAACCGACGACCAGTTTCAGTCCTCAATTGTCACACTTTCTAAGCGTTTCTCATGTAGAACACCATATATCACTGAAAAGAGTTACCTCCTAGCTTTAAAACAAGAAAATGTAGGGTCATACATTATGCAAGAAAGAACTCACCAGGCAAAAATGGTAACCGTCATTTTTGGACCAAATCGGGCCCGGACAAAACCGGTGTTTTGCATTCTCTACTTTCATTTTCAAACAAGGTCAAAATACTAAAAGTGATCAAATCAATCATTTCCAGTGCATCCTATTCACGTTCACAATACATTTAAACTCAATGTCATATATTCAATACATTCTGGTGATGGTATACACTCATTTCTACGCAAAAAGGTTTTTTTAGGGACTATAGTACTGTAGATCAGCAAGTCTGCGGATGTATTTAGCGTAATTTGACCTTTAAGACAAAAAAAACATTGTTCTTAATTATATGTTTTTTCTAATTATTTACAAAGTATGATATAAAATGAAATCATAAAAGCAAATATTAGGTCAATTAAGTTGTTATTATCAAAGAAAATTAACTTTTTCTATACCACCCGAATTTAGGTTTTTCGGCTAAATCGGCCAAGTTTTATGCTTTCGCGCAATGCATAGGTCTTCGTATAGGAAAAAATAGAAAAAGACATCCCATTTTTGGTTTTACTGTGTCAAATGTTCATAGAAATGATCAAACTTAAGATTTAAGATTTTTTGACTGTACCCAAACATTTTTTTTGCAGACGACACAAAATTGTTCTGTCATTTGTGTGGCCTCTGAAGCTCCTTTAGACAATTTCTTTGCCCTCAGAGTTCTGGTTTTTGTGTAACTTAGGGACTATAGTACTGTAGATCAGCAAGTCAGCGGATGTATTTAGCGTAATTTGGCCTTTACTGTAATAATAACAAGTCTCAAAATGAACGACCACACACAAGTACACCCAAACGAACGAGTGGGCGAATGAGTATATGAAGAACTGAATTACAATTGTGAATATAGCATTCTAAATATATAGGATTTAATAACAAACGAGTTGTTTTCCTGTCAGTCACGTGGCAGTGCACCCTTTCCAATGTTCACCAGATACATACAGCTTGAACCTGTCTACATTGGTGCAAGAATAATATTGCACATTGGGACGGGTTAATTAACAGTTTTGTATTGACAACATTCTCTGAATAATGGCGATTACACTCCGATCTGGTGTCAAGGTGCACAATGATGAGCTACTATCACTCGCATTATGTACCTCGAGTCCAGCGATGCAGTCTAAGATCTGGGTAAATGCATTTTTTTTCATGAGATGTAGGAATCCATTCATACCAGATGAATCTATAATATTTGTCCACAGTATTTTCCTAATGTTATCATTTGCTTAGCAGAAACATATCCTATGCAGCACTATGTCACCCACAAGCTTTTCAAACTCGCCACATTTTAGCGGATATTTACCAGAGAATAACTTACATAGGATGTACACTGCTGCATAACATGTATTTCGGCTCATACAGTTTCCACTTAACATTTCCCAAAACATACAGGGGCAGTCTGCGTAAAACAGTCTATTAAATTATGTAAGTGTAAGCTTTTGTGGTTTATTTGCCTTACGTTGTGCAAGATCCTTTTCCAAAATTTGTGATCGTACAATTGACTTCCAAGTTCTTTTTGATGGAAAAATAGCTGTCTTGAGAAATGTTACGAGAGAATCATACAGTTCGTATTCATGTAAAATCCTGCATATATCAGGGATAAACCCATATTTCTGTTTTGTTATCCCGGAGTCATATCGGACAATTCTATGCACAAATATTTCCTTGGACAGATATTTCGACGGGAGTCGAAATAACTGCCCAAGAAATCCCAGCTTCCTATAATGTATTTCTCCACGTAATGACAACACTCCAGCAGCATTTAGCACGATTGAGTTGTTGGCAGTCAATGGCAATTTCTGAATGACTTTCAGACAAAACATTTGTGCTCTTTGAAGCTGTGCACTGTTTGTAGCAGATAATGTATCTCAGAGCTCAGAAACATACAGACATGTTGGCAAAACAATAGACTTATATTATACAAGGATAATAGAGTATGGCCATTAAACTGGCCAGTATTATATATACTTAGTATTATGCTTCGGAACTTATTGCACGCTTGTTGTACGTTGTCATTGATATTAAAGTATTTGCTCAGTATGATACCGAGATGGGTGTAGTGTGTACACTCCATAATTTAATTATTACCCATTTGCCATTGTCTACTTTGTTTCGAGTGGTCGTTTTTGCTCTCATGAAACACTATGACAGCACATTTAGAGGCGTAGTATTTAAAACACCATTTACATGAGTAATTATTACATATTTGTAACATCTGATCAAGTCCGTGTTTTGATAGACTGACTAAAACCATATCATCATCGACCGTAGGACTACTAAATGATGTTAAAAATACAAAATACAAGAGTTGATTGCTCTAGCTCTTGTATCAGTACATTCATGAAGAGAAGGTACAATATAAGGGAACTCTTACCGCCCTGTCTGGTACCTTGTTGTAGTTGTATTGTGTTAGATAAGACCGACCCGTTCCTTACTCGGCTTACCATTGATCTATACATATTAATGTATGTTTTAATTAACTGATAACTTATACCGATTTCAATGAGCCTATACTTGGTTCTGCAGCCAGTATATTAATAATAGGAATATCAAAACAGCAAACAATATGTCTATGCCTTGAGACGTTTAAACAATCACTATTGAGTATCATACTATATGATACACAGTCTGCTTTCACTACTGGAAAGAAGATGTGATCTATACGGCTTTCAGAAGAATTGTCATAAGGCCGCTCCTGACCGTTCAGGTAAGACACTTACAGAAAAGACTGACATTTTCTAGAATAAATCGGCGAAATATGCCCTCTCTGCTACTAGTGCGGCTTATATTCTCATTCACTAAATTAGTGTTAAAGTCACCCATAAAAATGACTGTACCAAATTCTGAGTAGGATTGCCATAAGTCGTACAGGGTATCAATATATTCCCTATTTTCAAACGTCGATTTGTTTGTATTGTTGGGGTTTTATGCCGTTTTCAACATCATTCCAGTCATACCCCGTCAGTTCACACACTCGTGATTCCTGGGTGATTCGAACCCGGCTATGCAATAGAACTGAACACATTGTGACAAAATGAGCAATTGTCCGCCATGCTTTCAAATGTTTTGTTTGCATTGTAGGGGTTTTGATCTTGCAAGCGAGTTGTTGCATGACTAAATAAGTGTGAAAAGTGGCATAAAACATCTGCATGTGGGAAAGGGTTAGTGTGTGTTCACTGGTCTTCGCACCTCTGCAGATCAAATCCCTTTCGGCGGTACAGTGAACAATTTTCCCAAAACCCCGTTCACACATGTATAAACTCTCTATAAATGAACTATCGAAAACATTGTGGTAAAAACAGCCATTGCTCATCATGTTTTCAAAAGTCGTTTTGATTGCATTGTTTGGGTTTTAGGCCGTTTTCAACAGTATGTATGTCCAATCACCCTCACAGTTCATATACTAATGCGTCCTGGGTCGATCAACCCAACTACGCGATAGGACTGAAAACAGTGTGGTATGAGGAGCCATTGCTCATCATGCTTTCAAAGGACGTTTTAAGTGCATTGAATGGAGTTTTAGGCCGTTTTCAACAGCATTCATGTCAAATCACCCTCATTGTTCACATACCCATGCATCCTGGGTGATTTAACCCAGCTTTTTAATAGAACTGAACACACTGTGACAAAGGGAGCAATTACCCGCCCTGCTTTCAAAGGTCGATTTGTTTGTATTGGTGGGGTTTTAGGTGGTTTTCAACAGTATTGCAGTCATACCACCCTGTCAGTTCACACACTCGTGATCCCTTGGTGATTCAAACCCAGCTATGCAATATAACTGAACACATTGTGGCAAAAGGAGCAATTGCCCTCAAGACGACTATGAAAACATCAGATAACAAAATGATAATTAACTATAAATGAAGGTATGAACACATTTTGAGAAAAAGGAGAAATTCCTCATCATAAACAAGGTTTCCTTTTGCCAAAATATTTTCAAATCTCGTCTGTTGCATAGCGGATATATGTTAGAGAGGGTTAAAGGCATATTGATATAAATACTGTTTAGGTCAATCTTCCAGTTTGTGGTCAGAAGGTGCAGTTATGTATGTATAACACATAGGCGGACGGTCCTGAATCGGATGTGACTGTGCAAATTCATAGGCGTACCAGAGTTTTTCCTTTTTACAGATGCATTAACACTTTCCCTCATATAGACGCTTTCTGACGCGCCTGCAGCAGAAGCCTTTTTGAAAACATAGTGACAAAAGAAGAAATTTCTCCTTTTGCCACCATGTTTTCCAATTTTAGTCCAAGGTTATCCATTCAATTATAGAGAGATTCTATTTGTTGACAAAATATGTTCAAAGTCGTCTGCTGCAGATGTGTTGTATGTGGAAAAGGGTTAAGACACCACATCGCAAGAGATGGCGGCTCATATGTATGGATCTGTAGAATTCAGTTTCCTGTGTAAATTACCAGTACTAACGATATATTCATTCATATACCAATGCATCGGTAATAACGCTACCCCAGCAACTCTAAGAGCCAGGGAGAAAAGCCATTACAACCATGTTCTAAATTCATCGGTATACAATTTAGCCTGATTTGGGATCGAACACTAGTCTCCTTTTCCCGAAGTGTTTCATTGATATTCAATTTCAACTATTGTAACACTGTTTGCATATATCGTCTATTGTATTTGCATCGACTTGAGTCTCCGCCTGGGGGAAAGGATTAAGGTACGATAATATAAACTTGGATGCAGCTGCTTCTGTCGAGTTGGAGTCATTGTGTAGATTAATATGCATTCAACACGTTAAGCCAAGCGAATGGCAAATCTTTACTTTACACATATAGTCAATAAGATCTTTTTTGGCCTGATGTGGATCCAATATAACTGGGCCGTGTTCGGGCAAACCATGTGTTACTGCTATTCCAGCTTCACAATTTTAGGTAGGGCGAAGCAACTATATAGACTGTGTGTCTTTTTTTTATCAGATGTTATATTACTTTTTCTGCAGACACAGAACGCTTTTAATATGTATGAAAACATTGTAAGAAAAGGGGAAATTGGTCATATTGAGCAATTACACTTTTTTTGCAAAACGTGTGATTACCCCTTCACAAGATTATAATTTAATTGAAAACTTATCTGGTAGCATATCGGTATAATGTTTATATTTCTAATGGAGAAATGGATGAAATGAAATTGACTTAACTATTCTATATAAAAATGCATACATCATTTAATAATTTTTAACTACCATTTTCAAGTATTTTGACAGCTTGATTTTTATATTTAATAACAAGAGTGTTTTAAAGGACACGTGTGTCGCCTCTGAATATGTCAGTCGCTGAAAGCGTGATATACAGATTGATAGTTTCAAAACAGATGGATAGACGACGGAGAAATAATCCCAACGTGTCATGCTGCTAAAACAGGGGACACAAAAACCAATCATTGTGACATTCAAGTATTTCAAACGTATACTTGGTATAACACAAATCTTGCACAAAGTCTATTCGGCGTTGGAGATGATGTGGATCAGTGGGTTAGTCAAACTATCACCAAACCAGTCTGTGCGATGGATGTCAGTTGGTAACAAAGGTACCTAAAAATATAAAAAAAACATAGTTCATATAGTTCATATAGAATTAGAAACCAAATAAGTTTTTTTACGACTTATAAGCATTATGCTTTTATAGGTCCTTTTATTATTTGTTTTCCCATTATGGAATTTTGTGATTAATAATAATCACTCCTAGTTCAGTCTTTTCTAAATTCGACTGTTGTTAGTTTGATTGTTCTTTTCTTTACAGAAAAATATTGTTAAAACTATTTACACTGTACATGAATTTTCTACCCTATTTGCTTTTTCATATCTTATTTTTCACCCTAATTTATCGCTAACTGTACTTAGTTTATTTATTTTAAAACAATATTTGGATTAATTTCCTTGTTTTTATTTATTTGTAATGTTTCCTTAGTTTGGACTGTAACATTTAGCTTTGAATTTGTTGGGAACATACCAGTGCTTATTTAGTCTTGTTTTAAATGCATTTAGTGTCTGAGCCTCGACTACTTGGGGTTTAAGATTGTTCCAGTCGTTAATGACCCTGTGACTGTAGCAATTTTTTCTTATTTCTTTATTTGCTCTTGGTTTGAATATTTTGTACTTATGTCCTCTTGTCTCGACCGCGCCGCAAGTGTTGAGCATTTTCATCGATGTTTTGTCTATTTCTTTTATTAGTTTGTAGGTCTGTATTAAATCAGTTCTTTGCCTTCTGTATTCTAGAGTTGGCAATCCTAGTTCAATAAGTCTTTCTGTGTATGACTTTCCCTTTAAGTTTCCCAGGATTCTGGTTGCTCTTCTTTGGACGTTTTCGATAGATTTAGCGTATTTTTTACTAGATGGTCCCCAGATTACTGATGCGTACTCAAGGTGAGGCCTTACTAGTGATTTATAAAGTTGAAGGAACATTTCCTTGTTCATGAATGAGAAACTTCTCACTATCAGTCCCAGGTTCCTGTTAGCCAGGTTGATTTTTGTATTAATGTGCGTTTCAAATTTCAGTTTTTGGTCGAAGGTTACTCCTAGGTCCTTTTCTTGTTGGACATCTTGGATTTTATGTAAAACATTTTGCGAGTCTTTCATGAAGTATTCATATGGCATGTTTGGACCCATGTGCATTGATTTGCATTTTTTCATATTGAACTTCATTTGCCATTTGGTGGCCCACTCGCAAGCTGTATAGATGTTTTCCTGTAATTGAGTTTTTTGTTCGGCAGTATTAGTCGTCGAGTACAGTTTTGTATCATCAGCAAAGAGTTTTACTGTGCAGTTAAGAATATCCGGAATATCGTTTATGAATATCAAGAATAAAACTGGTCCAAGGACACTACCTTGTGGAACTCCGCTGGTTACTTTTTCCCATGATGAAAATTTTCCGTTGATGACCACTCTTTGGTGTCGGTCGTTTAAGAAGTCAGCAATCCAGTTGTACACCTTCCCTCTAATACCCAGAGCCCAGACTTTTTTGAGTAATCTTTTATGAGGAACCTTGTCGAAAGCCGCCTTGACGTCCAGGTAGATAACGTCAAGTTGGTTGTTCTCGTCTAGAATTTTGGTCCAGTCTTCTATACATTCTAAAAGCTGGGTGGTGCAGGATTTGCCCTTTCTAAAACCATGTTGGAATTCCGATAGTAGATTGTTGGTTTCCAGATGGTTAACTATGGCATTTCTTATTATTTTTTCCATTGCTCTACAGCATATTGATGTGACACTGATCGGTCTGTAGTTTTCTACACTGGATTTTTTCCCTGTTTTAAAGATCGGGGTGACATTGGCATATTTCCATTGTTTTGGTAGTTTACTTTCTTCCATGGATTCTTTGTAGATTAATGTTAATTTCTTTTGTAGTTGGTTTCTACATTCGTACAGTAGTCTTGGGTGGATTTCGTCCGGTCCTTGTGATTTTGAAGGGTTTATTTCACTTAATACTTTGAGTGTAGTCTGTTCCTCGATTATGATGTCCTCCAAATGATTACAAACATGTATAATGGCATCAGGAATAGGTTCTTCTTCCTTGGTGAAGACTGTACAGAAATGACGGTTTAGTTCCTGTGATATTTCTTGGTCATCTATAGATTTAGAACCTTTTATTTCCATTGAGCTTATTACAGAAACAGTCTTAGTATTATTACGAACGAGTTTCCAAAATTTTTTAGGATCTTTTTTAATATCCATAGCAATTTGTTTTTCATGATTGTATTTTGATTTTCTAATAAGGTATGTAGCGTTATTTCTGGCGTTTTTGTACTTGTTGTACGTTACAATGTTCTTGCAATTGCTGTATTTTTTCCATGTCGATTTTTTCTTATGAATAGCCTGTTTTGTTTCTAGGTTAATGTAGGGGTACGGCTTCTTAGGACTCATTTTACTAATTGGTAAATGTGTTTCTTTAATATTGGTAAGGTTTTCTTTAAAATCCTCCCAAGACCGCTGTACTCCAACTTCTTCCCCTTGTTTCCATTGAATTTCACTGATTTTTGGTCATAAGTTACGTATAGACACGATACGAGTGCCATTTTCTAACATTAAATTTGTTTTGCATGTATACATGTATACTCTTTGTACGTGTTATGCAATTGACCCTTACTCACATTTAACAGATCTATATACAGCAGACGACTTTGAAAACGTTTGAGCATCAATATGAAAAATCTGTATAAATGAAAGTGTAATTATTGAATAATGTTTAAACAATTGTGGAAAATTGGGCAATTGCTCATACACTTTAGATACATGTACAACCGTTTTGCATTAAGACATTGAGTTCTTCTGTTTATGTCATGCATTGACTTATTGTTGACGTCTAAAGACAGATTAAAGTCAACGTAAATATTGGAAAATGCAAATTAGTTATATTACAGTTTTAAACAGCATGTTTACCAGGATATAATTCCATGATAAGTATAGTACAAACAAAGACGTGTAATCTAACATATGAGCCGTTCCACGAGAAAAACAACATTATGGACTCTGCGTAATGTGTCGATCCAGATCAGCCTGCGCAGTCCGTGCAGGTTAATCCGGGCCGACACATTCCGTCTCAGTGGGTTGAAGGTATAGAGTAATTATTCCTGAAACAGAAAATCCACAGGAGGCGAAAAGTGTCTGTCCGGGTAAGCTTGTGCTTAGCCTGATTCGGATCGATAATTTACGAAGAGTCCAAAATGTTGGTTTTCTAACCTTAACGGTCTATGCTAGAAGTCGTATCATTTAACTGTTTGGATGTGCTCCAGTAAAACAAACTATGGTACATGTATGAAACATAGACATAAGTGTGTACCTGGGCATCTATGACATCTGAACCTCATAGACAATAATTAAAAACATTTCTGGTAATCTTCTGTGTTGTAAATGTGGATGCAGAGGTCGGTTTACGTAGACAACAACTTTAATAATATAACTACAATAATACACTACCTTTCTATTAGTCTTCTCAATTTCGGTAGAGATGTCATCAGTAGAAACATCAAGTACAATCTCATTTAGATCTAATTCCGTATTTGTTGTACTGGAATATTTCGGTGGGTCTGCGGTCTTTAAACCTTCCATTTTCTTGTTCACTTTTTGTCCGAAAGTGATACCCAGTAAGCCTGTCAATCTTGACCATCTGTTCTTCTTCATTTTGCCAAAGACATTTAGCTTGTCGTGAAATTCGTCAACCAGTTGCGAATCTTTCATAGCCTGTTTTGTATCCAGGAAAAACCTATGTATATCCCACATAATTCGAGCTTTCTGATAAGCCATGTTAATACATTTCTGTAATTTTACTGCATTCATCGTGTTCAAAGCAATAACTTTAGTTCTCTTAATGTTTAGCGTGTCTTTCCGTCCGTTTGTGTGCGAATTGTGTGTAGACGTCGTTACTATGACATTAACGTACTTAAAGGAGTAATGACGTCAAAACGTAAGAGTTATGACGTCATGACGTTCTTCATGAATTCAAGGCCAAATATCTACTCTTTTATTTTCTCTTAAGGACATTGAAAGTTCTTCAAAATATAAAGCCGAAGCCTCGGGTGCGGTAGGTCGCGGGTTCGATCATCAGTCGGGTCATGTAGAAGACTTTAAAAAATAGAAGTATTGGTTGCCCTCCTCGGCGTTCAGGGTTGCGGGGTAAGCATTACAACTGACTGATTCGTGTCAGGATATAAAAAAAAAGTACTCCTGGAAACTTACCCAGGAAACGCCGTGATAAACCTGAACAATTGTTGAAAGCAACATTAAACACAAACCAATCAATAAAAATAATACCTCCCACAAAGCATGTTATCTATTTCCTTTGTAACAACTGCTACGATTTACCTCTTGTGTTCATAATCGCTTTAAAATTTAGACCGGAACAGATGGCTGATGGGTTATGCCCGCTAAGCGTCAACTTACCCAAAGTGTGTTGTTCTGTAATCTGCTTTGACGGTGTGACAAGTTGGGATCCCTTTCCCACTGTATACCCGTCTGTCCGTCTCTCCGTCACGATGTTATCTAACTATGATGAGTGTTATCGAGATTATAGTTGTATGAGTGAACACCAAAAGTGTTCTATTCAAGAGTGGCTATTACACGAGTGTAAATACCCATTTTGGTGTGCACGAACTGATATATAATATCATATATCGATCTTACATACGTGTATAAACAGATCACCTCACTTTCAATCAAAACCCAAAGATAATATCGATGCGTACCTAATAGATTTCCCCCAAAGTAAAATAATAGAACACGTTCTCATTGGAATAAAAAACAGGAAGAATGAACATCTACTGATATCTTGTATCTATAGAAGCCCAAGTGTCACAGACCCAACATGTATTTCTGAAATCGCAAAAATAATGAAAATTGACAGTTTCGAAAATATAAAATATGACTACAAAATTCACGTTGGGGACTTCAACTTCAGGGAAATCAGTTGGGATACACAATCTACTACTGTAGGTACCGAACAGTTAGCTACCAAATTTTTGGAAACAGTAAGAGACTCTTACCTCTTCCAACATGTAAGCCTACCAACACGGTATAGAGGAGATAACATCCCTAGTATATTAGACCTGATACTCACAAATGAAGAAGGAATGATAGAGGAACTATCACATTGCGCGCCATTAGGGAACAGTGATCATGAGGTATTAGAATTCACTTTCTGTTATGCTACAGAGACGACTAGTATAAAATTAGAAAAGTTGGCATACTTCAAAGGAAATTATGATGAAATAAACAATATTTTATAAAAAAAAGATTGGGAATCTGAGCTGGATACGGACGATATTGATGTAATGTGGAGCAGATTTGTCGATAACTTATCAATAGCGACAAAAAACAACATACCGGTGAGCAAATCTGCCTCGCACAATTTCAATACGCCATGGATGGATAAAGAAACCCTCTCGGCAGTTAAAAAGAAAAGAACCATGTGGAAAAAACATAAATATTGCATTGCAGAAACCAAATTAATAATGAAAAATACAACAACGCTAAAAACAAGGCAAACTGTATGGTGAAACAAGCAAACTGGAATTATGAAAAATCAATAGCATTAAAAATGAAATCAGACTCTAAAATCTTTTGGAAATTTGTCCAGTCTAAAACAAAGTCCAAAGAGAAAATAATCAGCCTAAAAGATAATAAAGGATTAATCCACACCGATAACAAAGAAAAGGCAGAACTTCTGAATGAATTTGTTAAAAGTGTTTTTACTATAGAAAACGATGTCGACGATATTCCTGTCCTTGAACAAAAACAACATGTAAACTAGAACACTTGACATTCAACAAATTTTCCATAACAAAAAATATAGATAAACTTAAGATACAAAATCTCCAGGAAATGACAAGATACACCCTAAAGTAATAAAAGAAACACCACTACACTTGGTGGAACCACTTACAATCCTTTTCAACCAATCAATGGAACAATCCCAATTACCGTCAGAATGGAAACTGGCAAATGTAATGCCAATTCACAAAAAAGGATCTAAACAAGAAGTATCAAACTACCGACCAATCAGCCTTACATCAATTATCTGCAAACTCATGGAAACAGAAATCAGGAATAAATTAATGATCCACATGGAAAGTAACAATCTATTCACCAGACATCAACATGGTTTTAGAAACGGTAAATCGTGCGTCACTCAACTGTTAGAAGTTCTGGACGATTGGACTGAGAAAATCGACACACAAAACCAAATAGATGCAATCTATCTTGACTTTCAAAAGGCGTTTGATACTGTTCCTCACCTAAGATTATTATCAAAATTGAAAAGCTACGGCATATCAGGCAAATTACTCGCCTGGATCAAAAACTTTCTATTAAAACGAAAGCAAATAGTTGTGCTAAATGATGCAAGTTCAAACTGGACAGCAGTGACAAGCGGAATACCCCAAGGCAGTGTATTAGGCCCGATTCTGTTCACCATCTATATAAATGATCTACCAGACACATTTATTAATACGACCAAACTGTTTGCAGACGATACCAAAATTTATTCTGTCATCCGAAACGACAAAGACATCGAAACATTACAAAAAGACCTCGATAGTCTCTCCAAATGGTCAACAAAATGGCTTTTAACATTCAATAAAGATAAATGCAAACATATTCACTTTGGTCAAAATGAAGAAAACAGTGCTCAATATTACATGTATGGGGACAGAATCACCAAGACGTCCCAAGAAAAAGACCTCGGAGTCATTATAGATAGTAAACTGAAATTTCAGGACCACATCAATACACAAGTCAAAAAAGCAAACAAAATTTTAGGAATCATAAAAAGATCATTAAGCTATATAGATCAAGAAATGCTCCTTATACTATACAAGAGCCTCGTCAGGCCACATCTGGAATACGCGAGTACAGCTTGGACAACAACTAATAAAAAAGAAAGGATAACTATTGAAAATGTTCAAAGAAGAGCAACAAAATTACTACCATCAACAAAACAACTAAGTTATCCAGAAAGATTAAAAAAAATTAGGACTACCCTCACTTCAATACAGAAGACTTCGATCAGACATGGTAGAAACCTACAGAATAATCTACAATATAGATAAAATAGAATGCCGAGATATTTTCCCTTTAAATAACACCCAAACAAGAGGAAACAGCCTAAAAATCTATAAATTATTCAGCCGCACAAACATAAGGAAATATCACTTCTCGCAACGCGTTGTTGACTCATGGAACAATCTGCCGGAGGACATAGTAACTGCCAGCAGTGTTAATAGTTTTAAACATAAATTAAATGTATACTGGAAATTTCTTCCAATGAAATTTACACCATATTATGATTGACCGGGAGCGGGAAGCAAAACAATAATTAAGACGGATCAAAGAGGCAGTATCCTATGAAGATCTCACAACCAAGGTAAATCAAGGTAAACTGCCTCGGTGAATTGGTAGAGCGTCTGCTTCGGGTGCGAGAGGTCATATGTTCGATCAACGACATGGACATACCAATTATTTAAAAATATTGGTAATGACTATCCCTCCTTGGCGACCAGAAAGTTGGGGTTAGCATATCGACTGATTCGTTAGTGTAAGGATAAATGATTCAGTAGTACTGGTATCATACCTAAGAAACGCCTTGCTATTACTGAAAAGGGCAGTGTTTAATAACATCCAAAACAAACACAAACAATTACGATACTAGTCTAAAGTTACATGCAATTCTCAGACCATGTATGGCAAAGGTCAACTAAACATTGAGCAGAGCGTGGAAACTGACTCTTTAGTTTAACTATAAATGAAGGGTACCATTACTAAAAATATCAACAACATTGAGGCAAAAGGAGAAATTCCTCTTCATTAAACTTTCCTCCCCCCTCCCCCCCCCCCCCCACCCCCCCCGAGTTTTAGGTCAGAAGGTGCAGTTATAATTGTTTTACACATACACGATGGGTGAAGACTCTGATGTGACTGCGCGAGATCATAGGCTTGCCAGAGGTTTAACTGTACGCAGATGCATTACGAAACCACATCTCAAGAGGTGGCGACCCATATGTATGGATCTCAAGATTTCAGTTTCCTGTGTAAATTACCAGTACTAACGATATGTTCATCCTAATACCAATGCATCCGTTATAACGCTACGTAAGCAATATACGTATAAAACAATTAGCAGTAGACTGTGATGCAGCATTCACAGACACACACAAATAGAATATAATCATTCCATCTCTATTAGCTTTCGTAATTTGACAACTCCACACGAAAACATAGTTACAACGTTCTGAAATTACAGAAATCTTCGATCAAATTGCATACTTTTATTGTCCCAGTTTTATTCCAATCGTTCTCCCAAACCTCACATGATACTTCAACGACTAAATAGGGAACATAAAATATCCACTTCATCAGACTAGATACAAGAGGTCACAACCAGAAATTTTCAAATGCCACTGTAGATTAACATTCGAATATTTCTTTATCACAACGAAATTATAGTAACCATGAATTATCTGCCTGAAGACGTCGTAAAAGCAAAAGATGTAAAGTATAATTTTAGAGAACGTATAGGCTATACAAGTCTGGAATGATCTGTTGTTAAATTTGTGCCATTTTTGGATTTTGTTTAATTGTGCCGCTTCCGGTCCTCCATAATATGGCACAAATTTAACAACTGGATCATTCCAGCACTTGTTTAGCAAGTTTTTAAAATTATTTACATTTTTTGCTTTTACGACGTCTTCAGGCAGATTATTCCATGGTACTATAATTCGTTGTGAAAAGAAATACTTTCGAATGTTTAATCTACAGTGGCATTTGAAAAATTTCTGGTTGTGACCTCTTGTATTAGTCTGATGAAAGTGGAATAACTTGTGAATATTTACTTTGTCGATGTTGTTTAAAATCTTGTAAGTTTCCACCATATCAGCTCTTAATCTCCTATACTGTAGTGTTGGTAGTCCAAGTTCTTTTAGTCTCTGTGGGTAGTCTTCGTTTTTCAGTGATGGTATTAATTTTGTAGCTCTTTTTTGAACGTTTTCTAGAAGTAAGTCTTCTTTTTTGTTTATTGTCGACCAAACTGAGCTTCCGTATTCCAAATGTGGCCTCACTAGGCTCTTGTAAAGGACTAGTAGCATATCTTTATCCAAATGCGAAAATGATCTTCTAATAATGCCTAACATTTGGTTTGCTTTTTTAACTTTGGAGCTTATGTGTTGGCTGAATTTTAATTTGTTGTCAACTATAATACTTAGGTCTTTTTCTTCTGTAGTTGTTGTTATTGTGTTACAGCTCATGTGATAGGTGTAGTTTGTTTCTTGTCCTAGATGTAGATGTTTGCATTTATTATTGTTAAATTTTAAAAGTATATTTTAGTATCGTCAGCAAATAGTTTGGCTATGTTGGTTACCACATCCGGGAGGTCGTTTATGTAGATTGTAAATAAAATTTGTCCTAAGACGCTTCCTTGAGGGATACCACTAATTACCGGCGTCCACATTGAATGTGAATTGTTTAGGACTACTCTTTGTTCACGTCCACTTATGAAATTTTCTATCCATTTATGCAGATTTCCGCATATTCCATATCCTTTTAGTTTTTTTAATAGTCGTTTATACGGTACAGTGTCAAATGCCTTTTGAAAGTCTAGATATATGATATCCATTTTTTTTTTTCCATCTAGGTTGAAAGTCCAATCTTCAATGACTTCTAAGAGTTGGGTCTGACATGATCTACCACTCCTGAATCCATGTTGATGGTTTGTAAATAAGTTATTTGACTCCATGTGGTTCATAATTGCATCCCTAATTTCTGTTTCCATTATCTTCCCTATAATTGATGTTAAACTTATTGGCCTGTAATTAGATACAAGGTTCTTAGGTCCTGTTTTGTGGATAGGCATTATGTTTGCTTGTTCAATTTTTTTCTTTCGTGAAGACACTTTCGAAAAATGTGTTAAGGAGTTCTGCCTTTTCCCTGTTGTCGGTGTGAATGTGTTTCCTTCTTTGTCTATTATTGATTGTATTTTATCTTTAGTTTTTGTTCTAAATTGAACAAATTTCCAGAATATTTTTGAGTCCGTCTTCATTTTCAGAGCGATTGATTTTTCATAACATTTTTTGCATCTCTGATTTTGTAGCTAGCCTCATTCTTGGCTGTGATTATATAGTAAATACACGATTCATTTATATCGCTATAGTATAATTATATAGTAAATACATGATTCATTTATATCTTTATCGTTTAATTTTATAGTAAATACACGATTCATTTGTATCGCTATCGTTTAATTATATAGTAAATACACGATTCATTTAACTATACAGCGTTCTCACACGGCTAGAGGATTGGAATAAATACAAAAATAATGAAGGAAACTACTTTCAGAGTTTGAAAGATTCAACCGGTGTGTCCACAAAAACAAGGTGGTCTCAGTAGCATTTTGTTTGTTACACCATATTTAAAAGATGCCGGCATTATGGATGAATGTAATGGTAGGAGCCGGTTATCTCGTCCATGAATATTACCAAACTATGGAAGTGAATCTGCTTCCGATTTACCCAGCAGTTCCGTTATATCACGACAGACAGATCAGCCAATGTCCGTTTCCTGAATGTCTCACAACTGTTCTGGACACATCATTCTTCCCGGAAAGCTTGCTACCTTCCATCATAGAGTATCTAGTCCATTGGTGGAAGACGAATGACGCTTGTCACATAATCTTTGTCAATCATCATAAATGAATGGCCGCTCTGGGGTTAAAAACACACGACCTCTGGTTTGAAAGCCCTCTTCGTTACTGACTGAGCTATTGCCGTTCATAATATTAAGGAACCCACGGTCAATTGCCATATAAAAAGGAAGATCCACTTACAGGGGAATTGACAAAAAGGGGAAATAAACCTATGCCCAAATATACCCCCCCCCCCCCCCCCCCCCCCCCCCTAAATTGAACACCGTTGCTGATTAGTAAACACCTATGGGTTCGAGATCGGGCGTCCCGGGTCGCGACGGGCATGGGGAAGGTATGTGTCTCCTTGCATAGTACCGGTAAGTCGTTCAGGGATCAAGTATACGTGGACTGTCGCCATGTTATAACTGAAATACAGTTGAAAGTTCGTAAAACGCGAATAATACAGCGAACAAATAATTAAATGAAAGGGGCCCCAATTATTAACAAAATACTTTATAGATATTTGATGGTATTTAATAACATACATATAAAAACCATGGATAAACCATTGTAATAAACATTTAACAAAACATGTACACATAATAAACTAGGAAATAAAATAAGTCCTAAACAAGAGAAAGTTGATGCAAGGCATCAATGTCGCCGGAAAAGACTGCATTGATTTATTTATGAATTCTTGACTTTCCTTAGTCTATTCAAACATTGGGAACGTAGTAATGAAAACATTTGCTTATAAATTTTATATACATACCTATACATTAGGGTATCTATAAAAAATTAACGAAATGTGTACACATTTATCTGGCTTAAATTTAATTTTGCTGTTGTTACTTATTTAAATAATAGTATTCATTCATATAATTTCAATGTTTGTCAATCTTATTCGAATCACAAGGTAAATATCCTGGTATTGCTCTAAAGGGAGGTAATTTGAAGAAAACAAAAGTCTTCAAAAGGAGAAATATATCAGCATTACCGTCTACAGTTTAAATTGTTCTATTGTTTGTGGATTTAAAAATGTTCTTTTTTCTTATTTCTACATGTACAACGAATATTGCGGCTTCTCTTTGACGCTTTGCGTCAAACATTCGTCTTGTAGTTGTCTAAAATAAAATAATATCACTCGCTTTTTTCATATCGAAATGCGCATGCGCGAAAATCGATGTTAAAGGTCACGAAACTACACAACAGAATAGGGTCTATATTTAGCTTAGAAACAGTTCCTACTTTAGATATTCATGGATAACATTATTAAATGAATTCTACACAAATCAAGACATCTCTTTGAACATGAAAACAACATTTAGTAAGTTAAAATTGCTATTAAAAGGAGAATCCCGAAATTGACCTCAATGATGACACATAAGAGTCTGCATTAGGGGGTGTTGGTTCACGTCTTGAAGGGACCACTTTTGTCTTCGTAAATAAGACAAAAAACTTAAATGCGAGTGAAATAAAAAAACTGCAAACATTAAAAAATCGAATATTTATTTCATTGTAGATGTGTCATTTATTAGTGTTCGTAAACAACCACAATTGTAATATGTTCAAATCATCTAGATTTGTTTCTTTCTAATAATAAGCCGCCCTCCCATGTGATTTCCGAAAAGCTATTAAAAATAGAAGTCGCGGGCTTCTGCCCGGCGACTAATAAATCACATCTTTTTTAAATTAAATGCAACGTTATCACTGATATGAAGATTTTAAGCACAAAGTGTTTTACACTAGAAGCACATTTTATATTCGACTCTTCATTCAATTAGGGCCGAGCCCCGGTAGCTCAGTCGGTAGCGAATTGGCTGTCAATTCAGGGGTTTTGAGTTCGAACCCCAGCTCGGCCAACATTTCTTTCCACCAATGGGCTAAAAGTCTATGTGGAAAAGCAGCCAGTTTCTTGGCAGGATTGTTGTGTGGATTACTGGTGTGAGAAAGCCAGGAAACACGTGATATGACCGCCGTGATGTGAATGAAAAATTGTTGAAAAAAGCGTTAAACCCCAATCAATCAATCAATCATTCAATTATGGATCTTGATGACACTCCCCTTTGACACCGTTCAACCCTTTCCCGCCTGAGGACGCATTTTCGAGCAATAGCAGCAGCGGACGCTTAAAAACATTGTGGCCAAAGGTGAAATTGTTCATGATGGGTACTTTCTCCTTTGGCATGTTTTCAACTTTATTTAACATCTAAGCTATCTTTTATGACATTTTTCAGGTTTGTGTCACAATGTTTTCAAAGTCGTCTGCTGCAGATTGGTTGTATGTGGGAAAGGGTTAAAGACAGAGTGGCACAACACTGGTGAGGGCGAACTTCCAGTTTTTGTTCAGAATGGGAATTCATGTTTTTATTTATACAAATATGCAAACGATGAAGATTCTGAAGTGACTTTGCGGATTCATAGTCTCGCCAGAGGCTTTACTGTACGCAGCTGCATTAACCCTTTCCCACATACAACAAATCTGCAGCAGACGACATTGAAAACAAAGTGGCACAAACCTAAAAAATCTCCATATAAAATAGCTTAATTGTTTAATAAAAGTGAAAACATTGTGGCCAAAGGAGAAATTGCTCTTCATGAGCAATTTCACTTTTGGCCACAATATTTTTAAAAGTCGTCTGCTTCTATTGCGTCAAAATGCGTCTGCAGGTGGGAAAGGGTTAAGACCACAGATCGCTCGATGCGGCGGTTCATATATCCAGAAATCAGTTTCCTGCGTTAATTACGATATATTCATCCCAACACCAATGCAACGGTTATAAAATTATCCCAGCAACTCTGAGAGCCAAGGGGATAATCCACGATATATTCATCCCAACACCAAAGCATCGGTTATAAAATTATCCCAGCAACTCTGAGAGCCAAGGGGATAATCCACTAGTACCATTTCTAACAACAAATAGGTATGACCAGACCGGAGATCTAGCACAAGTCTTCTAATCCCGAGACAGTTTCATGATAAAACATGTAATACCACTGACCAGCAAATAACACAGGAAACAATTCGAATATGACTAAAAACCTGTTGAAGGCGGCTTTTAATACCAACTACAAGATTTCCACCCCACAATATTATGAATTCACCTGCTGTGGACTAGCCAAATGAACCAGAGACACATAAATACAGTGTACAAAAATAACATGGATTTTATGAAATTATGGAAATCCAAAATCTCCAACTGATTGGAATTTGATGAGTTACCAGGGACATAGACTGCGTAGATAAATACAAAGCTGGATAATTTTTCAATAATGAAGGGACGTAACTCGTTTGATACATTGAAGTAAGCGCATTAGAGTTATTTCCCTTGGATATGTGATTACTATAACCCATTACTTGAGGTTTTTTTTAAAATTCATCTGTTATAAAGTAAGATTTCCTATGTCAGAAAGACTAAGTGGGAAACGGAGAACTTTTCAGACAAAGCATTTTTTTCTTTCACCACAATGTTGACAAATGTTGTCTGCTGCAATTGTAATATACCAGTGAACTAACTATATAATAACAATTGACATGTATCTGGGGAAAAAGTAACATTAAATGCTTCTTGGTAAAATATAGTCCCCATTCATTGCAAAGCCGTTTCGTTAAGCCGTTTCGTTAAGCATCTATTTAGAAATAGATTTTTAACCCTTTCCCTCATACGACAATTCTGCAGCAGACGACTTTGAACATATTTTCTAACAAAAATAGAAAATCTCTTTAATTGAATGGATAACCTATGACTAAAAGTGGAAAACATTGTGGCAAAAGGAGAATTTGCTCGTTTTGAGCAATTTCTTCTTTTGTCACTATGTTTTCAAAAAGCTGTCTGCAGCAGAGGCGTCAGAAAGCATCTATATGAGGGAAAGGGTTAATTGATTTAGGTCAACTCTTTCCCTCATACAATAATTCGATAGCAGACAACATTGAAGACATCTAGATAAAATTATGAAAAATCTCTATAAATAAAAGGATTATTATTATAATAGAACTGAAAACATTGTCGTAAAAGGAAAAATTGAACATTATGCACAATTTCTCCTACTGTCACCATAGTTACAAAATGTGTCTGCTGCAGGTGCATCATACTGCATTAACCCTTTCCCTCATATAAACGCTTTCTGACGCCTCTGCAGCAGACAGCTTTTTGAAAACATAGTGACAAAAGAAGAAATTGCACAAAACGTGCAATTTCTCCTTTTGTTACAATGTTTTCCACTTTTCGTCATAGGTTATGCATTCAATTATGGAGATTTTCTATGTTTTGCCAAAATACGTTCAAAGTCGTCTGCTGCAGAATTGTTGTATGAGGGAAAGGGTTAAACATTGCATTCTACAATTTTGAAGACATATTATAGCCACAATTTCTCTTACCAATGTGTTTCTCGACTTTTTAATACCAGTATTTCATGCAACTTTGTTCAGCTTGGAGGTTGGGAGAGTTGAATTTGTTCAATCATCGAAAAGAAAGCTGGCCGATCTAGTATTCAAACCCTTGACCCCTGAATTAACCCTTTCCCTCATATAGACGCTTTCTGAAGCCTCTGCAGCAGACGGCATTTTGAAAACATAGTGACAAAAGAAGAAATTGCTCAAAACAAGCAATTTCTCCTTTGACCACAATGTTTTCCACTTTTAGTCATTTCCATTCAATTATAGATTTTTTTAACAAAATATGTTTAAAGTCGTCTGCTGCAGTATTGTCGTATGAGAGAAAGGGTTAACCACCTTACTCACTGTTACCTATCTTGAGGTTTCAACCCTTTCCCACAATGCAGATGCATTCAGATAATTTCGAATGAATTGATGCAAAAGGAGAAATTGCTTATCATGAGCAATTTTTACTTTCTCCGGAATCTTTTTAACAATTTTCTGTAATTATCCATTCATTCATAGAGATCCTCATATTAATTTTGCCAAAATGTTTTCAAAATGTCTACTGCAAAATATATCTGGAAAAGGGTTTAACAGATTGATTTGGGAAATAAAAAATGCTGCCCATAGTCACCAATATCACGCCATCAATCATTTTGCAAATAACGAGTTTGCAATTAATTGAAATATTCTTAACCTTCCTTTAACACGCTGTTCCCTACATCTAAAAGGGATTTATTGTTTTAATGGCGGGTAAAGTTACAGATTTATCTAGTCCAGCTGGAGCAGACCTTTTGTGTTGACTCGCCATTTCTGACTTTGCTTTGTGCGTATGGTGTCTAAATCTTACTGACTTTGTATCCTGAAACAGGTAAAAACAACAAATTATGAAGAGTATAAGATGAGGCAAATTTCAAATCCTTTTTTGATCTCTGAACTTTTTATTGATGGCACACACAATTCTTTAATTCTTTTGAGTTCCAACAACCAAGGTTTTAATTGCTTAACCCTCACCCATTCTGATGCCTCTGCAGCAGACATCTTTTGAAAACATTGTGGTAAACGTAGAAATTGCAGCTCATGACGAGCAATTCCTCCTTTTGCCGCACTGTTTTCAACACAAATCAATAAATAACTATATATAAAAATTATATATAAATGATAGCATATTTATTGAATGGAGTTGAACATATTTCGACACAATGTTTTCGAAAGTCACCTGCTGCAGATGTGTTCAAAAACGTCTGCTTGAAGGAAAAGGTTTAACCCTTTCCCTCATATGACAATTCTGCAGCAGACGACTTTGAACATATTTTGTCAAAACATAGAAAATCTCCATAATTGAATGGATAACCTATAACGTAAAGTGGAAAACATTGTGTCAAAAGGAGAAATTGCACGTTTTGTGCAATTTCTTCTTTTGTCACTATGTTTTCAAATAGCCGTCTGCTGCAGAGGCGTCAGAAAGCGTCTACCGGTATATGAGGGAAAGGGTTAAGGGATTGTCTCAGACTTTTTTTGTCTACTATCTTAAATAAGCTTCAAGTTCTAAGATGGTAAACTTTTAAAAGTGTTGTAGAAGTCTCATGTTCAATACTCAATGGCAGAATTTATATGTGCACATATTATAAGAACCAGATGAAAGATATGGTTTCTAATAGATTTCTAATTTTTGAAATTTTATTTAGGAATTATTCAGCAAGGGATAAATGAAATCTAAATCTAAATCAGCTCAATTCTCAATTTTTTCCTAGCACTAATTGATATAAACAATAAGTGCAAGTTTGAATAGAGTCGGATGAAATTTGTGTTCTGATGAAAATGTAAACTATGGATGGATGGACAAGGGAAAATCTCATTCCATTAAAGCTCTTCTGACCTATAGCTAGTTGTGCACTAGAGTTGAATACATAATAATATAACTTTTAATTCAAAGTTTGTTGCATGTTAGAAAGGGTTTACATTAAAAATTTCCCATATACAGAGGCATTCAGACACCTTTGCAGCAGACGACTTTTGAAGACATAGTGGCGAAAAAGAAATTGCTCATGATGAGCACTTTTTTTCTTTTGCCACAATGTTTTCATCTCTATTCATTTATTATGCTATCACTTATAGAAAGTTTCAATACTTTTGCCTAAATATTTTCAAAGTTGTCTGCTGCAGGTTTGTTGCTTGTGGAAAAGGGTTAACATTAACTTTACTTTGATGAACAAGTTTACACTTACAGTCATTTCTATGAGCTTCGACTGTAGGTCTAGTATTGTATAGTCTCCTAGAAACTTGGAAATCTCTTCATCTTTCATCTTCATGTCTTCAGCGTCTTCCAGTAGTTTGGTACCCAGTTTTATATGTTCTAACATATCCGTCCTCTTGATTAAGGACTTGGATTTGCCTGATCCCCCTTCAGATAGTAAAAAGGGTGGTCTGGTTCTCTCTCGCTCAACTGACAATTAGAAAGTAAATTTTGGATAATTTTCATTATTTTATCAAATATTTAATAACCATTTTCCTTAATCCTTTCCCACATACGACAAATCTGCAGTAGACAACTTTTGAAAATATCTATGCAAAAATATGAACATGATTTAGTTTAAACTTATTTATTTTGAATTGAATGCGAAACAAGCTTTAAGCTTATATTAATCACGCTCGATGTCTGCTTCCTGGATACTTAACGAGTACTCGCACCAATCCCAAAGTCGGGACCCGCTCATCACGGGACTGGAACCAGGGACCTTTGATACGAGAGGCCGACCCTCTACCTCTGCACCACTGTCTTCTGATTTATATGAACATGATTTATAGTACAAATATGTATTACTGTTGAATAGAGTTGAAAACATTGTGAGCAAATTCTTTTATTGCTTAACTCTTTCCCATATCTGCAGTATAAAACTTTTGAAACATCAAAACATTAAAAAAAAAATATGAACAAGAGGGCTATGATGATCAAGCCCTAGTGAATCATGCCAACCACAAACTCATGTTGCAATCAGGTAAGCTGCATGTTATACTAGTGGTAACAAGATTTCCCTTCAATTTAGCCTATTGACCTGGTTTTTGACCCGACATGACCCATATGCCACCTTTGGCTAAATATCACTTAGATAAACATTCTGACAAAATTTCGAACTGCTCAAACAAAACTTGTGGTCTCTGGTGTGTTAACAAAACTTTTCTTCAATTTGGCCAACAGACCTAGTTTTTGACTAGCTATGACATATATTCAAACTTAGGCTAGATATGAGCAATTGTTGGATCGCCGAATGTCGAGTTAGCTCCGCCCACCTTAGCAACGGTAACTATCCCGACATCATTTATCGACAACAATGGCGGACATCGTAACGTTAAACCATGTCCCATGTCTACTGACCAAAATTGACCTAGATATCAGCAAGTCTGCTGCAAACAAGAAGCAGCATACTAGTATTGGATATTTTAAAGCAACAATTTCTCCTATACCCACAATGCTTTCAAAAGAAAGACATTTGCTGTAGAGGTGTCTTAAACTGTGTCAGTATGATTAAAAGGGTTAAAACAGATCAATCACCAGTCTGTGATCTAAAGCCTATCTCATCTTATAGACTGTAAGCGGATTTAGGCAAAGACGATTTCAGTAGGAGCTTAGGTTATTAACCCTTTCCCTCACATAGACGCTTTCGAATGTCTCTGTAGCAGACGGCTTTTTGGAAACATGGCGACAAAAGAAGGAATTGCACAAAACAAGAAATTTCTCCTTTTGTCACCATTTTTTCAGCTCTATTCAAATATTGTACTTTCATTTGAAGGGAGTTTCTAAATTTTTTGGAGTATGTTTTCAAAGTCGTCTGCTGCAAATTTGTTGTATGTGGGAAAGGGTTAATCCCTTTCCATGATATAGATGACACTTAATGCCTCAGCAGCAGATAAATTCTGATATCATTGTGAGGAGAGTTGAAATGGAATGCTCATTCAATTTTTCATGTTCTAATAATGTTTTCAACTTAGATTATAAAATCATATATACATTCTATTTTCCAGTTCATATGTTTCTCGAAAGACGTTTCAAAATCTACAACTCAAGATATCTTTTTAAAGAAAAAGGCATAACACAATCCCTTATACAGGCACATTTTTATGCTGTTCCAGCAGACAACTTTTGAGAACATTGTGACAAAAGGAAAAAATGCTTATAATGAGCAATTTCTCCTTTTGCCACAATGTTTTCAACTCTTTTCAATAAATACACTTTCAATTACAGTGTTTCTCTTTTTTTTTGCCAATATGTTTTCAAAGTGGTCTGCTGCAGATTTGTTGTATACATGTGGGAAATTCTAAGGTTAAGTACTTACATCCGAGCGTATGTTGCTGGTTGAATATCGCGGTTTCTGTCGTCTGCAACGCTATCAGGCCTTTACGAGGCACCACTGCTAATCCGATTTTCATTTCCTGCTTGTTTCTGTGATATGTTGATTCGTTCTGTTGATACAAATCTTGTGCTTTTGTCAAATACATATGAGATCTCTGTGTGAAGAGAGATATGTACACATATTGAATGAACATCATTATGACAATTTACAATTTGTTAATTACGGATGAATTATCTGTGTAATGACAGATATGTACACATATTGAATGAACATCATTATGACAATTTACAATTTGTTAATTACGGATGAATTATCTGTGTAAAGACAGATATGTACACATATTACATGACCATCATTATGACAATTTACAATATGTTACTTATATGCAATATCTGTGTAAAGAGAGATATGTATGTGTACATATAGGTCTGATTTGTTATTATGACAACTAACACATGTTAAAAACATGAGATATATGTGTAAAGCTTGAGAGATTAAGACGCATGTTGAATAAAATTTATATTGACAAGGTACATAATAATGTTAAGTACATATGATACATATGTATCATACGAATATGTACAAGAGGGCCTTTATGAGCACTGTAAATCCAGATCAGCCTGTGCATATATACACAAGGTCTGATCAGCATCTACACTGTTCACATATTACTTACATTGAGATTGTTAGAAAGCTAGCTTCCGCAACTTGTGTAGGTTCTGATAAGAGGGAGCAGACATACAGGTTGATCTCAGCCTACACTGATAGAAAACACCAACTTGAACCTTTTCCAGCGGACTGGCTGACTTTTGAGCTGCCCCGCAAGAAGACCAGCATTGTGGAGTCTGCGTAAAGCATTGATCCGGATCAGCCTAAGCATGCCGCGCCGGCTAACCCGGGCAGATAATCTGTTCTCAAATCCAGTTTTTCGTTTTGCAACAATGTTTTTATCTCTATTCAATAACTTTGATTCTATTATAATTTTCTGTATTTTTGCTTAGACATAATTATAGGACCATAATGGTCCTCTTGTTTCCTTGATGTCTTCAAAGACGTCTGCTGCAGATTTGTTATGTGTGGGAAAGGGTTAAGCTCTTTCAATTCCTCCTTTTCAAATAATGCTTAAAAAAACTCATCTGCTAAGTTATAAGTATCAAAGAAAGAATCAAATTGGCAATTTTACTTTCTGTTGTAGATGACTTTTGAAAAATATTTTTGGTAAAGGAGATATTGTTCATCAGATGAGCAATTACAATAGTTTTGGCTAATTTAACGAAATTGTCTGCTGAAAGGTTAATCCAGTGAACAGCTGGGTCCGAAACTATAAAAGTTTCCTCTGTACTCTGTCTGTACTCAGAATCTGTGCTCAAGTTTCTGATTGGTCAGAAACAAATTAATTCTCGAAATTGACCAATCAAATATCTTATTTGGAGCACAGAGAACGTTTGATAGTATTGTAGTTTCGACCAAACTTTATACCTTGATAATATATTACCTCTCTGAATAAACCATTTGCATTAATGTTCCCAAAAAAGGGAGAAGGCGTGTCCCTGTATTCAAAATCTGTCCTTGACCTTTGTATGGCAAGCACATGCATTGTGTCCTTCAACTTTGCCTCAGTTTCCTAAAACATAAATAAAAATAATCCTCTGTCATAAACCCTTTGTAAATATGAAGAAGAGCATACAGAAACAAGAGGGCCATGATGGCCCTGGATCGCTCACCTTAATTATATAATGTACTGCAAAGCCAAACATATCAAGACAATTATTCTGAATGCAACCTCCACAGTGTTAACATTATTTTCTTTCATTTGGCCTAGTGATCTATATTTTTTTAATTGATAGGATTAATTTAACAACATTCTGACAAAGTTTCAACTTGCTCAAAGTAAAAATGCGGCCTCCGAAGTTTGAACAATATTTTCCTTTATTGACCTAGTTTCTGATCCAATATGACCAATTTTCGAACTTGACCTAGATATAATTCAGACAAACATTCTGACCTAATTTCAAGCTGCTGAAGCAAGAAATGCGGCATCCAAAGTGTTAACAAGACTTTCCTTCAATTTGACCTAGTGACCTAGTTTTTGACCCGGCATAACCCATATTTGAACTTGGCCTAGATATCATTAAGCTCAACATTCTGAACAAATTTCAAAAAATGCGGCTTCTACAGTGTTAACAAGATTTCTAACCCAAAATGAGCCATATTCGAACTTGACCTAGATTTTTTTAAGACAAACATTCTGACAAAATTTCAAACTGCTGAATCAAAAATTGAGGCCTCTGGAGTGTTAACAAGATTTTCCTTCAATTTGACCTAGTGACCTACCCATGTTCGAACTTGACCTACATATCATCAAGACAAACATTCTGATAAAGTTTCAACATGATCAAGTTGAAAATGTGGCCTCCAGAGTGTTAACAAGATTTCCCATCAATTCGACCTAGTGACCTAGTTTTTGACCTTATAGGTCCCAGTTTCGAACTTGTCCAAGATTTTATGGAGATGAATGTTCTGATAAACTGTCATGAAGATTAGATGCAAAATGTAGCCCGTAGAGTGTTAACAAGCTCAAATGTTGACGACGGACGCCGGATGAAATGTGATCACAAAAGCTCACCTCGCACTTCGTGCATAGGTGAGCTAAAAATGGGATAATTAAAACCCTTTCCTACATACAACAAATCTACAGCAGACCACTTTGAAAACATCTTACCAAAAATATGCAAAATGTCTATAAAAAAGACACGAGTTGAAAACATTGTGGCAAAATGAATTGCTCAATGTTTTCGTCTGCTGCAGTTAGGTCTGCAAGCTTGAAGGCAAGTCTGGATCAGAAGAAAACATGCTCGCTTTCCTACAGATTTTCTTCTCCATTTGAAAATGATTATGAGTACATGTACATGATTATGTTATCATTTCTCAAAAGATCCTTAAAGTATGACTTTGAAATCAGCTGAAGGAATATATGGAAAATCTCTTTGAATAACAATCTAGTTTTAGAACAGAATTGAAACCATTGTTGTCTGTAACTTAAAAAGGGATAGGTGAGTATTGACCTGGACTGGAATCAATCCCAAATGTTAAACAATTATTTAAATATCAGCATGGAATCCCTCTGTCTGTATTAGCTCCCAATAATTGAACATCAAGGGGATTAATTCGGGGTTACACAGATAAATACATAATACATGTATATATGAGCCATCCCGCGAGATAACCAACGTTATGGCCTCTCGCTGTATAATGTATCAACCCAGATCAGCCTGCACAGTCCATGCAGACTTATCTGGGCCAACACATTCTGTCTCAGGGAGATAGAGGTATAGAGTAATGATTCCTGAAACAGAAAATCCACAGAGACGAAGATTGTCTGTCTGGGTTAGCCTGCACGGCATGCTTAGACTGTCATCCGGGTTGATGCTTTACGTAGAGTTCACAATGTTGGTTTTCTTGTAATTTGGCTCATATCTTGATTGTTTTATAATATTAGTGCAACTTCTGAAATGTTTAACCCTTTCCAAGATATAGAAGCATTCTGACGCCTCTGCAGCAGACTACTTTTTAGAACATTGTGGCAAAAGGAGAAACTGCTCATAATAAGCAATTTCTCTTTTTGTCAAAAGGTTTTCAATTCTTTTCACTCAATATGCTTTTATTTAGAGATATTTTGGCATAAAGATTCAAAGTCATCTCCTGCAGATTTGTTATATGTGGGAAAGGGCTACATGAATGAACTATTTGCAGTATATCAGTGATTACCTTGTTCAAACATTCCAAATGTTTTATAAAGTCAGATGTACTGGAATCACAGTGTTTCCGGCGATGTGGTCTGTACACTTGCTGTTTTTCCATCGTAGTTTGACATCGCCGCAGTGCAAGCTGCGATCGGGAATCAGAAACATCAACACGCTGTGCATTCCCTTCATTCGTAGATGGCCTCGACCGTGACCAACCATTGACTGATGTCCATTCGTGCATCATAGACATGGCTCGAGGGGATGCAATCTCGGTCGACATCTTACTTTCCGTCATAGTTTGACGAAGATACATTGTAGTCTCCAATCAAAAGAGTCCAGTTTATCACATATGATTTAATGCTCACCCATTATTTCAGATTCACTTTAATCTAACCCAATAATTCTGTTCAAAATCAATGCACATTGACGTATTTCAAATCTACCACTGCCATTTTTGTTTGATTGTGCATTGATTGTTAATAAAGAGTATCAACTACGGCCTGATGCATTGAAAGTCACTCATTTAAAAAGTTAATAACATTGTTTAAAAGACTCAGTCAACTCTTACAGCACTAAAATCAGTAATGTTTCCTAATGTAAAAGTATGTCAATATCCAAGGGGTTGTTGTCTTGATCTTCAAAGTGCCTAGAAACAAAAAACAATAAAAGAGTTAACCCTTTCCCTCATATAGACGCTTTCTGACGCCTCCGCAGCAGACGGCTTTTTGAAAACATAGTGACAAAAGAAGAAATTGCACAAAACGTGCAATTTCTCCTTTTGCCACAATGTTTTCCACTTTTTGTCATAGGTTATCCATTCAATTATAGAGATTTTCCATTTTTGGACAAAATACGTTCAAAGTCGTCTGCTGCAGAATTGTCGTATGAGGGAAAGGGTTAAGCTTATAATAACCCTATACCACATGAAGTTTTTTATACAACTATAGAAAATGATGATTTTTAGGAAAAGAAAATGTGTTCATGGTCAACAATTTCTCCTTCTGCGACAATGTTTCCCGCCTTTTTCAATGATAAAACTCTCACGATTGTTCCTTGACCTTTTCAAACATTGCGCTGCAGATGTATGTGGAATGTGGCTCAAAAAGGTTATAGGGTCAAATAAGGAATTTAGAACATGAGATAAAGGGCATTTTGCATGTTCTAAAATCTTATTTGACCCTATATCCATATGTTGTAGGTACTCAAAATAATTGTCTCAATTTGAAACCGGGCATCCTGGGTTCGATCCCAAATCGTGGCACGTCGATCATGGTGGAGTGCCCTTGAGCAAGGCTCATTTTATAGCCTAGTACTGGTTTCTTTATCCAGGGATAAGTGAACTCTCGCCGTGATATAACTGAAATAATGTTGAAAATGGCATAAAACCCCAATAAACTGATATATTAACCCCTAATCTAAACAATAAGTCGATCACGCCACATTAAAACGATTACCTTTTTCAACATCAAAGATCGAGATCAGACAGCATCTTTAATCAGTCTGAATCATGTTTGTCTTATCTCAATCTTTGATGTGCCCAAGGGCACTCCACCATGATCGTCGTGCCACGACTTGGGATCGAACCAAGGATGCCCGGTTGCAAATCCCCGTATTAACCACTCTAACAAGGCCGATTCCTATTTCAGCCACTATCAATTATGTTGAATGGAAAATCTCTACTTTTTCAACAATCAACCTCTTACATGTACCTGATGCAGATGACTTTAGACTTCTGTGCAGCAGAATATTTTTGAAAAACTTTGTGAGAAAAGGAGAAATTGCTCTTTACAGCAATTTTCTATATTTGAATATTAGAAGCCTACACTACCAAATTAATTGTTTTTCCTTTTCCCATGGTTTCAGCTCTGCAACAGAGAAAAACTTTCAAGATCCTAAATTTATATCTTTTTACCTATAATTGACATACCTTTTCAAAGCATAACAATTACATCAGGTATATAATCTAATAAGAACCCATTTGTAACCTGAAAATATTTAACTATGTGAAATTATGACGGACGGACAGACAGATGGATGGATTATATAAAACAGACAACATACAAGTGATCCCTATGTGTCTCCATGCCAATGTAGGTGACACAGTGATACCTTTACAGCAGCGTAAGTCCAAATCAATTGTTTCAGTTGTGGTGCCCTCAAATTATCCAAAACAAAATTAAAAGTGAATGAAAATAAACAAACTCATCTCCAAGCAGTTTAACTATCTGTTTTCCAATGCTTCACCAGTCAGCAATAATTCCATTCTTGCAGTATATAAACATATTATGGCCCTTCAGTGCCTAGCAGGTGAATCCATAATTACATTGAAGAGACAAAATCATTTCTATCCCTTTCACACATACAACAAATCTGTTTAAAACTATGAAAAATTTCTATAAATAATAAAAAGAACTGGATTTAAAAGCATAATCACAGTGACAAATAGAAAAGATTTTCATTTTGATTTTTTTTTCCTTTTGTCACAATGTTTTCTAAAGTCATATCTGCAACAAATGCTTCAAAATGCGTTTGCAAGTAGGAAAAGGGATATCCAGACAAAACAACTGCTATGTGTCTGATGAAAGATAAACTTGCTTTGAACAAAACTAAAAAATGAAAATTCCGGTAATTTTGAAGTACATTTTTTACAGCCTTGAAAATATTATCACAAAAAGAGAAAAGGAATTAACCCTTTCCCTCATATAGACGCTTTCTGACGCCTCTGCAGCAGACGGCTTTTTGAAAACATAGTGACAAAAGAAGAAATTGCACAAAACGTGCAATTTCTCCTTTTGCCACAATGTTTTCCACTTTTTGTCATAGGTTATCCATTTAATTAAAGAGATTTTCTATGTTTTGACAAAATACGTTCAACGTCGTCTGCTGCAGAATTGTCGTATGAGGGAAAGGGTTAATGCTCTGTTGAGACTCTGGCTGGCCTTTGTTTTCACTGATGCATCTAAAACCTTCTGGTGAGTTGTATTAATTGATTGATTGATTGATTGATTGATTGGGGTTAAACGCCATTTCCACTGTCATATCACAGCGGCCAGTTCACCTACTCATGTGTTTCCCAGCTTTCTCACACCAGTACTACACACAACAGACACAACAGTCTTTCATAGCAACCGGCTGCTTTTCCACGTAGACTGATAGCCCATTGGTGGAAAACAAATGAAGCTTCTGTCACAATGACGTTTGGTCAAATGTCGGAAGGAATGTTGGCTGAGCTTGGGTTCAATCTCACAACTTCACAGATTGCGTCGCTACCTTACTGAGCTACCGGGGCTTGGCCTGATGAGTTTATAAAACTGAACAGATGTACAGGCTGCAGATCAAACTTGTGTTGATCTGCACCATTTGAAAATGTTGAATGGCCCCTTTTCCTGTGTTGAAGCCAATATCACTGTGATTTGATGTCCATTCATAGAGATCAGTCAAGTACAAAAAACAAAGGTTTTTGTCACAGTGGCCTTTAGTCAATGGAGAAGATCAATATAGAATGAGCAACCATAATATATCATCTCTGTCAGTTTATATTTTAGTAACTTAACCCTTTCCCTCATATAGATGCTTTCTGATGCCTCTGCAGCAGAAGACTTGAAAATAAAAAGGGGAAGGATTAAAGCAAAAAGACTGTTTAATAAAAGTCTACAATAAAGTATCTACTTCAGAAAATGATAACATGGTTGCTTAATAAAAGTGCACCTTTATAAGAGGACAGTTTGTGCATGGTATTAGTACACAAGAACATAGCAACTTCCCTAGAATACTGCTTAATCCTTTCCCACATACAACAAATCTGCAGCAGACGACTTTGAAAACATAGTTACAAAAACCTGAAAAATCTCCATAAAAGATAGCGTAATTGTTAAATAAAGTTGAAAACATTGTAGCCACAGGAGAAACTACTCATCATGGGCAATTTCACCTTTGGCCACAAAGCTTTCAAAAGTCGTCTGCTGCTTAATTGCTTCCAAATGCGTCTGCAGGTGGGAAAGGGAGCGTTAACTACACTTTCCATATAATGCAATTGAATATATGATAATTTTCAAACACAAGTCAAGAGTTTGTCATGAACAAATTCCCTTTTTCCAATATTGTTATCAATAAAAAGGTTTATGCTGCCTTTCTGTTCCAGTCAAGGGTGATTTTTATTGCAGTATTGGCATTATTCATGCAGGGATCAGATGTTACTTATCTATCAGGATGGATCTATCAATAATTGATCAGTCTAAAGGTGAACAGTCACATTTTCACATTGAACCTTTCCCATGTACAACAAATATGCAGATGGCTTTGAATACATCTAGGTCCAAATAAGGAAAAGTTCTATTAATGACAGTATAATTGAATAGAATTGAAATTATTGTGGCAAATGGAGAAATTGCTCATGATAAGCCATAGCTCCTTTCAACACAATGTTTGCTAAAGTCATCTCCTGCAAACGTCCCAAATTGCAGCTACATGACAATGTGCATGAAGGAGTTTAAACCATTTTCATGATACAGGTTCATTACATTTACAGCATTTGATGAATAGACTGACTGCAGACACATTCTAATGCATCTGTAGCAGACAATTTTTGAAACTGTTGTGGCAAAAGAAGACATCATAATGAGCAATTTCTCCCTTTGCAACACTTTCAATATAATGACTCTGTCAACATATGGATACTTTCCATATTTTTGCCAAGCTCAGGCACAGGTACCAAAACATTCTTCCCATTCAGACCTTAATTAGGACATTTGTAAAAGACTAATGATGTTAGTCAAAATGTATTTTGTCAATCATTTGAAAGAATGAATGGCCAAGCTTGGATTGAAACTCATAACCTTCGACTCTTCTCATCATTACAGAGCGAGCTATCACTCTTCGAAATGATGATCTCACCAACAGGAACTTACTTGCGACCTTTCTGTGACTGTTGCACAACATTCTAACTCGGACTTGTAACATCTTTGCAAATTAAGCCACGGATTTTACCAACCTTTGATAACGTATGTAAAGTTTGCGAACTGTTTGACACTCAGATTCCATTTCAGCTAAAATTTCCATGAACAATTTCATTTTTGAAAAGTGTCACAGATGATAATATAGAAGACAAAATAATTGCAGGGTGCAATGAGAGTCAACCTTACTAAGTCATCTGACCAATTGCTACCAGTTTAAATCAAGTCTCAAATCATACAATTTGTTCAGGTCTTGAAGGTAAAAAATGGAATATTAACTATATATATAAGTCTTCAGAAAGATTCACAAGATTATCATTCTCATCAATTTTACCACAACATCAATTTACAAACAAAATAATACAGCAGCCAATATTTACCCAATAGACAATGCTAGCTAACTATATACGCCTCTGTGAATATATGGTGATAGGGGATTTTTTTTAAAAAGAAGAGAGCACTCTATCCCTTGATGGCTTACCTGAGTCTCACATGTATGCAGACGTAACTCAATAAACCCCTAAGACCCAAGATTCAGATCACATATGATATGGAAGAGCTTAATTAACAAAACAAGTTTGGTGAAGCAATATAAGTTTTTCTAAAAATAGGTCTAAAGCCAATGTCAAGGTCACAGGGTCCAACATTTTGCTACATCTATTGCAGGAAAGGTCACTGTATGTGACACAGACAACATATGCCTTGTATGAAACCATAATCACCAAAATACCAAATGTTATATCATAAAGTAAGCCTTTCCCACATACATACCCTCTCTGATGCCTCTGCAGGAGACAACTTTTGAAAACATTGTGGCAAAAGGAGAAATTGCAAACCATATATGATCAATTTAGCTTTTTTGGTACATGTTATTAATTCTATCAGAGGTTTACCATATTTAATTTAGATGTTTTCAAAGACGTCCACTGCAGATTTAATGTTTGTTGAAAAGGGTTAACCCTTTCCCTCATATAGACGCTTTCTGACGCCTCTGCAGCACACAGCTTTCTGAAAACATAGTGACAAAAGAAGAAATTGCTCAAAAAAGAAACAATTTCTTCTTTTGCCACAATGTTTTTCACTATTAGTCATAGGTTATCCATTCAATTATAGAGATTTTCTATTTTTGGACAAAATATGTTCAAAGTCGTCTGCTGCAGAATTGTTCTATGAGGGAAAGGGTTAAATTTTCTGTCACAGACAAACAGAGAGACAAACAGAGAGACAAACAAGAGAGACAAACAGAGAGACAAACACGGACAAACTTAGAATAAAAACTCCCGAAGCACGATTCCATGGACATAAAAACTAAGAAGTCAGCTTTACCCGCTTTATATATAAGAATTGATCCATCCTCAACCAATAACCAATCAATAATAGTCAATCACATGTCTCTGAATAACATCTAAATCTCATTACTGTTTTAACTTTTGCTCAGAATTCTTGATCATAGGTTGATTTTAACTGACTCATTTGGACAAAGTGAGTTTGATTGTTTGCTTGCTGCTCTTACCCTTTCCCATATACATAAACTCTGCTGCGAGCAAGTTGTAAGCAATTTTTTTCCTTTTGTCACAATGTTTCCAAAAAGTGTCTGATGAAGAGGCATCAAAAATGCATCTGTATGAGGGAAAGGGATACTTATAGTGTATTTTAAACAGAATGAAAAGAATTTACTATTTACATTTCACTTTTGAAAAGGCCTTTACATCACATCATACCTCATCATTTATACATTCAATGCATGTTCAAATTTACATAAATTAATAAATGGCTAGATTAAGGACGCACTCACTTAAACTTACTTGGTTAATTGTATTTAATTTTATTAAAATTTTACATCATGCTTTTCAATGGCTTTTTGAGAAATGCACCTGCCAAGGGAAAAGGTACAAGTTGGCATTTCTGAACAGTGTAAGTTCATATCAGCCTTTATATAAACACTCAGTTTTATATCAAGTTATATGTAAACAGTTTAGATGTTGATCAGACTGCCTGGATATACTGGCTGATCTGGACCTACACTGTTCACAAAATGCTAACTTGAACATTTCTCTATGGTACAAGTTGGTATTTCTGAACAGTGTAGGTTCAGATCAGCCTGTTTATACATATTCTCAGTTGTTATCAAGAACTGACACAAGTTGACAAAAGCTTCTAATAAATCATATGTAAGTAGTATGTGAACAGTGTATCATATACTGATCAGACTGTGTGGATATACTGGCTGATCTGAATGTACACTGTTCAAAATTTCCTGACTTGTACATTGCCCTATGGCTATGCTCAATTAACAGTGGATACATATTTATTGCTGCCAAATGTAGTCCGATGTAATCCATATTGGGGAAAGTGGTAATTGAGATCTGTATGATACAGATCAATTTAATTTATTCTTTATTTAGCATCGATCGAAAATCACCTTCTAATGCACCTGGTGAGCGTTTTGATATCTTTGTAGAAGACAACTTTTAAAAAGAAAAAGGAGGAACTGATCACAAATGAATGATTTCTCCTTTCCCCTCCTTTTTATCTACTCTATTAACCCTTTCCCATATACAAAAAATCTGTAAAAGACAACTTTGAAGCTATCTAAACAAAAATATGGAGAAATTCTTTAAAAGAAATGATTTTTATTACATAGAGTTGAAAACTGTGGCAATTTAAGGAGAAAGTGCTCATTATGAGCGGTTTTACCTTTCGCCACTTATAATATATGTTTTCAAAAGTCGTCTGCATCAAATGCATCAAAATGCGTCTTCAGATGGGAAAGGGTTAAAATAGTTGTACTTTGTTTACTTTAACCCTTTCCCCCACAAACAACGAATCTGCATCAGACGACTTTGAAAATATCCAAAGAAAAAAATTAAAATTTCCATAAATGAAGGTGTATAATTACTGAAAAAAGTTGAAAACATTGCATGGGGCAAAAGTCTTCTTCTTCTTTTGTCACATTGTTTTCAAAAGTCATCTGCTGCAAAGGCGTCAAAAAGCGTCTGTATGTGGGAAAGATTTTTCCAATAGTTCCCTACAGATGTAATCAAAGTGCAGTCTTTTCAATGTGGGAAATCACTAGATCGCCATTTGTCTCTTTCCTTCATAATCGTCCGGAATCCGCTGTGGTTGAGTGGTTAGCGTTGGGGATTTTCGAAACCGGATGTCCCGGGTTCGATCCCCAGTCGCGGCACTAGGGTCATGGTGGAGTGCCCTTGAGCAAGGCACATTTTCTAGCCTAGTACTGGTTTGTTTACCCAGGGATCATGAATAAGTGAACTGTGTCGCGGTGATATAACTGAAATATTGTTGAAAGCGGCGTAAAACCCCAATAAATAAATAAATTCATAATCTTCCCCAAATTGTGCCATTATTTGGAGTTACTCACTCAGAAGAACACAACATCTTATACTACCCCACTCTCAGGGAAAACTTTAACTTGGGACCTAAATTACGTCACCCACAAGGTAGCAAGCTACCTCTGAACTAAGGTCTCCCATACAAGAAATACCTGGTAGCCTTTGAGGATTCTTTCTCAATGTAAACCTGCATAACTTGTTATGAAAAAAATCATTATATTGGATAATTTGCTTTTCATGTTAGATTAATATCAGATAAATGGCTTCTCTCAGTTTTCTCCTTGAGACAAATATTTATTAAACATTACCATTGACATCTAACTCTTTCCCACATACATCATATCTGTAGCAGAGTACTTTGAAAACATCTCGGCAATTTTAACTACCTATGGAAAATCTCAATAATGGAAAGTTAATGTAATTATTGAATCGAGTTTTAAACAATGTTGCAAAAGGAGAATTTGCTAGTTTAATAATAGCAAATTTCTCCTTTTGCACAACATTTTCAAAAGCTGCATGCTGCGGATGGGTCGCAATGTGTTAAAGGGTTAAACATTAAAAGGTTGTTTTCTATACTGTAGCTTAACCCTTTCACTCATATAGACGCTTTCTGACGCCTCTGCAGCAGACAGCTTTTTGAAAACGTAGTGACAAAAGAAGAAATTGCTCAAAACAAGCAATTTTTCCTTTTGACACAATGTTTTCCACTTCAATAGGTTATCCATTATAGAGATTTTCTATTTTTTGACAAAATATGTTTAAAGTCATCTGCTGCAGAATTGTCGTATGAGGGAAAGGTTTAAGTATTATGACAAGTTTAAAAATTATCGATACCGAGCAAGTAATTGCTAACATCTCTAGCAGTATTGACATCAATTTACAAAATACATTCATGAACATGTTTGCTCAAGCGAGGAATTATACATCCACAAAAAAGAGGTAAATCCGATAAATCACAGAGAAGACAATTTAATCAAAATTGATGATGTTGTTCAAACACCGTACCATACCGTACCTGATTTACGGGAAAGACAATTGTTCAATAATTACCTCAACTATATGGGCAGAGGCACAAGAAAACTGACCTTTGGTGATTCCTTTAACCCTTTCCCTCATATAGACGCTTTCTGACGCCTCTGCAGCAGATGGCTTTTTGAAAACATAGTGACAAAAGAAGAAATTGCACAAAACGTGCAATTTCTTCTTTTGCCACAATGTTTTCCACTTTTTGTCAATAGGTTATCCATTCAATTATGGAGATTTTTTTGACAAAATACGTTCAAAGTCGTCTGCTGCAGAATTGTCGTATGAGGGAAAGGGTTAAACCTTTCCGACATGCAACAAATCTGCAGCAGACGACATTTAAAACATCATGGCAAACAAGTGGAAAATCTCTATAAATAAAACTAGAACTATCAAATATATTTGAAACCATTGAGGCAAAAGGAGAAGCTGTCTGCTGCAGAGGCGTAAGAACTTGTCTGTATGTGGGAAAGGGTTTTTAATTAAAGGTAATTACAATCCATGCAATAGCATATATTTGTATATTCTTATAAGTCTGGTTTTGACCTTTTGGCTTCTGTAACCAATATTGTGTAACCTATATGCCACATACCAGTATAAAGCCAGGCGTCACAGCACATAGATCTGCACAGTCTGACCTAAGGCTCTATTATATTGACTGCATGTAATGATGTACTAAACTCAAAATTCTTATCTCGATATTTCTAGAATTATTTTTGGACTCTTCAAAATGCAACGCTGTACAAGTCCAATTTAAAAGATTCTTAATTGAAAGGGTTATTAACTAGAATGGAGTGCTCCGCGGAGCACGTGTGTCAACTGCCGGGGCCTTGTCAGAATTTTTTTTATTTTTGACAGAAAAGGGGCAATAACTCTGATATAAAAATATTTGGATTATCCCCCTTTTGTGAACCAATCACACACATTGATATAAACATTTGTCAGAAGTTTCAATGTAATCCTTTGAGTAGAAAAAAAGTGACGAAAAAATGTGACGGACAGACGAAATGTGAGGAAAAAGTGTGACAGACAGACGCCGGACAAAAAAAAAAAAAGTAATCCCTAAGTGCCTACCATGTTACGCAGGTGACACAAAAACCTGGATGTCTCACATGTACAGCGAAGGAACCAGATCAGACTGAAAATTATAGGCCAAGACTGATCTGGATCTTCGCTGATTGCAAAGACCTAATGGTTGGTTTTCCTGTGAACTAGCCTCAGGCCATACAATTGACTGGAATGAGAGATGTTCAATAATTGCTAAAAATACGGTTTTATTGCATGTGTTAATGGCAAATCCATAACATTATGAGAACAAAATTTACTTTGCTGTTCCCAAAACATTCTGAAAATAGAATAGCACTTCTAAATTTGGATCTAATTAATACCTGTCTCAAGCGCTAGATTTGTTTCAATTATGTCAACAGAAGATAATTTGTTTTTGTATAACAGCTTTCAACATTCAACAAACTTACAGCAGATGATTAGGAAAATATCTTTGTTAGTGAAAGTACAATTAGTGCAAAGGGTTAAAAACATTGTGGCAAAACAAAGAATTGGTCATCATGATATTGATTTCTCCTTACCCCACAATGTTTTTAAAAGTCGTCTTCTCAGATGAATCAAAATTTTAATTTCACTTCACTTTATAAGAGGCTACATAAAATATTCAATAATTAAATTTTCATTTATAGAGATTTTCCATATTTAGCTAAGATATTTTAAAAGTTAATTGTCTGCTACATATACTTTGTATGCGGGAAAGGGTTAACAGTTTTACCTGATATAACATTTTAACCCTTTCCCTCATACAACAATTCTGTAGCAGACGACTTTGAACATATTTTGTCAAAACATAGAAAATCTCTATAATTGAATGGATAACCTATGACTAAAAGTGGAAAACATTGTGGCAAAAGAAGAAATTGCACGTTTTGTGCAATTTCTTCTTTTTGTCACTCTGTTTTCAAAAGGCTATCTTCTGCAGAGGCATCAGAAAGCGTCTATGTGAGAGAAAGGGTTAAGTTAACTTCTGAGGAAAACAAAAGAAATGATGGGTAAATTAGAAGTATAAATTGTCTACAGAATCGAAAACATAGTGAGAAAAGGAGACACTTCATCAACATGTTGAGCACGGTGTTCCATGTTTTACTGAGAGTTGTCAAAAGTCGTGCACAAGTACGTATAGGACATACAGACACTTTCTAATGCATCTGCAGGAAATGAAAGAAAAAACATTATGTGACAAAAGGAGAAGTTTCTCAAAACGAGCAATTTCTCCGTTTCCCATACTGTTTTCAACTCTTTTTCAATTATTATAATTTCATTTGCATGAATTTCCACATTTTTACAAAGACTTGTTATCAGTGGTCTGCTGCAAATTTATTGTATGTGGAAAAGAGTTAATACTGGTTTGAGATATCATTAATTTCCTGCACTACATCTGGTCCATTAGATTTTACAATCAATATGGATCAGAAAAAAAAAACCTATACCGACCACATACAACAAATCTGCAGCAGAAGACATTGTAGAATACTTCTTAGACAAATACGTCTTCATGTGGTTAGTAAAGCCGTTTAATTAATCTAGACACAGCATAACAACAGACCAATATTGCTATAGATGCTACAGATGCTAATTTATAGCTCTCTTAAATTTTTCCCACCTGCAGACACATTTTGATGCAATAGCAGCAGACGACTTTTGAAAACATTGTGGCCTTAGGTGAAATTGCTCATGATGAGCAATTTCACCTTTAGCCACAATGTTTTGCAAATCTTATGTTGTGGGTACTCAAAAGAATTATCTCACTAAGACAATTCTTTTGAGTACCAACAACATAGGGTTAGAGGATCAAATAAGGTTTTTAGAACATGTAAAACGCCCCTCATCAAGAGCTCTCAGGTTTTTGTTACTATATTTTCAGTCGTCTGCTGCAGATTTGTTGTATGAAGTAATGGATTAATATATATGTAATCAAAGGTTACATTAATAACAACACAGCAACAATTGAGTGAGACCAATACGAGAGCTTGGCGTGAAACGGTTGTAACTAAAAACCTATTTTGAAAACCCTTGTTTAGGGGCAATTTTGACCCATTTGTAAACAATGGAAATTTAGGTGCCATTGCTCAGAACGAGCAATGGCACCTAAATTTCCATTGTTTACAATGAAAAACGATTTAAAGCTTATAAAGACTTGATTGTAAGGTGATTAACCTTGATAAAAAAATAACAATTTTAGTTACAACCGTTTCACGCCAAGCCCTCGAATATTGGTACAGATACTAATATAGCACTCTCAACCCTTTCCTACTGTGGTCCGACAAAAACATGTAATGAATGAGTATTATAACACAACTATATTAGTCATGAAAAAGTAATTGTTTATGCTCATTGCAAGTAATTAAAGTTGTAGATTAAACGTTGGAAGCTTTAATAATATACATGACATGAACAAAAAATAAAGGGAAATAACTCATAAAATACTGGTTCATAAGAGTTATAGTACTTGTGCAGCTGTACTTATATATAGTTGGCAGGTCAACAGATTCCTTTTTACCAAGTTTGACATACATAAATCAAACAGTATTTCAATTTTGCTGAAGACAGACTTATGCAAACAGACAGACAAGGTTAACACAAACGGGAATGATTAAACAAGAGGGCCATATCTGGCCCTGGATTGCTCACCTTATTTAATATAACTTGGTAAATGGTCACCCAAGAAACTCTTAATTATGCCAAGTTATTTCAAAATCAGGTCTGTACTTTTGAAAAGAAGTTTTTCCTTTCTGTTGCCAGGGCAACAATAGTTCCGCATGGCATTCAATTCTTTGAACAAATTTGAAAATGGATCAGCCAAGGATTTGTTTGATTGGAGTTTTACGCCGTTTTCAACATTATTTCAGTTATAATCACGGCAACAGTTCACTTTATTCATGATACCTGGGTAAACAAACCAGAGTTAGGCTAGGAAATATGCCTTAGTTGCCCATGGGCACTCCACCATGACTGTCGCGCTGCCACTGGGGATTGAAACCGGGATGCCCTGTTCCAATTCTCTGATGCTAAACACTCCGCAAAGGAGGATTCCATCAACCGAAGGAACAATCCTGTAAAGTTTTATCACAAATGGCTAAGCAGTTTAGGAGGAGATGTCGCGGCAAAATGTAATGACAGACTGAGAGGATGACGGACAAGGCCGGTCCCAATAACTCAATCTGAGCCTCTGGTACAAGCAATTTCTCCTTTAACCACAATGTTTTAAAAAGTTGTCTGCATGTGGGAAATGAATAAACAAAAATATTTCAAGTTCCTTAGATGTAATGGTTGAACAGCAGTGAAGGGTTGTAACTAATTGCCTAGCATAAGGTCTGCAATGTCACTGAAAATGGAAGGAAGCCAATTTTATTTCGCCAAATGAAAAAAGCCATGGGAAAAAGAAATTCTTAAAGGGCTGGGCTGTTCAAATCAATGAAATTTATCAATTAAAGTTTCAAACTGAAGCTGTCTGTCTAGTTGTTAAAACATGTGTATGTCACTATGTGATACCTTAACAGCTCTGCAGATATTAACCCTTGAAAACATTAAAATCAAAACAGAAAAGTGCTCAAAACGTTACTGAAGCATTTTCTTTTTCTACAAAATGCTTTATATAATCAAGTACTATTTATCATCATCAGAAATATCATACATATTGTATCAGGTGAAAGCTGAATCCTTATTTCATTAAATTTCAATCAAGCAAGACTCCAATCAGATTGCTTAAACTGATATTTATGAGCAGCTTCTTTTGTTGAAAAGCAATTAAAACCTTTTTCCTGATAGAGACAACATTGTTACACATCATTCCTTGAATTCCCACAAACAACAACAATGCAGCAGACTACATTGAAAAATTTAAACTCTATAAATGAAAGAACAATTATCCAATTATTAAGGCTGTAAACATTGTTGCAAATGCTCAATATGAACAATTTCTCCTTTTGCCAAAGTGCTTTCAAAAAAGTGTCTACTGCAGATGGTTCAGAAAGTGTCTGTTATGTTCGAAAGGGTTAAAGTAAAAGACACAAAACAAGAAATTCTTTTTTGCTCACTGACTCTGCATCAAATGATCACTTTAAATTTTACAGATATGGTTATTTTTTCCACAGATGTTAACACAAAGCTAACAGACAACTCTTGCCCATATAGAGATTGACACATTTATTGACGCATTTTTCAAAAATACCTTTGAAAGAAGAAATTACCTCATAATAAGCAAATTCTTTTTTAACCACAATTTTTTCCAACTCCATTCAATACTTGTACTTTCATTTATGGGGATTTTCCATAGTTTAAATTTCTCTAGATATTTTTAAAGTCATCTACTGCAGATTTGTAGTATGTGGGAAAGAATTAATTAAAATATCATATTGGTTTAATAATTAAACAGGTCATTTTCCCATGGCTAGACTGAGATTTCGATCAATGCTATTCTGTTATAATATTTCATTAAAGTTACATTGAAATAATATTGAACCCTTTTGACATGGTTGCCGTAGACCATTCAATGAGAATTTTGTGAACATCAATAAATTAACACTATGACAACTTTTTAACCCTTTTCCCACATACAACAAATCTGCAGCAGACGACTTTGAATACATAGTGACAAAAAAAAGAAAATTCTCCATAAAAGATAGCTTAATTGTTAAATAAAGTTGAAAACATTGTGGCCAAAGGAGAAATTGCTCATCATGAGCAATTTCACATTTGGCCACAATCTTTTCAAAAGTCGTCTGCTGCTATTGCGTCAAAATGCAGCTATATGAGGGAAAGGGTTAACATATAAACTATAGTCAATATTCGACAATATATATTTTACACGTACTTGGCGAAACAAATAACATGAAACAGATTATATTTAATGGAGCTACAGCAAATAGATTTCCAAAAACATTGTGAGAAAATAGGACATGTACTCAATAATATATACACATCAGAGTTATTATAATCCTTTCCAACATACACAAGATTTCTTGCGCATCTGCAGCCAACCATTTTTTAAAACATTTTGGTAAAAGAAGAAATTGTTCATAATGAGCAATTTAATGAAATTATCCTTTTGCCCGAATTGTTTAAACTTTATTCAATAACTGTTCTGTTATTTAAAAAAGGAGTGTCCATATCTTTTACTGAATGCTTTTAAAGTCATCTGCTGCAGATTTGTTGTATTTGCAGATTTAAAAGGATAAATGCAGATACAGCAAATGACTTTCGAAAACAATTTTGATCCTAAAAAAACTCATCAAATTTTGAAGTTATGCATTTCCCATTTGCATAATCAACAAATATGCAGCACACAAATTTAGAGAACACCTGTTAACAAATGTAGTAAATCTCTGTAAACAAAAATATATTTTATTGAATAGAAGTAAATACAGTGTGACAAAAGCAAATCATTGCTTGTTATAAGCAATTTCTCCTTTAACTAATATATTGTCAAAAGGCGTCTATTACAAATGTGTTATCATGCATCTACAAGACTTATATTGCAGGTATAGGATGAATTTTTTTCAGATGCTTTTGGACACATTGTGCAGCAGATGACTTTTGAAAGCTTTATAAGCAATTTCTTCTTTGTCAAAGGGTTTTCAACTCTATTCAATAATTATAATTTCATTTACACATTTTTTTTAAAAAAAATGCCAAGATATTTTCAAAATCATCTGCTGTAGATTTGTTGAATGTGGGAAAGAGAAGAAACCTCTTTAAATAAACAGTTCATCACTAACATTATTTAGATGACTTATGATGCATTTGCAGCTGTAGATTGATCAGCTACATGTTGGAAAAAGGAAAATAAGTACACAATCATGATGAACAATGTCCGGATATTATATATTCACACAATTATTTCAATTTTTGTAAATAAGTACAGATCATTTTTAATACAAACTTTCCATGTTTTTGCCTAGATGTGTTCTAAGTTGTCTTTATCAGATGTGTTGTATGCAGGAAAGGGTTGCAGGTTCTTCAAAAACAAAAGCAAACAGTAACAATTCTAATCAGACTGCTGAGATATGCCAAAACTGACTTCCAAAAACACAAAAACCAAATTTTCCCACAGCAAGATTTAAAAACGCATCAAAGAAAGGATGAACATTTTCTCCCATACAGATGCATTTTGACATGCTTTTTAAAACATTGTGGTAAAAGAAACAAGAGGGCCATGATGGCCCTTGTCGCTCACCTTTTCTTTTCATTTACCAATCAATATGGCTTGAAGTATTCTCATAGATGGGTAACCCAAGTTAAACATTTCTACAATTCTTTTTGGAAAATGGCCACATACTCTTGGTGATTGATTGTTTGGTGTTTAAGCTGCTTTTTACAATTTTTCAGTTATATCACTCAGCACTTCCTGTGATAGTTACCAGTATTTCTGATCCATTTATCCTGACACCAGCTGAAGTCAGTCGTAATGCTAACAGCGCAACCCTGAGCACCATGCAAGGACGGCAGCCATTAGTACCATGTTTAAAGTCTTTGGTATAACCCAGTTGGGGTTACAGCCCATGACCTCCCGCACCCGAGGCGGACGCTCTTCCACTATTCCACCAAGGCGGCCTTCTTTAGGAGAAGAAGATTTTAAAAGTATACTCTATAGCCATATAAGGCAAAACAGCCCCGACCCTGGCGACTGTAACGCTTTTCGACCAATCAAGATGGCTTGGAGGAATCAGTTAGGAGTCCACACAAGGAACCTTTCTACAAAATTATTTGGAAATTGGCCAAAAACGTTTGGAGAAGAAGATTTTTAAAGTTTAAAGAGGGTCACCAGAGGAACATACTAAAAAATAATTCGGAAAATGGCAAGATACTTTATGACAAGAAGGTTTTTAAAGTTTTCACTATATATATATATATATATATATATATATATATATAAGGCCAAACAGCCCCACCCCCTGGTGGCTACGTTTTTTGACAAATCAAAATGGCTTAAAGGAATCTGATAGAGGGTCACCCAAGGATCTTTTCTAAAAAAGTATTTGGAAAGCGGCCACATACTATTGGAAAAAAAGATTTTTTGTGTTTTTTAACAATAGCCATTATAGAGGTAAAACAGCCTGCGCACCCCCTAGCAGCCATTTTATTTTTACCAAATAACATGGCAGTAATTTAAAAGGCTCACACAAGGAAAATACAAAATTATATGAAAATTGACCAACCGGTTTGGAGGAGAATATTTTTTTAGTTGCATGATGGACACCAGAATTCTGAATGAATAACAAAAAATGTTGAAGGAATTATGGTAAGGACATTGAGAGGAAGGCTTCTGTAAAGTTTTATCCAAATTGATCAACTGGTTGTAACAGAGGAGATGATGTTGAAACACGACGGACTGACAAAAGACGCTGGACAAAAGGTGATCACAATAACTCACCATGAGCACAGACTGGCTCAGGTGACTATATTTTCTTTATTTTACCTACATTTTTTTAAAGGTATATGCTGCAGATTCTATCTTACATTGGAAAGGGTTAAGATATATAATCTATTATTGATGTATGACAAAATAACAATAATTATTCTACATATTTATATAAACTGATTTCCCATAGGAAAGAATTAGTATTTGTACAGATAAAAATGTCTTAAACCCTTAAATTTCCCACATACAACAATCTGCCGCAAATGATTTTAAAACATCTACATAAATAAAAAAATCTATACAAATGAAAGTAAAATAAATAAATAGAGTAGAAAACATCAAGCCATAAGTTGAAACTGCTAATAATGAGCAATTCTTCCTTTTGCCATAATGTTTTCAAAATTTGTCAGCTGTAGATGCGTCTACAAGTGGGAAAGGGCTACAATGGAATGTCAAGTGTCAAATTTTTATAATTATTAAACTAATATTCCCTTCTTAATACAGATAAAGTTGCGTCTCCAGAGCAGATAGTACATTTTGATAACATAGTGGGAAAGGGAGCCATTTCATACAAAAGTTTCTTAACTATTTGAATAGTAACTTGCAATGTCTTTGTAAAAACTGTGCTCCATTAAACCAAATATTTGTCAATGAAAACAGCATATCTCACATATGTTGACGCATCTGCAGCAGATGACTTTTGAAAACATTTTTACAAAAGGAGAAATTGCTGATCAATATCTCCATTCGCCACAATGTTTTCATCTTATTTTAACCCTTTCCCACATATAGCAAATCTGTAGCAAACATCTTTGAAAATGTCTACTAAAAAAAATGGAAAATCTCTATAATTGTAGGTATAATTACTGAAAAAAGTTAAAAACATTGTGGCAAAAGGAGAAATTGCTTGTTTTGAAGTCGTCTTCTGCAGATGCGTTGAAATGCGTCTATAGGTGGGAAAGGGTTAAGTAATTTAACCTTAATCTATGGGCGTTTACCATTTTTTGCCAACATACTTACAAAGTCATCTCCTGCTGATTTGTTGCATGTCGGAAGGGGATAATAATAGAGTTTAGTTTTATTGGGGTTTTTACGCCACTTTCAACATTATTTCAGTTATATCACGGCGACAGTTCACTTATTCATGATCCCTGGGTGAACAAACCCAGTACTAGGCTAGAAAATGTGCCTTGCCTAAGGGCACTCCACCATGAACGTCGTGCCGTGACTGGGGATCAAACCCAGGACACCCGGTTTCAAATCCCCGACGCTTAAACCACTCGACCACGGCGGATTCCTGGATAATTATAAAGACTTGCCAAGTTTCTGCCCAGATGTTTACAAAGTCTTCTGCTGCAGAAATGTTGTATGTTATCATGGTATGTATTTCATCATCATTGGAAGTATTGTTGCAAACATAAGATGTTACCACAACTTGATCTTAACCTTTAGAACTTATCAATTCAATGACGCAAACAGTTGGTAAGTTAGAACGGACCTCCTTATTCAGTAAATGGTCAAGGCTTATAACCCTTTCCCACTTTTAGACACATTCTGATGCATCTGCTGCAGAAGACTTTTGAAAACGCTGCTCAAAACGAGCAATTACTCCATTTGCCATTATATTTTCAACTTTTTTCAGTAATGATACCATCATTTGTAGATATTTTCCATGTTTTTGTAGAAAATCTCTATAATTGAATGGGTAACCTATGACTAAAAGTGGAACACATTGTGGCAAAAGGAGCAATTACTCGTTTCTAATCTTTTGTCACCATGTTTTCAAAATGCCGTCTGCTGCAGAGACATCAGAAAGCGTCTATATGTGGACAAGGGTTAAAAATACACTAAAGGTCTGTTTTTTTACCTGACTTGACCCATATGTAACAGATAATCTAATGATAGATGTTTGCAAAACACTTGAAATTGATCAGGTACAATCGGTGAAGGAGTCTATACCCGACTCATTAATCATGCTTATCATTATCGTGTTATATAAGATCATTTGTAGATTTCCCATATTTGTATTGAACTTCCGACCCTTGCCTTAACAGAAATGATTTGATACACTGACTGAAGTGAACATTTTTAAAATCTTGTAGAATTTCAGAAGTAACAAGTGGCTAAAAACAGCCATTTCTCCTTAACCCACAATATTTCAACTCGGAGTTACTAAGGCTTTTTTTACATTATATGATATTGTGTAATGTATGTGTTAAACACTTCATGACATGCTCATAATGAGCAATTTTTGCATTTGCCACAATATTTTGAAATCTACTTTAAATTCTAAACCCCTATTTCTCAAGTGTTATATTTTCAAAAATTTCAAATCATATTGTTAACTCATTCGCACATTCAGAAGCGTTCTGTCGCCTCTACAGCCAACAACTTATGAAAACATTGTGGCAAAAGGAGAAATTGCTCATGATGAGCAATTTCTCCTTTTGCCACAATGTTTTCACATTTATTCAATGATTATTCTTTCATGTATTGAAAGTTACCATACTTCTGCCACAATGGTTTTAAGTTTGTCGATATGCTGTAGATTTGTTATATGTGGGAAAGGGCTAAATTCTATTTTATTATTTTATAATCATATCTTTTTTTACAATACATAATATTAGTTACTATATGTTTTTAAAGAGGTGATCAGGGCAAGGCTTTGATGTACTATTTTTTATAGAAGAACCCTTTCCCTGATTATAACAATTCTGCAGTAGTTGACAAATTGCAAAAATAGTGAAAACCTCTTTAAATGAAAGGATGGTAATTGAGAATTAAAGAGATAAAAAACATTGTGTCAAAAAGGGAATTAAATCACTCAATATGAGCAATTTTTCCTTTTGCCATAATGTTTTCAAAAAAACATCAGTTCAGAAGCAGCAGGTAATCCAAATTGTGTTTCCAAGTGGGAGAGGGTTAACCCTTTCCCACATACAACTAAATTGCAGCAGACGACTTTGAACATATTTTGTCAAAATATGGAAAATCTCTATTATAATTAAATGGATAACCAATGACTATAAGTGGAAAACATTGTGGCCAAAGGAGAAATTGCTCATGATGAGCAATATTTCACCTTTGGCCACAATGTTTTCAATTGCGTTAAAATGCGTCTGCAGGTGGGAAAGGGCCTTTCCCTTAGTAACATACAAAACATCTGCAGCGGGCAATTTAGCTTTGAAAAACATCTTGGGTGAAATTTGAAAAATTTCTATAATTATGATCAAAAGTATAATAAATTGAAAAGAGTTGAAAACATTGTGACAAAAGGAGAAATTGCTGGGTATGAGCAATTTCTTCTTTTGTCACAATGTTTTCAACAGTCGTCTGCTGCAAAGACGTCAGAAATCATCTGTATGTGCGATAGGGTTAAGCAATAAGGTAACTGTAGGTGGCAGTGCAAATATCACCTAGACTAGGTAGGTGACATGACTCACCTTTTTGTAATACATCTTGTTTTTTTACAAACTTTATCAGACAATAATTAAGAAAAATGGCTCAAAATCTGTCAAGCTGGATTGGAATTTTATACAAATACTATTTACACAGTCCTTTTATTCTTTTTTTTTAAAATCGATCTTGACCCAAACGGGCCATCTTAAACCCAGTGAGTTTCTCATACCCACATATGCATTTTGACACATTTGCAGTAGACGTCATTTGAAAACATTGCAGCAAAGGGAACAAGAGTTCCAAAGTGTCACAAAATATACCTGTCAGGGATGCATAACTCATGAACAACTCAAAAGATGTGTTTAATTTTTTTGTGGCAACCAATGTTTTATGCCCTCCAAGTTTGGATAAGAACTGTTGAATTAAAAGATAAGACAATGTCAGAGTATTTTGCAATTTTTTGATAATTCATGGGCCGTAATCCAAAAGTGCCTTCGGTGGTTTGGCTGGTTATCGGAAGCAGCCCAGATATTATGCCTATAAAAACATGTTCAACAAGATTGGTAAAAATTAGATGACAACTGAACCACTCATACAGTGGACAAGGCTAATTAGGCCAATATTTAAAATTTGAAGAGGCATAATCTAAAGTGCCTCTGGTGATTTAATTGGCCTAGAAATTATGCCAACAAACACGTACTCAACATGTGAGGTGTCAAGGTCAGATGAAAGCTATTTGATACAGCCCTCTTGCCGCCACAAGTTGCAGGTGCTCCCGTCATACAGGCATGTAGAAAGAGAAGTTACTTATTGTAAGCCATATAATTGTAGTTTTTTTCAGAAGTTGCATAAAACCTTTACCACATTCAACAAATCTGCACCAGACGACTTTGAAAACATCTAAACAAACATTTGGAAATTCTCTATAAACGAAAAGTATAATCATTTTATAGAGTTGAAAACATTTTGGCAAAAGGAAAATTTGCTCATCATGAGCAATTTCTTCTTTTGCCTCAACGTTTATAAAAAGTCTTCTGTTGTGTCAAAAAGCGTCTTCATGAGAGAAAGGGTTAAATCTCATCTGATTCAGGGAATGGAACGAAAAAAAAGAAAAAAAGATGCTGCAGTTTTTAATAATACGTAGTCAAACATTGAAACTTTGTGATCATCCTAAAATCTTTATTCTTGCCCTTTTCCGCAGATGGCTTTGTATTAGCAGGCAACTGAGAAATTTTCTGATCTCTAAAGATTCATATTAATAAGTTCTTGGGAGGGTTACGTTCTCTTTAGTGCCTTGGCTCAGAATTTTGGATACATGGAGTCTAGACATTATTGTGTTGATAAATCTTTCTAAATAATTGTTCAATATGATACAAGCAATATTATCCCTTTCCTGCAAACAAAAATTGTAAACAGAGGACTTTGCAAACACCTAGGATGAAATGTGGAAAATCTTTGTAAATGATTGTATAATTATGGGATAGAGTTGAAAACATTGAGGTAAAAGGAGAAATTGCCAACCATGAGCAATTATCATTCAGACAAACATTCTGAAAAATGTTTAAGCCGCTGAAGCAAAAAATGCGGCCTACAAAGTGTTTTCAATATTTTCCTTCAATTTGGCTTAGTGACCTAGTTTTTGACCCGGCATGACCCGTATTCGCACTTGTCCAAGATATCATTAGATAAACATTTTGACCATTTCAAGCTGCTGTAGCAAAAAATGTGGCTTCTACAGTGTTAACAAGATTTCCATCAATTTGGCCTAGTGACCTCGTTTCTAACCCAATATGACCCATATTGGAACTTGACCTAGATATCTTAAAGACAAACATTCTGAAAAATGAAAAAAATTCATGCGGCCTCTAGAGTGTTAACAAGATTTCCCTTCAATTTGACCTAGTGACTTATATTTTGACCCGACACGACCCAAGTTCGAACTTGTCATCAATAATATCAAGAAATACATTCTGATAAAGTTTAAACATGCTAAAATTGAAAATGTGGCCTCCAGAGTGTTAACAAGAGTTTCCTTCAATTTAACCTAGTGACCTAGTTTTTGACCACATATGGCTCAATTTCGGAGATTTCCAAGATTCGATGTAGATGAATGTTCTGATAAACTTTCATGAAGATCAGATTCAAAATGTAGCCTGTAGATTGTTAACAATGCAATTGTTGACCATGGGCAACGGACGACTCATGATGTGATCACAGGTAAACACTTCAGTTATTTGGGTAACAGATATTCATTCATTACCATGGCTATCAATTAGTGGCCCTTGATTGCTCATATGAGTTAAGTCAAGTTCATTTTGCAGTCAGGTAAGCAAACTCTGTTGTAACAAGATTCTCTTCAAGTTGGCCTAGTGAACTTGTTTTTGACCTGACATGACTTTTTTTGAACTTGGCATAGATATCATCAAGACAATTCTTCTGACAAAATTTCAACAGGCTCAAATTAAAAATACTGCTTTCAGAGTGTTAACAATATTTCCCTTCAATTTCACCTAGTGACATAGCTTTTGTCTGGACATGGCCCATATTCGAAATTGGCCTAGCCAAAGACCTAATAACAATTAGGTCTTTGGCCTGGCTATTGTCAAGACAAACATTATGACAAAGATTCATGCTGCTGAAGCAAAAACTTATTCCCTAGCTGTTAACAAGATATTTCTCAAATTGATATATTTACTGTATTTGACCGGACATGCCCTGTATAAGAACTTATTAATTAGTCTGACAAGATTTCAACATGCTCTAGTTAAAAATGGTACCTCCAGAGTGTTAACCAGATTTTAAATCAATTTGGCCTAGTGACCTAGTTCTTCACCTGATATGACCCATATTTGAACTTGGTCTAGATATCATCAAGACAAACATTCTTTCAAAAGATTTAAGCTCCTGAAGCATAAAAATGTTATCATCAAGACATTTATTCTGACAAAATGTTCATTAAGTGGACATGATCTATATAAGAACTTAACCTAGATATCATTAAGACATCTAATCTGACAAACTTTCATCATGCTCGAGTTAAAAATGCGGCCTCCAAAGTGTTAACAATTTTTTCCTACATTTTGACAGTGTGACCTAGTTTTTCACCAGACATGACCCATATTTGTTCTTGGCCTAGATACCAACAAGATTTGTTCCTACATTTTGAGTGTGACCTAGTTTTTCACCAGACATGACCCATATTTGTACTTGGCCTAGATACCAACAAGACAAACATCCTGACAAAGTTTTAAGCTGCTGAAGCAAAAAATGCTCTCAAATTTGGCCTAGTGACCTAGCTTAATTTGACTGGACATGACCTATACCTGAACATAGCCTAAATATCATCAAGACATTTATTCTGAAAAGTTTCAACATGCTCAAGTTAAAAATAAGGCTTCCTGAGTGTTAACAAGATTACTTCTACAATTTGGCCTATTGACCTAGTTTTTGAATGAATGTATATTGTTTTATGGCGCATCGACAGCTAAGGTCATTTAGCGCGCATTTAAATTTTATTATTCATGTTCCCTGGGTGAACAAACTAGTTTTTGACCTGATATATTACCCATATTCGAACTTGGCCTAGAAATCAGCAAGAAAAACAAATTGAACAAGAGATGTTTGTCAAACATTATGCCCCCCCGAGCGCCATGTTGTCAGGAATATTAGGACAATTGAGTAAAATTTGCATGGACCGAAATGCCAGTTGATTTGTCATTTCACATTGGATGTCTATGAGTCAGGTTTAAGATTATGAACAATGTTCATTCAAAGTTTGAGGATAGTAGGTACAGTTCTTAATCCCATTGTAATGATGACTGATATTTTCAGATATTATGTATCCTCCAAGTTAGGCACTGTTGAGTTATCACTCAGACAAGCTTAACAAAGGTTTTTGTGTTCAAGGTCACTGTGACCTTGACCTTTGACCAAATGACCTCAAAATAAATAGGGTTCATCTACTGGTCAGGCCCAACCTCCAAGTCAACTTTGAGTACCATAGGTCCAGGCAATGTTGAGTTATCACTCGGACAAGCTTAAAAAGGGTTTTTGTGTTAAAGGTCACTGTGACCTTGACCTTTGACCCAATGACCTCAAAATAAATAGGGTTCATCTACTGGTCAGGCCCAACGTCCAAGTCAACTTTGAGTACCATAGGTCCAGGCATTGTTGAGTTATCACTCGGACAAGCTTAAAAAGAGGTTTTGTGTTCAAGGTCACTGTGACCTTGACCTTTGACCCAATGACCTCAAAATAAATAGGGTTCATCAACTGGTCAGGCCCAACCTCCAAGTCAACTTTGAGAACCATAGATCAAGGCAATATTGAGTTATCACTCGGACAAGCTTAAAAAGGGTTTTTGTGTTCAAGGTCACTGTGACCTTGACATTTGACCCAATGACCTCAAAATAAATAGGGTTCGGTCCAGGCATTGTTGAGTTATCACTTGGACAAGCTTAAAAAAGGTTTTTGTGTTCAAGGTCACTGTGACCTTGACCTTTGACCCAATGACCTCAAAATAAATAGGGTTCGTCTACTGGTCAGGCCCAACCTCCAAGTCAAGTTTGAGGACCATAGATCCAGGCATTGTTGAGTTATCACTCGGACAAGCTTAAAAAGGGGTTTTGTGTTCAAGGTCACTGTGACGTTGACCTTTGACCCAATGACCTCAAAATAAATAAGGTTCATCTACTGGTCAGACCCAACCTTCAAGTCAAGTTTGAGGACCATAGGTCCAGGCAATGTTGAGTTATCACTCGGACAAGCTTAAAAAGGGTTTTTGTGTTCAAGGTCACTGTGACCTTGACCTTTGACCCAATGACCTAAAAATAAAAAGAGTTCATCTACTGGTCAGGCCCAACCTCCAAGTCAACTTTGAGTACCATAGGTCCAGGCAATGTTGAGTTATCACTCGGACAAGCTTAAAAAGGGTTTTTGTGTTAAAGGTCACTGTGACCTTGACCTTTGACCCAATGACCTCAAAATAAATAGGGTTCATCTACTGGTCAGGCCCAACGTCCAAGTCAACTTTGAGTACCATAGGTCCAGGCATTGTTGAGTTATCACTCGGACAAGCTTAAAAAGAGGTTTTGTGTTCAAGGTCACTGTGACCTTGACCTTTGACCCAATGACCTCAAAATAAATAGGGTTCATCAACTGGTCAGGCCCAACCTCCAAGTCAACTTTGAGAACCATAGATCAAGGCAATATTGAGTTATCACTCGGACAAGCTTAAAAAGGGTTTTTGTGTTCAAGGTCACTGTGACCTTGACATTTGACCCAATGACCTCAAAATAAATAGGGTTCGGTCCAGGCATTGTTGAGTTATCACTTGGACAAGCTTAAAAAAGGTTTTTGTGTTCAAGGTCACTGTGACCTTGACCTTTGACCCAATGACCTCAAAATAAATAGGGTTCGTCTACTGGTCAGGCCCAACCTCCAAGTCAAGTTTGAGGACCATAGATCCAGGCATTGTTGAGTTATCACTCGGACAAGCTTAAAAAGGGGTTTTGTGTTCAAGGTCACTGTGACGTTGACCTTTGACCCAATGACCTCAAAATAAATAAGGTTCATCTACTGGTCAGACCCAACCTTCAAGTCAAGTTTGAGGACCATAGGTCCAGGCAATGTTGAGTTATCACTCGGACAAGCTTAAAAAGGGTTTTTGTGTTCAAGGTCACTGTGACCTTGACCTTTGACCCAATGACCTAAAAATAAAAAGAGTTCATCTACTGGTCAGGCCCAACCTCCAAGTTAAGTTTGAGGACCATAGGTCCAGGCAATGTTGAGTTATCACTTGGACAAGCTTAAAAAGGGTTTTTGTGTTCAAGGTCACTGTGACCTTGACCTTTGACCCAATGACCTCAAAATAAATAGGGTTCATCTCCTGGTCAGGCCCAACTTCCAAGTCAAGTTTGAGGACCATAGGTCCAGGCATTGTTGAGTTATCACTCGGACAAGCTTTGGTCTACAGACGGACCGACGGACTGACCGACCGACCGACAGACATGTGCAAAGCAATATACCCCTCTTCTTCGAAGGGGGCATAATAATTTTCATGAAGATTAGATGAAATTAAGTCATAAGCAAATTGATGACGACCGACAACAATCCATGACAAAACAAGACGAAAGGCAGTTCACAAAAACTCACCACTAAAATTGAAAATGTGGCTTCCAGAGCAAGATTTTCCTTCAATTTAACCTAGTGACCTAGTTTTTGACCTAATATGGCTCAATTTCGGATGCAAAATGTAGCCTGTAGATTGTTAACAAGGCAATTGTTGACCATGGACAACGGACGACGCATGATGCACGAGGGACGAACGCCGGACAAAATGTGATCACTGAGGTAAAAATTAATGCACAAAATTTCAGCAGGCAACTTTGAAAACATCTATAAATGGTATTTAACCCTTTCCCTCATATAGACGCTTTCTGTCGCCTCTGCAGCACACGGCTTTTTGAAAACATAGTGACAAAAGAAGAAATTGCACAAAACGTGCAATTTCTTCTTTTGCCACAATGTTTTCCACTTTTTGTCATAGGTTATCCATTCAATTATGGAGATTTTCTATGTTTTGACAAAATACGTGCAAAGTCGTTATGTTTCAAAACATCATCTGGTGGAGATGCATCCAAAACGTACCAGCATGTGGGAAAGGGTTTTCAAAATGCGATTTCTCGCAATATTTTCAGAATTCATCAACTACCAACACCGTACGTCAAAAGTCATTTATAGCAGGGATCGAAAGCATTGATTTGAAAAGATTACAAGTTAACCCTTTCCCACATACAACAAAACTGCAGCAGACATTTTTAAAATCATAACCAAAAAAAACTGGAAACTCCCTTTAAATGAAAGTACAATAATTGAATAGAGTTGAAAACATAGTGCGAAAAGAAGAAATTTTGTCACTATGTTTTCAAAAAGCCGTCTGCTGCAGAGGCGTCAGAAAGCGTCTATATTAGGGAAATTGTTAAAAAAGTGTTATCTATAAAAGATAAGAAAAAAGTAGATCAAAATTAAATTGGGTAAAATAAACAGGGCAAAGATCCCTTGGCATTCAGTAATAACCAATTAACTGCTATGTAAGTTTATATACTCTTCATAACTTAAATGTCTGAATAAAAAATGTAACGCAAAAAACGGACATATTGATACTTAAAGTCCCCTTACAACAATTCAATAGCAGAAGACTTCGAAAACCTATAGGCAAAATTATTGAAGAATTTCTATTACAGAAAGTATAATTATTGAGTTGAAAACATTCTGGCAAACGGGAACATTGCTCGCTTTGAACAGTGTCCCCTTTTGAAACAATGTTTTCAAAAAGCTGTCTGCTGCATTAGTCATCGATCATAATGTGTCTGTCTGTATAGGAAAGGGTTAAATTATGCACATACATCAACATTTGAGTGCCCAAACAGGAGAACCTTACTACAGGATATAGGCGATCGACCCTCTATAGTTGGTTTTTATAATAAAACATCATTGGCTCATTTTCTCCATTTCTAACAATGTTTCAAAAGCCAATCATATCTGCTGAGACATCGGAAGTAAGTGTCTCTATGAAGGTAAGTGTTAGGGTCTATATTTCATTTAAAATGTATTTCATTGGTAAAACTATTAAGATATAATAATCATAAATGATTGTATATATTATAAGTAGAGGGTCAATCAAATTATTGCAGTTCTTCAACCCTTTCCAACCTATAGACGCATTCTGATGCATATGCAGCAGATGAATTTTGTAAATATTGTGACAAAATATTGTTCTCAAAACAAGCAGTGAATTTCTCCTTTTGCCACATAATGTTTCAAAAAAATTTCCAGTAATCATATACGGTATCTACAATTATTTTCCATATTTATGAGTAGATATTTTCAAAATCGTCATCTGCAGATTTTCTATATGTGGGAAAGGGTTAACCTTTTACCTAGAATGAAGGAAACTTCTAACGAAATGTATACTTAAGTATCTAGAAACTTGCATTATTTTGAAAATGTTTAAGAAAAACTTCATAGAAAAAAGAGAGAACGCTCATTGTGAGTGCTTTCTCTTTTCCACAATTTATTGCAAAATATAATCTATTAAAGAGGCATTAACCCTTTTCCACATACAACACACCTGCAGAGCAGCGTTGGCATTGAAATGATCAAAGCAAAAGTGTCAAAAATATAGATAAATGAAAATTATATTCATTGAATAGAGATAAAAACATTGTTTTCAACTATGTTTTAATACGAAATTCCAACTTTTCAAATCTTGCAGCACAAAATATATTTAATATAGCTTTTTCCTTTCCACAAAGACAAATTATTTTAACTCCAGGACTGGTGTTTTAGGTAAGTTCTCCTTTTTTCCAAAATATTTACAATAGTTGTCTGCTGTCAAGGATCAATAACCGATATATCCAATAAAAGTATACAGGGGTGGGGAAAAAAATCATTAAAATGCATGAGCCTTACATGTCTAGCCATTTTGAGTTTTATTGACTCTTCATAACGCAACAGATAAATGAAAATTCAGCGTACTAAGAGTTGGACTTCCCTTCTAGATTTCTGGCAGAAGACACATTTAACCCTTTCCCACTTGTAGACGTATTTCAACGCATTTGCAGACGATTTTTGAAAGCACTGTAGCAAACAGAGAAATTTCACCATTTGCCACAATGTTTTCAACTCTTTTCAATGATTGTACTTTCTTTTATATAGATTTATCATATAATTTTGTCAAGACGTTTTTAAAGTAGTCTGCTGCAGATTTGTTGTATGTGGGAAAGGATTAATATCTCTATATAAATAACAGATACCTGCCGCAGACAGTGAAGATTCTGGTTTGACGGTTGATATTTAAAGGATCACCTAAATCTGCACTGTTAATGCAGATGCAATAAAAAAGACCCTAAACTGTTTGATGCGGCTCGTGTAAATGTATGGCAAGTTTTCACATATTAACCCTTTCCCTCAAATAGATGCTTTTTGACGCCTCTGCAGCAGTCAGCTTTTTGAAAACATAATGACAAAAGAAGAAATTGCTCAAAACGAGCAATTTCTCCTTTTGTCACAATGTTTTTCCACTTTTAGTCATAGGTTATCCATTCAATTATAGAGATTTTCCATTATTTGACAAAATATGTTCAAAGTCGTCTGCTGCAGAATTGTCGTATGAGGGAAAGGGTTAATGCTCAAATTTGCATAATGAAAGAATTGAACATTTTCCCACACACAAGAATTTACCCAGCTGGTACAGGCAAAAGTATTGCAAATCGCCTATGTTAATGCAAGTGCATGTATGATTATTAACCCTTTCCCTCATATAGACGCTTTCTGATGCATCTGCAGCAGACAGCTTTTTGAAAACATAGTGACAAAAGAAGAAATTGCACAAAACGTGCAATTTCTCCTTTTGCCACAATGTTTTCCACTTTTTGTCATAGGTTATCCATTCAATTATAGAGATTTTCTATGTTTTGACAAAATACGTTCAAAGTCGTCTGCTGCAGAATTGTCGTGTGAGGAAAAGGGTTAACCAGTACTTGTACTACTACCAGTATTATTCATACTGACAACGATGCAACAGTCGTAATGCTATCCCTGCCACCCTGGGTGGCAAGGAGGAAAGCCATTCCTACCATGTTTAACCCTTTCCCACCTGCAGACACATTTTGACGCAATAGCAGCAGACGACTTTTGAAAACATTGTGTCCAAAGGTGAAATTGCTCATGATGAGCAATTTCTCCTTTGACCACAATTGTTTTAACTTTATTTTTAAAACAATTAAATTATCTTTTATGGAGATTTTTCCGGTTTTTGTCACCATGTTTTCAAAGTCGTCTGCTGCAGATTTGCTGTATGTGGGAAAGGGTTAAAGGTCATTGGTATGACCCGTCCGAGGATCAAACCCTGGTCTCCTGCTCCTAAGGTAGATGCTCTAACCACTTAACACCACAGAGACAGTGGATATGCCGAGTTCAAACCTATATCCCTTTTTGGAACAGAGCGAGACTCCATTAGCAACAACATTAACCCTTTCCCACATATAGGCTCTTTCTGACACCTCTGCAGCAGATAGATTATGAAAACATTGTGGCAAATGATGCAATTTTTTCCATTTACCATTTATATTCTCATTAACAGAGATTTTTCATATTTTTGCCAATATGTTTTCAAATTCATCTGCTGCAGATTTGTTGTAATTTTGTTGGAATTAACAACAGTTAAAATTGATGTTGGCTGCAGATGTGTTAGACTGGGTCTGCAGGTGGGAAAGGGTTAACCCTTTTCCTCATACAACAATTCTGCAGCAGATGACTTTGAACATATTTTGTCAAAAAATAGAAAATCTTTAAATTGAATGGATAACCTATGATTAAAAGTGGAAAACATGGTGGCAAAAGGAGAAATTGCTTGTTTTGAGCAATTTCTTATTTTGTCGCTATGTTTTCACAAAGCCGTCTGCTGCAGAGGCTTCAGAAAGCATCTATATGAGGGAAAGGGTTAAGGTTTTATTGTCTACCCTATTTGATGCCTCATTTATAATTATATATTGACATACAATTAGTGATACTATATTTCTATATTTTGTCAGGAGATGCAATTGGGTCTGTACAACATTATCTTTTCCCACATACAACAAATCTGCATCATACGACTTTGAAAACATCAAAACAAACATACAGAATTTTTCTATAAAAAGAAGTATAACTTATAAATTGAGTTAAAAAATTGTGGTAAAAGGTGAAAACTGCTCATCAATTCCAACTTTTGCCACAATATAATTAAAAGCCATCGGCTGCAGATGCATCAAAAAGTGTCTGCAAGTGGGAAAAGGATGAAGGCAGACAGTGAAGACTCTGTTTAGACACCATGCAAGTAGCCAGAACAGGTAAAATCTTGATAAAACAAATCTACCAAAATCAACAATGAATGAACATTATCCCTAATAATTAACCCTTTACCACATAAAGATGCTTTCTGACACCTATGCAGCAAACAATTTTTGAAAATATTGCGACAAGAGGAGAAATTGCTCACACGAGCAATATCGCCTTTTTGCCACAATTTTTCCAACTTCTTTCAGTAATTATAATTCCTTCATTTATAAAGATTTTCCTTGTTTTGGCAGAGATGTTTTTAAGTCATCTGCTGAAGATTTGTTGTATGTGGGAAAGAGTCAAGGCTTCTTTATATACATCAACAGCAAAATTTATTTGGAAATATTGTTGAAAGCAGAGAACGAAAAAGTTATTCCTGTTCTGCCATCCATGTTGAAAGCGGCGTAAAACCCCAATAAATAAATAAAATAAATTTTCTGCCATCCCTTAGCCCTGTTATGAAAATATATTTCCAAAGTTCCAACTGTATGTATTTTTTTTTTATATTACTCAAAAGCAGGTTTCTATAAAGTATTATATCATTACGGCAATTGATAAAGCTAATTGGTTACAATCCAACATACAATCTGCTGTGAAAGACTAAAAGTATCAAGACAAAAACAAGGAAAATTTCTACACAGGAATAAATCATTATTTAGAAGAGTTGAAAGAATTGTGGCAATTAAAGTAGTCTACTGCAGATGAATCAAAATGAGTCTGTATGTCAGAAAGTGTTGATGAATTTATACCCACTGTAAATAATTATCCCTCACAACAAGTCCTTTTTACGACCCTGTATCAACTGATAACACCCCACTTCATCTAAAACACAAGAGCCGTAAAACAGAAGAATAAATATTACCTGGTGATAACAGATCAAATTCCACGTCGTTTGTATCCTAAATCATTGACAAAATTTGATCTATATTCAAGTAGATATTTCTTTTTAAGCTCAAACACAGGTAAATGTTCCTTTAAATTACTGGCCCCACTTTGTAAATAGAACCAAATAGGCCTGAATAGCATTCACACGATATCACAAAAAAAAATCTTGCATATTTGTTTAATTCTATTTTCATTTTCAATTATTACTGAAATGTTAACAAACACAGATCAGAATAAAATGAGTTTCACTTAATGCTTATCAAACACTAGTTATAAATATCCAGAGGGACTTTTTTGGGCGTTGAGACCCATCAATAGGGACTTATATTATGGAGTGCAGTATATGGATATCTAACATCTATCCTTCATTGTCATTAACATGTATTCCAATAGCCAGTCGTTCAACACTCACCAATTCACACCTATCAGACACATTATAAAAACTTATAAAATAGTTGGTGATCAATAATTATTATTGATCAATGATTATTTCATTGTTAATTTATTTCTTTTCTGATTGTTACTTTAAGATATATATCTTTCTTACATGTATTATGTATACATGTATATTGTTTTGAATAAATGAAAAAAAAATATATATTTCTTTTGAATTGATTATTTTTGCAAAATTACTAAAAAATATGGGGAAAAGGGAGTTATCAATCCCTTTGGTCCAAAACAATAAATAAGAATTAATCAAGCAATCTCAACCTTTTCCTAACTTATCAACTTTGGACATTTTGAAAACATGATTAAAAGATATTTCAAATTTGCATAAAAACTGTTATCAGCCCTAAAGTATAAGAAGTATTATCACATATACATGTACTTCCAAGTTTCAAGATATTTACCATTTTCCTCATACAACATGTTTGCAGCAGATGAATGGGCACTTAAAAGCAAAAATATTGAAAATCTCTTTAACCCTTTCCCTCATACAACAATTCTGCAGCAGACGACTTTGAATGTATTTTGTCTTGAATGGATAACCTATGACGTGCAATTTCTTCTTTTGTCACTATGTTTTCAAAAAGCCGTCTGCTGCAGAGGCGTCAGAAAGCGTCTATATGAGGGAAAGGGTTAATTAAATGAAACAATAATTGAATAGAGTACGTTGAAAACATGGTGACAAAATGAGAAATTGCTTGTTTTGAGTAATTTCTTTTGTCATCATGTTTTTCAAAAAAGCTGTCTGTTACAGAGGCGTCAACAAGCGTCTATATGAGGGAAAGGGTTAAGTAACAAATATGGGTAAAAGTTAAATCTGTTTTTTCAAATTAACTTAGCAGGGGATCTACATGTATCAATTAAAATAATAAAACCTTTACTCACATAGAACAAATCTGCAGGAGACAACTTTGAAAATATGTAGTCAGAAATATGGGAACTCTCTTTAAATGAAAGAAATTATTAAAAGTGGAAACATTCTTGCAAAAGGAAAAATTACTTATAATTTCAAAATCTGTCTGCTGCAGAGGGGTAAAAAAGCATCTATGAGTGGGGAAGGGTTGATCTTTACTAAAATACAAAAAATCAGCAGAAGATGAATTGTTAAAAAGCAAAGCAAAACTTTCTATGGAAAATCTCAATGACAGAAAGTTTAATTATTATTTGAACGGTCTTTAACGCCGTTTTCAATAAATGTTTCAGTCATACCAAGGTTGCCTGTTCACCTACTCAAGTGTTTCCTGTCTATCTTACACCAGTACACCGAACAGTATTTCCAAGCAACTGGCTGGTTTTCATCATATACTGTAAGCCCATTGGTGGAAGATGAATGATGCTTGTCACAGTGACTTTTGTCAAACACCGGAAAGAATGTTGGCCGAGTTCGAACACCCAACCCCTGGGTTTTATTGACAGCCTGCATTGCTATTGACAGAGCTTCCATGGCTCGGCATTTTTATTATTTGAATACAATCTGAAACACTGTGACAAAGGGAAAATCTTCAGCTGTTAGTGATGAATTGTTTTCAGACGACTTTGGAAACATTTAGTAAAGAAAATAGAAACTCTCTATAAATGAAAGAGCAATAATTGAATAAAGTTGACAACATTGTGACCAACACAGAATTTACTCGTTTAGAGCAATTTCTTCTTTTGTCACCATGTTTTCAAAAAGTTGTCTGCTGCAGAGTCATCAGAAAGCTTCTATATGAAGGAAAGGGTTACCATGAAGAGGACAAAAAATTGCTCATCATTAGTAATTTCTCAATTTGTCAGTGCTTAATTACTTATTCTATTCTTACATCTATATTCTGAATGTGGCAAAAATCTTTTTCAAAAGTAGGCTGTTGCAGAGGTGTCAAAAGTCATTTGTATACAGGAAAGGGTTTGTATGAACGGTGTTTTACGCCACTTTCAATAATTTTTCTGTCATATCACGTGTCATCCTGGGTATTATACCACTACTACTGGTCACTTTATCCTGACACCAGCGAGCCAATCATAAGGCTAACTCCACAGCCCTGAGCGCCAAGGAGAGAAAGCCATTTCTACCATTTTTAACCCTTTCCCTCAGATAGAGGCTTTCTTACGCCTCTGCAGAAGACAGCTTTTTGAAAGCATAGTGACAAAAGAAGAAATTGCTCAAAACGAGCAATTTCTCCTTTTGCAAGCATGTTTTCCACTTTTCGCCACAGGTTATCCATTCAATTATAGAGATTTTCTATATTTTGACAAAATATGTTCAAAGTCGTCTGCTGCAGAATTGTCGTATGAGGGAAAGGGTTAAAGTCTCTGGTATGACCTGGCCGGGGATTGAACCCAATATCTCCTGCACCTGAGAAGGACTCTGACTACCACTACACCATCAAGGCGTTCCAGAAAGGGATTCAATATAATAGTCATACTTATAAACACCAACAGCAGGACATTTCTCGAAAAAAGGAGAAACTGTAGAGAAAATTTTATCTTTTTCTCACATTATTTTTTCTAGAATGTTTTGTATTATCAATATATTGTCAAATTATGGCATATCAGATAATGGATTCTATTAAATAGAAACTATTTTTAAATCTTCCAAACTACTTTTCATGAGACTTGATGCCTCTGCAAACTGCCAACTGATTTTGAAAACTTGGGAAAAGGAGAAATTGCTCAAAGAAAGCAATAACTCCCTTTTCCACAAAACAAATTTCATTCAACTTTACTTTTTCTTTTATATTTTGAATGTAGATGAAAAGAGCAATACATGTATATATGTATGACTAATGATAACCTTTTAGGAATCTACAGACTGTTGGACTTGACCCTTTCCTCATATAGACGCTTTCCGACGCCTCTGCAGCAGACAGCTTTTTGAAACATAGTGACAAAAGAAGAAATTGCACAAAACGTGCAATTTCTCCTTTTGCCACAATATTTTTCCACTTTTTGTCATAGGTTATCCATTCAATTATGGAGATTTTCTATGTTTTGACAAAATATGTTCAAAGTCGTCTGCTGCAGAATTGCTGTATGAGGGAAAAAGGGTTAATGAACCCTTTCCAACATATAACAAATTTTCAGCAGACGACTTTGAAAACATATAGGAAAAATATGGAATATCTCTATAAATGAGAATACAATTATTAAATCTATATAGAGTTGAAAAACATTGAGGGAAATAAGGAGAGAACTTGCTAATCACAAGTAATATGTCTTCTTTTGACAAATCTTTTTTCAAAAGTCGTCTGCTGCAGATGCAACAAAATTTGGAAAGAGCTAATAGAAGAATAATCTGCTTTAACAATATCAAAATCCTTCAATATCTTAACCAAACAGAAAATAATTGTGCCATGTCAGGCAAATATGAGAACTATATCAATATTTGCCATCTGTGTTTAACCCTTCCAACGTACAACAAATTTGCAGCAGACGTCTTTGAAAACATACCTGCAAAAAATTGGAAACTCCTTTTAACCCTTTCCCCCCCCATACAGATGCTTTCTGACGCCTCTGAAGCAGATGACCTTTGAAAACATTTTGAAAAAAAGAAGAAATTGCTCATGATGAGCAATTTCTCCTTTTGCCACAATGTTTTCTACTTTTAGTCATAGGGATTATCCATTCAATTATTGAGATTTTCCATTTTTTGACAAAATATGTTCAAAGTCGTCTGCTGCATATTTCTTGTATGTGGAAAAGGGTTAAATGAAAGGACAATAACTGAACAGAGTTGAAAACATTGTGACAAAAGGAGAAATTGCTCGTATTGAGCAATTTCTCCTTTTGTCGACATGTTTTCAAAAAGCCGTCTGCTGCAGAGGCGTCAGAAAGCGTCTACATAAAAAAAAGAGTTTAGTTACTCTTAACCCTTTCATGACAGCTGTTAAAAAATAAACTATCTGTGCTGTAGACAACTTATGAAAACATTGTGTGAAAAGCAGAAATTGTAAAATACAAATTATTTCTATTCCTACAATTTCCTGAATTAACAATTTTCTTGTAAATGCAGACGAGTCTAAAAATATCATATGAATTAAGTTAACATTTTCTAACTTGGAGTTGCATTTTGACGCATCTTCAGTAGACGAAAGCATTGTGGCAAAGGATGAAATTGCTCGAAACAAGTAATTTCTTCCTTTACCATATTATTTTCAACTCTTTTCGATTATTATACTTTCATTTTTTAAAGATATTACATAGCTTTGTCTGGATGTTTTTAAATTCTTCAGCTGCAGATTAGTTGACAAGGAAAAGGTTGACAAATTGTGTTGGTTTATTTCAGTGTGTTTTACACTTCCTATAGAGTAGTGTTTTAGTCAAATCATAAACAAATTTAGTTTCCAACATGCAACAGCAGACAACTTTGTAAATGCCTACAGGCATATAAGTATGAACATACTCTATAAATGAAAGTATAATTAACCCTTTCCCACTTGTAGATGCATTTTGATGCATCTGCAGCAGACAACTTTTGAAAACATTGTGGCATAAAAAGAAATTGCTAAAAAAACCAAAATTCTTCTTTTGCAACAATGTTTTTCAACTCTTTTGAATAATCGAACTCTCATTTATGGAGATTTTTCAAGTTTTTGTATAGAAGTTTTTAAAGCCGTCTGCTGCAGATTTGTTTTATGTGGATGAAGGGTTAATGAAAGTGTTGAATACTTGGGAGACAAACAGAGAAATTGCTCTAATATGAGCAGTTTCATCTTTTGCCACCATGTTTTCAAATGATATCTGATGAAGAGGCATCAGAAAGCATCTGTATGTAGGAAAGGGTTAAAATTACCAGTCCTCATTTTATCCTGACAGCAGCACATCATTCTTAATGCTTATTCTTTACATATTATAATTCTCCTTAATCTATTCCCACCTATAGACACTTTCAGATGCCTCTGCAGCAGACGACTTTTGAAAACATTGTGACAAAAGGAGAAATTGCTCAAAACGAGCAATTTCTCCTTTTGCCAAAATGTTTTCAACTCTATTTCAATGATCATTCCTTCATTTCTAGAGTTTTTCAATATCATACGTAGAGGTTTTCAATATCATACGTAGAGGTTTTCAGTATCATACGTAGAGGTTTTCAGTCGTCTGCTGCAGGTTTGTCGTATGTGGGAAAGTGTTAATCTATTTGTAACACTTTCCCTCATACAGATGATAGCTAATGCCTCTGTCGCGAATAACTTCTGGGACATGAAAATTTGTCAAAAGACAACAGGGCTTGCAATGTTTCAAAACTTATACATTTCACTAACGATGTCTTTACAAACGCCACCAAAAGGTTGACGTTTAACACAGTCAAGGCAAGAAGAAGAAATTGCTCATATCACCAAACGGGACTGATGACAGACAGTACTTGAGGAATGCCATATGCACGGTGACCACAATGTCAACAGCTTACTTTGAGCACTTCGAACGCAGGTGACCAGACAAGTCAAACAAAACATAAGTTTAAGAATATTTAATAACAAAAATATAGTAACAATGATATGTATTATTTGTCATTTCCTAGGATTAATAGTTTGTACAGCAATATAATGTGTATGATTTCTTCAAAATGATACAATGTTACACAGAGCGTCTATAAATAAGGAGCGTTTTTTTCATGCTCTATAATAATTATTTGACCTCCAAAACCTATGTTGTGGGTACTCAAAATAATCGTCTCACTGAGACGATTCTCGTGATTACCCACAACATAGGCTTTAATAAGTGTTAAGAGAGATATCATATAAGAAAGACCTTTTAACTCCTCCTTTTCTAGTTCTCTGGTTATGTATAAAATATGTTGTCAGACAGAGAAAAATATCAGTTAAACCTTTTCCAACACATAACAACTCTGCAGCAGACGACTATGAAAACATATAAGTAAAAGTATCAAACATTTCTTTAAACCTTTCCCTCATATGACAATTCTGCAGCAGACGACTTTAAACTTATTTTGTCAAAAAAATAGAAAATCTCCTTAATTGAATGGATAATCTATGACAAAAAGTGGAAAACATTGTGGCAAAAGGAGAAATTGCACGTTTTGTGCAATTTCTTCTTTTGTCACTATGTTTTCAAAAAGCCGTCTGCTGCAGAGGCGTCAGAAAGCGTCTATATGAGGGAAAGGGTTAAATGAAAGTATAATTATTAACTAAAGTTGAAAACATTGTGGCATATATTCTCCTATTGTTGTTATAACTTACATCATACCACTCTCAGACCTAGGCCTACATGCAGTGCAATTTCAACCTTTCTCACAATGTTTTAAAATATGTATCAAAACAGAATTTAGACTAACTTAAGTTTCCCACAAACAACAAATCTGCATTAAACGACTTTGTACACATCTAGGTTAAACTATAAAATATCTCTATAAATGAAAGTGATTTGAAAAGAGTTGAAAACATTGTCGCAAATGGAGAAATTGCTCATAAGCAATTTTTCGTTTTGCCTCAGTGTTTTCAAAAGGCTTCTGCTGCAAATGCGTCGAAAAGCGTCTATATGTGTTGAAGGGTTAACCTAATTTGAACTTTGAACATATTTTGTCAAAAAATGGAACATCTCTGTAATTGAATGGTTAACCTATGACTAAAAGTGAAAAACATTGTGGCAAAAGGAGAAATTGCTTGTTTTGAGCAATTTCTTCTTTTGTCACTATGTTTTCAAAAAGCTGTCTGCTGCAGAGGCATCAGAAAGCGTCTATATGTGGGGAAGAGTTAAGAGGTCATCAGTTTATACAATGTTTATTTCAAAATCTACATTGCATTAAATTTTGGTCATTCCATGGGAATTCTAGGGGAGACACCTTTCGTGAAAATTCTGAGTAAGACACTTATAATCCCCCTTGATTTTCAAAATTTCAAGGATAATTTTTTTATTTGCCAAATTCTGTCTGTGAGTTAAGCATAACAGAAATCCCGAGAGCTACTGAGAGCAATGTGACCATGGATGATGGAAGCATACAATTACAGCTAAATGACAATTACAGAACTATAACACGAGAAAAATGTCTTATAGTATCTGCTTACTTATATTATGGCACTTTCCCACATTCAACAAAATTTCCGATGGTTTCATACAAAAGAGTGTAACAACATCTTTAACAAGATGAAGCCCTTGAAATGGTCAACTGTGTAGCAGGAGACGTTGAAAACATCTACACTAAAAAATATGGAAAATCACTATGGATAAAACTAAAATTGTTTAAGAGATTGGTTGCAAACAGTTTGCCAATTTGGTTTCAAAAATCGTCTGCTACAGATGCATCAAAAATACAGATACCTTACATAAGCCCTTTCTCTCATTCAACATTCTGCAGCAGACATGTCTTAAAACAATTAGAAAAGATATGGAAAATCATTTTAAATGAATGTGTAACTATTGAATATAGTTGAAAACCATGGGGCAAAAGGGGATATTGCTCTTTTTGAGCAATTTCTCCTTTTATCACACTATTTTCAAAAGACGTCTGCTGCAGAGGCGCCAGAAAGTGTCAAAATGTGGAAAAAGGTTAAGGTTGTTAGTATACCATTAATCCTTTCTCTCATATAGACGCTTTCTGACGCCTCTGCAGCAGACAGCTTTATGAAAACATAGCGACAAAAGAAGAAATTGCACAAAACAAGCAATTTCTCCTTTTGCAACAATGTTTTCCACTTTTAGTCATATGTTATCCATTCAATTATAAAGATTTTCTATTTTTTGACAATATATGTTGAAAGTCGTCTGCTGCAGAATTGCCGTATGAGGAAAAGAGTTAATAAAAGTTTCATAAAAAAGTTTAAATACTTTAATATCTCAACAAGAAAGGGTTAAAAAGATGATTGATTGTACAAAACTGTACACACAGCATAAACAGACAGCCTCCATGTTCCTTACATAACATGGGGTTAAAAATTCACCCTTTCCCACATACAATAAATCAGCAGCAGACAACTTCAAAAACAAATAAGTAAAAAAACATGAAAAATCTCCATAAACAAGAGTTATGAAAAAGAGTTAAAAACATTGTGGCAAGAGAAGAAGTTGAGGAATTTCTCCTTTTGTCACATTTTCTTTCAAAAGTCATTTTCTGTAGAGGTGTCAGAAAGCATAAAATCAGGTTTGTGCATTATTATCTTAATGTATCATTATCCAGTCTACATCGAGAACCATTTTTTTTTTTTTTTTTTTGCCGTAATTTTTAAAAAGTAGACCCCCAACTTATGGCTGGGAGTAACCTCAAAACCACCGAAATTGGGGTCAAACTGGACCCTCGACTAATGGCCGAAGTCGACTTATGGCCGCGGATATACGGTATGTATGTGGGAAAGGGTTAAACTGGATTTCTTTAATATCATCCAACCATTGGTTTGTTGAATCAACACACTTTGACATAAGTTGTTATATTGAGTATATTTAACACTTTCCCACATCCAGACAATTTCTGATGCCTCTGCAGCAGACAACCATTGAAAACCTTGAGGGTAAAAGAGAATTTGCTCATGATAAGCAATTTTTCCTTTTGCCAAACTGTTTCCAACTCTATTAAAATAATATCCTTTCATTTATACAGATTTGTTCTATTTTAGTCTATATATTTTCAGTCATCTCCTGCAGAATGGTTACATGTTGGAGAGGGTTAACTTTTTACACAGGAATTTTATCCTGCATGATATTTACGCATGAGTAACAAACAATTGCCTCTGCATGAGTATGTAACTGGTGGGTAAAATCACGAAAAGATAAGATTCTTGTATAAAACGCTTAATGGCAAATACATAAAATATTAATTACGAAAATTCATATAATTTCTAGTTATCCATATATTAAGGTAAAATCATCTGTGTTTATGGGTTTTCATGATGTAAATATGTTTAGCAACACAGGTGGAGACATCATTTTATATCATCAGTTCAACTGATAATATTCCATTGGAATTGCTTCAGACATAATAAATTATGATTTTTCACATCCCCTGATATTTCTAAAAACCTTCGTAGTTAATATAAAATATGTTATTGATTGCGGTTTAACACTATTTTCAACAATTTATCAGCCATATCAGAGCGGCCAGCTCACCCACTCACATGTTTCCTGGCTTTCACATATCAGTACTCCACACATCAGACTTTCCAAGTATTTTCACTGTGGAAGACAAATGACCCTTGTCACAGTGACTTTTTTGTCAAACGTGAGAAAGAATGTTGGCCAAGCTGGGATTTAAATTCTCCTACCAACAAATTACTCTTTCCCTCATACAGCAATTCTGCAGCAGACGACTTTGAACGTATTTTGTCAAAACATAGAAAATCTCCATAATTGAATGGATAACCTATGACAAAAAGTGGAAAACATTGTGGCAAAAGAAGAAATTGCACGTTTTGTGCAATTTCTTCTTTTGTCACAATGTTTTCAAAATGCTGTCTGCTGCAGAGATGTCAGAAAGTGTCTATATGAGGGAAAGGGTTAATACTAAGAACAGCCGGTTCTAAGGAACGGATTGTTCCATTTCTCTTCAACAAATTCTTAAGAAAATATCATTTCAAATTATCTGCATGCTCAATAAAACCTTATGTTTTGAGACAATCCTTTTGAGTACACACAAAGGTATGGATTTGTTTGAATGGAGTTTTACTTCCAACGGTATTTCAGTCATATAACACCGTTCCCTTAAGTTCAGTACTTCTGGGTGGGGGGAGAGATTTCCTAATTCTGCAATATGTTTAGTAGCTTGAATTTATATATGTACAAAGGTGGTTTACAGTTCCTTTCTATTATGTGATTCCACACTTCTTTCAGAAAGGTTGTCTAGAGTTTCTTTCTATGATGCGATTCCACATTTCTTTGAGATAGGTCATCTAGAATTTCTTTCTATTATGTAATTCCACATATTTCTATCAGAAAGGTGTTTTTCAGTTAGTTACATGATGTGATACCACACTTCTTTCAGAAAGGTATTCCAGAGTTTCTTCTATGATGTTATTACACACATTTCTGTAAGAAAGGTGGTTTACAGTTTCTTTCTATGATGTCACTTCACACTTCTTTCAGAAAGGTGGTCTAGAGTTTCTTTCTATTATGTAATTCCACATATTTCTATCAGAAAGGTGGTTTACAGTTTATTTCTATGATGTCACTCCACACTTCTTTCAGATAGGTCGTCTAGAGTTTCTTTCTATTATGTAATTCCACATATTTCTATCAGAAAGGTGGTTTACAGTTTCTTTCTATGATGTCACTCCACACTTCTTTCAGATAGGTTGTCTAGAGTTTCTTTCTATTATGTAATTCCACATATTTCTATCAGAAAGGTGGTTTACAGTTTCTTTCTATGATGTCACTCCAAACTTGTTTCAGATAGGTCGTCTAGAGTTTCTTTCTAGTATGTAATTCCACATATTTCTATCAGAAAGGTGGTTTACAGTTTCTTTCTATGATGTCACTCCACACTTCTTTCAGAAAGGTGGTCTAGAGTTTCTTTCTATTATGTTATTCCACATATTTATATCAGAAAGGTGGTTTACAGTTTATTTCTATGATGTCACTCCACTCTTCTTTCAGAAAGGTGGTCTAGAATTTCTTTCTATGATGTTATTACACACATTTCTATCAGAAAGGTGGTTTACAGTTTCTTTCTATGATGTCACTCCACACTTCTTTCAGAAAGGTGGTCTAGAGTTTCTTTCTATTAGGTTATTACACATATTTCTATCAGAAAGGTGGTTTACAGTTTATTTCTATGATGTCACTCCACTCTTCTTTCAGAAAGGTGGTCTAGAGTTTCTTTCTATGATGTTATTACACACATTTCTATCAGAAATAGGTTTACAGTTTCTTTCTATGATGTCACTCCACACTTCTTTCAGAAAGGTGGTCTAGAGTTTCTGTCTATGATGTTATTACACACATTTTTGTAAGAAAGGTTATTAATAGCTATTTTCTATGATAAATATCCACATGTTTCTCTCAGAAAGGTGGTCTAGAGTTTCTTTTTATGATCTAATTCCACATTTCAATCAGACATGCGGTATAGAGTTTCTGTCTATGATACAAGTAATTCCATAAATTTCTACACATACCAAAAAGGTAGTCTAGTGGTACAATACAGGCATTGAGTTCCAGATGTCCTTGGTTCAAACCCTGTACAGACCATTGGAATGTTTCTGAGCAAAGACCGAAGTGTTTATATGGATACTTGTTAGCTCCATCAAACAATACACATTGGCTGTAAATTGTACGATGTAAACACCAAATTTGTGACCCAATGACCCAGGAGCTGGAAATGGAGAGTTGGTAAAACATGTGTTGGTTTCTATGGTGTTTTATGCTTTCAACAATATGCTAGTTAAATAATTGTAATTCCTGGGTAAGTAACCAGTTCTACTGGGCCATTTATCCCGACATCTGTTTTTCATTTTTAAAGTCGTTGGTTTGATCCGCAAGGGATAGAACCCAACCACCTCTTGCTCCATAGGCTCTACCAATACACAACCAAGGTGGAATAGAACATGTGTATCACATGGATACAGATCATAAACACATACCTTTACCTTTGACAGATAAGAAGTTCGATAACTTGAGACAATTTATTAAAATATGACTATTCAGTAATTTGTAGGTCAGGTAATTCTTGAATCAATATCATTTTCATCTTTGGCCTTGAGCCTGACATTTCTCAGCTGTTTTAGAGCCTCCTTTAGTTTTGGAATGACCTTCATCCGACCTTGAGGCTGCGAAGGTCGAGTACACTCATTGAGGAGGTTGTCCAAGTCCCAGTCATCCTGAAACATGAATAATTTTTACATGCTTTCTGAAAATATTGTGACAAAAGGTGATATTTCTCATTATGAGCAATTTTTCCTTATTCCACAATGTTTCCAATTCTTTTTCAACAATTTAACTTTCCACTTACTGAGATTTCAATAATTTTGTCACAATGTTTACATGGTTGTCTGCTTCTAATGTGTTGTATGTGGGAAAGGGTTGAGACATTAACAGAGTCAGGACAAATTGTTAAGTTAGGGCAATCTGTACACATTAGTTTCATACAGGTGGTTGTTTTGAGAAATTTCTCCTTTCCGTATCAGTGAAAGTGCTAATTGATCAGAATTTTTACTAAATGTTTTCAGCGTCATCTGCTGCAAATGTGTAGTATGTCAGAGAGGGAAAACTGCTTAACCCTTTCCCACATATAGACGCTTTCTGATGCCTCTGCATCAGACAACTTTTAAAAACATTGTGACAAAAGGAGAAATTGCTCAAGTATGTGGTAAAGGGTTAACCGCTATGAAAAAAAAATGAGAAAAAACAAATATTCAACACCTGAAACAAATTAAGTTATGCATTATTTTGATAAAGAGTTATTTCTCCTTTTGCCACAATGTTTGTGAGAAATAATCATTAACAGACGTGTCAAATATTGTCTAGATAAAGGAAAGGTTAAAATGACATCTATTCGAATTTTGAGCTTCCTTTTTTGCCCTGTTTTGAAACCAGCCTTTGATAAGGTAATGTTAAAATGACATCTATTGAATTTTAAGCTTCCTTTTTTGCTCTGTTTTGACAAGCCAAGGTTAAAGAATTGATCTATAAGTGACAATTTGAGCCACATAGCACGAAACCGATCTTGGAATGTTTTAATGATAATGGAAAACTGCAATCGAACTGCATACTTGTTAATTCAGATTTTCATGTAATAATAATCATAATCATAATTAATAATAATAAAATTAATAATACAATAATAAGAATAATATAATATGTAATAATACAAATTATATGCTGTCAATTTCACGAGAATACTTACTTTGGCAATATCTGGCATATCATGTAACAACCCGCCAGGCATATCCCTATCATTAGCATATTTTGACAGCATATTGCGACACACTGCATAGTGATTGAGATCTGCTGTATGATGTGTACACAGTTCTTTATAATCAAATGACAAACAGTTCCCATATGTCTCGTCGTCTCTCTTACAATCGTCAAAACCAGACTCAGCTAAGTCATCCCAACTTTCTTTGTTAACTGAAATATAAAACAAGTCTTGTTGCCAATCATATTATCGATTTACCCCTTCACACATAAAGAAGCTTTCTGACGCCTTTGCAGCAGACAACTTATGAAAACATTGTGGCAAATAGATAAATTGCTCATAATTAACAATTTCTCTTTTTGCGAAAATGTTTAACTCTTTTAAAAACATTTTCCAGTTTTAGAGATTTTTCCCTTTTTCGCCAAGATATTTTCAAAGCTGCAGATTTTTTAAATGTAATAAAGGGTTAACTTTTCTTAAATGAAAAAAAACGCTTGTTGAATTAAGTCGAAAACATTATGGCAAAAGTAGAAATTGTCCTTAAACTGCCATCATATTTTCAAAAGTGATTTGTTGCAGAAACGTTATAATGCGATCTATAAGTTGGAAAGGGCTAATATTTCCCAGATTTCCATGCTTGATATAAAACAACCTCGTTAACTCTTTCCCACAAACAGACACTTTCTGATGCCTTTTGAAAACATTGTGGCAAAAATGGAAATTTCTCATAATTAAGTCGCTGAAGCAGATTTGTTGTATGTCGTAAAACATATATATAGGGATTTTTTTTATGTGGAAAAGGGTTCACTCACTATTTACAAAATTATATATCGAGTATAATTACCCGATATAAATGATATATCAAGAGAGTTGGATGTTATCAGGTTTAACACTTTTTCATATGTAACAATTTTTTCTTTAGCCATAATGTTTTCAAAAGTTGCCTGCTACAGATGCGCCAAAATGCATCTTAACACTTTACCTCATATAGATGCTTTCCGATGCCTCTGCAGCAGACAGCTTTTTGAAAGCATAGTGACAAAAGAAGAAATTGCTCAAAACAAGCAATTTCTCCTTTTGCTACAATGTTTTCCACTTTTAGTCATAGGTTATCATTCAATTATAGAGATTTTCTATTTTTTGACAAAATATGATCAAAGTCGTCTGTTGCGGAATTGTCGTAAGGAAAGGTCTATTATTTGCAAGTTTTCGATACTGGACATAATGACCTTGCTAAACACCTTGTTAAAAAACCCTACCTAATTTAACAGACTTTCTATCTACCACAATGATGTTTTCCAGATCAATAACAGCCAGTTTCCCGGATGGATCCACCGCAAAGTTATAGTAGTCCAGATCAGTCCAGTATAAAGCCCAGTTCTCGTCGTTTGTTAACTTTTCTGACATCACAACCATCTGGTATGCCAAATCCGCCTGAAATGTACATGTCACTTGTGCTAGAAGAATATCAAACACAGCAAACAGAGGATGAGACAAGAAGATTTTTCAGTTATATCACAGTGTTTCCTGTGTAAGTTACCAGTAATACTTGTCTATTTATCCTGACACCAGTGAGTCAGTCATTATGCTAATCCCACAATCCTGAGTATGAAGGAGAGAAATCAATTACTACCATTTTTAAAGTCTTTGGTATGACCCAAACGGGGAACCTACCTGTGACCTCCTGTGCCCCAGGTGGACACTCTACCACTACACCACCGAGATAAAGCAGAATAAATGAGTAACCTCTCTTATTACTCATTTAACCCGTTCCCTCATACAACAAATCTGCAGCAGACGACATATTTTGTTAACAAATAGAAAATCTCTATAATTGAATGGATAACCTATGATTAAAAGTGGAAAACATTGTGGCAAAAGGAGAAATTGCTTGTTTTGAGCAATTTCTTCTTTTGTCACTATGTTTTCAAAAAGCCATCTGCTGCAGAGGTATCAGAAAGGGTCTATATGAGGGAAAGGGTTAAACCTATCATGTTGTATGTATACACTATACAAAGAACTCCACATAGGGTTTAGAGATCCAATAAGGATTGATAACATGAAATATCTATCTAGGGCTCTGAGAACATTTACCCAGAACTGTCTCCCACATACAGACACTTTCTGAGACCTGCATGTGCAGCAGACATCTTTTGAAAATATTGTGGCATAAGGTTGAATTGCTCCTTTTGCCTCACTCTGTCATCTCAATAAAAAAAATATCCTTTCATTTATAGAGATATTTCTTATATTTGCCTAGATGTTTTCAAAGTCATCTGCATCATATTTCTTGTTTCTGGAAAGGCTTCCATATTAGATAGAAGCCCCAATTTTTACTTCCATATTTGACAGAAATCCAACCTATTAATGTCACATTTGACAGAAGTCCCACCTATTAATTCCACATTTGACAGAAGTCTCACCTATTAATTCCATATTTGAAGAAGTGCATCTTATTTCTTCCCTGATTGACAGAAGTCCCATTGTTAACTTTGATCTTTGACAGAAGTCCCACCTATTAATTTTGAAGAAGTCCCACCTATTAATTCCATATAAATTTGACCGAAGACCAACGTATTACTTCCATATTTGACAGAAGTCCCATCTATCAATTCCATATTTGACAAGTCCTATCAATTCCATATTTGAAGAAGTCCTACCTATTTCTTCCATATAAGACAGAAGTCCCATTGTTTACTTCCATATTAGACATAAGTCCCACCCATTAATTCCATATTTGACAGAAGTCACACAATATTAATTCCATATTTGGCAGAAGTCCACCCTATAAATTCCTTAAAAATTTGAAAGAAGAACAACCTTTTACTTCTATATTTGACAGAAGTCCCAGATCTACTCCTTCTTCAATTGATGCTTTTGTTAGACATTTGGTTCTATATCGTAACAAACTTCGTCAAAACTACAATTCTCAATTTATATCCGACAAGTTTCTTAGAGGTCTTCCTCAATTTAATTTCGAAATATGTTTATATTGATTCTTTTTCAGTGTCCCAAATAGATTGACATTACGAGAGTCAACTGTACATTAAGTATAAAAAGTATTGATGAAGTCACATACCCTTTTTGCCCATGGGGCGTTATAAAAGTCAGCCAATGGTCGACCTCCATGTTCAACAATCACAAATCTACCACAGGCCCCGTAGTAACGAGGAAATGGCCATCCTTCTTCTGCTGGAAATGTCTGTAAAAAACAATCAGTATTGACATTAGAGACATTTTCGAGGTAGAAGTTTGATTGATCCCGGTTTAACGCCGTTTTCAACAATTGTTAAGTTTTATCACAGCGGCCAGTTTACCGAACCATGTGTTTCTGTGTTTTCTCAAACTACTAATCCACACAACAGACTTTCCAAGCAACTGGCTGCTTTTCTTCATAGACTGTTAGCCCATTGGTGGAAGAATGACAGTAGTCACATTGACTTTTGTCAAACATCAGAAAGAATATTGGCCGAGCTGGGGTTCGACCTCACAACCCCTTGATTGACAGTCTGCATCACTACCAGGGCTCCGCTCGAGGTAAAAGAACCAAGGGCAAATTCATGTCAATTGCATCAAATGAATAAGGGTCAGACATAATAATTATGTCAATCAACACTGATTGAAGACTTGTATAAACAAGACCCCTGTACATATAATGTCAACCTTTACAGACCTGTTTTCTTTCGCCAAATTCACATATCTTTACCCCTTTCCAACAAATCTGCAACAGATGCCTAAAAATATGCTAATTTTTTAGAAATGATAGTATTATCTTCAAATAGAAATGAAAAAATTGTGGCAAAAGGAGAAATTGCTCACCATGAGCAATTTTTTGTTTTACCACAATGTTTTCAAAAGTTATATGCTGCAGATGCATCAAAATATGTTTATAAGTGGTAAAGGGTCAATTATTTTGAATCCAGTCAAATTTGTGTTAACAGTCCCCTCGGTTAAGCAAATAAATTTTGTTTGTAACTTTTATTGAGCAGCCACTTGAAGGATAAACACGACAACATTATCGTCTGAATTTGTCATGTATTAAAAAAGCAGCCAAATTTTTACTCTCCCCATGGTGGACACTATATGCATTTATCTTTAAAATATAAATATTTGCCATGTCTAGTGTTCCTATATATTTATATATAATTCACATCAAATATTTACCTGTAAAAATAAAGGCTCTGGGTTGACTTTAGCTGTATAAAGTATCTGTAGCTGATTATCCAATGACACCTGCTTTCCTTTGGTCTTTTCAGCATACTTTTCTAACACTCGATCAATGAGTCTATGTGTGGGACACATGAACATGAAAGTTGTGCCTTTTAAATGTTTCGGTGCCAAACCATTCTTCATAATTTCCTGAGCAGTTTTCGTGACAGCGAACCTTTGAGGTAAATTACAGCCTGGTTCTCGGAATGAATCTTTGCAAATCCAGTTGTCTATTTCTTGGATTTCGGAATCAAATCCAAGTTTCTTTATTACAACTTCATGACCTCTGAATTTGTGGAAGGCAAAATGTACATTTCTGACATTAAGGTAATCAAAGAAACGGTAATTAGACATCCCTGATAGCTGAATCTGATCATCGAATAATTCAAAACACATACTGGAGCCGTAACATGCTGGACATTTTTTTACCTCTAAGAACTCTTCTTTAGTCAAACTGTTTTTCCCTAAGCCTAAATATAATTTCCCATAGATGTACAGGACCAATATACTGATTAATAAAATCACGAACTTAAGTCTTCGTGGAACTCTTAGACGACATAACTTAAAGGCTGTTGACTTTACTGTTGTGAACACTTCATTTGAAGATGGATCAGTGACTCCCCCAGGTTCCATGGTAGACATAATCTTGCGGTTTCTGGTAACAAATGGCAACATCTTATCTGATAATGATGTCAGAAATCATGCCGCTGCAAAAAAAAAAAGTGCACATCATGTAAGTGACATGTGCCAATGGAGAACATTGATTGATTTTATCTTAACATTGTTTTCGACCATTTTTCAGTCATATCACAGCTGAGAGTTCACCAATGTGTTTCCTGTCTTTGCTACACCAATACTCCACTTAATCCTTTCCCTTATATAGACGCTTTCTGACGCATCTACAGCACACAGCTTTTTAAAAACATAGTGACAAAAGAAGAAATTGCTCAAATTTTCAAAACGAGATTTCTCCTTTTGCCACAATGTTTTCCACTTTTAGACATAAGTTATCCATTCAATTATAGAGATTTTCTATTTTTTGACAAATATGTTCAAAGTCGTCAGCTGCAGAACTGTTGTATGAGGAAAAGCGTTAACAGTCTTTCCAAACAACTTGCTGCTTTTCCATATAGACAGTAAGCCCATTGGTGGGAGAGGAACAATACTTGTCACATTGACTTCAAAAGAATATTTGAAAGAGAAATGAATAAGGTATCTTTGGGGAAAAACCCTTTTAACCCTTTCCCAAATACAACAATTCTGCAGCAAACGACTTTGAACTTATTTTGTCAAAAAATAGAAAATCTCTATAATTGAATGGATAAACTATGACTAAAAGTGAAAAACATTGTGGCAAAAGGAGAAATTGCTTGCTCTGAGCAATTTCTTCTTTTGTCACTATGTTTTCAAAAAGGGTTAACCCTTTCCCAAATACAAGAATTCTGCAGAAGATGAAATTGAAAACATATATGCAAATACATGGAAACTTTATAAACGAAAGAACAATTATTGAATAAAGTTGGATTGCTCATTTATTCAAGCCGCCATGGATGGCAGGGCACAGTAAGTTCTCTTGCTCTATTTCTTGGTTGTGCACACAAGAGAATTAATATCAAAGCCCCTTAAAGGTGGCAGTGTCAAATCCTCATTTTACTCAGCTTACTGAAGCCTACATTATGTTATAATATGCTGTCATATTGTGTTTGTATTTAATTACTAATCATGTCCATTGTAAACCAACTAGTCAAAGTAATTTTCATTTATTCAATTTTACAATTTCAGAAACAAAATTAAAAGGCCAAGTAACAAAAATAACAGAATGCTCTCAGATGAAAATGGGTTGACCAACTTCACAATAAATCAATATAAATTAACATAGGCTATAGGCCCATTGATAATGCAGTCACAGGTTTTTTTTATGGTCATTTTTATAGCCGGTAATCAGTCATGTTCCCAATGGCAAAAAGTATGTTTTTTCCCAAATTTTTCAATAAAAATTCCCAATCAGAAGTTCAAAAAAAATATTGAGAGAAAAAAAGGGAATATATTATAAAGAAAACTGTTATATCCCTTACAGTCCATGTACAATAGAAGGCTTAGAAGCATATTATTTATGAAAAAGTTCCAAATTTCACTAAACAGTGAGTCTGGTAGAGTCCAGTAGAGTCTGGAGGTCATATATCGGGATGCCGGAGGTTTCGGTAAATGACAAGTTCGGTCAATTCGTAATATAGAGTAAATCTGTTTCGGTAAAAAGAACTTTATAGTGTTATTATAGTATACCTACCCAATTTGTGCCATGTGTGAACAAATGATCAATCAACTGTAGATGTTTACGGTACAGTTAAGTTATTCTAATAATAATTTTAATATTTTTTCATTATATATTCAATATATTCAATTTGTTAACAGAAATTGAGCAATATTTTTGTTATCCATATGATCTAGTTACGGAGACTCCATAATAAACAAAATCGCTAGACGTTGCTCTAAATAACGGAATAAATTACATATTTTCTCCTGTAAATTGTGATTTTCTAATATTTTTAATTTGATTTTTTCTTTCATAGGTATATCACATCAACAATACCTAGCTTAAGACAGAAATTTAGATTTCAAGATTCCTGCTTAAGATGAGGTTCGCTGAACATTGACTGGCACTGTAATAATTGTCAGCAGACCGAGGTAGAAGTAGAGACACTCCCACAACTCCCATCGTTTAACCCTTTCCCTCATACGACAATTTTGAAGCAGACGACTTTGAACATATTTTGTCAAAAAAAAGAAAATCTCTATAATTGAATGGATAACCTATGATTAAAAGTGGAAAACATTCTGGCAATAGGAGAAACTGCTCGATTTGAGCAATTTCTTCTTTTGTCACTATGTTTTCAAAAACCTATCTGCTGCAGAGGCGTCAGAAAGCGTCTATATAATGAAAAGGGTTAAGACCTTCATGTTGTACCACCTCTTCCATAAGACATCCCCATGTCGCCGGAATCATTGATAATGTGTATGCATGTTTAATGAACAAATAAAACAAAATGTATATTGAAAACAATTTTGTTATATCTAATTAATTGCCGACATGTTTGAAAACAATTAATTGATTGTTCGTTCACACCTGGGACGTTGAAAGGGGTTGGTATACTATAAAACACTATATAGAGTCCTTTTTACCGAAACCTCTTACATTGGTTTACTCTTTATTTAATGCTAAACGATGAGATAATGAGTTCTATCAGTGAGATATAATCCATATCACCCACTCTGTGAGTGATATAGGTATGACGTCATTTTCCTGGTTTCCGGTCATGTTATACTACACATGTTATATATATAGTGTTGGGCCATCGGTTCCATTTTTACAATCGATTATCGGTAACAATCACTTTGCCTCATTTGATTAGACATCGATTATATAATCGGTTCATACAGTATTGTATTTAACAAGCTTTAATGTTCGCAATGCTTCTTATTATTTATGTTTGATAAAAAATATACCGGCTTAATGTCTTGTCTTTACTAGGTTGTATCATTTTATTGCCATAAAAACACTTTGTTTCGATTTAAAGTTGTTGTATTTACATGCTAGCCCACGAGAGTAATCTCCCTTGTGGAAGCGAATATTAATCAAACATAAATGAAGCAAAAAAGGTGAACCGATTGATAATCGATTGTGGTAAATTGCAATCGATTATCGCTAACGTGATGCATATCCGATCAACTTTCGATTATAATCGATCATCGTCCCAACACTATATATATATAAAGAAATACGTTATGGGTATATTATTAGATCGGATACAAGCATTGTCATGTGATAAAAACCCTATCTTGTCTATACCCATGTATAATTACGTATTCCGTAAATTTAACAAATCTGACTTATTGTCATTGTCTGTCTGACATTGTGTAGTAAACAAACACATTCACACAGATATGTCCGCATGTAAACAGGTACGAAGACACCAAATAGTTCCATTATTTCATCATCAGTTATCATAAAATAAAAAGAAAATTTGTTTGTTTTGAGTGGATATAGAATATATTTATTCCATTATCCACTCAAAACAAACAAATATCCTCTATATATATATTACCAATTTACTGAACTGGTTATTTACCGAAACATCCAGTAATGATATATCCTATTATATCAATGTTTTGTTGTGTTTTTGTATTGAAATGAATACAATAAAGTGTTATTGAATCATATAAATAAAAAAAAATGTATTTGCCTATTTTGGTTCATTTTCGTATACATGTATAGAAATATGATTATTGCTATGCTTGACAGTGGAGATTGATAGTCTGGTAGACTTTGACAAATGTATATTGTTATTATCTTATATTATGTTGTAAAAGAGAAATATACTACTAAAGGAGGAAATGTTCTTTTAATATTAATAAAGATAATCTATTTTGAGTCCCCCATCCTGTAGGGCTGTTTAGAACCCCGCAATTGATTTGACTGTATCTCTAACATTATGTACCTTGATGAAAATATGCTGCTTTCACGTTTGAATCGATATTTGATCGTTGTTAAACTGTAAATCACATACCTTCTGATATTGTTTTTTAAAATTACTTTCGTATTGTTATTGTGTTCGTGTCAATTACACGTATCATGACAAATAGACGGTTGAAATCATGCGACACCGGTGCATAGTCGGGTCATCTCGCCTAAATCCGTAAACATTCGGATATTTACGGAAAGTATCTGAATATCATTACGGCGAGGTTACAACACAGGCGTTAGTCTTTTTTAAAAATCTAAAGAAGTCTCTCTATATTGTCTATACGCAGCATAATGATCGTAATGGTAATTTGCGGAATCCCGCACGTGTTACTATAAATAGCCCCTCTATACGTCCATATAGTGTAATAATAATGACAAGGTGTGCAACGGCGTTTTACCCCCCTTGCTCGATTCGGGCAATAATCTCCGCAGAAAAACGTCTAAAACGACCCGGCCCCAGGTAGAGACAGGTTCATAAATTATTGTTCTCATGATCCACCATGCACATCAATATTTGCCAACCGACCAAGACGCCGGCGATGTGACGTCATAAAGTAAACAAGTTATGTTTTATATATCCACGAACCGGTCCTACATCAAGGTTGCCATCGCTGACTCGAATGGTTTTGGATTATGTTATGCTCTTTAACTGTGAGTCTATTGCATGTTACCGATTATCGAGTTAAAGAAGCTGATGTAATTGTTAACGCACAAAATACTCCTATTCTAGGGGAGATGGAGCGTCCATGTTTTGTTTACATGTCCCGGGTAATGCATATGTAAAACATTTAACCGGTCTGAAACGGCACGTACGCACGAGAATCGCTTTGTTTATACACTTTTTCTCGCCGTTTACGCCCGGTTTTTGCAATGTTTCTGTATCCCTTAAGCGGGCGTAAAACATAGATTTTATGCAATAATGTTCATTATATTTGGAAATTTGTAAGTGTCCTGACCGCCAAGTGCTGACGTCACAATAATCACGTTCCGCAGTGACAGATTAATCAAACAACGATTTAAAACATGGTTTAAAACATATTATTGCATAAAATCTATGTTTTACGCCCGATTAAGGGATACAGAAACATTGCTAAAACCGGGCGTAAATGGCGAGAAAACGCGTACGTGCCGTTTCAGACCGGTTAGATGTTTTACATATGCATTACCGTTAGTAAACAAAGCATAGACGCTGTATATCCCGGCTACTGGCCGAAAGTCGGCGATTTATGTCAGGTATTGTATAAACATGATGGTATTAATCACAGTGTGATTGAAATAGTGAAAGATTGACCAGTTCCGAAGTATCTCTTAAGCTCGATAAAGTGGGTTTAATAATAGGAATTTTAAAAACACTGGGACCGAATACTAAGAAAATGATGTCACGTCAGCGGTTTGACGTCATAACGCTAGTCATTTGGCGCCAAAACCCATAAATTTCATCTAGGCATATTCTAAACGATAATGTAAATCGAACATCTGAACGTTACAGCGGACCATATATTGAATGTTTGCTCTTATTTTATGCAATAATAGCGAAAATACACATTTTCTCGGGCGTGAACATCTGCGGACGCCCTTCAAATGTGTTTATACCCTCGTGCTTCGCACTCGGGCATAAACAAATTTTGCGGGCGTCCGCAGATGTTCACGCCCTCGAAAATGTGTATTATCCCTATATTGTTTATACTTCTTTCGAAAACGTACAAATAAATACCGTATTTTTATGCGGGGGATTCAGCTATGCTGAATACCTCCGTATATTGTCATGCCCAGCTTTCAGGAAGTGTAAATTTGTAAATTGTTTGTGCTGCCCTCTGTTTTTTTGGGACCGAATACTAAGAAAATGATGTCATGTCAGCGGTTTGACGTCATAACGCTAGTCATTTGGCGCCAAAACCCATAAATTTCATCTAGGCATATTCTAAACGATAATGTAAATCGAACATCTGAACGTTACAGCGGACTATATATTGAATGTTTGCTCTTATTTTATGCAATAATAGCGAAAATACACATTTTCTCGGGCGTGAACATCTGCGGACGCCCTCGAAAATGTGTATTATCCCTATATTGTTTATACTTCTTTCGAAAACGTACAAATAAATACCGTATTTTTATGCGGGGGATTCAGCTATGCTGAATACCTCCGTATATTGTCATGCCCAGCTTTCAGGAAGTGTAAATTTGTAAATTGTTTGTGCTGCCCTCTGTTTTTTTCAAAATGGACAATGTTTCTTGATTGTCCAGGGATCAGTTAAATACGTTTCACAACAAGCTAAACAGTATGCACATAATACAAAGTAAACGTACACAATGTAAAGTTTTAATCCATGAAGTTGTATACATAACTTAAGTTATACGTAAGGATATTAAATGTTTCTTTTAAATATATGAAAAACGAATAGCTTGAAAGCGGGTAGCTCAAAAACCTTTTGAGAAAATCCCTGCAATGAAAAATACGGAAATACGGCTGTCGTGCATCGTCAACACTTTCCCTTGTTAACACTCTACAGGCTACATTTTGCATCGGATCTTCATGAAAGTTTATCAGAACAATTATCTCCATCAAATCTTGGACAAGTTCGAAACTGGGCCATTTGAGGTCAAAAACTAGGTCACTAGGTCAAATTGAAGGAAATCTTGTTAACACTCGAGAGGCCGCAGCAGCTTGAAATTTTGTCAGAATGTTTGTAATAATGATTGCTAGGTCAAGTTCTAATATGGGTCATATTGGGTCAGAAACTATGTCACTAGGCCACTTGGAAGGAAAATCTTGTTAACTCTGTAGAAGCATCTTGTGTTGGCTACAGCCAAAGACCTAATAACACATGTGTTATTAGGTCTTTGGCTACAGCAGCTTGAAATTTGTTCACTACTAGTCTAGGCCAAATTGAAGGAACATCTTGTTAACACTGTAGAAGCTGCATTTTTTACTAAGACAGCTTGACATTTGGTCAGAATGTTTATCTAAATGATATCTAGGCCGAGTTCGAAGTTACTAGGTTACTTGACATTTGGTCAAAATGTTAATCTATATGATATCTAGGCCAAGTTCGAATATGGGTCAAGCCGGGTAAAAAACTAGGTCACTAAGCCAAATTGAATGGAAATCTTGTTAACACTCTAGAGGCCTTATTTTCAACTTGAGCATGTTGAAACTTTATCAGAATGTTCATCTTGATGATATGTAGGTCAAGTTCGAACATGGCTTATGATGGGTCAAAAAATAGATCAATAGGTCAAATTGAAGGAAAAGCTTGTTAACCTAGAGGCCGCAACTTTTGCTTCAGCAGTTTGTGCATTTTGTCAGAATGTTTGTATTAATGATATCCAGGTCAAGTTCGAATATGAGTCACATTGGGTCAAAAACTAGGTCACTAGGCCACATTGAAGTAAAATCTTGTTAACTCTGTAGAAGCATCTTTTTTGGCTACAGCAGCTTGAAATTTGGTCAGAATTCTATCTTAATGATATCTAGGTCAAGTTTGAATATGGGTCATGCCGGGTTAAAAACTAGGTCACTAGGGCAAATTTAAGGAAGATCTTGTTAACACTCTGAATACTGCATTTTTAGCTTGAGTATGTTGAAGCTTTATCAGAATGTCTTTCTTGATGATATCTAGGTCAAGTTCTAACATGGGTCATGTTGGGTCAAAAAGTAGGTCACTATGTCAAATTGAAGGAAAATCTTGTTAACATCCCCCGCATGTCAGTACTTTCAGTACTTTGATTTATAAATAATATTATTTTTGGAAGAAAAATGATTAAATGCCACCCCGACAAACATTGCTCAAGTACAATATTCTAAAAAAGCGCGTCATTTCGCGTTAAATATTCGCTACGGAACGTGATTATTGTGACGTCAGCGCATGGCGGTCAGGACAACTACAAATTTCCAAATATAATGAACATTAAGCTTAAAATCGCCGGCGTCTTGGTCGGTTGGCAAATATTGATGTGGTGGATCATTAGAAAAATCATTTATGAACCTGTCTCTACCTAGCTGGGACCAGGTCGTTTTAGACATTTTTCTGCGGAAATTATTGCCCGAATCGAGCAAGGGGGTAAAATGCCGTTGCACATCTTGTCATTATTATAACACTATATGGACGTATAGAGGGGATATTTATAGTAACACATGCGGGATTCCCCAAATTACTAACGAGCGCATTTTTTACTGTAATAGAAATTCGGACGCCTGTGGTTACAATCGGAATTTCTCACCGATGATGATGGATGACGGAATTACCCGAGGAGTTCCGATTGCCTTTTTGAGTTGACGTAAATGTGTGGAAGACAGTGGTGCAGAGGTAGAGCGTCGGCCTCTCGTATCAAAGGTCCCTGGTTCGACTCCCGTGATGAGCGGGTCCTGACTTTGGGATTTTTCCACACAAACGGCGCGAGTACTGGTTAAGTCTCCAGGAAGCAGACATCGAGCGTGATTAATCTAAGCCCAAGGCTTGTTTCGCAATCGATGTAAAATAAATAAGTTTAAACTAAACTAGTTGACGTAAATAACCGAGTGTAGTCTGGAGTTCCTTCCCCTTATTACTATGTAAAGTCGGGAACCAGACTAAACCGAGTGTTGCACAATTTACACGAAACTGCTGTTAGAAAGGTCTGAAGGCTGCAAAACTGAAAGACTGCAAAGCCTGCAAAATTCGATTAAGATGGGTGATCCAATCGTCAATCCAGAGATAAAATTTACACAGGTATGAAATGCATAATTTACACTTTACCAGTTCCGTATGACATCAATTGTCTTAATTGTGTAAATAACTTTCCAAAGTAAAATCGAAAGTAGAATTTAGGACATTTGTCGTTTCTCATAGTGCTATTTAATTCAGATAACAGGTTCACTAGGGGTGATGCTTATCCTTTATTTGTACGTTCCAGTTGTTATACAGTCAAAGTGCAAATAACTAATCCGTTATATGTCATAATTATGATTTAGAGGAATACAACTTCGTACCCTAGTTATTTTGTACCCTCTATATTTCGGTAATTTCGTACCCTAGTTAATAATAATTTTGTACCCTCTATATTTCGGTAATTTTGTACAATAATTATGTTGTACCCTCTATATTATTAATTCCTACAAATCTTGTATTACTGAAAATGCAGGTAGGCATTATAATGGAGAAATTGTTAATAAATGCAAACTTAACTTGAACATTCGTTCCGTCTAAAAATTTAATATATCCAACACATTAAATACACAAAACTTCACTTTGCATATTCATTTCACGTTATAAAAGGCTATATGATGGAATATTAACTACATGCTTTTGGCAATTAATATTATTGCATTTGATGTTTGAATTGTAATAATCAATGATAATTAAGAACGCATGCCGGGATGCTCCACGTAAACAGTTAAAGTTAAAACCTTATTTTTTATTGGAATGACTTACCAACTGTGAAAGATGCCTTTATCACTTTATTATATCGATTCCTAAGTATTTAAGTTGAGGAGTAATATAGAAGGTACAAAATTACAGAAATATAGAGGGTCCAAAATAACTAGGGTACGAATTTACTGTCTCCGGATTTAGCAAACACTATTATTTAGGGGAACAGTTGATTTCGTTTTTTGCTTTTAATAAGTATTTGTTTTATTGGAGTTTTTGTTTTCAACACTATTTTTGTAACATCAGGCCGGCAGTTTAATTGAGCATGATCCATTTAGGTAAACAAACTAGTACTATACTCTGAAATGTGCTTTGCCCAAGCTCCACCACGAATGCTGTGACTGGGGATCTTACCCTGGGTGCTCAGTTCCAAATCTGTGATGCTAACCACTGGTCCACAGCTGAAATCTTTGCTCTAAATAAAGCATCACAATTAATAGATTTTGAGATGTCTACTGCAAGGAATATCAAAATGCTGAAGTGGCAATTAAGAAATTAGACATCTTGAATTTATAATGCATTTTTTTTATATTTCACAAGTTACAAATATTGTTAAGTCAAAACATTAGTGTAGTACCTGATCCAAATATTGAGAATACAAATCAGACATTTGAAATGTATCACTGAAATAGCCATTGTAATTCTCCAAAGTATGACAAAAATCAGAAAAGGGTTACATGATTAGGCCAAAAGATTAGAAACTGAGACACAGACAGACAATCTTACACTGCCAGGTTAAGGTGACGCATATCAGCTTAACCCTTTACCTCATACGACAATTCTGCAGTAGACGACTTTGAACGTATTTTGTCAAAAAATACAAAATCTCTATAATTGAATGGATAACCTACGACGAAAGGTGGAAAACATTGTATCATTTTGAGCAATTTCTTCTTTTGTCACTATGTTTTTAAAAAGTCGTCTACTGCAGAGGTGTCGGAAAGCGCCTATATGAGGGAAAGGGTTATCTTTTTTCCCCAAATCTAGGCAACAATTGACACGATTGAAGCAGATAACTTTTTGAGAATGTGTAAGGAAAGTTAAAATTGTGCAAAACATGGGAGCTTTTGTATAATTCCATTTTCAGAATGAGCAATTGATTCTTTTAATTCCTACAACTTTGTCAACTAAATTTCAAAATTATCTTTCCATTTAGAAGTTTTTCCCTGAGATTGTTTTAACCCTTTCCCTCATATAGATGCTTTCTGACGCCTTTTGACACAATGTTTTCCACTTTTAGTCATAGGTTATCCATTCAATTATAGAGATTTTCTACTTTTTGACAAGATCCGTTCAAAGTCGTCTGCTGCAGAAATGTCGTATGAGGGAAAGGCAAAAGCACTACTTTTTTATCCAATTAAAATTCATATCAACGCTTGCATGATTATGTTTATGAATACTCATCTGGTCTTACATGATGTAAGATTCCCTTCATTTCCAACACAATTGTACAGTCCCATTTTGTTCAATCTGCAGCAGATAACTTTTAAAAACATTGAGGCAAAAGGAGCAATTTCTCCTTTTGTCACAATGTTTTTAAATTATATCCAATTATTATACTTTTGTTAACCCTTTCCAATATACAATAATCTGAAGCTGATCACTTTAAAAAATCAAAGCGCCAATGGCACTGTAGTGGCGATCGTATGGAAAATCCTGCAAAGTAACAAGCAGTATATGGGTGTAGGGCTTGCGATGACTCTGGTGCGGGTATATTTGAGAATGTATCAACCCTGCATCTTTTGACAGTAGAATAATGTTAGTTTGCCAGAATGTTGTCTTGGTGATTTTTTAGTTACGTTCTGAAATTGGTCATGATGTGTTCAAAATTAGGCCATTCCAAAGTTATGAAAAATCTAGTTGGTATTCGATAGACTACCGTTTTAGCTCATTACTCATTAGAATGGCTATTTGTAATCTAAATTGTTTGGGTAATTACATGTTTATCACCAGGTCGCTCAAAAAGCATAATTTCACTATTTCACTATTTGCCAAGCTGTTCAATTTATAAAAATATAGGCATATATTATAATGCTCGATCTCCAAACTAAATTAGGCTACACTTTCAGCATTGATTGCTAATTGACTCTAGAACGTGCAGACGTGTATACATAACGTGTGTATACACTGACATCGTGTGTCCTTTAAACCTTTGTAAACCAGTCTTATCATATAGACGCTTTCATATATTTAAACAACTACAAAATAAAGCGTTTATAATATTGAGATTTAAGAACACCAGTATCGCGAGCTATTTATAGAACCTTTTGGAATTTCCAGATATGAGTATCATCAGAGTTATTTGCCGTTATTTGCAAGGCAGAACGCGCAATGATATTTATTATCTGCCCAATCATGACGAAGATAATATTTACATATTTTAACTCTATGTAGATAATGTCTCGATTAAACTCAAATATTATTAACAATCCGGTACCAAAGTAGCACTGACATAATTATTTTAATCACGTCTCTGCATCAATGATGGAACTATAACGGATGTGAGTAAATTAGTTTGCAGTAAGGAAAGAAAATATCAACCGATTGTTCAAAACCGACTATGTAAATATTTTTCGTTGTTTTTGTTAGCATTGTGCCGATTGTCAAACCAATCGGGCAAAAATAGGGATTATCTCTATAAAAATGTACACATATTCAAAACAGTTGGAAACATTGTGGCATGAGGAGAAATTGCTCACCATGAGCATTTTCTCCTTCTGTGACAATGCTTTCAAAAGTCGACTGCTGCAAAGGCGTCAGAAAATGCCTGTATGTGGGAAAGGGTTAATAGAGATTTTCCTATGTAATGTTAACCCTTTACCAGATACAAAGGCTTTCTGACGCCTCTGCAGCAGACAACCTTTGAAAACATTGTGACAAAAGGAGAAATTGCTCAAAACAAGCAATTTCTGCTTTAGCCACAATGTTTTCAACCCTTTTCAGTAGTTATGTAACCTTTGTTTTCAGAGATTTTCCATAATTCTTTCTAGATGTTTTTCAAAGTCGTCTGCCGCAGATTTGTTGTATGTGGATGTGGGAAAGGGTTAAGGCCAGTGGCAATATATCAATAAATCATGAAGATGTTCCTTCAAATTTTTGGGATTCATGGAGAATTCTTGTTTCTATGGAAACCCAACAAACCAAAAAAGCAATGCATGTTCAACTTTGTGTTAAAATTATACAACAAATTTATTTTTCGGATGTTTTGAAAGCGGGTGACTCTAATGCTATCATATCCTGTGAAGTGTCGGCATATACCTGATAATTGATAAACATGTTTTATTTTACAGTTGTTTATCAACAACGAATGGGTAGACAGTAAAAGTGGAAAAACTTTTCCAGTGATCAATCCTACCAATGGAGAAACAATTTGTAAAGTACAAGAGGGAGATAAAGTAAGAAGTAATTCTACTGTTAAATATCTCAAAAGTAATGTACTTAAAATAGACAAATTTATTTGGCTACTTTTATTTTCTTTCCAAAGAAAAATAGCAAACAAATGATATTGAGCAGCACTCTGCGATAACCAACTATATGGCATAGATACAGAGATCAAGATGAGCCAGCCCATCCACTCAGTCTGATTGTGCTTTGCCCTGTTTTCAAATGAGTCATGGAATGTGTAAAGTATTATTATACCCCCAGATACATAGTATATGGGGGCTATATAGGAGTTACGCTTGTCGGTCGGTTTGTCGGTCCGTTGGTCTGTGGACATTTCTTGTGAACAATATTTCTCAGCAACCCTTGGTCAGAATTCAATATAACTTCACAAGAATGATTGATACCAAGCCTAGTTGTGCATTTTGTTGGCGTGTTGCACTGGAATTATTTTTAAATGAGTTATGGCCCCTTGACATTCTCATGCATATTACATATATGTCCATATTTTGTGAACACTATTTCTCAGCAACCCTTCATCAGAATTTAATATAACTTCACAAGAATGATTGATACCAAGGCTTGTTATGCATATTGTCGGCGTGTTGCACTGGAATTATTTTTAAATGAGTTATGGCCCCTTGAATTTCTCATACATATAAGTAACATATTACATATATATGTCCATATTTTGTGAACACTATTTCTCAGCAACCCTTCATCAGAATTTAATATAAGTTCACAAGAATGATTGATACCAAGCCTAGTTATACCCCCAGTTACATAGTATATGGGGGCTATATAGGAGTCACGCTTGTCAGTCCATTGGTCTGTGGACATTTCTTGTGAACACTATTTCTCAGCAACCCTTGGTCAGAATTCAATATAACTTCACAAGAATGATTGATACCAAGCCTAGTTATACCCCCAGTTACATAGTATATGGGAGCTATATAGGAGTCACGCTTGTCAGTCCGTTGGTCTGTGGACATTTCTTGTGAACACTATTTCTCAGCAACCCTTGGTCAGAATTCAATATAACTTCACAAGAATGATTGATACCAAGCCTAGTTGTGCATATTGTCGGCGTGTTGCACTGGAATTTATTTTTAAATGAGTTATGGCCCCTTGAATTTCTCATACATATGTATATTGTCAGGCACCAGCTGGGGGTATTCATCACCTTCAGTGATATTTCTAGTTCATATTGTCGGCGTGTTGCACTGGAATTTTTTTTTTAAATGAGTAATGGCCCCTTGAATTTCTCATACATATGTATATTGTCAGGCACCAGCTGGGGGTATTCATCACCTTCAGTGATATTTCTAGTTCATTTGTGTCTTTAGCATAAATTTGCAGACATGTTTTTTTCAAAATGTGTAACAATAAAGTTAGGGTTGGTTTTATTGGAGCATCTCTAAATTAACCATTTCCGACATACAACACATCTGCAGCAGATGAATTTGATAACATCTAATCAAAAACATGGAAAACTCTTTAATGAAAGCATAATTACTGAAAAAAATTGAAAACATTGTGACTGCAAAAGGATAAATTGCTTGTTTTGAGCAATTACTTCTTTTGTCACATTGTTTTCAAAAAGTCATCGGCTGCAGAGGTGCCAAAAGGCGTCTATATGCGAGAAAGGGTTAAACTTTTGATGACACTTTATGGAAATCATTGTCAGAAAAGCAGAAATGCTTGCTTTGGGCAGATAACAATAGTCATGATCTCTCTCAACGATATATCAACAAGATTCAAATTTAGGATAACAGATATCTTTTATCAATTTTACAGGCTGATATTGACGAGGCAGTTAAAGCTGCACGGGCTGCTTTCAAACGAGGCGCCCCCTGGAGGAAACTTGATGCATCAAAGAGAGGACAACTCATCAACAAACTGGCTGACCTAATAAAAAGGGATCTAACTTATATAAGTGTAAGATTGAAGTTGTTGATGATTATCATCTTCACCCATATCTTCACCCTTTCCCTCATATAGATGCTTTCTGACGCCTCTGCAGCAGACAGCTTTTTGAAAACATAGTGACAAAAGAAGAAATTGCTCAAAATAAGCAATTTCTCCTTTTGCCACAATGTTTACCACTTTTAGTCATAGGTTATCCATTCAATTATAGAGATTTTCCATTTTAGACAAAATATGTTCAAAGTCGTCTGCTGCGTAATTGTTGTATGACGGAAAGGGTTAAACAATTTTATAGTCGAGATAAGATTAACCCTTTCCCACATGCAACAAATCTGCTGCAGACAACTCTGGAAACATTGTTAACATTTTCCAACTTGTAAAGGCATATGCAGCTGAAAACATTTGATGTAAAGACAATTTCTCCTTTTGTCCTTATGTTTTCTACTCAATGGAAAAATGATGCTTTCATTCATAGAGGTGCAATAAACCTATTTTTGTCTGGCATGTTGCATGTGGGCAAGGGTTAATCCTTTCCCTCATACGACAATTCTGCAGCAGACAACTTTGAACGTATTTTGTCAGATGGATAACCTATGACTAAAAGTGGAAAACATTGTGACAAAAGGAGAAATTGCACGTTCTGTGCAATTTCTTCTTTTGTCACTATGTTTTCAAAACGCCGTCTGATTTAACCCTTTCCCTCATACGACAATTCTGCAGCAGATGACTTTGAACATATTTTGTCAAAAAATAGAAAATCTCTATAATTGAATGGATAACCTATGACTTCAAGTGGAAAACATTGTGGCAAAAGGAGAAATTGCTTGTTTTGAGCAATTTCTTCTTTTGTCACTATGTTTTCAAAAGGACATAGATGCTGCAGAGGCATCAGAAAACGTCTATATGAGGGGAAGGGTTAAGATACACAACTCATGTTTTAAAAATCTTATTTTACTCTTTATCCCTATTTTGTGGGTACTCAATTTTTTTTTTACTGAGTACAAATAACATTTAGTTTAGTTTTGTTTAGTATAATAAAATTGGGAGATTGATAATTGTGGGATAAAGACAATTTTACTCTACATATTCTAGGTCGATTGATTTAACGCTGTTTTCAACAATTTTTCAGTCATGTCATGGTGGCCGGTTCACCTACCCATTTGTTTTCTGGCTTTCTCAGCTAGTACTCAATACGTCAGTTCTTCAAAGCAACTGGCTGCTTTTCCATATAGACTGTTAGCCCATTGGTGGTTGACGAATGACCGATGGCGCATACACTTTTGTCAAATGCCGGAAAGCATGTTGGCCGAGCTGGGGTTCAAACCTTTTCTAGGTCTCTGGCCTATAATTAACACAAAGAGTTTGAAGGTCAAGTAAGGATTCAAGAACGTCAAATGTTATCTTATTTAAATCTCTGAGTACAGGGTTAATAATATCATATCATACATTATTCAGAAGCATGAATTAATAAATAGAGAAGGCAGTTGGTTGCTATCTTAACCTATCCCACATGCAGATGCATTTAGAGACTTATGCAACAGACAACTTTTGAAAACAAAGTGGCAAAAGAAGAAATTGCTCATCATGAGTAATTTCACCTTTTGGCACAGTGTTTGCAACTTCATTTAATAATTATACTGTAATTATGACTAGATTTGCCATGTTATGCCCTGGGTTGTTTCAAAGACGTCTACTAAAGATTTGTTGTATGTGGAAAAAGGTTGCATGAAGAGCTGTGGATAGAGATACATGTACCAAAAATGATGCATGAAAACTATTCTTAGATGATTTGCAATCTGTGTGCAATGGCAGGTATATATATATTTATGTATATTTCCCTTTTTCTCACATCTGCAAAAGACGACTTAGGCAGATCTATGCTTTCCCTCATACCACAAATCTGTAGCAGAAAATCTTTGTTCATCTTCATTTGGGCATTTCATAGACAGGTGTGTTAATGAAGCAATCAATGCTTCAGTTTTTCGTCAAAAACTGGCTTCTTTACATGTGAATACTCTGGTGAGATGTGTCACAGATACAAGTAGAGCATTCTTCTCCTGATGTTAACCCTTTCCCTCATACGACAATTCTGCAGCAGACGACTTTGAACATATGTTGTCAAAACATGGAAAATCTCCATAATTGAATGGATAACCTATGACAAAAAGTGGAAAATATGGTGGCAAAAGGAGAAATTGCACGTTTTGTGCAATTTCTTCTTTTGTCACTATGTTTTCAAAAAGCCGTCTGCAGCAGAGGCGTCAGAAAGCGTCTATATGAGGGAAAGGGTTAATGAACATTAATAATGATTTCGATTTTGATTTCCCCTTTCCCAGGTACAACAACTTGCAGCAGACGACTTTGAAATCGAGGGCTTGGCGTGAAACAGTTGTATCTAAAATTGGTATTTTTTTACCAAGGTTAATCACCTCACCATAAAGTCTTTATAAGCGTTAAATCACTTTTCTTGGTAAACAATGTAAATTTAGGTGCCATTGCTCGTTCTGAGCAATGGCACCTAAATTTGCATTGTTTACAAAAGGGTCAAAATTGCCCCTAAACCAGGGTTTTCAAAATAGGTTTTAAGTTACAACCGTTTCACGCCAAGCCCTCGAAATTGTCTAGGCAAAAATATGGAGAATCTCTAGAAATAAGGAGCACCTCTAAAAATGAAGATATACTTATTGAAGAAAGTTAAAACCATTGTGGTAAAGGGAGAAAATGCTCATCAAAAATAATTTCTTCTTTTGCCACAATGTTTTCAAGAGTCATCTGCTGCAGATGCCTCAAATTACATTTTGAAGTTGGAAAGTGTTACATCATTTGCATATTTCAAAGACCTAGATAAGATAGAATATGTTGAGCATTGCTCCAAAATATCTAGACCCTATGTTGTGGGTACACAAAAGAATCGCCTCACTCAGACAACTCATTTGAGTACCCTCCCACAACATAGGGTTCGCAGGTCAAATATGGGTTTAAGATATATGCCCATTATCTCAAATTCTATTTACATTTTCTGCATGAATGACCTTGCAATTAAAGACCACCTGTGAACAAAGACCATATCGTTCTCTTCCCATGGGTGGTCTTGAAACACAGGTTGGCCTGTATTTTATTCATTAACACATTATTCTTCTCAGAGTCTGGAAACCCTGGACAATGGTAAGCCATTTAATGACTCAGTTGGTGATATTGAGTCAGTAGTCGAGGTGATGCAGTATTACGCGGGCTGGTGTGATAAGATTTGTGGAAAGACTATCCCCGTTGGTGAGTTATTTACCCTTTCCCAGTGCTAATTCTCACACTATATTTACCCTTTCCAAGTGTCCAATCCAGGAGAGGGATCATGCTTATTCTCACACTGTTTTGAATATTCCACCCTAAATGTGTATAGAAGGGGGGGAAATTTTATTTAGACAAAGAAGGAAAACTGTCAATTTGCTCATAAAAATCTAATTTTCGATAAAAATTCTCCCCTTGTTTTCAAATCTTAGAGTGGACACTGTTTCCCACATACAACAATTCCTTTAACAGATGACTTTAAAAACATCTACATGAAGTGAAAAATATGGAAAATCTCTAGATTGAAGTTATAGTGGTTTGAAAAGAGTGCCAAACCTTGTTGCAAAAATACAAATTGTTCATTATGAGCACAGTGTTCAGACACATCTGGAAAAGTCATGGAAACTTTCTTTCTCTGTAAAATTCACAAAATCTTGATATATAATGTTTCGTATTTTATTTAGTGTAAAAACAAAATATATCGTAGAAAAATCATGGAAAAGCCATGAAATTTTGACCTCCAAGCTCTGTATGTGTGAGCAATTTCTCCTTTTCAATGTTTTCAAAGGTCGTCTGCCCCAGAGGTGCGGGAAAATGTCTGATTGCTGGAAAGGTTTAATTCATTTTAGAACAAAGTTCAACCTCACATGTATTAGATAATGAAATCAGAATTTTAAAAGTCTTTGTAAATTGTTGCTCTGGCAGGTAGCCCTCATTCCTGATCTCACCTCACATTAAGTGATTGGGTTAAACTATTGTCATCACTTACCATCAGTTGTCTGTTCAAATCTTCTCCTCTGAACCTGCTGGTCTGATTTAAATATAATTTTACTGAAATAATCCTTTGACTCTTTATAAAGATTCTTCAAGCCATCTATAATGGTTTTAAACATTGTTGCCGCTTCTACTTAAAAGTCTGTGATTTTTTAAATAAGATCAGTAAATCGTCAATATGGGGCCATCATAGACCTTTTGTACTTACCCTATTGCAGAATCTCTTGGAAAACTTGAATGGTTTATATCGCAGACAGAGAAAGCTAAGGTCTGAGAATATTGTGTTCTATATACAGTCCAACCTGTGTTTAAAGACCACCCATAGGAAGAGTACAATATGGTCTTTGTTTACAGTTGCTCTTTAATTGCAAGGTCATTTATGCAGAGTAATTGCAAAATTTAAAGTGAGGTTGTTATAGACAGAGAATTACTATACGAAGGTTGTCTTAAGTACAGGTTTGACTGTAAACTTTTATTTTTTCAGATGGATCCTACTTCACATTTACCAGACATGACCCTGTTGGTGTGTGTGGAGCCATTATACCTGTATGTATTAAACTTTTTCTGTTGGTGTGTGTTGAGCTATTATACCTGTATGTATTATACTTCTTCTGTTGGTGTGTGTGGAGCCATTATACCTGTATGTATTATACTTCTTCGGTTGGTGTGTGTGGAACTATTATACCTGTATGTATTATACTTCTGTTGGTGTGTGTGGAGCTATTATACCTGTATGTATTATACTTCTGCTGTTGGTGTATGTGGAGCTATTATACCTGTATGTATTATACTTCTTCTGTTGGTGTTTGTGGAGCCATTATATCTGTATGTATTATACTTCTTCTGTTGGTGTGTGTGGAGCTATTATACCTGTATGTATTGTACTTCTTCTGTTGGTGTGTATGGAGCCATTATATCTGTATGTATTATACTTCTTCTGTTGGTGTGTGTGGAGCTATTATACCTGTATGTATTATACTTCTTCTGTTGATGTGTGTGGAGCTATTATACCTGTATGTATTATACTTCTTCGTTAGTATGTGTGTGGAACTATTATACCTGTATGTATTATACTTCTTCGTTAGTATGTGTGTGGAACTATTATACCTGTATGTATTATACTTCTTCTGTTGGTGTGTGTTGAGCCATTATACCTGTACATATTATGCATTTTCTGTTGGTGTGTGTGGAGCTATTATACCTGTATGTATTATACTTCTTCTGTTGGTGTGTGTGGAGCTATTATACCTGTTTGTATTATACTTCTGCTATTGGTTGGTGTGAAGCTATTATACCTGTATGTATTATACTTCTGCTGTTGGTGTGTGTGGAGCTATTATACCTGTATGTATTATACTTCTTCTGTTGGTGTGTGTGGAGCCATTATACCTGTTTGTGTTATACTTCTTCTGTTGTTGTTAGGAGCTATTATACCTGTATGTATTATACTTCATCTGTTAGTATGTGTGTGGAGCTATTATACCTGTATGTATTATACTTCTTCTGTTAGTATGTGTGTGGAGCTATTATATCTGTATGTATTATACTTCTTCTGTTGGTGTGTGTGTGGAGCTATTATACCTGTATGTATTATATTTGTCTGTTTTACATGTTACATTATTATTATTGACTGCATTGGTTTTGTAGTGGTAGAGCATCTGCCTCAGGTCAGGGAGGTTGTGGGTTTGATCCCCCCTTGGTGCTCAGGGTAAATTGACACATACTACTGGTAAAACCCAGGAATGTGATATAACTGAAAATTGTTGAAAGTGACGTTAAACACCATACAAACAAGAAAAACATTATTATCTTAACCCTTTCTCAAATAAAACAAATATATTTGAAGTGGACGACTTTGGAAACATCCAGACAAAAATATGGAACATATCTTTAAATAAAAAATATGGCAGAAGGAGAAATTGTTGTCTTCTGCATAATGATATGTTTCAAAATGCTTCTACAGGTGGGATATGGGTTAATAATTATGAGGAGCTATTGTACCAGAATGTATTCTTCTTCGTATACTATGTTAAATTATTTACATTTTTCTCAGATCTACTTTATTCAGGTTATAGAATCTGGATAAATAAGTTTAACCACAGTTACGAGTATCATAACTGGTATAAGTGGTTTTTCCCTCCTTAGTGCTCATGGTTGCAGGGTTATAGTATAACCCTTGGACCCTCATATGACAATTCTGCAGCAGACGACTTTGAACATATTTTGTCAAAAAATTGAAAATCTCTATAATTGAATGGATAACCTATGACTTAAAGTGGAAAACATTGTGTCAAAAGGAGAAATTGCTCGTTTTGAGCAATTTCTTCTTTTGTCACTATGTTTTCAAAAAGTCGTCTGCTGCAGAGGCGTCAGAAAGCGTCTATATGAAAGAAAGGGTTAAGGACTGATTGGCTTGTTTCAGGATAAGCTTACTGGGTACATACTAATACAGAGCAGAAATGTCATATGCTGAAGCCTATGTGTTTTTAAATGTAGATGTATGTAGGAAAGTATAAACCCTTTACCTCAAACAGACCCATTATGATGCCTCTGCAGCAGATGAATTTCTCATTTTGATAGAATTCTTTCAACTGAATTCAATAATTTTACTTCTATTTATAGAAATATCTCATACTTGTAAGCAGATCTTTTTCAAAACCGTCTGCTGCAGATTTCCTGTATATGGGTTAACCCTTTTCCTTATATAGATGCTTTCTGATGCCTCTGCAGCAGACGGCTTATTGAAAACATAGTGACAAAAGAAGAAATTGCTCAAAACAAGCATTTTCTCCTTTTGACACAATGTTTTCCACTTTTAGTCATAGGTTATCCATTCAATTATAGAGATTTTCTATTTATTGACAAAATATGTTCAAAGTCGTCTGCTGCAGAATTGTCGTATGAAGGAAAGGGATAAACCATTCCCACATATAGAAGTTGACATTTCAGTCAAACTAGAAATAATTTCTTCTTTCAGTAAATGTAGTATTGATCTTTAAGCTACAGAAAGAAGAAATTAAATTCTTTATTACTAACAACAAATCTGCAGCAGACGACTACTTCAAAAACATTCATTAATTAACCCTTTTCCTCATATAGACGCTTTCTTACGCCTCTGCAGCAGAAGGCTTATTGAAAAAATAGTGACAAAAGAAGAAATTACTCAAAACAAGCAATTTCTCCTTTCGCCACAATGTTTTCCACTTTTTGTCATAGGTTATCCATTCAATGATAGAGATTTTCTATTTATTGACAAAATATGTTCAAAGTCGTCTGCTGCAGAATTGTCGTATGAGGAAAAGGGATAAACCATTCCCACATATAGAAGTTGACATTTCAGTCAAACTAGAAATAATTTCTTCTTTCAGTAAATGTAGTATTGATCTTTAAGCTACAGAAAGAAGAAATTAAATCCTTTATTACTAACAACAAATCTGCAGCAGACGACTACTTCAAAAACATTCATTAATTAACCCTTTTCCTCATATAGATGCTTTCTTACGCCTCTGCAGCAGAAGGCTTATTGAAAAAATAGTGACAAAAGAAGAAATTGCTCAAAACAAGCAATTTCTCCTTTCGCCACAATGTTTTCCACTTTTTGTCATAGGTTATCCATTCAATTATAGAGATTTTCTATTTATTGACAAAATATGTTCAAAGTCGTCTGCTGCAGAATTGTCGTATGAGGGAAAAGGTTAACACTATGGTAAACTTCTATTTAAAGACAATTATATCATTGAAATGCAGGAGAAATTGCTTGTTTTGAGCAATTTCATCTTTTGTCGCCATGTTTTCAAAAAGCTGTCTGCTGCAGAAGCGCCAGAAAGCGTCTAAATGAGGGAAAGGAATAATTATACTGATAATCCTCAACCAACATATCTCCATATAAATTTAATATGTTTGTGCTTTCAGTGGAACTTTCCTCTTCCTATGATGGCCTGGAAGCTGGGCCCAGCTTTGGCTTGTGGGAATACTATAGTGGTGAAACCAGCAGAGCAAACTCCATTAACTGCTCTATATTTATGTTCATTGTTGAAAGAGGTAAATCAAGTAGTTATAATTTACAAACTTTAAACTATGTGTTGGGAATATACAAACTAATTTTAATGAATAAGTTTGCCTTTTTAGCTCACCTGAGCTTTGCTCAAGGTGAGTTATTGTGATCGCCTTTTGTCCGGCGTGCATTGTGCGTCGTCCGTCAACATCTTCTCCTCAGTAACCAGTGGGTCAATTGAGATGAAGCATCCTCTCAATCTCTCAATGACCTCACCAGAATTTCCTTCAAATTTTTGGGGTCCATGCAGAATTCTGTTTTCCATGGCAACGAGACGAAAATAACTTCAAAATTCTTCTTCTCCCAAACTGGTTGGCAGATTTTCAAATAATTTTGTAGAAATGTTCCTTAAGTGACCCTCTATCAGATTCCTTCAAGCCATGTTGATTGGTCGAAAAACATGGCCGCCAGGGGGCGGGCTATTTTGCCTTATATGGCTATAGTGAAAACTTAAGAAATCTTCTCCTCCAAAAGAGTCAAAGAATTTTGTAGAAATGTTCCTAGGGTGACCCTTTATCAGATTTCTTCCAGCCATATTGATTGGTCGAAAACTATGCCCGCCAGGGGGGCGGGGCTTATATGGCTTAAGTGGGAAAAAAGAACAAATCAGGTGAGCGATTCCAGGGCCATCATGGCCCTCTTGTTTCTACAATGTTTCCAACTACAAGAGCAAATTAACTTTTGGATTCTCCATACATAGTATGTTTATAGTAATTCAACACTATATCTTGGACACTTTCAAAGCATTTGGCTCCTTGATACAATATATAGTGCTTCAACTGATCAGTTACGATAGAAATTTCCTTGATTGTGAAAAAACGAAATTACTGGACACTTGCAATTTCTCCTTTGTCTACAATGACTTCTACATTGTCTAAAAGATCTGGGACAGATTTTCGAGATTATATGAGCCAGTGCATGAGACCAAGTACAAGTTTGCAATTCTGGTCATTGTAGATTCAGATCATCCTGTCTATCCACTCAGTCTCATCAGAGTCTATACAAATTGACAGAATCTTTTATCAAGCTAGTATAACTAATAATTTATGTAAACAGTGTAGAACTTTATCAGTTCATGTGGATAAACATGCTTGTCTGGATCTACATGCTTATCTGGATCTACACTGGTCACAAAAACCAGCTTGTACCTTTTCTTGTGCACAGGCTAGAATTATCCTCTTTTGAAATGGAAGGGGATCCAGCCCTCAAGACAATAAATAGCGTGTTTAGCTGTGTTTGCGAACCTGAATGACAAATTTAAGTTACCTTTACAAGCAAGCAAGTGTTCTTGAACCTCTTCCCACATACAATAAATCTGCTGCAGACTAATTTGAAAACTTTGGCAAAATTATAGGAAATCTCTATAAATGAATATCTGTTACTGAAAAAAAAAATATGAAAATATTGTGGAAAAAAGAGAAATTGCTTGTTTTGAGCAATTTCTCCTTTTGTCACAATGTTTTTAAAAGTCGCCTGCTGCAGATACGTCAAAGAGCGTCTTTATGTTGGAAAGGGTAAATATTCTCAATACCAAAACTGTACCAACCTTCCATTAAAGATCAACCATTTCGTCAACCGAATTCAAACCTACGCTTATCATGTCAACTTCAACTGACTTTACATAAAAATGTGTTATCTTGCAATTCTGTTGTAATTTTTAATATTATTTACTAATGAAAACGCATGTATTTTCTTTTCTTGTGACACAAATATTTCTTTTTCTTAATTGTCAATACTTAATACATGTATTGTCCTTGTATATGGTGAAATATGTTTATTGTAAATGTTTGATGCCCAGAGGGAAGATTGGGTTTACCCAACTATGTTGCCTCTTTAAATAAAGTCTTTATTATTATGTCTCCCCTTCTCCGAAAGGGGGGACATGCTGTATTTGTAGTTATTACGATTCCCCAACAGAGTTGGGAATCGTATTGTTTTTCTATTGTTTTTTCTTATTATACGACCGTTTTTTAAAAACGGTCCGTATTATGGTATCGTCATGTCCGTCCGTCCGTCCGTCCGTCCCTCCGTCCGTCCGTTCGGGTTTTCCGCACTTTTTTCTTACATACTTTGAGCTATTGAGCTGAAATTTTGTATAAGGCTTTGTAGTGATGTGTCACAGATCAAGTTCATATTTCCTGGGATTTCGTCAATTTTTGAATGAGTTATGCCCCTTTTTGGACTTAGAATATTTTTTAGAATATTTGTTTTCCGCACTTTTTTTCTACATGCTTTGATCTATTGAGCTGAAATTATGTATATGGCTTGGTAATCATGAGTTACAGATCAAGTTCACATTTCCTCGGATTTCGTCAATTTTTGAATGAGTTATGCCCCTTTTTGGACTTAGAATATTGGTTTTCCGCACTTTTTTCTTACATACTTTGAGCTATGGAGCTGAAATTTTGTATAAGGCTTTGTAGTGATGTGTCACATATCAAGGTCATATTTCCTGGGATTTCGTCAATTTTTGAATGAGTTATGCCCCTTTTTGGACTTAGAATATTTTAGAATATTTGTTTTCCGCACTTTTTTTCTACATGCTTTGATCTATTGAGCTGAAATTATGTATATGGCTTTGTAATCATGAGTTACAGATCAAGTTCACATTTCCTCGGATTTCGTCAATTTTTGAATGAGTTATGCCCCTTTTTGGACTTAGAATATTGGTTTTCCGCACTTTTTTCTTACATACTTTGAGCTATTGACCTGAAATTGTGTATTAGGCTTTGTAGTGATATGTCACAGATCAAGTTCATATTTCCTGGGATTTCGTCAATTTTTGAATGAGTTATGCCCCTTTTTGGACTTAGAATATTTGTTAGAAAGAATATTTGTTAGAATATTGGTTTTCCGCACTTTTTTTCTACATGTTTTGATCTATTGAGCTGAAATTATGTATATGGCTTTGTAATCATGAGTTACAGATCAAGTTCACATTTCCTCGGATTTCGTCAATTTTGAATGAGTTATGCCCCTTTTTGGACTTAGAATATTGGTTTTCCGCACTTTTTTCTTACATACTTTGAGCTATTGACCTGAAATTGTGTATTAGGCTTTGTAATGATATGTCACAGATCAAGTTCATATTTCCTGGGATATTGTCAATTTTTGAATGAGTTATGCCCCTTTTTGGACTTAGAATATTTGTTTTCCGCACTTTTTTTCTACATGCTTTGATGTATTGAGCTGAAATTATGTATATGGCTTTGTAATCAAGTGTCACAGATCAAGTTCATATTTCCTGGGATTTCGTCAATTCTTGAATGAGTTATGCCCCTTTTTGGACTTAGAATATTTGTCAATTTCTGCATGAGTTATGCATTTTTCATAGTTTCCCATTATTCTTTAACAACTTATTCCTGAACGACTTTATTAACTTTTTACAAACAAACAATATATCAAAACAAAGAGGAAACTTACAAAGAAGTTCCTGACGGGCGTATTATGTACCGTTTGCGGTACTCTTGTTATTATTATTGTTTATTCTCTTTCTTCTATCCAAATTTTTGTCCAGAGCAATACTCATAAACTACTTGATGGAATTGATTGAAACTTCCAACATAGATAGATGGCAATGTGAAGTTGTGCAAGAGGCAAAACTCTGAGTCCCTTTTTTGCAAAGTTATCTCCCCTTTTTCAATATTTAAATCAAGTTTTGTCCGAGCGATATCTTGTGAACAAATGATCAGATAATATTGAAACTTGGAACATAGATAGATGGCAATGTTAACGTGTGCAAGATTGAAGAATGATAACTCTGAGCCACTATTTTGCAAAGTTATCTCCCCTTTTTCATTATTTTAATAATTTGGTGATTAAAGCTTGTATAACTCGATAACGAAAAGTGATAGAGACTTGAAACTTAGTACAAGTGTTCCCAATTAAGTGACCTACTTTCTCATGTGTATTTGAGCATGACCGAATACTCGCTTCTGATTGGTCGATTTTTCGGACTTGTATAACTCATAAACGACAAGTGATAGAGACTTGAAACTTAGTATATGTGTTTCTAATCAAGTAGTACTACTTTCTCAAGTGTATTAACGCATGACCGAATACTCGTTTCTGATTGGTCGATTTTTCTGACTTGTATAACTAAAGAATGACTAGTGATAGAGACTTGAAACTTAGTACATGTGATTCTAATCAAGTAGTACTACTTTCTCAAGTGTATTAGCGCATGACCGAATACTCGTTTCTGATTGGTCAATTTTTCTGACTTGTATAACTCAAAAACGACAAGTGATAGAGACTTGAAACTTAGTACATGTATTTCTAATCAAGTGGTACTACTTTCTCAAGTGTATTAGCGCATGACCGAATACTCGTTTCTGATTGGTCGATTTTTCGGAATTGTATAACTCAAAAACGACAAGTGATAGAGACTTGAAACTTAGTACATGTGTTCCTAATCAAGTGGTACTACTTTCGCAAGTGTATTAGCGCATGACCGAATACTCGTTTTTGTTATTTCCCATTGTTAAATAAAATGGCAAGGGAATCCTTCGTAACTGTTGCTACAGTTACAATCTCTAGTTCTTATTCTTATTATTACGATTCCCCAACAGAGTTGGGAATCGTATTGTTTTTCTATTGTTTTTTCTTATTATTATTATTGTTTATTCTCTTTCTTCTATCCAAATTCTTGTCCAGAGCAATACTCATAAACTACTTGATGCAATTGATTGAAACTTGCAACATAGATAGATGGCAATGTGAAGTTGTGCAAGAGGCAAAAATGATAACTCTGAGCCCTTTTTTTGCAAAGTTATCTCCCCTTTTTCAATATTTAAATCAAGTTTTGTCCGAGCGATATCTTGTGAATAAATGGTCAGATAATATTGAAACTTGGAACATAGATAGATGGCACTATGCAGTTGTACAACATGCAAGAATTATAACTCTTGGCCACTTTTTTGCAAAGTTATCTCCCCTTTTTCAATATTTTAATAATTGGGTGATTTGAACTTGTATAACTCGATAACGAAAAGTGATAGACACTTGAAATTTAGTACAAATGTTCCCAATCAAGTGATACTACTTTCTCATGTGTATTTGAGCATGACCGAATACTCGCTTCTGATTGGTCGATTTTTCGGACTTGTATAACTCAAAAACGACAAGTGATAGAGACTTGAAACTTAGTATATGTGTTTCTAATCAAGTAGTACTACTTTCTCAAGTGTATTAGCGCATGACCGAATACTCGTTTCTGATTGGTCGATTTTTCTGACTTGTATAACTAAAGACTGACTAGTGATAGAGACTTGAAACTTAGTACATGTGATTCTAATCAAGTAGTACTACTTTCTCAAGTGTATTAGTGCATGACCGAATACTTGTTTCTGATTGGTCGATTTTTCTGACTTGTATAACTCAAAAACGACAAGTGATAGAGACTTGAAACTTAGTACATGTATTTCTAATCAAGTGGTACTACTTTCTCAAGTGTATTAGCGCATGACCGAATACTCGTTTCTGATTGGTCGATTTTTCAGAATTGTATAACTCAAAAACGACAAGTGATAGAGACTTGAAACTTAGTACATGTGTTCCTAATCAAGTGGTACTACTTTCGCAAGTGTATGACCGAATACTCGTTTCTGTTATCTCCCCTTGTTAAATAAATGGCAAGGGAATCGTTCGTAACTGTTGCTACAGTTACAATCTCTAGTTATTATTCTTCTTCTTCTTCTTAACTTTTGTTTGTCCAGAGCAGAACTCGGAAACTACTTGAAGTAATTGATTGAAACTTGGAACATAGATAGATGGCAATGTGAAGTTGTGCACTTTGCAAGAATTATAACTCTGGGCCACTTTGTTGCAAAGTTATCTGCCCTTGTTCAATATTTTAATAGTGTAAACTTTGTCCAGAGCAGAACTCAGAAACTACTTGAAGGAATTTATTGAAACTTGGAACATAGATAGATGGCAATGTGAAGTTGTGCACCTTGCAATAATTATGAGTTATCTCCCCCTTGTTCAATATTTTAATTGTGAAAACTTTGTCCAGAGCAGAACTCAGAAACTACTTGAAGGAATTTATTGAAACTTGGAATATAGATAGATGGCAATGTGAAGTTGTGCACCTTGCAATAATTATGAGTTATCTCCCCCTTGTTCAATATTTTAATAGTGTAAACTTTGTCCAGAGCAGAACTCAGAAACTACTTGAAGGAATTTATTGAAACTTGAAACATAGATAGATGGCAATGTGAAGTTGTGCACCTTGCAATAATTATGAGTTATCTCCCCCTTGTTCAATATTTTAATAGTGTAAACTTTGTCCAGAGCAGAACTCAGAAACTACTTGAAGGAATTTATTGAAACTTGGAATTTAGATAGATGGCAATGTGAAGTTGTGCACCTTGCAATAATTATGATTTATCTCCCCTTGTTCAATATTTTAATAGTGTAAACTTTCTCCAGAGCAGAACTAAGAAAGTACTTAAAGGAATTTATTGAAACTTGGAATATAGATAGATGGCAATGTGAAGTTGTGCACCTTGCAAGAATTATAACTCTGGGCTACTTCGTTGCAAAGTTATCTCCCCTTGTTCAATATTTTAATAGTCATTGACAAACTGCAATGGGGAGACATATGTTTTTTCATAAAAACAACCTTTCTAGTTATTATTATTATTATTATTATTATTATTATGTTACCTTCCCAAACAGGCAGGGTTTCCAGCAGGTGTTGTGAACGTTGTTCCAGGCTATGGGCCTACAGCAGGAGCAGCCATCAGTGAACACATGGATGTGAACAAAGTAGCTTTTACTGGATCTACTGAGGTGGGTTTGATTTGACAGAATAATTTGAACTTTTCCGCTAAGATCGTAAACTTGATTTAGACTCCGGACTTTGTTTTTTGAGTATGTATACCTGACATTTGGTAGTGAATCAGTTTTCAGTTATGTGATGCATTTAAAAATAGTCTCCAGTACTGACTTAAGCATAACCCACATACAACAAATCTGCAGCAGACAACTTTGAAAACATCCAGACAAAAACATGGAAACTCTCTATAAATGTACGAATAATTACTGAAAAGAGTCACAATGTTTTCAAAAGTCCTCTGCTGCAGAAGCATCAGAAAGCGTCTGTATGAAGGAAAGGGATGATATAATACACAGTCAGAATAGAGTTTTAGGTAGATTCAAAATAAAGCCTATAACCTAATTTTAGTCTGTCTGTAGGAAGATGTTTAAGTTTACAATTGTCTAGGTTTAGACCAGCCTAAGCTGCATTTACATTTGCTCCATCTTATAAGACTATGTTATGTATACACAAGTTCACAAGTTCACATAATCTTCTAACAAGCTTATGCAAGTAATATGGGAATGGTATATATCTTGATCAGACTGTGCAGATGTTCACAAACATAAATTTATACCTTTTTGGGTTTTATATTCTGAATCGGTGAAAGCTTTTAAAAGAAAATGTTAATGTCCATGTTCGGAATTTTTATATTGTCTGGTTTAGTCTTAAATATGAACTTTTGTTTTATGTACCTCCTTAACCCTTTCCCTCATATAGACGCTTCCTGACGCCTCTGCAGCAGACGGCTTTTTGAAAAACATAGTGACAAAAGAAGAAATTGCTCAAAACAAGCAATTTCTCCATTTGCCACTGTGTTTTCCACTTTTAGTCATAGGTTATCCATTCAATTATAGAGATTTTCTATCTTTTGACAAAATATGTCCGAAGTCATCTGCTGCAGAATTGTCGTATGAGGGAAAGTTTTAATAGAAGATGTTCTTTTACATGCATGTAAGTATGTTACATTGAAAATGTTATTTTACATAATGTTTAGTGTATAGAATACTAAGTTTTCATAATTATTATTATTATATTTCAAGGTTGGCAAATTAGTGATGGGGGCAGCTGCGAGGACTAACCTTAAGAGGGTATCTTTGGAACTTGGTGGAAAAAGTCCATTCATAATAATGGCTGATGCAGATGGTAAGTATTCTGAAAACTTATCCTGTGCTGTTTGTCAATTAACCCTTTTCCTCATACGACAATTCTGCAGCAGACGACTTTGAACATATTTGTCAAAAAATAGAAAATCTCTATAATTCAATGGATAATCTATGACTAAAAGTGGAAAACATTGTGGCAAAAGGAGAAATTGCTCGTTTTGAGCAATTTCTTCTTTTGTCACTATGTTTTTAAAAAGCCATCTGCTGCAGAGGCATCAGAAAGCGTTTATATGAGGGAAAGGGTTAACTCTTTCCTTCTTGCAGATGCATTATTTAAGTATCTGCAGCTGAACACATTTGAAAACATTGTCGCAAAACGAGAAATTTCTCCTTTTTCTCTAATGTTTTCAACATTGTTGCACCCTATAGAATTTGTCCTAAGCCCATTGCCACATACAAAAAACCTGAACACACATTGCGAAAAAATTAAAAAAATACTCCATAAATTAAAGATTGATTATTGAATAGACTTCAAAATATTAAGATCAATAATTATTTCTCCTTTAGCCACAATGTGTTTAAAAGAAGTCTGCTACAGATGCGTCAGAAAGTTTTTGTATGTGGGAAAGGGTTCAAATATATGCATGTTAAAGATATATCCTTTCCTTTAAATAAAGTATATTTTGTGCAATTTCACTTTTGGTCACTATGTTTTCAACTCTATTTAATAAATCAACTCATTATTGAGATTTTTCACCTTTTTGTCCAGATGTTTTCAAAGTCGTCTGCTGCAGATTTGTTGTATGCGGGAAAGGGTTGAAAATATCTAGGCTAGAATAGTCTTCTGCTGCAGAGATTTAAAATTTATCTGGCTGCATGTTGGAAAGTGCTGATTATCTGTTTCAGTTGAGCAGGCAGCCATATGGGTGGGCCTCTGAAGCTGTTATGGCAAACCAACATTTTGGTGAAAAGGGAAATTCCTCATAATACGAAATTTCTCCTTTTGCCACAATATTTTCAAAAGTCTTCTGCTGCAGATGCTTTACAATTCATCTGGCTGGATGTCGGTAAAGGTTGATTATCTGTTTCAGTTGAGCAGGCAGCCATTTGGGCCCATGAAGCTGTTATGGCAAACCATGGACAGAACTGTTGTGCTGGGTCTCGAACCTACGTCGAGGCGTCCATTTATGACGAGTTTGTCAAATTCAGTGCGGAGATCGCCAAAAATAGAACCGTTGGAGATCCGTTTGATGGATTAACACTGCATGGTCCTCAGGTAGGAAGACGGGGAAAAATTATTGTAAAAAACGTTTATGTCCAACAAATCTTGTTGATTTGGCTCTGCTGGGAACTAAATATTAACCCTTTCCCACATACAACAAATCTGCAGCAGACAACGTTGAAAACATCTAGGTAAAATAAGGAAAAAGTACTATAACATATAAATATTTTTTTTTAATAAAATTGATAACGTAGTGGCAAAAGGGCAAATTCCCCTTTTGCCACAATGTTTGCGAAATACAATTGCTGCAGAGGCATCAGAAAGCATCTTGTATGAAGGAAAGGGTTAATTTCAATCTCTGCCTTGTTAAATGCAATTTTTCTTGACTTCTGAAGCTGAATTTTTTTGAAGATATTGTAGGAAAATTAGGAAGCAGTCAGAAGTGCACAAACTGTGTATGATATAATCCAGCAGATACCTGCTTAAGTTTAACCCTTTCCCACATGCAGCAGACGACTTCGAAAATATACCCGCAAATGTTTGGAAACAAATTCCTTTAATTGAAAGAATAATAATTGATTAGAGTTGAAAACATGGTCACAAAAGGAGAAATTGCTTGTTTTGAGCAATTTCTTCTTTTGTCATCATGTTTTCAAAAAGCTGTCTGCTACAAACGCGTCTGAAAGCGTCTTTATGAGGGAAAGGGTTAAAATTTATTTCTTAAGGATAAGGTTAAAGTGGAGTTATTTTAATATTTAAGCTGCATCAGATAAAAAAGGCTTTGTTGTTAATTTGTTTGTTTGTTTAATCCTTTCCCACATACAAAAAATATGCAGCTGATGACTGTCCAAAGTATCTCTATCTCTTTCTCTATAAATGATAGTATGATTATTAAAAGGAGTTGAAAACATTGTGGCTTAAGGAGAAATTGCTTGTTTTGAGCAATTTCTACTTGTGTCACAATGTTTTCAAAAGTCGTCTGCTGCAGATGCTTCAATAGGTGGGAAAGGGTTTTACACCGTTTTTCAACATTATTTCAGTTTTATCATGATGAAAGTTCACTTATTCATGATTTCTTGGTAAACAAACCAGTACTAGGCTAGGAAATGTGCCCTGCCCAAACATTTTTCCACACAATATAGAAAATCTAAAGGAAAAATTAACATGACTCATTTTCCAAAAAGAAATTGAACAATTATCATAGTTTAACCCTTTCCCTCAACAAACAACTTTCAAAAACATGTGACAAAGTGAGAAATTGCTTTCTTTTGCCACAATGTTTTCAACTCTATTTAATTATTATACCATCATTAATATAGATTTTTTGTATTTTTTCCAAGATGTTTTTAATGTCATTTCTTGCAGATGTGTCAAACAATGTCCCATTCCAGACAGTCTATTTTAATTTAACCCTCTCCCAAATACAAATATGCAGCAGACGACATTGAAAATAAATCCGAAAAAAAGTTGGAAACTCCCTTTAAATGAAAGTACAATAATTGAATGGAGTTGAAAACAAAAGGAGAAATTGCTTGTTTTGATCAATTTCTTCTTTTTTTGCCATGTTTTCAAAAAGCTGTCTGCTGCAGATGAGTCAGAGAGCATCTATATGAGGGAAAATCATTATTTTAGGTTGATCAAGACCAATTTGACAAGATCATGGAGCTGATAGACAGTGGTAAGAAAGAGGGGGCCACTCTACAGTGTGGTGGGGAGAGGTTTGGAGACAAAGGCTACTTCATCAAACCCACAGTCTTCAGTGATGTCAAGGACGACATGAGAATCGCCAAAGAAGAGGTATGTAAAAATAACATCATCTTGGTGGTGAATTGGTAGAGCATCCATCTTGGGTGCGGGGGGTCGGGGTTCATTCCCCGCCGGGTCTTACCACAGATTTAAAAAATTGTGGTAATGGCTTTCCCTCCTTGGTGCTCAAGATTGTGCAGTTAGCATCACGACTGACTCACTGGTGTCAGGATAAATGGAACAGTAGTACAGGTAACTTACCCAGGAAATGCAATGATGTAACTGTAAAAGTGTTGTCAGTGGTGTAAAACACTATAAAAACAATCATATAAAGGTAACTATTTTAGTTTGTCTTAATTTATGATAATTTTGTAGAAATGGTCTTGATGTCAACATCTGCAAAATTGCAAGAAGTAGTATTGATTGTTTAGAAAACACTGCTGTTGAGGGCTTTTTTTGTTTTTGTTTTTTGTCTCAAAACTTTTGGTTTTCCACAGCTTGTTTAGAAAGCCTTTATACAAACTTACTTTACTGATATGCAGTTTTATTAACAGTGTCTCCTCCTTACAATTTCTTTCCCTGTCTTGATGGAATGTTCCGTAATATAGCAGTTACACATTTGCTACTATATCATATCTTAGGTGGTCAATTTAGGGCCATTTTGGCCCTCTTGATCGATTGATCAAAATGTGTAGAAAGAACCTGTTTTAAAGACAATTTAAAATAAATTGATTTCAACTACAGTCTAACTTGAGTTAAGCAGCCACCCAGGGCAGGTGACTGTATAAAACTAGATAAGTTATTGCACGCACCGTTTGTTTTTAGCCCTTTCTTACATACACACAAATCCGCAGCAGACAACTTTGAAAACATACCAAAACAATTATGGAAAATCTCTTTAAATGGAACTATTATTGAAAAGAGTTGAAAGCATTCTTGTAAAGAGAGGAATTTCTCCAACAACCACAACATTTTCAAATTCACCTACTAAAGAGGCGTGAGAGAGCGCCTGTATGTAGGAAAGGTTTTAGATGAATCTGTAATATGAGCTGTTCCACAAGAAAACCAACACTGTGGACTCGGCGTTAAGTATTGACCTTACCATGCCGCGCAGGCTAACTCGGACATGCTTTTTAGATCACCTAGAGCCAAAGGCTCAAGGTGAGCTATTCTGATCACTCTGTGTCCGTCGTCTGTCGTCGTCCGTTGTTAACTATTAGCTTTAAACATCATCTCCTCCTGAACCGCAAGAACAATTTCCACCAAACATCACAGGAATGTTTCTTTGGTGGTCCTCTTTCAAAATTGTTCAAAGATTTAAATTCCATTGAGAACTTTGGTTGATGCGGCATCAGAAAGGGGACAAAATGTCCAAACTTTAAAAATCTTCTCCTCCGAATCTGCCTGTCAGATTCAAATATAATTTGGTAGAAATGTTCCTTGGGTGACCCTCTATAAAAATTGTTCAAGCCATACTGATTGGTCGAAAAACATGGCAGTCAGGCGGCATCAGAAAAGGGGCAAAATGACAAAATTTGAAAATTCCATTTTTATGAAAGTGTTTGTCTGATTTTAAGAAAATATAATACGAATCTTACTGTAATGATCCTCTGTTTAATTTATTTAAGCCGTTTTGATTGGTTACACAATTATATCAACCAGGCGTCATCACAAAAGGGGTAAATTGAACTTTTAGCTACAAATGACAACCAACTCCTACCATTCCAATAGATCAATTTCCACAAAACATCACAGGAATGTTCCTTTGGTGGTCCTCTTTCAAAATTGTTCAAAGATTTAAATTCCATTGAGAACTTTGGTTGCTGCGGCATCAGAAAGTGAGAAAAATACCCAAATTTTAAAATCCTTTTCCTCCATAATCTGCTTGTGCGATTGCAAGATAATTTGGTAGAAATGTTCCTTAAGTGACACTCTAAATAAACTGTTGAAGCCATATTGATTTCGTTAAAAAACAGGGCAGCAAGGCAGCATCAGGAAAGGTGCAAAATGACAAAAACTTTTTAATTCCATTCTTATTAAAGTTCTTGTTAGATTTCAAGATATAAATGGCCTTTACTGATAAGCTGTTTCTTGAGAAGTGTCCACTCCTTGCAGTTTCATTTGCACTCCTTGATCAAATTTTCCCAGATATTTGCAGTTAAATATTTGCTACTAATTTACTATCAATTAGGTGATCGATTTAGGGCCATCTTGGCCCTCTTGTTTCACCTCCTGTGGATTTTCTGTTTCAGGAATCTTTACTCCTTACATCTATTTCCCTGAGACGGAATGTGTCGGCCCAAATTAGCCTGCGCAGACTGATCTGGGTTGATACATTTTACACAGAGTCCATAATGTTGGTTTTCTCGTGTAACGTCTCATATATGTTGATAATCATTCTGTTATATCTCATGCATAGGTTGCATGTTCTATATAGATGTGTAATTTTATGTTTTACAGATCTTCGGGCCAGTCCAGTCTATCATCAAGTTTACGGACACGGAGGATGTCATTGAACGCGCCAATAACACCCATTATGGTCTAGCTGCTGGTGTGATGACTAAAGATATAAACAAAGCCCTGAAAATGTCTCAAAACTTGGAAGCTGGAAGTGTTTGGTAATAATTTATGGTTACTCATTACCTATGTCACTCATGCAGAATCAGGTTTTCACAACTTTTTAACCCATTCCCACATACGGCAATACTGCAGCAGACGACTTTTAAAATGTCTACTAAATATATGGAAAATCTCTATAATTGTAGGTATAATTACTAAAAAAAGTTGAAAACATTGTGGCCAAAGGAGAAATTGCTTGTTTTGAGCCAATATCTCCTTAAGTCACGATGTTTTCAAAAGTCATCTGCTACAGATGTGTCAAAATGCTTCTCCAGATGGGAAAGGGTAAAAGCATTGTGGCAAAAGGAGAAACTGCTCAAGATAAGCAATGTCTCCCTTTCCCAGCAATATTTTCAACTCCGCTCACTAGAGGGAAAGGATTATGATACATACCCTAAGAAATTAAATCTTGAAGAGTTTGCAACCACCAAATCAACATCATAAACATTTACATGATTGATTGTTTGTAATTGTTGGCTTTAAATTCAACTTAAGAAAAACTTTTGAAAAAATTTGAACCAGAATTTTGATAGATGAGCAAATTCTCTGTTTCAAAGAGTTGATTTGAAAACTCAAAAGGTTGTTTTTTGAATGGCAAACTTCCTATATTCCTATTGTTGTGTAATCTTGTTGCTTTCAAATGATACCTTTTTTTGAAATTTCAGGGTGAATTGCTATGATGTTGTGAAATCCCAGACGCCATTTGGAGGATATAAAATGTCTGGTCATGGACGTGAACTGTAAGTATTTTGAACTCATTATATATTTGGTTACTCATTTTCACTTGCAGACTCATAATGATGCATCTGCTATAATGTTTTCAACTCTTTTCAATACTAAAGGGATTATTTATATTACCCTGAAGATTGATTTTGTATATTTTGCCTATGTTTTCAAAGTCTCCTGCTACAGATGTTTGTATGAATCTGGGGAAACGGTAAAAAGCAGGTGACTGTTGTCTCTTTCCCATATGTAGACGCTTTCTCACGCCTTTGCAGCAGATGTCTATTACAAATATTGTGACAAAAGGAGATTGCTCATAATGAGCAATTTTTCCATTTGCCACAATGTTTTCAACTCTATTTAATGATTAAACTCTCATTTATAGAGATATTTCATATTTTTGTGGAAATGTTTTCGAAGTCGTCTGCTGCAGATTTGTTGTATGTGGGAAAGGGTTAAACATGGGTAATTTTACATTTTGTATATAACTTGGAGTGTGAAATTGAGTTACAGAAGTGATCCTTAACAAAGGTTTTATTTTATAATTTAAAAACTTCTGGTGGTTGATGTTAAAGCGACTGAAATCCAGATGGCATGAAAAAAAAAAAAAATTGAATTCGCCCTAAATGTTATTCTTTATGTTATCCAAGTAAAACCAGGGTAGAAAATGTATCGTTTTTTATCAATAAAGTGAACTTGAGTCGTTTTCAATTGTCCCGATGAAGGGGTTTCCTATTTAAAAATACTTACCCCGTTACTAACAGGGTAGAATTTGCGATGGAAAAAGTATCGAAAACAAGAAAATCTCACCGATTATAGGGGTATGTATTATGTCAGTTATCATAATTTAATGCCCCAAATACAAAAATAACACTTATTTTCTTAAAATTGGAAATATTATTTTTTTTCGACATTTGGGTCATAATCTGGAGTTCAGTCCCTTTAAATGGTTTTTACATGTACATGTTAGTTGATGGTTCTTTAAATTTCTCTTTTTAGGGGAGAATATGCTTTGCACGAGTATACAGAAGTTAAAACGGTAAGAAACATGTAAAAAAGCTGTCTATTTATTTAGATAAAATTTACCAGCAGACAATTTTTGAAAACAGATTGCAAAAGGAGAACTTGCTCATGATGAGCATTTTCACCTTTTGTCTGCTTCTGATATGTATGTGGGAAAGGGTGAAAAACTAGAATTGTATTTCTAAATGCATATCTACAATATCCTTTTTTGTGATGCCACATGACCCCTTATCATTTGGCATGGTTCAAATGGTTATACCTAGGTTAAAATTAATGTTCCTAGTTTATAGATATGGAGAGGTCCAGATAAGGAGGGGTATGAGCTCTTTCTCCCACAATTTCTCTCTTATTATTAAAGCAAATCCCTATGTTGTGGGTACTCAAAAGAATCGTCTCACTGAGACAATTCTTTTAAGTACCCACAACATAGGGTAGAGGGTCAAATAAGGATTTTGGAACATGCAAAACGCCTCTTATCTAGAGCTCTGGATCATATGCCATATTGACAGTGGCTAAAAACAGTTTTAGCTCGTCTGTTTTCGAAGAAAGAATTTTTTTTGGCCTTTTATGTCAATTTTTAGACGTTCACTATGAGATTTTCAATATTTTTGCATATATGTTTCCATATTCGTCTGCTCTAGATTTGTGATCAGTGGGAACGGATTATAAACAAAGAATTATTTTCTTCTCTTTCTTTCAGGTCACTATAAACTTCCCAGATAAATACACATAGATTATCTTGAAAAGAACACAGAAGACAGAGAAGTGAATTGTAGATGAACTCATGAGATAATTGAAGATAACAAAGTGTAAAAATAAAAAAAAAATGTCATAATGTTTCGATGGAACTAATCCTGCAACAATTCTATATTATAATCTGATGTGTTATTAGTATTGTAAACAGATCTTATTTTAACCCTGTCCCACATATGACAAATCTGCAGCAGACAACTTTGAAAATATAGTGACAAAACCTGTTATTATTGTTAAATAAAGTTGAAAACATTGTGACCAAATTAGAAATTGCTCATAAGCAATTTCACCTTTGGCCACAATGTTTTCAAAAGTCATCTGCTGCTTTTGCGTCAAAATGCGTCTGCAGGTGGGAAAAAGTTAATCTAAATCATTGATATCAAATAATTGTTTATGGTTTATGCTCCTTTATCATTTCCCTTGTACATTAATTAACCCTTTCCCTCATAAAGATGCTTTCTGACGCCTCTGCTGCAGACGGCTTTTTGAAAACATAGTGACAAAAGAAGAAATTGCTCAAAACGAGCACTATGTCCTTTTGCCACTTTTAGTCATAGGTTATCCATATAATTATAGAGGTTTCCTATGTTTTGACAAAATATGTTTAAAGTCGTCTGCTGTAAAAAATTTGTATGAGGGACAGTGTTAAATCTGCAGCAGACCAATATATAAATACAAATGTAATTATTGGAAAGTTCAGAACATTGTAGCAAAAGGAGAAATTGCTCGTATTGAGCAGTTTTCCCCTCTTGTCACAATGTTTTCAAAAGTCGTCTGCTGCAGATGTGTTATAATGTGTCTGCAAGTGGGAATAATCCATTTCCAGTTTTAAATTGTTTATAACCTGTACCTTTGTTTGCTTATTCTGATGTGCAATATGTGTCTAATGAATTTTAAAGTTGTTTGTCGTATACAGTCTAGATAATCAGGGATGAACCATTACTGGTTTGTAAAAAATATATAGCTGAAAAAAAGAAACATCACAAACAATTATTAGCTCCACTGGCTGAAAGCCAGTCGAGCTTATGTCATGGCGAATTGTCCGTCGTGCGTGCGTGCGTGCGTGCGTGTCTTAACTTTTTCCTTTAAACGACTTCTTCTCCCTAACCACTTGGCCAATTTGGTTGAAACTTCATGGGAAGCATCCTCTCAATGTCCTCTACTAAATTCCTTCAAATATTTTTGATCCATTCAAAATTCTGGTTTCCATGGCAACCGAAAGAAAAAAATAGTGAGAACTTAAAAAATCTTCTTCTCCGAAAGTGTCAGGCCGATTTTCAAATAATTTTGTAGAAATGTTCCTTGGGTGACCCTTTATTAGATTCCTTCAAGAAATTTTGATTGGGCGAAAAACATGGCCGCCAGGGGGGCGGGGCTTTTTTGCCTTATATAGCTATAGTGAAAATTTAAATAATCTTCTTCTCAAAAAGTGTTCAGCAGATTTTCAAATAATTATGTAGAAATGTTCCGTGGGTGACCCTCTATCAGATTACTTCAAGCCATGTTGATTGGTAAAAAAACATGGCCGTCACAGGGCGGGGCTATTTTGCCTATATGGCTAAAGAGCAAACTTAAAAAATCTTCTCCTCCAAAAGTGTCAGGCCGATTTTCAAATAATTTTGTAGAAATGTTCCTTGTGTGAACCTTAATTAGATTCCTTCAAGAAATGTTGATTGGGCGAAAAACATGGCCGCCAGGGAGCGGGGCTTTTTTGCGTTATATAGCTATAGTGAAAACTTAAAACATCTTCTTCTCCGAAAGTGTTCTGCCGATTTTCAAATAATTTTGTAGAAATGTTCATTGGGTGACCCTCTATCAGATTCCTTCAAGCCATGTTGATTGGTCGAAAAACATGGCCGCCAGAGGGCGGGGCTATTTTGACTTATATGACCATAGTGAAAACTTAAAAAATCTTCTCCTCCGAAAGTGTCAGGCATATTTTCAAATAATTTTGCAGAAACATTCCTTTGGTGACACTCTACAAGATTCCTTTAAGCCATGGTGGTTGGTAAAAAAAATAGCCACCACGGGGCAGGGCTGTTTGGAGATTTTATTTTTGCCTTATGGCCGTGGAGCGATACTGGCCCTCTTGGGCCTCTTGTTCTTTTTCCTTATGGCCTACCTATTAATTATAGAAATTTATCAGTGAATTATAACCCTATAATCTCAACAGTGAGATTATGACTTTTCTATTGACGGAACTACTTTTTTCTCCATGTTGTTGACAGAATTTATGAAAATACCGAGTCTCAAAACAAGTTATAACACAACTTAACGATACAATCATGTTGATCTGTGTAACTAATTCTGTGATAACACATTGAAGATGTCCACATTTAAAGATGTGAATTAACACAAGTCACTGTTTATATTAAAATAATAGTTTCATTGATTTTATAACCTTAATGTGTCACTGGGTATTGGAATGATTATCTGACCCCAAGGAAACCCATTAGTAATTGTCAGATCTAAAAGAAATTACAAATAACGAATATATGTATCACTTGTTGAGAACAAGGGAAACAACATAATATTATAATTGAAAGTACGTAAATTGGCTAGCTTTACCAGTTATGTCATTGAATGAATACACAAATCAACATATTTTTCTACAGTACTTTATTGTAGATCTATTGGTTTTTCAGAAAGTAAATGCAATATCTTTCACTAGCTTGAATGATTTTGATATTTATAACTACATGTATAGTGGATAATCCTGCTTAGATCTATTTCAATTCTATCACTTTTTAGCTCACCTGTGCACGAAGTGCTCAAGGTGAGTTATTGTGATCGCCCTATGTCCGGCGTCCGTCGTCCGTCAACATTTTCTCCTCTGTAACCGGTGGGTCAACTAGGATGAAACTTCACAGAAAGCATCCTCTCAATGTCCTCACCAGAATTCCTTAAAATTTTCGGGATCCATGCAGAATTCTGGTTTCCATGGCAACGAAATGAAAAAAACTTCAAAATTCTTAAAAAATCTTCTCCTCCGAAAGTGTCAGGCCGATTTTCAAATAATTTTGTAGAAATGTTCCTTGGGTGACCTTCTATCAGATTCCTTCAAGCCATGTTGATTGGTCGAAAAACATGGCCGCCAGGGGGGGCGGGGCTATTTTTCCTTATATGGCTATAGTGCAAACTTAAAAAATCTTCTTCTCCAAAAGTGTCAGGCCGATTTTCAAATAAATTTGTAGAAATGTTCCTTGGGTGACCCTCTATCAGATTCCTTCAAGCCATGTTGATTGGTCAAAAACATGGCCGCCAGGGGGCGGGGCTATTTTGCCTTTTATGGTTATAGTGCAAACTTAAAAATCTTCAACATCTTCTTCTCAGTAACCGGTGGGTCAATTGGGATGAAACTTCACAGAAAGCATCCTCTCAATGACCTCACCAGAATTCCTTCAAATTTTTGGGATCCATGCAGAATTCTGGTTTCCATGGCAACGAAACGAAAAAAACTTCAAAATTCTACTTCTCCCTAACTGGTTGGCAGATTTTGAACTTATTTTGTAAAAATGTTCCTTGGGTGACTCTCTATCAGATTCCTTGAAGCCATGTTGATTGGTCGAAAAACATGGCCGCCAGGGGGGGGGCGGGGCTTTTTTGCCTTATATGGCTATAGTGAAAACTTAAAAAATCTTCTCCTCCAAAAGTGTCAGGCCGATTTTCAAATAATTTTGTTGAAATATTCCTTGGATGACCCTCTATCAGATTCCTTTAAGCCATGTTGATTGGTCGAAAATCATGGCCGCCAGGGGGGGCGGGGCTATTTCGCCTTATATAGCTATAGTGCAAACTTAAAAAATCTTCTCCTCCAAAAGTGTCGGGCCGATTTTCAAATAATTTTGTAGAAATGTTCCTTGGATGACCCTTTATCAGATTCCTTCAAGCCATGTTGATTGGTCAAAAAACATGGCCGCCAGGGGGCGGGGCTATTTTGCCTTTTATTGCTATAGTGAAAACTTAAAAAATCTTCTCCTTCAAAAGTGTCAGGCCGATTTTCAAATAATTTTGTAGAAATGTTCCTAGGGTGACCCTCTATCAGATTCCTTAAAGCCAAGTTGATTGGTTGGAAACTATGCCCGCCAGATGGCGGGACTTATATAGCTAAAGTGAAAAAAAAAATCAGGTGAGCGATTCCAGGGCCATCATGGCCCTCTTGTTTTTATAACCTAAAGGGATACAACTTAGGGGGGAACTATGTTTTGACACAGCGTTTCTTTCCTTGATCAAATCGGGTGTAGGCTATTCTATCTTTACTCCCCATTGTATTTGTTTTGGAAATGTTCACGGATTTTTTCAATTTACAAAACTATGGTTCAGCATACACTGGTATACGGGTAAACATAGATCTACCAGAAGCACTGGAAAGTGAAAAATATTGTTGAAAAAATAGCAATTTTTTTTGCTTTTACTTAATTGGCAAAACTGTCTTATGTCACTTGTATCATGGAAAGGCTTAACCCTTTCCCTCATACAACAAATCTGCAGCAGACGACTTTGAACTTATTTTATCAACAAATAGAAAATCTCTGTAATTGAATGGATAACCTATGACTAAAAGTGGAAAACATTGTGGCAAAAGGAGAAATTGCTTGTTTTGAACAATTTCTTCTTTTGTCACTATGTTTTCAAAAAGCTGTCTGCTGCAGAGGCGTCAGAAAGCGTCTATATGAGGGAAAGGGTTAATAACAATTGGAACAGTTCTTCCATCTCTTTGTATGGTGTATTATGCCACTTTCAACAATTTTCCCAGGAAACGGCAAGGAATAGTGAGAGCAACATAAAACATCATACAACCAAACACATATCATTACAGCAGTGAGTCAGTCATAATGCTAACCTCACACTTCTTAGCGCCAATGAGGCAAAGCCATGGTTATTGTATCGTAACGAAATGACTGGTCATCAAACAAGTTTGTTTCATGGTATTGAATCGTAACACAATTACTGATTGCACTATGGAAAACTGCTTCCCAGAACAAAGGCACCATGGTTAACAGCTCCCAAGAACAATGGCACTTTGAACAACTGCTTCCCAGAACAATGGCTCTTTGGATAACTGTTTTCAAAGGCAGTGGCACTATGGACATCTACTCCCAAGAACAACGGGTTTATGAACATCTACTTCCCAGAACACTTGTACTATGGACAACTGCTTCCAAGAACAATGGCACTACGGACAACTGATTCTCAGAATAATTGCTTTCAATATCAATAGCAATATGGATAACTGCTCTTTAGAACAATGTCATTACGGACAAATGCTCACAAAAACAATAGTATTATGGACAACTGCTCCAAAGAACAGTGATAGAATGGCCACTTAATTGATTCCCAGAACAAATGCACTTTGGACAACTGCTCCCCAGAACAATGGCATTATGGACAACTGCTGTCTCGAATAAGTGAACACTGGATAAACCTTCCTCTCAGAACAATTTCACAATGGATAATACTGCTCTCCGGAACAATATAATTATTGCACCATGAACATCTACTCCCTAGAATAATTGTACTGCGGACAACTGATTCCATTCATTAAGAACAGCTGTTCTTCGGAACAATGGGAGAATTGCTTCCCACAAAAATTGTACATTTCGTCCAAGAACAATTTCTCTCGAGAACAAATTTACTTAATGCAACTGCAGCATGGACCACCATGCATAATTGCTTCCAAGAACAATTGCACTATGGTTAAATGCTCCCCTAAACAATTGCACCTTGCACACTTTCTATACTCCGAATTATTGCACATTAGACTACGGCTAGAGAACAATTGCTACATTAGCAATACACTCCCAAGAGGAATTACAATCTTGACAACAGTAAATGCTCCTAGAACATGTAAAATTGTCAATGAAAACTGCACTTTGGACAATTTCTAGGAAGAACTAAAACAATGTATACAATAAATTTCAATTGGAACAGTTCTTTCATTTGTATGTTTGGTGTTTTATGTCTCATTCAACAATTTGCCCAGGAAACGGCGTGAAAAAAATGACAAATTGTAGAAAGCAAAGTAAAACATCTTGCAAACAAACACATATTCTGACCCTCGGTTGTAATGCTAACCCCACAATCCTGAGCGCCAATGAGGGAAAGCAATGAATACCATTTTAACCCTCCTTTCCCTCATATAGACGCTTTCTGACGCCTCTGCAGCAGACGACCTTTTGAAAACATAGTGACAAAAGAAGAAATGGCTCAAAACGAGCAATTTCTCCTTTTGCCACAATTTGTTCCACTTTTAGTCATAGGTAATCCATTTAATTATAGAGATTTTCTATTTTTTGACAAAATATGTTCAAAGTCGTCCGCTGCAGAATTGCAGTATGAGGGAAACGGTTAAGCGTCTTTGGAATGACCTGGACCGGGATAAAACATGCATCCCCCTGCACCCGAAACAGAACAACACACTATATAAGTATTTTATTGTTTAATAAGAGGTAAATGTAAGAGAAGTTAAACATCGTTTACTTCAGTGTCAATCAAACACGTAGCATATACTTAAGAATGATTAATTGGCTTTTAACTCCATTTTCAACAGTTTTTCAGTTATATCACGGCAACAGTACACTTACCAATGATCCCCTGGTTACACTAATACTAATACTAGACTTGGGAGATTTGCCTTTCCTTAACCCTTTCCCTCATAAGACAATTCTGCAGCAGACTGAACGTATTTTGTAAAAAAGTAGAAAATCTCTATAATTGAATGGATAACCTATGACTTAAAGTGGAAAACATTGTGTCAAAAGGAGAAAGCGTCTATATGAGGGAAAGGGTTAAGGATATTTGTCTATGATGCAAGTGAGGTTGTACCTCAAATGGAGAGACTTAATTCCAGCAATTTAACTTCATAGACACGCCCAATTCGAAACCTTTTTCAGACCTCATAAAAAATGTTAATTCATGATAAAAAATCCCTTGAAAATTCTGAAGTACCTGCTGTTTAACAAAACTAGAAATGTCACTAAAAGTGACTTTATACCGCCCACAAACTTCTGTTATTATATAAAATAAGTTTAAGTTCAAAGGGAGATAACAATATTTCCAGAATGGTTATGCATTGCATGAAATATAGGTCCTGATTGTCTTGTGAACCTAGAGTCATTGCTCCCCAATGTTTATGTGTCACACTGACTGGCAAACAAACAGACCAACCGATACAGTGTTTCGAGTTACCCCCGACAAACTTTGTTTGGGGGGGTATAATGACATCACAGGCAGTTTTACATGATTAGTATGTATATCACAACAATTTGTAGAGTTCACACCAACTTTAATACACTAACATACCATTAACCACTGATTTCCCAATGCAATATGTTCAATGTCATACGTTCTGTTTTGAAACACGAGAACCAAATTGTTATAACTGAAAAGAGATAAAAGCTTTTGTCACAATGTTTTCAAAAGTCTTCTACTGCAGAGGCATCAGTAAGCATCTATATGTGGGAAGGGGTTAATTTGTGTATTAACCCTTTTCCCACAAACATCACCGCCAATGTCAATTTTAATTCTTTACTGTAAACAATGTTTAATGCATCTTTAAAATTAAACAAGTATTAAATGTTGGAAAAAGTAAAACTGCCTATAATAATGATTTTTTTTTTCTCATTTTACATGCATTTGTGTCTATTCCTTTTTTTCGCTTCCACGATTTTAGGCTCCTTTATTTCCTTTAATTTCGGTTTAGAATGGTGTAACCCTTTCCGACTTGAAGCATCTGCAACAAACCACTTTTGACAAATATTATGGTAAAATGAGAAATTGCTAATAACGACCAATGTGGGAAAGGGTTTATTATGTATTGATTTTTATGTGAAAGATTTAAAGCAACAAAACAGTTACATTCCATTAATCAGTGATCAATATTTTGAGATTAATTTACTCACAGTGCACTATTCTATAATTATGTGACATTAATACTGAACATTTATTTTGACATTCCTGACTTTTGTTCTATCGGATAACAATATATAATTATCTTTGGTTTGTCCAAAAAGATCCTTCTGAATGAAGTTTGTCCTCTCTTTTACATATAGAACCATCTCTCATGTTAATTTTTTTGACAAAAATCCATTAAAGTATGATTTACATTGAAAACAATATCTTATCACTAAAAATGCATATCAAATTGTAATTTTTGCATCTTTTAAAAACATGATGTAAGATTGTTTAAAAAAAGCAAAATAACCTTTCTTTTTCAAAGGTTCTCAAGGTTTAATTTCTACATTGCCTCAAAGTCATTTGTTTTCATTTTTCTTGATACTAGAAGTAACAATTTAGATAATAAATGTGCTGAGAGATTTTAAAATCAAAGGAATTAAGAGAACTTGCAGAAAAACATTAAAAACAAAAAATAAAATCTCCTTCATACATTTGAAGTATATGCAAAAGTGTTTTTGATTATTGTAAAATTTAAAAAAAATGGAAAAAAAATATGATTTTAATGATTACACATAACATTTTACATTTTGTTGAAGACACATCTATAGAATACATACCAATTAAACAAAATACTGTATGGGCGCGACATCTATGTACAAAGAATATGAAATCACCCCAACCCTAATTCCCACTTGAAGATGCCTTAAGGTTGACACATCTGCAAGAAACAACTTTAGAAAACCTTGTCCCAGAGGGAGAAATAACATTGTTCATGATGAGCAATTTGACCCTTTGCCACACTGTATTCAGTTCTAATCAATAATTTAACTTTCGTTCAGAGATATTTTACATGTTTTGTCTAACAAGTATTCAAAGTTGTCTGCTGCAGATTTGTCATATGAGGGAAAGGGTTAATACAGATTATTGTTCATCACAGTTATCTTTGATTGAAAAGAAATCACAACATCAATTTATGCAAAACAGTTGTAGCTACATCTAATTACAAGTATTTTCCATTAAGTATATTTAATTTTGTCTAAATTTTGCCTGATTTTTTTTTTATGTGTTTTGCAATGGTTTAAAATATACCTTCTGACGCCTCTGCAACAGACTACTTTTGAAAACATTGTGGCAAAAGGAGAAATTGCTCAAAATAAGCAATTTTTCCATTTGCCATAAAGTTTTCAACTTTTTTCAGTAATCATACCTTTATTCATAGAGATTTGCCAACTCGCTTTAAAAGTCGTCTGCTGCAAGTTTGGCATATGTGGGGAAGAGATAACTCTTTCCCTCATATAGACGCTTTCTGACACCTCTGCAGCAGACGGCTTTTTGGAAACATAGTGACAAAAGAAGAAATTGCACAAAACGTGAAATTTCTCCTTTTGCCACAATGTTTTCCACTTTTTGTAATAGGTTATCCATTCAATTATGGAGATTTTCTATGTTTTGACAAAATACGTTCAAAGTCGTCTGCTGCAGAATTGGCGTATGAGGGAAAGGGTTAACCTTGATAATTTAACCATTTTTTCACTTGAAGACACAGTTTGCAGACTTGTCTGCTGCTGACAACTTTTGAAAACATCATTCATAATGTTTAAAATTCTATACAATGATTAGAAAATGTCCATCTTATAACCTAGATGTTTTCAAGTCTTTTGAGGCAGAAAACATCTAAAGTTGTCTTAATCAGATAAAGGGTTAACCTAGCTAGGCTATATCTAGGCAAAAGTCTTGAAAAACATATGTGAATGAAAGTTGCGGAAAAAGGAGAAATCGCTCAATATGAGCAAATGCTCCTTTTTCATAATACTTATGAAAGTCTTCTGCTACAGAAACAAAAAAATGTTACCGCAGTTACTGCTGGTAAAAGGTTATCCCTTTCCCTCATACATCAATTCTGCAGCAGACGACTTTGAACATATTTTGTCAAAAAATAGAAAATCTCTAAAATTTAATTGATAACCTATGACTAAAAGTGGAAAACATTGTGGCAAAAGGAGAAATTGCTCATTTTGAGCAATTTCTTCTTTTGTCACTATATTTTCAAAAAGCCGTCTGCTGCAGAGGCGTCAGATTGTTTGATTGATTGATTGATTGATTGGGGTTTAACGCCGTTTTTAACAATTTCTCAGTTATATCACGGCGGCCAGTTCACCTACTCATTGCATTTCCTGGTTTTCTCACACCAGTACTCCACACAACAATCTTCACAAGCAACTGGCAGAGGCGTCAGAAAGCGTCTATATGAGGGAAAGGGTTAAATGAGTGCTGTCGACTTCCTACAGAGCAGCACCAGTTATTTAAAACAAACTAGAAACGAAACTCTTTTATTTAAACAAAGTGAGTCAATATTCTTTGAAGGAATATTAGTTACTAAGGTTGTTTAATTAATTCATGTTTCTAGCTGTATCCTAACAAATTGGAATGATCATCAGAAATTGCATTTTTGCTCTTAATTTTCTTCCTCCTGTACAACATCATCCGCTCTGTCTTTGGGTGAATTGGGTGTCTGTGGTTTTTCATCTACTGCGCCTTTTTCTTCATCAGCTGTAGACTTGGTCGGTGAGGTCTGTAAAACATACAAGTGTTGATATTAATCCTTTATCTCATACATGTAAAACACATCTACAGCAGACGACTTTGAAAAGAGCAGTTTCTCCTTTAACCATATAAAATTACTTTCAAAATTTGTCTGCTGCAGAGGCGTCAGGTAACGTTGGTATGTGGAAAAGGTTAAACCCTTCTCACATACAAGCAATCTTGAAAACATCGAGGAATGAAATATTTAAAAAAAACAAAAAAAACTTGTAAGTAAAAAAGAATAATCATTAAATATCAAAATACCACAATGTTTTCAAAGGTTGTATGCTGCAGATGTGTCAAAGTGCGTCTGCGAATTGAAATGTATTAAATGTTTAAGGTCTTTTATAAAAACAACTGAGAAAAAGTATTTTAACACTTTGGAATAAGGAAGTATATTTTTGATAAACATCAAAAGATATATATGACGGGGAAAAAAGAAATTAATTTTTGAAAAAGTGTTTCTTTTCCCTGAATGTTTTCAAAACTAGTCTGATGCAAATGTCATTATAATTATATCAGAGAAAGGGTTAATGCTAAAATATAATATATATACTTTTTGCTTGACTGAAACAATATCGAAAACAAAGTAAGTTTACAATTATTTTGGCCTTTGGTACCATGGCTACCCTTTTCAATAATCTCACATCTAAGACCCAAAATAATTGTCTGGGATACACAAATAGTCAATAATATTATAGAATACAAAGTAAAGCATATTGTTTAATTCATTGGAAACTCTTATAATGAGCTATCCCACACTCAGATGCATCATAATGAGCAAGTTTTCCTTTTTCCACAGTGTTTGCAACTCTACTAAATTATTATACAAAGTGATTTTCTATTTTTTTTCATTTCAGATATTTAAAAGTGGTCTTCTGCAAATTTGCTGTATTTGGAAAGTGTTTTGTTCACAAATCTATATTAAATTGATAACACCTTTATGTATACTACATGCCTTTATCAGGGACACTATATTACACCGGCCTGTAAGTGGCCCTGCCGTTACCAAAAGGGGTTTAGTTGTATATGCCAAATTAAGAGATTTGTTTGTTTGGAGTTTAACGCCGCTTTCAACAGCTTTGGTCATATCACGGCGGTCAGTGCACCTACCCATGTTTTCCTGGCTTTCCCACACCAGTACTTACACAACATTCTTTCGAAGCCACTGACTACTTTCTCACATAGATCAGAGGTGAGAGGCAATGGAAAACATCGCCCGAAAGAATGTCGCCGCAACCGGGTATCGAACCCGTGACCTCCAGATCACGAGTCAGATACGCTACCAATTGAGCTACCCGGCCGGGCCCAAATTAAGAGAAGGGTCATGTAGACTCATGCAGTCTCACCAGTGCCTTCAATAGGTCACAAAACAAAAAGCACAGGCCTACTGGTGTTAAGCTAAATTAAATTAAAGTGATGACTGATAATAAGGAGAAGCAACAATACAATCAAGTCAATGTTTATTCTTTGACTAAGACAGCTATAGAAACAATTTAAATATGGACACCTGCTTCAAAGAAGAATGGTGATATGGGCACTTGCTTTCCAGAATAATTGCACTATTGACACCTGCTCTCCTCTACAATAATAATAAAAGTACCATGGACAACTGCTCTCCTCTACAATAATAATGAAAGTACCATGGACAACTGCTCTCCTCTACAATAATAATGAAAGTACCATGGACAACTGCTCTCCTCTACAATAATAATGAAAGTACCATGGACACCTGCTCTCCTCTACAATGGCACTATGGACAACTGCTTCCCAAAACAATTGTTATATGGACAACATCTCCCAAGAACAATAGTCCTATGGAAAACTGATTCCAAAAACCAATTGCGCTGTGGACAACAGCTTCCCGTACCAATTGCACTATGAACAACTGTTATCAAGCACAATTACAATATAGACAACTGCTCTCAGGAACAATTGCACTATGTACAACTGTTATCCAGCACAATTACAATATTGACAACTGCTCTCAGAAACAATTGCACTGTTGACAACTGCTCAACAGTATGATATTACTAAGAACAACAGTAACTGTTCTCCAGAAAAGTGGGAAAATTACACCCCAGATGAATAACTGTATTAGCATTTGCTCTCCAGAACAATCTATCTGCAGACAACTATTCTCCTTTTTAAAATATTTCACTAAGTGCAATTGTACCATGGATCATCATGCACAAATGCTCCCAAGAGTAATCGCATCATGGACAAGTGGTTCCCTGATCAATTGCACCAACCACAACCTTTAATACTCAGACCAATAATTGCACTGTGGTCAACAGATGCATAATGGTCAACCACTCACTAGAACAATTGCACCAATGATAAACACTCCCAATAACAATTGAAATCTTGACAACAGTTCCTGCGACCCAGAACAATATTACTCGTCTTTGGAACCTGCATTTTAGAGCAAATTCAATCTTGAAAACTGCTCTTCAGAACAAATGCAACAGTGACAACTGCTCCAATACAATTGGCAGTATAAATAACATTTACTGTTCCTAAACAAAATTGCTACATGAACTGATTCTTTGCAGATTGATTGATTATTGATTGTTTGGTGTTTTACGCTGCTTTTAACATTTTCAGTTGTATCACAGTGTTTCCTGGATAAGATACCAGAACTACTGGTTCATTAAAACTTACACCTGCCAGTCAGTTGTAATGCTAACCCTACAACCCAGAGCACCAACCAGAGGGCAGCCATCACTACTGTTTTTAAAGTCTTTAGTATGACCTAGCTGGCCAGGGTTATAGCCTGTGACCACTACACTACTGAGGCTCTCAAGAACAGCTATAATTAGAAATCTGCTCACAAGAATAATAACAATTAGAAATCTGCTCCCTATAATAATTTCACTTTTGACAAACACTCTCTAGGACAATTGCAATAACATTGATTGGACCTCATAATCTGAATGTTGAATAGTGAAGACCCTGATCAGACTGTTAAGTGGCACAGGCTGATATAGGTATTCACTGCTCATGTATTCCAGTGTTATGGCTCAAATTATCATAAGTTATGCCATTATATACACTATAATGTTCCTGTAAACAAAACTAAAAGTGCGACTCCATTGAATTCACAAAACATAATTTGAATTCACATGTGATACCTTTACCATAATGAAACAAACTAGTTGGCTTGGTGCAGTTCTTGGATAAAAAGTTTCTGCATTACACTCCTGTCATTTGTGATGAAGAATACTATTGATTGATTGATTGATTGGGGCTAAATGCCGTTTTCTAAAAAAAAATCAGTCATATCACGCGGCTTCCAGTTCACCTATTCATGTGTTTCCTAGCTTTCTCAAACCAGTTCGCCACACAACATTTCCAAGCAACTGGCTTCTTTTTCACATAGACTGTTAGCCCATTGGTGAAAGACGACTGACACTTGTCGGAGTGACTTTTGACAAATGTCGGAAAGAATGTTGGCCAAGCCAGAATTGGAACTCACAACCCCTGGATTGACAGCCTGTGGTGCTACCGAATGAGCTACCGGGACTGGGCTGAAGTATACTAAGTTCACCTTATATTAACAAGAATATCCACGTCCTTACCATGTCTATAAAAGTTTTGATACCTATTCATTTTTTAACTTTGATTGGTGACTTTATAGAATAATTTGTAGTCACGGTGCAATATTGAAGAAACATAATTATGGCATCTAGCGACAACAGAAATGTGTAAATTCTTCAAAAACAAAATTGCGTGTAATGCATGTAAGACAATATACAATTAAGAGCTGTCTGAAAGACAGAATTGCGTGTTCATTTTAACAGCGTTTTTGAGCCAAAAGATTGCATATACGCCCAACTTTTCAAATGATCTTCAAGTGCAGCAAGTAGAAACAAAAAAGCTGAAGTACCTAGTGACACCAAAAGTCCAAATAGTGGTATATACTTTTGTAAAAATCAGGCAGAGCTCTAGATAAGGTGCGTTTTGCATGTTCTTAAGCTTTTATTTGACCCTCTAACCCTTTATTGTGCGTACTAAAAAGAATCGTCTCAATATCCCTGTAGACTGGAATTGCTTAGAATTTATTCTAATATTTCCACATCCAAACAGGTGCATCCCTTTGTCTAATTTCAGATTATAATTAGGGCCTTGGATTGTAAGTTTCTCAAATGACCCAGTTGTCATATGCAAAGTTGTATTGACATATTCAAAAAAGGTACAGACATATTGGGCTTTTGTACAAAACTTCAATCCAAATCGGCTGCATCAAAAAGGGCTAGATTTGAATATGTAAAGGATAATGGGACTAAATTGGTCTTGGGGATTTCTCTAGTAGCCCTTTAAACCCTTTCCCTCATATAGACGCTTTCTGAGGCCTATGCAGCAGACGGCTTTTTGAAAACATGGCTACAAAAGAAGAAATTGCTCAAAACAAGCAATTTCTCCTTTTGTCACCATGTTTTCCACTCTATTCAATTAATGTTCTTTCATTTAAAGACATTTTCTGTGCTTTTGCCTAAACGTTTTCAAAGTAGTCTGCTGCAGATTTGTTGTATGTGGGAAAGGGTTAAGATATGTGCCAATTCAGTCTGGTAATCGGCGTGCCATAGTAAGTAAGCATGTCTTACATGAAGCAACTATGATGATGGCAACCAGATTATTTGCCTCCCCTTATATATTGCTATATCGCTTTTACAAATTATTAGATATACATTTGGTTTTCCTAAACTCAATAGCAGACCAATACAACTTGATGTTTGGAATCAGTACATTAACCCTTTCCCTCATACGACAATTCTGCAGCAGACCACTTTGAACGTATTTTGTCAAATAATGGAAAATCTCCATAATTGAATGGATAACCTCTGAAAAAAAGTGGAAAACATTGTGACGAAAGGAGAAATTGCACGTTTTGTGCAATTTCTTCTTTTGTTACTATGTTTTCAAAAAGCTGTCTGCTGCAGAGGCGTCAGAAAGCGTCTATATGAGGGAAAGGGTTAATAAATAATGAAGCAAATTTATTCTAGAGGTTTTTTTACTCAATAACTGACTAGATGACCCATTCATAGTATAACAATTGAATAGAATAATAATCTAGTGTACATCAAATTGACCAAATATTAAAAGAATAATTAGTAAAATATGGAGAAAATGATAGCTTCTCGCCAAATGGCTATACTATTAGCCGAGTGCGAAGGTAAACAATGGCAGAAAACTTATATTCTGGAGTTTGAATAGTTAAGCAGGATTGGTTCCCAAAAATCTTGTCTCTATAGAGTGTGAAAGGTTTACTGTTTGGTCAACAAAAGTTTGTCTCTGTAGCCTTTTGATTGCTACACCATGTCCAAAGGGTGCAACCATTATTGGTGTTGGCCTGACCCTATAATGTAATAGTAGGGGCAGGTTACTCCAGACTTGTGCCAAGTTTGCAACTACTACACCGGTGAACCTGCTGTGACGGTCGTGTGCATATGTACATACTATTAAACAAAGGTTGAAATAATCTAGCTGTGTATCATTTAGAATTCTTCTCCTTCACTAGCCTTGGTTGTGACATCTGTATTCTGTCGTTTTACGCTTGATTTCTATAAATACGGACACAGTATTACAATATGCAACTATAGTCTATAGGAAAAAAAAAAATCTAAATGATCTGGTCCATGGAAAAGGTGGCTTCTTGTTACAGGGTTACTACTGATCAATCTGTGCATCCGCTCAAAAGAATTTTTTTTTTTTTTCTAACAAGATTATGCTTTCAACTATTTAGTTTCAAAACTGTTTAATTAATTTTCCATATATCTGAGTATTCATCATAATCATGTTTTTCCTCTGAAGTCTTTAGAGCAGATGACTCTAAAGATATGAACATCAACTCAAGAAATTAGGTACAAAACAGAAATCATCACTGCATGATCAGAGAGGTCCATTTTCTGCATCACTGAAAGCTCATATATTATATTAAGTAAAATATATGTACAGTATATATACTTGTTTCCATCATTCATAGAAATGGTTATTTTTGCAGACATGCATAGAAATTCCGGAAAAGATAGACTATTATGAAGTAATAAATCTTCAATTCATAAGAGGATTTTATTGCTTTGCAAATCATATAGAGGATAATTGTTTGTTTCAGTGTATTATCGAAATTTCTTTCATCGAGTGAAAAGCAAAGGTGATATTTTCAAGAGTGGCGTAGCCACGAGTGAAAATATAACCCTTTGCTTTTCACGAGATGAAAGAAATTTCGATAATACACTGAAACAAATAATTATTCTATTTATTTTATGCTTCAAATAAAGATTTTTGAAAGTACGGAGGTGTAAAAAGTCGATGACTTGGTAATGCATTCCCCGTTGAGAGCCCCAAACCGATTTACACTAGCGTAGTAATCTCCAGGTGCAGAATTAAAAACAATGCGGCGGCCATTGAAATTGTTAAGCAGGTCTCGCTAAAAAAAAAAAAGTGTCTATTTTAACCATTTCTTTTAAATGTTAAGGATATTAATTATTTCAATTGTCAAATAATCACGGAGATTTCTTGGATGGAAGTCTTTTGCGAAGGAAATTATGTTTTATATCGCTTATCGGCGAAGAAAAAAACCCAAGTCAAAACGGGTCGACTCGATCGACCAAGATGGCTAGATCTTTATTGATAATGAAAACAAGCGACGTTCATTATTCATATATCATAGGAATATGCCTACTCTAAAGCTCTATTCTTACGATCACGATACATCTGATTTATTCGATGCCTGTTACTCGTTATATTTCGCATATATGTTTATACTATGCCTGCAAACATATAAACGCAAATAGGACGATGTGTAAATATGAAAATCTAGCTTCATTCCCGTGTTCCTCCCGTGTAAACCTTATTGAAACACTCCTCATTATAGCCATCTAAGTACAACTATCCACAATAGTAATTAATATCAAAACCATTCGAGCTACGGAACTATATTGCATACACTATCTAAGCAACAATTGATCTACAGTAAGGTACAGGTTCTTGCATACATGTAGAAGAATATGTCAATGTGTGTATTCATTGAATGACGTCACTGGTAAAGGGAAGTAAAGCTTGCCAATCTACGTACTTTCAATCATATCTCGTTTCCCTTGTTGTATTATGTGTAACTCTTTTAGATATGACATACTTATTCTAATACCAGTGACACAATACGATTTAAAATCACTACCACCCGGAACGTAGATAAGATATCTTATATACGTTTCTGCTACAACTATCATTTACATATAAACAGTGACTTGTGTTGATTCACGTCATTAAATGTAGGCCTTATTGGGCATATTCAATGTGTTATCACATATTTAGATGCACAGACCATCTTTATTGTGTCGACAAATTAATTTCCACTCGTTTTGAGACTCATTTTTTTCATAAATTCTGTCAACAACATGGAGAAAAAATGTTGTTCCGTCAATTAAAAAGTCATAATCTCACTGGTTTCACAAGTGAAATTATAGGATTATTATTTTTTATGAGAAATTTCTATAATTCATCAGTGGGCATGAAAGAAAATATAAGTAAACTCCATAATTAAACAAATATAAATCATGAAAGAAAGTAGTTCCGGCAAAAAATGGCAATTTCACTGCTTGAAAAGTGGTAATTTCACTGTTTGAAAATGGTAATTTCACTGTTTGAAAATGGTAATTTCACTGTTTGAAAAAGTGGATTACCAGTTTCTATTTCACTGAGATATCTCTATAATCCATCGATAGGCATTAAATAAAAAGTAATATTATATCACTTAACATATGATATCAAACAGCATGCTTAAAAACAACATTTATAATGGGACGAAGGATGGTGTAAAAATGTGCTGACGAAATGATTGAGAAAAAATAAAGTGAATTTACAGCAGGAAATGTTTTCAACCCTATCCCACATAGATAGGTTTTCTGACACCTTTGCAGAAGATTACAATTTGAAAACAATGGGGCAATAGGATAATTGCTTATAATGAGCAATTTTAGTTAAAGCCACAAAGGTTTCAAATCTATCCAGTACTCTTCTTACTATGTTTTTCTGATGATGAGTGTTGAACAAATTGAATATCAGGTAACAAGTTAAAAAAACATGAGATAAAAATACAGAGAGCCCTTTTTGTGTGAAAAGTTACAATTTGGCTTTTGCGAAAAACAGTAGATCCAGATCAGCCTATGAATCTGCACTGTCTAATCATGATATACTTTTCACATGCTACATACATAACATTGTTAGATAATAATAAACTTTTGTCAATGCATGGAGATTCTCTTAACCCTTTCCCTCATATAGACGCTTTCTGACGCCTCTGCAGCAGACGGCTTTTTGAAAAACATAGTGACAAAAGAAGAAATTGCACAAAACGTGCAATTTCTCCTTTTGCCACAATATTTTCCACTTTTTGTCATGATTATCCATTCAAGTATGGAGAATTTCTATGTTTTGACAAAATATGTTCAAAGTCGTCTGCTGCCGAATTGTCGTATGGGGGAAAGGGTTAACCCTTAATTCCCATTGAAGCAGACAACTTTTAAACATAATGTGGCAAATAGTTGTTGTTTGGAGTTTAACGCCGCTTTCAACAGCTTTGGTCATATCACGGCGGTCAGTGCACCTACCCATGTTTTCCTGGCTTTCCCACACCAGTACTTACACAACATTCTTTCGAAGCCACTGACTACTTTCTCACATAGATCAGAGGTGAGAGGCAATGGAAAACATCGCCCGAAAGAATGTCGCCGCAACCGGGTATCGAACCCGTGACCTCCAGATCACGAGTCAGATACGCTACCAATTGAGCTACCCGGCCGGGTATGTGGCAAATAGAGAAAAGCTCATGATGAGAAATTTCTCCAATTACTACAATGTTTCAACTCTATTCAATAATTTTAAAAGACTTTCATTTAACCCTTTTAAACCTACATACGCATTTTGACGCATATGCAGCACTGCTTTGACGTCTTTGAAAACATAGTGACAAAAGGAGAAATTACTCTAAACAAGCAATTTCACCTTTTGCCACAATGTTTTCAACTTTTTTCATTAATTATACTTTCCTTTACAGACATTTTCCATATTTTTTTCTAGATGTTTTCAAAGTCGTCTGCTGGATATTTGTTGTATGCGGGAAAGGGTTAAAAAGATGATACCTATTTAAAATTTTCATTACAATGTTTTCAGAGTCGTCTGCTGTAGATTCGTTGTATGTGGGAAAGGAGAAAGCCGAATCAGATTTCAGGCTCATCTGAATCAACACTGTTCGGAGATGGAAATATGTACACTTTCCGTAGACCATGCAGGGCTCCATTTATAACTATGAATACATGCATGCAACTGCTACAAAAGAATTAAACTTACAGACGTTCGGCAGGACTTTTTAAAAAGTAAACAAATAGATTAAATAGAGTTATTTCTTACCTTTTTAAATATAAATAATTTAATCTTTTATTTCCTGACATTTTCTTGAAGTAATTCAAACCAGACATTCGAGCTTTACTAACTTTCATTATAAGTCCAGGATATTTAACCCTTTACAAAATGCAGGCACACTTTTGAAGGGTTTGCAGCAGACGACTTTATAAACCTTTGTTGTATAAATGAGAAATTGCTTATAAATGAAAAATTTCTGCTCTTGGCATTATCTCTGTCTGATAAAGCGTCTTTAATAATTCCATGATTTTTGTTTAACAAATGTTTTTATAGTTCACTGCGGCAGCTTTGTTATAAGTTTGAAAAGGTTAAGGTCTTCATTGATTGAAAGATGAAGTTCCAACTAACCTTGTTATATGAAGATACATAGAAAGAAAGAATACATTATAATTTTATTGAAATGTGAACTTCTGTTATTAACCGCATTTAATATCCCGGTTTTCTGGGGACTCTTAAGAGAAAATACGAAAGTACAATGGAAAAACCCAGGAGTATTAAGGCAACTTTCCAGGGATGATTTGGGATGATCTGACACTTTCCATGGACACCCAATTACGTTTAAATAGACACCCCAGAACAGTTCCATGCACAAACCGTAATGGTTCCATGGACACCCCAGAACAGTTCCATGCACAAACCGTAATGGTTCCATGGACACCCCAGAACAGTTCCATGCACAAACCGTAATGGTTCCATGGACACCCCAGAATAGTTCCATGCACAAACCGTAATTGTTCCATGGACACCCCAGAACAGTTCCGTGCACAAACCGTAATGGTTCCATGGACACACCCAGAACAGTTCCTTGCCCAAACCGTAATTGTTCCATGGACACTCCAGAACAGTTCCGTGCACAAACCGTAATGGTTCCATGGACACCAGAAACGGTTCCATGGACTACCCTGAGTTACATTCAGACAATTCTGGCGTTTCCGACTCTTAACATTAAATTCCTTGGGTTTTTTTCCATGGTTCTGTTTATTTCCTGTTAAGAGTCTCTGGAAAAAATAGCCGGGATATTAAAGGCAGTTAACCCTTTCTCTCATACGACAATTCTGCAGCAGATGACTTTGAACATATTTTGTCCAAAAATAGAAAATCTCTATAATTGAATGGATAACCTATGACAAAAACTGGAAAACATTGTGGCAAAAGGAGAAATTGCTCGTTTTGAGCAATTTCTTCTTTTGTCACTATGTTTTCAAAAAGTCGTCTGCTGCAGAGGCGTCAGAAAGCGTCTGTATGAGGGAAAGGGTTAGTTTAAACTTATTTATTTTAAATTAAGAAACAAGCTTTAAGCTTATATTAATCACGCTCGATGTCTGCTTCCTGGATACTTAACCAGTACTTGCGCCGATTGTGTGGAAAAATCCCAAAGTCAGGACCCCGCTCATCACAGGACTCGAACCAGGGACCTTTGATGTGAGAGGCCGACGCTCTTACCTTTGCACCACTGTCTTCCACTTTAAAGGGAAAGGGTTAATAACAGAAGTTCACATATCAATAAGATTATAATGTATTCTTTAGGTTTTATTTTTATGTATCTTCATATAACAAGGTATGTATATGTATGATCGAATCAAATTCTGTAACTTAAAATGAAACCTATATTTGTTACATGAAGGTCGTAGATCTATTTCACATTTATTGAAACTTGATTGGAGAGAGAAAAACTTACATACTTATATAAATAGTGATTATATAGCTAATAGTTATTTTACACACATGAAATTGTGAAATTCTAGATTGTACTAGGTTCTACATTCTAGTACTACTTTTAGATATTTGGTGAAATGACATGATGGTATGTTTGAGAGAAACAAAGTGCACAATATGATAGTTTGAGAGAATTTATGAGTAAATGTGTCTATGTATGCCCACATAATGCAGTCAAGTGATGCAGTTTGATTTGATGAGTAAATGTGTCTATGTATAGGCCCATAATGCAGCCAAGAGATGTATGTTGAATTTATGAGTAAATGTGTCTATGTATAGGCCCATAATGCAGCCAAGTGATGTAGGTTGATTTGATGAGTAAATGTGTCTATGTATAGGCCCATAATGCAGCCAAGTGATGTAGTTTGATTTGATGAGTAAATGTGTCTATGTATAGGCCCATAATGCAGCCAAGTGATGTAGTTTGATTTGATGAGTAAATGCGTCTATGTATAGGCCCATAATGCAGCCAAGTGATGTAGTTTGATTTGATGAGTAAATGTGTCTATGTATAGGCCCATAATGCAGTCAAGTGATGTAGTTTGATTTGATGAGTAAATTTGTCTATGTACAGGCCCATAATGCAGCCAAGTGATGTAGTTTGATTTGATGAGTAAATGTGTCTATGTATAGGCCCACAATGCAGCCAAGAGATATATGTTGAATTTATGAGTAAATGTGTCTATGTATAGGCCCATAATGCAGCCAAGTGATGTAGTTTGATTTGATGAGTAAATGTGTCTATTTATAGGCCCACAATGCAGTCAAGTGATGTAGTTTGAATTTATGAGTAAATGTGTCTATGTATAGGCCCATAATGCAGCCAAGAGATGTATGTTGAATTTATGAGTAAATGTGTCTATGTATACACCCACAATGCAGACAAGTGATGTAGTTTGAATTGATAAGTAAATGTGTCTATGTATAGGCCCACAATGCATCCAAGTGAGTAGTTTGAATTGATGAGTAAATGTGTCTATGTATAGGCCCACAATGCAGTCAAGTGATGTAGTTTGAATTTATGAGTAAATGTGTCTATGTATAGGCCCATAATGCAGCCAAGTGATGTATGTTGAATTTATGAGTAAATGTGTCTATGTATACACCCACAATGCAGCCAAGTGATGTTGTTTGAATTGATTAGTAAATGTGTCTATGTATCGGCCCACAATGCAGCCAAGAGATGTATGTTGAATTTATGAGTAAACGTGTCTATGTATACACCCACAATGCAGCCAAGTGATGTTGTTTGAATTGATGAGTAAATGTGTCTATGCATAGGCCCACAATGCAGCCAAGGGATGTAGTTTGAATTGATGAGTAAATGTGTCTATGTATAGGCCCATAATGCAGCTAAGTGATGTATGTTGAATTGATGAGTAAATGTGTCTATGTATAGGCCCACAATGCAGCCAAGTGACGTAGTTTGAATTGATGAGTAAATGTGTCTATGTATACACCCACAATGCAGCCAAGTGATGTAGTTTGAATTGATGAGTAAATGTGTCTATGTATAAGCCCACAATGCAGTCAAGTGATGTAGTTTGAATTGATGATTAAATGTGTCTATGTATACACCCACAATGCAGCCAAGTGATGTAGTTTGAATTGATGAGTAAATGTGTCTATGTAAAGGCCCACAATGCAGTCAAGTGATGTAGTTTGAATTGATGAGTAAATGTGTATATGTATAGGCCCACAATGCAGCCAAGTGATGTTTGTTGAATTGATGAGTAAATGTGTCTATGTATAGGCCCACAATGCAGCCAAGTGATGTAGTTTGAATTGATGAGTAAATGTGTCTATGTATAGGCCCACAATGCAGCCAAGTGATGTATGTTGAATTGATGAGTAAATGTGTCTATGATAGGCCCACAATGCGGCCAAGTGATGTTTGTTGAATTGATGAGTAAATGTGTCTATGTATAAATATATATAGGCCCATAATGCAGCCAAGTGATGTAGTTTGAATTGATGAGTAAATGTGTCTATGTATAGGCCCACAATGCAGCCAAGAGATGTAGTTTGATTTGATGGGTCTACATCATAAGATTTTGTAGATCTATGTTTTCAAATCTATTCAATAATTTGTCTTTTATTTAACCCTTTCCCACACACATTTTGATGCATCTGCAGCAGACGACTTTTGAAAATAAAGTGATAAAAGGATAAATTACACAAATCAAGCAATTTCTCCTTTTGCCTCGGATGACAACGAATGTTTTCAACTTTTCCTTTTTTTTTTATAGTAGCCATGTTCAAAGTTGTTGATCTGCTGCAGATTTGCTGTATGTAGGGAAGGGTTAAATAAATTGTACAAATTTTGCATCTGCTGCAGATTTGTTTTATGTGGCCGAGGGCGGAGATGGTTCTCAAGATTACTACATGTAGGAGTATTCTCTCAAGTCTTGATGATCGATCACATGACAGGGAAAGAAAAGAACTATCTAAAATTCTATTTAACTTCTTTCCTACTGGTGGATTGCAAAAATTAATTGGAGAAAGTCAGATGAGAATTGTGCGACCCTTTCCCACTTGCAGAATGGATAACCTATGACTGAAAGTGGAAAACATTGTGACAAAAGGAGAAATTGCATGTTTTGTGCAATTTCTTCTTTTGTTACTATGTTTTCAAAAATTCGTCTGCTGCAGAGGCGTCAGAAAGCGTCTATATGAGGGAAAGGGTTAAATCTTGAATTTATTGTATGAATAACAATAAGGACTAGTGTGAAATAGATATTTGTTGAGTGAAATGATCCTGAATATCAATTAGTGCTAACAAGTGTTTTCCATTAACCCTTCGTTTCTCACATACATAACTCTGCAGCAACCAACTTTGAAAACATCTTTGCAAAAATATGAAAAATCTTTGTAAAGGTGAGTATGATAATTAATTGAATAGAGTTGAATAAAATTGTGTGACAAATGGAGAAATTTGTCACTTTGAGCGATTTCTTCATTTGTCACATTTTTTTCAAAGGTTGTCTGCTGCAGAGTCATTAAAATGTGACTGTACGAGAAAAATGGTTTATTAGATACATGATATGATTCTGATGATAAAACTAGTGCCAGGAAGTGTTTCCCTTTCAACTTTTTTGAAGATATCAGAACAGGGTAAATTATTGACTTAGATGAAGTTAATGGATGATGTCAGTGTATAGTGGATGATGTCAGTGTATTGTGACTGTGTTTTGTGTCAATATCTACAGTACCTGAGATCTTGAACCGGCACTATCATGCATCGTTCCACCGCGACTTAATTTTGCTGGGGTCTACAATGATGTATATATATATATATTGTCATATAAAAATACATTATACATGTATATATAATGGAAGTCAAGGAGACTTGTATGTTCTAATTTAATTTAAATCAAAATTTTATTTATATGTTTCTTAGTTAATTGAAATTTAACCATCTCCCACAAACAAACACATTCTGAAGCCTCCGCAGCAGACGACTTTTGAAAACATTGAAAAAAAGGAGAAATTGCTTGTTATGAGCAATTTCTCCTTTTGTCACAATGTTTTCAACTCAATTCAACTATTAGACTTTCATTTATCCAAATTTTTGCCTAGATGTTTTCAAAGTGGTCTGCTGCAGATTTGTTGTATGTGGGAATGGGTTAAACAATAAAGAATTAAATTTTATGTTTGTATTAAAAAAAAAATTTTTTTAAATGTTTCTTTATCAATTAAAAATTCATGTATGAGGGTATAGCCAGAAATTCGAGGAATTGTTCAATAAAATTAAAACCATTGGCAGCATGTCTTAAAAACATTCATACAATAATTATAAGGTAATTTGTAATGTGGGCGGCGAATTTCACCGTAAAGCATGTAATAATGGCAACGTAGTGGTCACTATGGTAACACGTGGTCGCGCGTACCTCTCCGGTTGCTAAAATAACCATATACAACTTTTTTGTTTTGTTGATAACTCACATGGAAACCATTTAAAAGGCGCGAAAGTTTGCACATTTGACATGACGTCATTTACGTTTCATGACGTCAAATTTCAAGTCAGTGCGTAGTTTTTAATCGGTACGCTGCAATTTTATATTGTGTGAAATGACGCCAGAAAACAGATTAAAAATCAAGTGATACAGTTCTGCGTGAACCTAGGGAAAACTCCAGCGCAAACACCTATGACTTTCAGGAACTACAGAGTAAAGCCCAGACACTGTTATATTCATACAAGGCAGAGTGGTTGAGTGACATTTACCGGCAGTGGGTAGCGAGACATAGTTTGTTTGAAACTGTAAAAGAATGTTGATTTTATGGAACAATTCCACGAATTTATGGCTATACCCTCGTAGTATTAATGCACATATGAAATAAAAGAAATTGGTAAGTGTGTTTCACTACTATACTGGTAATTCCCCTGTTGATCATTTTAATCTAAAAATCATAACATTCCACAATATGTACTATATCATCTGCTTAAACTTCAATCTAATGGTGATTTATATGCATGTGAAAAGACTCATGCAAACCATCACTGTTTTTAAATACAATAGGATCACTTTCACCAGAAGCAGTGGAAGTATTACTCAACGATATTGACCTGATCCTGGCATTTATGCAAATATGGCTAGTATGAAGTACAGTGGAAGTCGAATGACCTTCACAATGTTTTCAAACTGTTTGACCAGGAATCCCTGGATTCATGTATTTTCAGCTTCATTGATTCTTTTATTCATACTTAAATGTTTATTGTGAAAAGCAAGCCAGTGATAAAATCATATCAAGAAAACAAGGAAGCAGCAGTTCTGATGGCTAGTCTGAGCAATCAAAACTGCTGCTATGCTGATTTTGAAAGATTGATTTTAATTGATACATTTGAATTACCACACATTTCAGATATTGATATCGTAATAATGGCAGTGAGTACAATCATGTATGTCATAATATTATAAACATCTTTACATATAAAGGTCAGGATCAGGTTAACCTTTTCCCTCATACGACAATTATTCTGCAGCAGATGACTTTGAACATATTTGTCAAGAAATGGAAAATCTCTATAATTTAATGGATAACCTATGACTAAAAGTGGAAAACATTGTGGCAAAAGGAGAAATTGCTCGTTTTGAGCAATTTCTTTTTTTGTCACTATGTTTTCAAAAAGCTGTCTGATCAAACTGTTATAACTAAACAATTTCCAAAATTTCAGTAAGAGGACAACTATGAAAACATCTAAGATAGGAAAATCTGACATAACAAAAATGGTTCCAGCAGTAAACTTAGGGTTGCTTTTATAATTTCTGCGGTTTACCACCTTCCAACATACAGGCGATTTCTGGTGCCTCTCATAATGAGCAGTTTCTCCTATGGCCATTATGTTTTCAACTCAATTCAATAATTTAACTATTGAATATAGAGATATTCCCTATATTTGCCAATATCATTTCAATGTTGTCTGCTGCAAAAAAAATGTATGTGGGAAAGGTTTAAAAGAGATTGGCTATCGACTATAATCAGTTTTATTTGATAATTGGCTTATTTATCCATATAACAATTACCAAGGTGCACACCCTCACAAAATTCTTTGCTATAAACCACAACATTTCATGTTCTGTGTAATAATTGTAGCCAAAGGTGCAACATATGTTAATCTTTCAACTCTTTCCTACTGACAGATGATTTTTCAAGCATGTGCAGCAAACAAACTTTCAATCTATTGAAGCAAAAGGAGAAATTGCTTAGGCAAATAACCAATGAATATTTATACTTTAATTAAAGGAGATTTTTCATTTTTTACCTATAATATAATGTTTTTTATTCAGCAGATCATCTTTAAAAACATTATGACAAAAGGAGACACATTGTTTTCCACTCTCTAGTATTTTTATTTCCATATTTTGACCTCTATGTTTTCAATTTAGTAATCTGCTGCAGATTGTTTGTAATAAGTGGGAATGGGTCATCTACCACACACCCAGCCGCAGGCAATCCTTGTATGACATTTTAAGATTTAGTAAAATTTAAGACATCTTAAGACAAAATAGAACACCTGAGAGTCAATACCCCTGGTGCTTCATAAGATTATTAGAAACAGATGTCCTTATAATCTTGATAAATATGAGTATTCGAAGTGACACATTTATCGTCTGCCAATCTATAAGTGTGAAAGCATAACAGACAGACAGACAGACAAGAAATGGACAAGACTGAGTGATCCCTATGTGTTTCCCTGCAAAGACAGGCAAAACAAAGTCGATAGATAAATCTAAAAATTAAGATAACTTTTGGTCATTGTGCATTTATCATATAAATCTTTGTGTCTTATTCAATAAATTTGTTTCTTTCCTGATTATATTTGACTTAGGAATTTCACAACAGAGTCAACTTCGTTACAAATGCAATGTGGCACAAAATAGAAACAAAGATCATGTTTGTAACATTCATTAACAAGTTATTGTCGTATTGTAAGCAATACAAAAGTCCCCTACTGGACGAGGATAGCACATTGTGTATTGTATGTGTATTTTTGGAAAAAACAGCAATGCACTGCATACATTTAAAATACAGTCCTATTAAACATTTCTCATTTCGTCCTTTGACCTGTAAGTGTGACCTTGACCTTTGAGGTACAGGCCTGTGTCTTGTGCGCCACATGTCACCTAATCATGGTGAACATGTGTGCTGAGTAACTTGGGAATCATATGATGCATGGTTGAGATGTGAGCCAGACAAGTTGCAGTCCTATCAAAGAGTACTCATTTTGACCTTTGAACTTTAAGTGTGACCTTGACCTTTAAGGTTCAGGCCTGTGTCTTGTATGCCACATGTCACCTCATCATGGTGAACATGTGTGCCCAGAAACATGGAAATTCTATGATGCATGGTTTCTCATTTCGACCTTTGACCTCTAAGTGTGACCTTGACCTTTGAGGTACAGCTGCCTGTGTCTTGTGTGCAACATGTCACCTCATCATGGTGAACATGTGTGCCTAGTAACTTGGGAATCCTATGATGCATGGTTGAGATGCGGGACGGACAAGGTACAGTCCTATCAAACAGTACTCATTTTGACCTTTCACCCCCAAATGTGACCTTAACATTTGAGGTACAGGTCTGGGTCTCGAGCATGACATGCTGCTTCATCATGGTGAACGTTTGTGCCAAGTTTTTTGGAAATCCTATAATGGATGGTTAAGATGCGGGTACAGTCCTATCAAACAGTACTCATTTTGACCTTTTACCTCTAAGTGTGACCTTGAGATTTGAGGTACACGTATAGTATTTTTTAAGTATCAGAAAAAGATGGTCGGACACATAAGAAAGAAATAAAAATTTACTCAAGAGCTCCTTAGATGTTGTGTCATGAGTGTAAACAAATTACAACAGAGTGACAAATCCCACTAAATAGAGAACCAGTCACCAGATTGTTGGTGCATGTTTTATTTACAAAATCCCACTCAATAGAGAACCAGTCACCAGATTGTTGGTGCATGTTTTAATTACCTCCCCATAAGGAGATTTCTCCGTAGAAAATCTAGATTTTCTCTCCATACCACTGAATGTCTTAGAGCGGTTCAGTGAGATTGTCGATTTGCTGAGTGACGAATTCTACAAATCAAATTAAGGCATTTCAAAATGATCTAACTTAAAATAGCAGTTTCATATACATATATGTGCAAAAAAGGTTGATATGTCCTTTGAAACATTAGTTTGACCCTTTCCCATGTCCAGATGCATTTTGACACATCTGCAGCAATTTCTATTTTAGTTCAAATGTTTTCAAATCTATTCAATAATTAAAACTTTCATTATAAGAGATTTTGAAAAATTTGTGACAAAAATTATAATTGCTAAAACAGAGCAATTTATTCTTTTTTCACAAAGTTTTCAACTCTATTCAGTATTCAATAAATTTATGTATGTAGGAAAGGTTACATAAAGGAAGCTAGTAGTCATGCTAACAAAGATAATCAACTGTTTACCAATTAATACTACACAAAAAACAGAAAATGTTTAAAGGAAATAGTTTCGATGCATCACATACAAAATTAGATTAATAAATGTGTTATATTCGGCAAAGTAAACTACCTAGCATCTTTACAATACGCTCATCAGAAATAAGCGACACCTTGATCTTATAGATTTCTACAAGCCTTAAAATCCCATTCATTTAGAAACAGGCTAATGGTTGTTTTCCCTGAAGCACATATCGTTAAATTGTGGTTAAATGTAAGAACATTGGTGTGTCCTGTACAACGATAAACATATCAGTAAACTAAACTAGATAAGTTACCTCCCCTGATATCACATATAAGGATCGGTACAGGCAAATAAAACCAGGCAGATTTCAGATCATTTCTACCTTTTTCGAGATAACAGAAGAGATTTCGACCTATCATTGCAAGATGTTTATTATTTCTCTAGCGTAATTTTCATATTAATCACACCTGATACAAGAAAACTAACTAGGTTTCAACTAGTCCTTCAAAGAAAGATATTGCATATGCTCATTTTTCATTTTGTTATTATCCTGTTGACCGATAGATGACAATTATTTGGTTTCATCCAACTACAATAAGTTCTCGAAGAGAGGGTTTTCTTTTATATAAAACAACCTGTATTTGCAACTGCAATCCAATGCTTCATTCAACGTTTTTAAAATAATGCCAAACACTATGATTCTGTAACATTAAGTTTGATTGGCTGACAACTCATCCATTCAAAACCAGCAAAAAATCTGCCTCTACCAGTTGTCATTATATTGGACACCGAGGAACTCAATTATAATTTAAACCTACCTCTGCAAGCCACCAGTCTTTCGGGAAGTGCGAGATGTTATCCATGAATGCCTGGTTCTCCTCCCATTCATTCTGCCATTTCTGGGCACTATATTCCGGTTGTCTAACCATTACACGTCTCAAAATAGCTTGGTTCTCTTTAGTTACCCTCAACAGCTCTCTTTGCCTCTTCTCTCGGTTCAAACTGTTTGAAAAGATTGATTGAATAATCTGGGTTAAATCCTGTTTTCAAACAATTTTTCAGTTATATCAGGTTGACAAGTTAACTTTACATTAACCCATTTGTTTTCTGACTTTCTCGCACCAGTACTCCATACAACAGTCTTTCCAACCAACTGGCTGCTTTCCAATTAGACAGTAAGCCTGATGGTGGATGATAAATAACGCATGTCACATTCACATTGTCAAACCTTGGAAAAAATGTTGGTTTGGCTGGGGGGTCAAACTGACAAACCTGAATGGACAGCCCGCGAAGCTTACAACTGAACTACCGTACTAGAGCTGAAAGATGTTTCTTAAATGTGAATAAAATTGTTGATAACGAGTAATTTCTCCTTTTGCCATAATGACTTCAACTCTTTTCAATAAACAAACTTTCATTTAATGTTTTGATATGTTTGCCTTCAAGTTTTCAAAGTCGTCTGCTGCAGACTTTGTTGCATGTGGGAAAGGGTTTATGAACCTGATCAGTCCGATCATAATGGAATGAAAGTGTCCGAACCCTGGTTGAAAACTAAATCTTAACTAGGTAATACTGTATTATCTATTTTAACCCTTTCCCTCATACGACAATTCTGCAGCAGACAACTTTGAACATATTTTGTCAAAAAATGGAAAATCTCTATAATACCGTAATTACGTATTATCTATTTTAAGAAGCCACCATCAAAGGGAAATGATACTGAAAGTGGACTCATATTGAGGTACAAATGTACTTATAATTCACTTTCAATTAAGAATTAAGTCAGATAAAGTATATTAAACTTGATAATTAATACAAACCTTTTGTATTCATAATTATTTCTGTTATCAACACGCCCTCTAGTTCTCATAATGTAGGACATCTTTTCTAGCAAGATTCTGTTGTCTCTCTCGATGGTGGCCAGTCTCTCTTCCTCAAGCTGAAATAGATTGTACAATATTTGATTTAAACCCTTTACCTCATATAGACGCTTCCTGATGCCTCTGCAGCAGACAGCTTTTTGAAAACATTAAGTGACAAAAGAAGAAATTGCTCAGAACGAGCAATTTCTCCTTTTGTCACAATGTTTTTTCACTTTTAGTCATAGGTTATCCATTTAATTATAGAGATTTTCTATTTCTTGACAAAATATGTTCAAAGTTGTCTGCTGCGGAATTGTCGATTGAGGGAAAGGGTTAAACATTTTTCTCATCAGTCACCAAGAGCATACAACAAATCTTAAACTTTGAGCAAATCTAAAGAAAATCACAAAACAATCTCTACATATTAAGGTTTACTTACTGACAAAAGTGGAAAACATTGTGGCGAAAGGAGAAATTGCTCATTTTGATTTTCTCATCCGCATAGTTGACATTTCTATGAGAATAGGAGAAATTGCTTGCAAATTGGGCAATTTCTCCCTTTTCCATAATGACTGTTTTAACATCTGCTGTTGCAGCTTGACTATAAAATGGTTTAAAGTCTTAAATGTTATAGCTTATAGTCTTTCCCACATACAGCAAATCTGCCTTTGAAAGCATATTGGCAAAAATATTACACATCCCTAATATTATATAAAAGAATATAACTATTGAATAGGGTTGAAAACATCATCATGGGCAATTTCTTCTTTTGTCACAATGTTTTTCAAAAGTCGTCTATATATGGAAAAGGGTTAAAGCATTCTGCTAATATTAATCAATGACTTCTTTTGTTACAATAATTTAAACTCAATTCAATGGTTTTACTTTCACTTTTAGAGATTTTCCATATTTTATATTTGCCTTTATTTAACCCTTTTCCTCATATCTATAGACGCTTTCTGACGCCTCTGTAGCAGACGGATTTTTGAAAACATAGCGACAAAGGAAGAAATTGCTCAAAATTGGCAATTTCTCCTTTGCCACAATGTTTTCCACTTTTAGTCATAGGTTATCCTTTCAATTATAGAGATTTTCCATTTTTGACAAAATATGTTCAAAGTCGTCTGTTGCAGAAATGTTGTATGAGGGAAAGGGTTAATATTATCGAAGTCATCTGCTGCAGATTTTTTGTAGGTGGGAGAGTCTGGTTAATTCCAAAACCTTCTATATTTGATAAAAAAAAATTGACTTGTATTAAAAGGGTAAATTATATGCCAGGTAATTGAAATGCCCTTTAATGCCCTAACATTTAAGACTTGAAAAACGAGACCCTTTCACGATCAAACATACCTAATACATAATGCATATACAAGACTATATATCTATAGATTATGAATTCATATATGCAAAATAGATTCACAAAAATGTTGTTACATTTCAAGTGTTTTCTTTATTACCATAATAAAAGAACATTCACAAGACCTTTAATAAAGAATGGCTTGCGTTTCACAGTTTAAAATAATTGATTTTCCCAATTGTTTGCAAAACCATTCATATCAATGGAAGGGCAACTTATGTTATAACCCTTTTATCGTTTATCTGATTGAAATCATTGTCGGCCACATTTTTTTGGTAAAAATAATGTAACATCTAAAACAGAAGTTTTGCCAAGTTCTGGTGAAACCATCTTAGAAAAAGGAGAAATTGTTTCTTTTGGAAAAATCATAATTATTTTATCTTAAACTATTTTTAAAATTTGCTTCAGAATAGTCTGTATTAGGTAAAGGGTGCGATTTTCAATAGGTTTAGAAATTCCAATCCAAAGATCATTCAGACATCCCTAAAAGCATAAAATTGTCAATTACAAATAAACGGTTAAAAGTGATTTTAATGGAAGGTCTATGTAAATTCACGCTGCTAATATTGATATGCAAGTTTGGCCACTTTAAAAAGCTTACCATGTGGTATGGTAGGTTAAATGTAATATTGCACTTTACCCAATTTCTGATTTCTCAAATTCAGTTTAATTCTTTCCTTGAGACCTGCAGATGTATTTTGATGCATCGGCAGAAGACGACATTTAAAAACAATTTGTATAAAAGGGAAAAATTGCACATGGTGAGCAATTTATCCCTTTGCCACAATGTTTTCAAATATATTCTATAATAAATCTCTCAATTATGGAAAGTTTTCCCCTTTTGTACAGATATCTTCAAATTGACGTCTTAACTGCAGATTTGTTGTATGTGTAAATGGGTTATTAATTTTCTTTAAATTATTACATGTACTATTATATTTATACTCATCTAATTAAAACATGGAACTTTTGAAAATAAAGTAGTATTTGTCAGATTAAAAGGTATTTTTTTTAAAAGAGTTGGAAGTATTGAGGGCGAAAGCAAAAGTTATTAATTTTGAGCAATTTGTGCCTTTAACCCTTTCCCTCATATAGACGCTTTTTGACGCCTCTGCAGCAGATGGCTTTTTGAAAACATAGTGACAAAAAAAGAAATTGCTCAAAACGAGCAATTTCTCCTTTTGCCACAATGTTTTCCACTTTTAGTCATAGGTTATCCATTCAATTATAGAGATTTTCCATTTCTTGACAAACTAGAAATCTCACTGAAGGTGATGAATACCCCCAGCTGGTGCCTGACAATATACATATGTATGAGCAATTCAAGGGGCCATAACTCATTTAAAAATAATTCCAGTGCAACACGCCAACGATATGCACAACTGGGCTTGGAATCAATCATTCTTGTGAAGTTATGCATTCTGACCAAGGGTTGCTGTCAGAAATAGTGTTCACAAGAAATGTCTACAGACCAACTATGTATGAGAAATTCAAGGGGCCATAACTCATTTAAAAATAATTCCAGTGCAACACGCCCACGATATGCACATTACTAGGCTTGGTATCAATCATTCTTGTGAAGTTATATTGAATTCTGATAAAGGGTTGCTGAGAAATAGTGTTCACAAGAAATGTCTATAGACCAACTATGTATGAGAAATTCAAGGGGCCATAACTCATTTAGAAATAATTCCAGTGCAACACGCCGACAATATACACAACTAGGCTTGGTATCAATCATTCTTGTGAAGTTATATTGAATTCTGACCAAGGTTTGCTGAGAAATAGTGTTCACAAGAAATGTCCAGACCAACGGACCAACCGACCAACCAACTGACAAAACCGACCGACCAACTGACAAACCGACCGACAAGCGTGACTCCTATATAGCCCCCATATACTACGTATCTGGGGGTATAATTATGTTCAAAGTCGTCTGCTGCAGAATTGTCGTATGAGGGAAAGGGTTAAAACACAATATTAAGATAAGTTATCTGCTGAAAAGGTGTCAATTGTCTTTCATATCAAGAAAATGGCTACATTGAAGGGACCTTAATTAAAAACCATATAGCATTTTACAAACAGACATGGGGGTCGCTTCTTTTGTGTAATGGTAGAGCCTACACCACAGGTACAACAGAGTTCAGGTTCGATCCTAATAAAAGCCGGGTCATAATTTACCAAAGACTTAAAAGATGGTAGTTCATGTAATGTCTTTTCCCATGCTCATGATTGTAGGGTTTAAGCACTTTGACAGATTTGCTGGTGTAATGATAAATGGTAACTTAGCGAAAAAAATGCCGTGACATAACTGAACAAATATTGAATGCCCATACAAACAGTGTACCACATAGGTCTGGTTTTTTTACAGACCTACTAATAAGTTAGTCAATTTATAATATTCACGTCTGTATAAAGGTTCACAGACTGTTCAAGTTACTTCTATATACAACTAGCTATATCGGACCACTTAAACAAATCTATACTGAAAACTAGATTGACGAATAGAGACTTACAAAACATTGTGGCAAAGGGAGAAATTGCCCGTTTTGAATAGTTTCTTCTTTTGTCACAATGTTTTCAATTAAGTTACCTGAGCTGTAGTCAAAATGTGTCTTCAAGTGTTAAAGGCCAACTTTTTCCACCTGCAGGCACATTTTGATTTATTTGCAGTAAACAATTAGAAAACATTGTGGCAAAAGGAGAAATTGCTCATTATGAGCAATTTCTCCTTTTGTCACAATGTTTTCAACTCTATTCAATAATAAAACTTTCATTTGTAAAGAAAAATAATAGGATTTGCTACATGCTTTCAAAGTCATCTGCTGCTGATATGTGGAGAAGGGTTACAACATCCATAATGCCATTAGAGACGAAGGTTCCGTTCCCTACAAAATGTCTATTGATTGATTGATTCAGTGAGGTGGTAATTACAAGACTAACGAATGAATATGGTTTCTGCAGATAAAAAGGCTGGAAAGTTTTACAAAGGCTGATTTAATCCTTTCCAACATAAAATGTTATGGCAGCAGACGGCATTGAAAACATTTCACCGCAAAAAATATAAGAATCTAAATAGATTGAAATATAATTTTCGATCATTATGAGAAATGTCTTGTTTTGTCACATTGTTTTTAAAAGTCAACTGCAGCAGATGCTCAAAATTGCGTCTGTATGTAGGGTAGAAGTAAAGTGTATAATAATTGAAAAATCAATCTGTGTTATCAGATTGAAGCATTCGCTGAAATTATGATGTCCCTTTATACTTGACCAGAATCCTAGATTAACCCTTTCCCACATTTAGACGCTTTCTAACACCATCACAGCAGACGACCATTGAAAACATTGTGACGAAAGTAGAAATTGCTCAAAACAAGCAATTTCTCCTTTGGTCGCAATGTTTTCAACTTTATTCAATAATTTCTCTTTCATTTATAGAAAGTTTATAAGTTGTCTACTGCAGATTTGTTTTATGTGGGAAAGGGTTATAGTGTAAGGAAGTCTATCCCCAACAAATGGTCTCTCTAATCACTGAATTAACCCCTATGCTGTGATTACTCAAAATAATCTTGTGGAGACAATTCTTTTGAGCACCTACAGCATAGGGTTTAACAGTTGCATAAGGAAATCAGAATATGAAAAATGCCCTACCTATAGAGATATACCTCATTGTATAACAATCTTGTGCTATTATGTAATTTTAACCCATTCCCTCATATAGACGCTTTCTTACACCTTTGCAGCAGATGAGCAATTTCTCCTCTCAACCTTTTTCAGTAATCTTTCACTCATAGAGATTTATAGAGATATACCATACTATTGCCTAGATGTTTTCAAAGTTGTCTGCTGCAGATTTGTTGTATTTGGGAAAGGGATAAGTGTAACCTGTGATTTCATATTTTGTTAACTACGGGTACATGAACAGTATAACAATAAAATCATATGAATTAAATATACGAGAGTGACACTGTGTGTGTGAAAACCAACTATAAGGAATTTGAGACTGGGGTCGATCAAGATCAGGCAATGCATTTATTAATGCAGTCTATTCTGACTCCGCACTCTTGCTTCTTTCAAGCAGAAGGTTTCAAGAATCTTCTGTAAAGATGATTATCCATTTGAAAGCGCAGACAAGTCTTCTTTTTCCGCACATGTTAAAATAACGTTAACCGAGCCTTCCTACATAACTCTTTCTGACGCCTGTGCAGCAGACGTCTTTTGAAAAAATTGTGACAAAAGGTGAAATTGTTCATAATGAGCAATTTCAACTTTTGCCACAATATTTTCTACTCTATTTATTAGTTAAACTCTCATTAATGGAGATGTTTCACATGTTTCCCAAGATTGTTTTCGAAGTCGTCTGCTGCAGATTTTTTTGTTGTATGTGGGAAAGGGTTAAGGTTGGTTTTCCTGGAACACTCCTCTTATATACATGTACAGGTGTGATTTTAATATTCATTCTAGTGATCAGATTGGATCATGCAGGACCAGTGTATCAATACAATGCAATACAATCAGTATCAATAGCCTATACAATGGTGTGTTTGTCATGCAAGGATGACCAACAAAAGAGAGAGCTATAACACTTTCCCACATAAAACAGATCTGCTGTAGTTCGCAGTAAACTTTGAAAGCATCATTCTATGCGAAAATATGTATAATAAAGATATACAATGTAATTATTAAAAGTAGGTGAAAACATTGTGAAAGTTTTGAGCAATTTCTCTTATTGCCACAATGTTTTAAAAAGTTTTCCAGTGCAGATGTGTCAAATATTGTAACTACACTTGCAGGGAAAGCATTAATCTAAGGATTAAACTGATGTTAACATTTTATTGATTTAGGTGTTTTGTTCACTAATTCTAGTTTATAGCTAGTTTCTGACTTCTAATGACTTGTCCCTTTCCTTTCATCCTTAACCGTTTCTCCAATACAGCAAATCTGCATCAGACAACTTTGAAAATGTCTAGTAAAATATATGGTAAATCTCTATAATTGTAGGTATAATTACTGAAAAAATTGTGGCAAAAGGAGAAATTGCTCGTTGTGAGCAATTTCTCCTTTTGTCATGATGTTTTCAAAAGTTGTCTGCTGCTATTGCATCAAAAAGTGTCTGTATGTGGGAAAGTCTTAAACCTTACAGACACATTAAGTCCCCCTTACAGACACATCATGTGGCACATCCACAGTAGACAAAATTTAAAACCCTTGTGGCAAAAGGAGAAATTACTCATGATGAGCAATTTCCCCATTTGCCACAATGTTTTCAACTCTATTCAATAATAACAGTTTAATTTATAGAGATTTTTTAAATATTTTTGCCTTGACATTTTCAAAGTAGCTGTATATGTGATTAATGTGCAAAATACTGACATGGAAATTATTCATGATATCTATAGAAATCTACCCCTTTCCCTCATACAACAAATCTGCAGCAAACAACTTTGAATACATCCAGGCAAAATATCTATAAATGAAAGTCTTATAATAAGATAAAGATCAAAACATTGTGGCAAAAGGAACATTATAAAATAATTATATTATAAACAATTTCTCCTTTTTTCACAATATTTGTAAAAGTGGTCTGCTGCAGAGTCATCCGAAAGCATCTGTTTCTGGGAAAAGGATAAGTTGAAGACATTGCATTTCTCTAATTTTACAAAGGCTACAATTTAGCTTCAAGAATGTTTGAATAATTGCATTGAGGCAGGATTCAAGTCATTCATTAAAAGGTAGACTCCTATATTTGTCAAGATTTGTCTGAACATTATACATGGAAACGGGTTAAGCAGACCTGTAGCTACCTTAGTCTATGGCTATTAGGATTCTCCTGTGGTCTTACATAACAACTCACAATTTCATGAACAAAACTAACAATTTCTCTGTAACTTGAAGGGTGAGTGTTTCAAATGTCAACATCGCCCACTTTCTCACCAAAATGACTGAACTCCTGATTTGCAATTTGGAATGTATTCCCTTTTTTTTTCTTATAAACGATCATATCTGATTATTGATAAGTATTCCTTCTGAAGTGACAGCTTTTTTACTCAAACAAGGAAAACCCATTATCAATCTCTGTAAACTGTAATTCAGTTTGTGTAGTACTTTCCGTAATGTCTGTAAAATATACGGTTAATTGCCAATTCCGACATGCAGATACATTCTCAGATCCATCTGCAGCATGTGACATTTTAACCCTTTCCCTCATATGACATTTCCGCAGCAGACGACTTTGAACATATTTTGTCAAAAAATGGAAAATCTCTATAAATGAATGGAAATATAACCTATGACAAAAAGTGGAAAAACATTGTGGCAAAAGAAGAAATTGCAAGTTTTGTGCAATTTCTTCTTTTGTCACTATGTTTTCAAAAAGCCGTCTGCTGCAGGGGTTCAGAAAGCGACTATATGAGGGAAAGGGTTAAAGCAGTGTGACAAAATTAGAAATTATTCATAATAGAAGAGATTTTTTTAAGTTTTAAGCTGCAGATTTTTTGTTTGTGGGAAAGTGTAAAAATCATCATCACATAATAGGAAGATAAACAATTTGTTTAACATTGTGACAGCTATGAAGGGAATATCATCCAAATTACTTAACACAATCTAATTAATATACCTAGTCAGAGTTCTAGATAAGGGGAGTTTTGCATGTTCTAAAATCCTTATTTTACCCTTTAACCCTATGATGTGGGTACTCAAAAGAATCGTCTAACTGAGACGATTCTTTTGTCAGTACCCACATCAAAGAATTTGGTTTGATAATAAGAAAGATATTTCGGGTAAAAGAGCTCTAAACCCCTTCTTATCTGGACCGCTGCATCTAGTAAAGTAAAAGTAATAAAAGATCACTGAAGTACACGTACCTGTAATTTCTTTAATTTTAAATGTAGATGCATATATGTCGCTGGAGCTTTTGTATCAACCATAGGCTGTGCTACCTTCACCTGGAATTAAAAAAAAAAACATTTTTTTTTTAATGATCCTATCAAAACAATTTCTAGACCTTTGGTTTAAAAGTTTTATGATGTAAAGAATGGACAAAATTAATGAAATAGTTAAAAACATTGTGAGAAAAGAAAATAGTTAAATACAAGCAATTTCAAACAATAATTTCAAAATTCTTGTCCACATTCAAAACAGGATACTTAAACTTATTAACCCTTTCCCACATGTAGATGCTTGTGCAGCAGACCACTTTTGAAAACATTGCAGCAAAAGAAGAAATTGCTCACAACTAGCAATTTCAGCATTTGCCACAATGTTTTCAATGTTTTTTCAGAAATCATACCTGCAGTTATAGAGATTTTCTATAGATTTGGATAAAAATAGAAAAGTCTTTATCATATCTATAAAGGAGAGTATAAAAATTGAATTGAGTTGTGACAAAAGGAGAAATTGCTCATCATGGGCAATTCTCCCTTCGTTGCTATGTTTTAAATACGGAATACCGGAAAAAGTGACCACAAGAAGGAAAGGGTTAATACAAAGAAACCTTTTAGATTAAAAGTTTTAATCCATTAACTGATTTATTTTGGAAATAACTTCCAATAGCTCTGTCAATAATGATAAGGGCTGTTGATTCAGGGGCTGAGTTCAAATCCTGACTTGATCAGCCATTTGTTTGTTTCTTAAGGTTTGACCAAAATTCATTAATATTGTGTCGAGAGCCATACGTTTCGAATCAATCATGAATGGGCTGAATGCCTCCATGGGAAGGTAGTCAGTTGCCAGAAAACCAGAAATCATGTGGAGAACTGGTTCAATATAAGTGGTGGAGTAGTTCAGTGGTTAACCTGGAACATCGCTGGGTTAACACACTGGACTGTCAGTCCAGAGGTCTCGGGTTCAAATCCCGGTCCACGTTCTGGAAATTTAAGGGGTGTTTTTAAGGGACTACCACTCAACTAGAGGTCAAATAACCTTGCGTTTATCGATGCTATACACAGGGCACTTAAAGAATCAAGGGGTCACCGCCTTTACGGAAAGAGCTTTGGTATTGCACCCGGACTCCCTTGTATCTACTATCTAACTTTGTCTGCTCACCAAATAGTTAATTCTGCATGGCTAGGGTAAATAAAAACAAACAAACAAAATACTCTGGTTCATGAGAACCGGATAATGCATAGTGAATTGGTCACTGTGACATAATGGAAATACTGTTGAGAAATCAATCAATTAAATATTTTCAATGTTAGTACAGTATATAAATGTATGAAACTATAAATGAAATCTAAAAAATAAGAATGTACATGTTGAAACTGATAAAACAACATGGATTGAGTATGTGTTTCGCTATGAAATAGAGGACAGCAAACTGAAATAAAACCCAATTTATAAATAAACAAACAATTAAACAAAATTTAATGCAGGTAAACATTTCAAATAGACTGTCTTTAATCGCTTTGTTTAAACATTTTGGAGGGCAAGATTTACTCCCTATACTGTACTGGACCCTACCACTTCATTTTAATGTAAACACGATCATATTTGTACAAGTCGAACAGTAGCTAGGGTAATAACCTAATTCGAGTAGGTGGGGTAATATAATACAACTTACCAATCGCCTGTGTTCCGTGTAATATTTCTGGTCCCATCTCATTTGTAACAGTTTATTACTGGAGGGTAATATGCCCTGATACGAGCGAAACATTTTGGTATTTCCTGTACTATGCATTTTTCCTGATTTAAATCGTCAATTCACTATCACCGAAGGAAGTTAGTCTATAACTGTACACCTGTTTGACAGGTAACTTGGTCATGTGATCAAGCGTCTATTATCTCCATAACGACATACGAATACGGCCGACTAAACTGTAATCGGTATTGTCCGTGATTACGAAAATAAACGATTGATTCTATGATTGTCTCACGGTTTGTTGGGTTTAAATTAAACAGCAATAAAAGAGGTATTTATAGCGACTAGAAACGTTATAATCTTCTGATCCGACTTGACTTGAAATAGAATCGATAGTCAATAAGTAATATCTAGCAAGAGTTGAAAGTCAATAACATTTTATTTATTTTAGTATCGCTGGAAAAGGAGGAATTTGCACTATGCATACTACCGACAAACCGCGCACACCACAAGGCCACGGTGGATTTCTAGGAAACGAATTACCTACATGCAGCTGATTTCTTCGAGATGTCCAGTTTACTTATGACATTCTCTTTTAGGAAACCATGATTTTGGACGATATAAAAACAATAATAGAAGAGGCAATGGTTTCCAGTCGATTGTCGTACCAGGTGATGTTGTTTACGTTTTATTGTGAACGCGACATTATTCACACTTTCACCCTACGTATTTGTTTAATTGCACAGACTGTTTATATTACAATGAGCCTCAGTTGCGGCACTACGGTCATGGTGGAGTGCCCTTGGACAAAGCACATTTCATTAACCTACTAATGGTGTGTTAACCTAGAGATCATACAACAATTCTGCAGCAGACGACTTTGAACATGTTTTGTCAAAAAATGGAAAATCGCGATAATTGAATGGATAACCTATGACTAAAAGAGTGGAAAGCGTTGTGGCAAAAGGAGAAATTGCTCGTTTTGAGCAATTTCTTCTTTTGTCGCTATGTTTTCAAAAAGCCGTCTGCTGCAGAGGCGTCAGAAAGCGTCTATATGAGGGAAAGGGTTAACCCAGAGATCATGAATAAGTGAACTGTCGCCGTGATATAACTGAAATAATATTGAAAACGGTGTAAAAACCAATTGAAACAAAGATAGCTAGTTGATTTACCAATGTAAATAAATTAGTTGAAATATACTTTGTTTACACTCCCATAGAAACAAGATAACAAATTTGCAGTTGCATTGTAATTGCCAGTAATGAGCCGTTCCACGTGAAAACCAACATTACGGACTCAGCATTATTGATCGACCCAGATCAGTCCACCCAGGCTAACCCGGACCGACACTTTCCGTCTCATGGGGATAGAGGTATAGAGTAATGATTCCTGAAACAGAAAATCCACAGGAGGCGAAAAGTGTCTGCGTGGCATGTTTAGGATGACCCGTGTCGATACTTTACGCAGTCCACACTGTTGGTTTTCTCGTGGAACGGCTCATATTGTATTGACTGTATAAACACAGTATGGCATCTGCGTAATGTATCGACCAGATCAGCCTGCGCTGTCCGCGCAGACTGATCCGGCCGATACATTCCGTCTAAGGGGGGGGGGGGGGGTTAGATTCCTGAAACAGAAAATCCACAGGAGTCGAAAAGTGTACATCCGGGTACGCCTGTGTGGCATGCTTAGACTGATCCGGGTCGATACTTTACGCAGAGTCAACAATGTTGGTTTTCTCGCGGGACGGCTCATTTATTTAAACAGCAAATATTTCGGAATGTTAGTTTATATATGACATAATTCATAAAGTTTTGTAATATTGCTAATAGTGACAAAGTAATTAATAAATAGTTCAAGACTATTTTGGCACTACATGTTGAAAAACTGTCAATGAAAGTCATGAAAATGTACGCAATTTGGCTTACTGGGTATGTCTAGCCAGTAAAAATGGAGCATACACGTTCAATAATTAGATGTTTTTGGTACTGGAAAATGAAATTATTATCATGCAAAGTAAAACAAAAACTCTTCCTTCCCAATTATGCTCCGTAGACATGTAGGGCAGTTGTTTTAGAAAACCAAATAAATATCTTTTAGTTATCAGAATCAATATTTTGTGCGTGTTTGTAAGAAACCGTATATTTAAGTTTTAACCTGTTCCCACTTACAATAAATCTGCAGCAGACGATGTTGAAGACACCCAAGCAAACGTATAGACACTGTCTATAAATGTAAGTACAATGGCACTTCTGTATAGAATTCAACAATCTATTTGATATGGCAATGTCGTTGATCGAACCGCGACCTCTCGCTTTGAGGCGTTCGCTCCAATACTACAACACCGAGGCAGTTTGTGTATTGATTGAAAATGATGTGATCTTCCTTCATCAATATGGAAGATCGATATATATTTCTTTCTATTTTGAATGAAAAACATTATATTTTGTGTATATTTCATGTTTACTGTAATTAATTATAAGGTTTTTTTTGTAATTGTATAAATTACTGTGATGTGTTGTTTGACTAGAAACTTTGTAGTTTACGTCAATAAAATACTGTCTATTTTCTATTGTTTATATAATAATATATGTGTGTGGGCGTATGTTTGAGAAACAACAAAATAGGTATTTACACTCATTGAATATCCACTCTTGAAGATAACACCTCTGTTGTTCAAACAATGAAATAGTATCTCGTCGACCTTATTCATTTTATTAAAAAAACAAAAAAAAGGAATTGAAATCTCGTCGACCTTATACCGAAACAAACAAACACTTATCATATATTCACCGATAAGATGAAATCGTGACGGAGAGACAAACTGACGAGTATACAATGGAGAGGAGATCCCAAATTGTCACCCCGTCAACGCAGATTACAAACAAACAGATATTGACTAAGTTGACTCTAAGCGGGCATAACCCATCTGCCAACTAGCCCCGATCTCATTTTAAAGTTGATTATGAACACCTGATGTAAATCGTAGCGGTTGTTACACAGGAAATAGATAACATATGCTATATATGAGGGAGATGTTATGTTAATTGATTGATTTGTGTTAAACGCCGCTTTCAACATTTTTTTGCAGTTTTATCACGGCGTTTTCTGGTAAGTGTCCATTAATACTTGTTCTTGTAGCCTGACACCGGCTGCTCAGTCAAAATGCTATCCACGCAACCCTGAGATCGGATGGGGATCAAACCCGCAAACTCCCGCGGTGGACGCTCTATGGTTGCGGGATGTCGCGGTTATTATCGTGAAGAACTTTTATTGTCCTAAAGAGAAAATGCACGCATAGATATTTGCCATTTATGGAATTTATGAAGAATATTTGGAACGTCATGACGTCATAAATCTTACGTGTTGACGTCATTACTCCTTTAAGTACGTTAATGTCATAGTAACGACGTCTACACACAATTCGCACCCAAACGGACGAAACGATACGCTAAATATTAAGAGAACTAAAGTTATTGCTTTGACCACGATGAATGCAGTAAAATTACAGAAATGTATTAACATGGCTTATCAGAAAGCTCGAATTATGTGGGATATACATAGGTTTTTCCTGGATACAAAACAGGCTATGAAAGATTCGCAACTGGTTGACGAATTTCCCGACAAGCTAAATGTCTTTGGCAAAATGAAGAAGAACAGATGGTCAAGATTGACAGGCTTACTGGGTATCACTTTCGGACAAAAAGTGAACAAGAAAATGGAAGGTTTAAAGACCGCAGACTCAGTGAAAGATTCCAGTACAACAAATACGGAATTAGATCTAAATGAGATTGTACTTGATGTTTCTACTGATGACATCTCTACCGAAATGGAGAAGACTAATAGAAAGGTAGTGTATTGTTGTAGTTATATTATTAAAGTCGTTGTCTACGTAAACCGACCTCTGCATCCACATTTACAACATAGAAGATTACCAGAAATGTTTTTAATTAGTGTCTATGTAGTGAAAGTCTACTTTGTCCTTTGTGTTTTAGACCATTCCTTTTGGTCAGTTGTTTATGTCCAGAAAACTCTGGTTCCCAGTTTAGAGGAACCAGCCAACCATGTGACATTTACATGGCCCACTTGGACCAAGGCAGCTAAGCAGTACAGACGTGTGTTACTTAGACTGATGACTGAGACAGACAAGACTCTTTAAGACCAAGCAAATGATAATATAATGCAGGTTATAGTGTTAGCTACGGGTGAGTGACACTTCAATGGTGTCAGAAGTGAAGCAGAACCCATGTAAGTTTGTTCCATTTTGTTGTTTTCCAAAAAATTTGGGGAAGGAGAGAGGGGTGACCATTTTGAAAACAGCATGGAAAAAGAAGTTCTGCATTAAACCCTGGTGGCTAATTTAATGGATAATAATTGCAATGGAGCTTTTCAAAGTTAATTGGTCCCTGTAACCAATAGTCAGGCAGCTTTTAGCATTTATTTATTATTATGATTTTGGAAACTTGTTTGGAATTGTATTTTAGCCACCGAAAATGTGTTATTCATCCGTAACAGTGCTTGGTTTGCATGTGTACATAGCGAGCGTATTACAAACAACGCCTGTGTTATTGCAATGGGCATCAATAGGCAGTGTTTAAGAATGCCCAGGCCGTTTAAATGCACGAGACTGAGGGTATTTTTGTTTTCACAAATTAAGGCCTAATGCAAGCTCAAAAAGAGAAAGAGGGGGGTAGGAGTTAAGTAAAAGAGACAACTATTTCCATTCTATTGAACTGTCCTGACAAACATAGTTGCTGTCATTATTTTAGGTTTAAGAGATATCCTTAATAGCTAAGGTAATTCAGTGCCACTGTAAAAAGCCCATGACAAGGACGTGTCATGATACAATGCGATTACTGTGCCGAATAGTATCATGACGCTTGCATGGATATTACAGCTGCGGATGCACTGGATATTGCCGAGGCAAATGAAATAATGATAGTAATCAAAAGAAGTTGAAATGAACAATGCCAACTGTTTCAGTCTTCATTTTCCAAGTGCAGTGTGACAAGGGCTCAACGTATCTACCATTAACTTGTGGATTGGTGGTCATGGGTCCCCGTGTTAATATGACGGGTTGACTATGACTATTACCCACTTGTTAACTGACAGGAAAGAAATCTGAGGGATTTTACAGTACTGGTACAGCAACCAATTATGACACTGAAAACGATTCAAGCATGCCTCAATAGCAGGGGACTGGTCATTGCCCGCTGGGAGACAAGACAAGCCGGCGGAGAAGACAAGGTAGAAGGGAAGTAACTCTGGTAACTGGTCTCTGCTCACTGAGGGACAACAAGACGAGCCAGTGGCAGATGATACAGTTCTAGGGGATACTGACCTGGGAAAGCAGAACCCTTAGACAAGGTAGAAGGGAAGTAACTCTGGTAACTGGTCTCTGTTCACTGGGGGACAACAAGACGAGCCGGTGGCAGATGACACAGTTCTGGGAGATACTGACCTGGGAAAGGATTGAGGTAATGTTTATTTTTGGCTATGAAGAACCACAGGGGCAGTTAGCAAGATGGTTGGAAGAATTATCACAGTACAATATGATTCTTAAATACCGACCTGGAAAAGTGCATGGGAATGCGGATGCATTATCAAGGAAGCCTATGGCCGACATGTGTTCGCACTATTCTAGTCATGTAAAGATTGAAGAGATTGTGGTGGCTATACCTATTGTAAGCGAGTAGAGGCTCAGTGGGCCACTTTTTCCGGAGAAGTGGTGAGGCGATTCCATTGGCTGCTTCAAAGACAATGCGGTTCAAGGGAGGCTTGGGTTTGGATCAACACTGCGCGTTGGGGGACAAAACGACGAGCCGACGAGCAGCTGAGACAGATTCGAAGATGCCCTGGAGTAGACACGCTGGGGGACAAAAAGACGAGCTGGCGTGTAGAACACTCAAAACCGTTATACGGATTACAGGATCACTTTGCGCCCCAGGCTTTGGGGGACAAAAAGACGAGCCGGAGGCTGGGGTGCGCTGAGTGTCCTGGGACTAAAATTGCAGGGGAAGAGAGTAAGACCAATGGACAATCATTTCCCACTGAGTGGTGGATAACCATGGACACGTTACAAAGGAGGTATAGTCCAGAGCCAGGATAAGATAACATTGGCAATAGAGTCTTTCAGTAGAATTGTAGTACCCGTGAGAGTTCGGGGAAAAACATCTGAGTACCTGTTTGAATTCAGGGAATATCATGTTAGCCCAAGGAGAGGAGTGGTTTAAGTTGAAACAATATCCGGGGGCATCTTAGGGATTCCACCTGGGGTCAGTGGGGTAGGATATGACACTGGCTCATGCGGGAATCTCGCCTTATGGATGGGAGACTGGTAATTGTTTCAAAACAGATCAACCGTCACACAAAAAGGAGTTTAGAATCATGAATGGGGTTGATTGCATCGAAGAGGCAGTACTGTCATCTACAAGATCGTTGAGTGTGTGCCAGATAAACAGATTGAGTCTGCTTTGGATGTTTGTTTTAGTATTTCAAGAATGCTGTAACCGTCAGATTGTTAGACATGAGGCGCAACATTGTTCCAGGGCCCGGAATGGTGTTAGAAAGAAACTAATGTCGAAGTCGAGATCTGGCGAAGTATTGACTGAGAATGTACTTTACATCACAAGATCCAATAAGAAGGAAACTGAACATCCGGGGCGACCAATATAGACCTTCTGACACAGAAGTACAGAGATGACAGTATAGCCTACAGAAAAGAGGACATATTAAGTACAAAAATGACTAGCCGGTTACAAACTGACCATTTCGCTTGATATGCCAGATAATCAACCCGTATGGTAAATTAAATAGACCAAGAACCATGATGCGAGTAAGATACAAATTATCTGGCTTAAAACATGGGCTTGTTTTTTTTTAGGAAGTCATTGGTGTGCTTCATAGCATTTTCACGAAGACAGGGATGCTATGCAGCAAAAATGGTGCAACTGCTAAGAGGGCATGGTACAACACAAGTCATCGAAATGGTACAACAACCTGGTTTGGTGATGCTGCAATGTAGGGCTGAGAGGCATTCTCCCGGGTTGGGTCTAATGATAAAACCGGGGGGAGTGTAGTGAAAGTCTACTTTGTCCTTTGTGTTTTAGACCATTCCTTTTGGTCAGTTGTTTATGTCCAGAAAACTCTGGTTCCCAGTTTAGAGGAACCAGCCAACCATGTGACATTTACATGGCCCACTTGGACCAAGGCAGCTAAGCAGTACAGACGTGTGTTACTTAGACTGATGACTGAGACAGACAAGACTCTTTAAGACCAAGCAAATGATAATATAATGCAGGTTATAGTGTTAGCTACGGGTGAGTGACACTTCTGAGGTTCCGATGTCATAGAGCACATCAAAACAGTTAAATGATACGACTTCTAGCATGGACCGTAAAGTTTAGTACACATTTATGTCCATGTTGCATACATGTGTTATAGTTTTTATACTGGAGCAAATCCAAACAGTTAAATGATACGACTTCTAGCATAGACCGTTAAGGTTAGAAAAACAACATTTTGGACTCTTCGTAAAGTATCGATCCGGATCAGGCTACATGTAAGCACGCTAACCCGGACAGACACTTTTCGCCTCCTGTGGATTTTCTGTTTCAGGAATAATTACTCTATACCTTCAACCCCCTGAGACGGAATTTGTCGGTCCGGATTAACCTGCACGGACTACGCAGGCTGATCTGGGTCGACACATTACGCAGAGTCCATAATGTTGTTTTTCTCGTGGAACGGCTCATATGTTAGATTACACGTCTTTGTTTGTACTATACTTATCATGGAATTATATCCTGGTAAACTCGCTGTTTAAAACTGTAATATAACTAATTTGCTTTTTCCAATATTTACTTTGACTTTAATCTGTCTTTAGACGTCAACAATAAGTCAATGCATGAAATAAACAGAAGAACTCAATGTCTTAATGCAAAACGGTTGTATATGTATCTAAAGTGTATGAGCAATTGCTCAATTTTCCACAGTTTTCCACTTTCTTTTATACAGATTTTTCATATTAATGCCCAAACGTTTTCAAAGTCGTCTGCTGTATATAGATCTGTTAAATGTGAGTAAGGGTCAATTGCATAACACGTACAAAGAGTATACATGTATACATGCAAAACAAATTTAATGTTAGAAAATGGTACTCGTATCGTGTCTATAACAAACGTAACTGATGACCATGTTTTATATTTTTTTAGGTACCTTTGTTACCACCTGACATCCATCGCACAGACTGGTTTGGTGATTGTTTGACTAACCCACTGATCCACATCCTCTCCAACGCCGAATAGACTTTGTGCAAGATTTGTGTTATACCAAGTATACGTTTGAAATACTTGAATGTCACACTGATTGTTTTTTGTGTCTCCTGTTTTAGAAGGATGACACGTTGGGATTATTTCTCCGTCGTCTATCCCTCTGTCCGTTTGTTCAACAATAAAATCGTTTTGAAACTATCAATCTGTATATCACGCTTTCAGCGACTGACATATTCAGAGGCGACACACGTGTCCTTTAAAACACTTTTGTTATTAAATATAAAAATCAAACTGTCAAAATACTTGAAAATAATAATTAAAAATTATTAAATGATGTATGAATTTTAATATAGAATAGTTGAGTCCATTTTATTTCATCCTTTTCTCCATTAGAAATATAAACATTATACCGATATGCTACCAGATAAATTTTCAATTATATTATAATCTTGTGAAGGGGTAATCACGTTTTGCAAAAAAAGTGTAATTGCTCAATATGACGAATTTCTCCTTTTCTTACAATGTTTTCACAGGTATATCTGCTTCATATATATTAAAAGCGTTCTGTGTCTGCAGACAAAGTAACACCAGACATATATCGTTAGTACTAGTAATGTACACAGTAAACTGAATTTGTGAACTGACGGGGTGGTATGACTGCAATAATGTTGAAAACGGCCTAAAACCCCAACAATACAAACAAATCGACCTTTGACCCCAACAATACACACAAAACGACATTGTGAAGGTATGATGAGAAATGGCTCCTTTTTCCGTACTGTTTTCAGTCCTATCGCATAGCTGGGTTGATTCACACAGGACGCATGAGTATGTGAACTGCGTAGGGTGATAGGACATGAATGCTGTTGAAAACGTCCTAAAACTCCATACAATGCACTTAAAACGACCTTTGGAAGCATGATGAGGAATGGCTCCATTTTCCACACTGTTTTCAGTCCTATCGCATAGCTGGGTTGATTCACCCAGGACGCATGGGTATATGAACTGTGAGGTTGATTGGACATACGGCCTAAAAAAACCAAAACGTAATCATAACGGCCTTTGAAAACATGATGAGCAATGGCTCCTCTTACAACTCTGTTTTCGATAGTTCATTTATAGAGAGTTTATGCATGTGTGAACGGGGTTATGGGACAATTGTTCACTGTACCGCCGAAATGGATTTGGTCTGCAGAGGTGCAAAGACCAGTGAACACATACTAACCCTTTCCAACATGCAGATGTTTTATGCCACTTTTCACACTTATTTAGTCATGCAACAACTCGCTTGCAAGATCAAAACCCTTACAATGCAAACAAAACGACCTTTGACAGCATGGCGGACAATTGCCCCTTTTGCCACAATGTGTTCAGTTCTATTGCATAGCCGGGTTCGAATCACCCAGGGATCACGAGCACGTGAACTGCCGGGGTGGTATGACTGGAATGATGTTGAAAAGTGCTATCAACCAAGTCTCAAATCTTTCCCTTGGACAGAGAAAGTTCAGAACCTTTCTAAAACCTTACTGGAATGATGAACTCAAAAAATTCCACAATGAGGGTAAAAAGAGCAAATTGGAAATTGCTGGCAATCCAAGAAATCCTCATCCTATATATATTGAGTATAAACATGCAAAATGAAATTTCAGACGTCTCCATAGGCATAAAGTCTCGGATTATATGCAAAAGCAGGATGACATTATTGACAGCGCTGCCGAAATAGACAGAAATGTATTTAGGACCTTTTCACGACGCCGCCGCAATGCGAATAGTCCTTGCGCAGGCGCAGAAATAAAATTCGATCGATAATAGTGTTTACCGAGACGACGCGGATATCAATTATCAATGGCAACGATATTTCACTGAACTGTATAAAGCGTCCGAAAATTCGAGATATGATAATGTCTGGAAACAATATGTTGATATGTCTGTCAATAACTTTACGAATCGTAACATATGTAACGACTTGCCGCCCATTACCGCTTCCGAAGTTGTTGAAATACTGAAAACCTGTAAACTAGGTAAAATGTGCGTTGAAGACATTGTCTATTACGAACATTTAAAGAATGGCGGACATAGCAAGATTATTTTCTGCAATTTTCACCTTCAATTACGTGCCACCAAAGCTGGATAGAGGTATAATTATCGCTGTTCACAAAGGTGGCAGAAAACGTAAAGATGATCCCGCTAACTACCGGGCCATAACTCTTACCTCTTCTATACTGAAAGTGTTTGAAGGGATTATGCTGAGTCGTTCACAAAGCGTCCTATTAGATAAGCTTACTATACAACAAGGCGGCTTTCAGTCACAATTAGGGTGCATGATGACGTCTTTTTCCTTAAAGGAATGCATCCTGTTTGCCAAAGAAAACCATAGTAAGGCATATGTTTGCTTCCTAGATGCTAAACAGGCGTTCGATCGTGTTTGGAATAAAGGACTATTCGTTAAGCTCATTGAAATCTGTATAAGTTATCAGTTAATTAAAACATACATTAATATGTATAGGTCAATGGTAAGCCTAGTACGGAACGGGTCGGTCTTATCTAACACTATAAAACTATAACAGGGTACCAGACAGGGCGGTAAAAGTTCCCATTTACTGTGCCCTATCGTCATAAATGGACTGATACAAGAGCTAGAGCAATAAAATCTTGGATTTTGTATCTTTGACAGATCATTTAGTAGTCCTACGGTCGCTGATGATATGATTTTAGTCAGTCTATCAAAACACGGACTTGATCAGATGTTACAAATATGTAATAATTACTCATGTAAATGGCGTGTTGAATACAACGCCTCTAAATGTGCTGTCATAGTGTTTCATGAGAGCAAAAACGACTACTCGAAACAAAATAGAAATTTACTCATTCGCCCGCTCGTTCGTTTGGATGTACTTGTGCGCGGTCGTTCACTCTGAGACTCGTTATTATTACTGTGAATGGTTGATTCATTGGTTAGATGATTGAGTGCATTCATTCATTCATTCACTTATTTATTCACTCATTCATTAATATTCTTCCATTCATTCATTCATTCACTCACTCACTCACGCGATTTGTTATTCACTCACTCACCCGATTACTTCATTCATTAATTCATCTATCCATTCAATCATGCATTCGTTTGCTCACAATATATTTACTAATTTACTCACTCATTCCGTATCCACCCTGTTTTGTATCAACCACACCAACTCAATCATGTCCTGTGTGTGACCTTACTTACCTCGAAAGGTCTATCAATGGGTAATACACTGGATTTATCATTTGCATGCCTTGTTGTTTTTCGTTTTGACAAGAATGCTAACTACACCCACCTTTCGCACATTTTACAACTTGCGCTAGCCTCCAAACAAACCACACACATATTAGTTATTCATCAGTGTTCCCATTGTATTTTCATGCTTATATGTTCAATCTCTTTTGCTTTTTTCTTCTTGATGTGCTAATTTTTTCACTTTTTCATATTTTCATGTTTATATGTTCGATCTCTTTTTCTTGCTTAATTTTTCATATTTTCATACTTATATGTTCGATCTCTTTTTCTTCTTGATGTGCTCATTTTCTCATATTTTCATGTTTATATGTTTATATGTTCGATCTCTTTTTCTTTTTTTCTTCTTGATGTGCTTAGTTTTTCATTTTTTCATATTTTCATGCTTATAGGTCAAAATACACCAAATAAATTCCTTCTTTGTTTACATGTAAATCAACCAGCTTCAACCCTAGTTTGTCACACTTTCTAAGCGTTTCCCAGGTAGAACACCATATATCATTGAAAAGAGATACTTCTTACCATTAAAATAATCCATAGAAAATGTGGGGTCATGCGTTATGCACGAAAGACCTCGCTATGTGAAGATGGGGACCGTCCTCTTTACCACAATCCAGCTAGGCTGAAACTGGGTTTCCACATCCTCTACTTTCAGTTCCAGTTCATCCTCTACATATTTACTAAGAATTTACACCCATTGTCACATATCCAATGCAGCCTGGGCCAGATGTACAACCATTTATAGGCAAACAAAGGTTTGTTTACGCACTACGGTACTGTACATCAAAGGGGCCCGCGGATGTATTTAGCGTAATGTGACCTTATATGTTCGATCTCTTTTTCTTTTTTTCTTCTTGATGTGCTCATTTTTTCATATTTTCATATTTATATGTTCGATCTCTTTTTTCTTTATTGATGTGTTCATTTTTTCTTTTGTATAATACTTTGTGTTAGGTAATCTATTGTATTCTATGTATTGTAATGCTCTTCATTTTTGGAGGAAATAAAGAATATATACATCTGTCCCGATCTAAATTTAAAAGCGATTATGAACTCAAGAGGTAAATCGTAGCAGTTGTTACAAAGGAAATAGATAACATGCTTTGTGGGAGGTATTATTTTGATTGATTAATTTGTGTTTAATGTCGCTTTCAACAGTTTTTCAGGTTTATCACGGCGTTTCCTGGGTAAGTTTCCAGGAGTACTTCTTTTATATCCTGGCACGAATCAGTCAGTCGTAATGCTAACCCCGCAACCCTGAACGCCGAGGAGGGCAACCAATACTTCTATTTTTTAAAAGTCTTCTACATGACCGACTGGGGATCGAACCCGCGACCTCCCGCACCCGAGGCTTCGGCTTTTTAATTTGAAGAACTTTCATTGTCCTTAAGAGAAAATAAAAGAGTAGATATTTGGCCTTGAATTCATGAAGAACGTCATGACGTCATAACTCTTACGTTTTGACGTCATTACTCCTTTAAGTACGTTTATGTCATAGTAACGACGTCTACACACAATTCGTAACCCAACGGACGAAACGACACACGCTAAACATTAAGAGAACTAAAGTTATTGCTTTGACTACGATGAATGCAGCAAAATTACAGAAATGTATTAACATGGCTTATCAGAAAGCTCGAATTATGTGGGATATACATAGGTTTTTCCTGGATGAAAAAACAGGCTATGAAAGATTCGCAACTGGTTAACGAATTTCACGACAAGCTAAATGTCTTTGGCAAAATGAAGAAGAACAGATGGTCAAGATTGACATGCTTACTGGGTATCACTTTCGGACAAAAAGTGAACAAGAAAATGGAAGTTTTAAAGACCGCAGAGTCACTTAAATATTCCAGTACAACAAATACGGAATTAGATCTAAATGAGATTGTACTTGATGTTTCTACTGATGACATCTCTACCGAAATGGGGAAGTCTAATAGAAAGGTAGTGTATTGTTGTAGTTATATTATTAAAGTCGTTGTCTACGTAATCCGACCTCTGCATGCACATTTACAACACAGAAGATTATCAGAAATGTTTTTAATTATTGTCTATGAGGTTCCGATGTCATAGATGCCCAGGTACACACTTATGTCTATGTTTCATACATGTACCATATTTTGTTTTACTGGAGCACATCCAAACAGTTAAATGATACGACTTCTAGCATAGACCGTTAAGGTTAGAAAACCAACATTTTGGACTCTTCGTAAAGTATCGATTCGGATCAGGCTAAGCACGCCGCGCAGGCTAACCCGGACAGACACTTTTCGCCTCCTGTGGATTTTCTGTTTCAGGAATAATTACTCTATACCTTCAACCCCTGATACGGAATGTGTCGGCCCAATGTGCACGGACGGCGCAGGCTGATCTGGTTCGACACATTACGCGGAGTCCATAATGTTGGTTTTCTCGTGGAACGGCTCATATGTTAGATTACACGTCTTTGTTTGTACTATACTTATCATGGAATTATATCCTGGTAAACTTGCTGTTTAAAACTGTAATATAACTAATTTGCATTTTCCAATATATTCGTTGACTTTAATCTGTTTTTAGACGTCAACAATAAGTCGATGCATGAAATAAACAGAAGAACTCAATGTCTTAATGCAAAACGGTTGTACATGTATCTAAGGTGTATGAGCAATTGCTCAATTTTCCACAATTGTTTAAACATTATTCAATAATTATACTTTCATTTATACAGATTGTTCATATTAATGCCCAAACGTTTTCAAAGTCGTCTGCTGTATATAGATATGTTAACTGTGAGTAAGGGTCAATTGCATAACACGTACAAAGAGTATACATGTATACATGCAAAACAAATTTAATGTTAGAAAATGGCACTCGTATCGTGTCTATAACAAACGTAACTAATGACCATGTTTTTTTTTATATTTCTAGGTACCTTTGTTACCACCTGGCATCCATCGCACAGACTGGTTTGGTGATTGTTTGACTAACCCACTGATCCACATCATCTCCAACGCCGAATAGACTTTGTGCAAGATTTGTGTTACACCAAGTATACGTTTGAAATACGTGAATGTCACACTGATTGTTTTTTGTGTTTCCTGATTTAGAAGGATGACACGTTGGGATTATTTCTCCGTCGTCTATCCCTCTGTCCGTTTGTTCAACAATAAAATCGTTTTGAAACTATCAATCTGTATATCACGCTTTCAGCGACTGACATATTCAGAGGCGACACACGTGTCCTTTAAAACACTCTTGTTATTAAATATAAAAATCAAGCTTTCAAAATACTTGAAAATAGTAATTAAAAATTATTAAATAATGTATGAATTTTAATATAGAATAGTTGAGTCCATTTCATTTCATCCATTTCTCCATTAGAAATATAAACATTATACCAATATGCTACCAGATAAGTTTTCAATTAAATTATAATCTTGTGAAGGGGTAATAACGTTGTGTAAAAAAAGTGTAATTGCTCAATATGACCAATTTCTCCTTTTCTTACAATGTTTTCACAGGTATATCTGCTTCATACATATTAAAAGCGTTCTGTGTCTGCAGGAAAAGTAACACCAAACTTTTCACTGTCTAGCAACATTACAACTCGTCCTGAAGTAACATCTGATAAAAGAAGTAGACACACAGTCTATATAGTTGCTTCGCCCTACCTAAAATTGTGAAGCTGAATTGGAATAGCAGTAACACATGGTTTGCCCTCACACGGCCCAGTTATATTGGATCCACATCAGGCCAAAAGAAATCTTATTTACTATATGTGTAAAGTAAAGATTCGCCATTCGCTTGGCTTAGCGTGTTGAATGCATATTAATATACGCAATGACTCCAACTCGACAGAAGCAGCTGAATCCAAGTTTATATTATCGTACCTTAATTCTTTTCCCCAGGCGGAGACTCAAGTCGATGCATATACAATAGACGATAGATGCAAACAGTGTTACACTAGGTGAAATTGAATATTAATGAAACACTTTGGGAAAAGGAGACTAGTGTTCGATCCCCAATCAGGCTACATTGTAAACCGATGAATTTAGAAAATGGTTGTAATGGCTTTTCTCCCTGGCTCTCAGAGTTGCTGGGGTAGCGTTATAACCGATGCATTGGTATATGAATGAATATATCGTTAGTACTGGTAATTTACACAGTAAACTGAATTCTACAGATCCATATATATGACCCGCCATCTCTTGCGATATGGTGTCTTAACCCTTTCCCACATACAACACATCTGCAGCAGACGACTTTGAACATATTTTGTCAACAAATAGAAACTTTCTATAATTGAATGGATAACCAACCTTGGACTAAAATTGGAAAACATGGTGGCAAAAGGAGAAATTTCTTCTTTTATCGCTATGTTTTCAAAAAGGCTTCTGCTGCAGAGGCATCATAAATCGTTTATAGCAGGGAAAGGGTTAATGCATCTGTACACAGGACAAACTCTGGTACGCCTATGAATTTGCACAGTCACATCCGATTCAGGACCGTCCGCCTATGTGTTATACATACATAACTGCACCTTCTGACCAAAATCTGGAAGTTTGACCTAAACAGTATTTATATCAATATGCCTTTAACCCTCTCCAATATATATCCGCTATGCAACAGAGGACATTTGAAAATATCTTGGCAGAAGGAAACCTTGTTTATGATGAGGAATTTCTCCTTTTTCTCACAATGTGTTCATACCTTCATTTATAGATAATTATCATTTTGTTATCTGATGTTTTCATAGTCGCCTGGAGGGCAATTGCTACTTTTGCCACAATGTATTCAGTTCCATTGCATAGCTGGGTTTGAATCAGCAAGGGATCACGAGTTTGTTAACTGACGGGGTGGTATGACTGCAATAATGTTGAAAACGGCCTAAAACCCCAACAATACAAACAAATCGACCTTTGGCCCCAACAATACACACAATACGACATTGTGAAGGCATGATGAGAAATGGCTCCTTTTTCCGTACTGTTTTCAGTCCTATCGCATAGCTGGGTTGATTCACACAGTACGCATGAGTATTTGAACTGCGGAGGGTGATAGGACATGAATGCTGTTGAAAACGTCCTAAAACTCCATACAATGCACTTAAAACAACCTTTGAAAGCATGATGAGGAATGGCTCCTTTTTCCACACTGTTTTCAGTTCTATCGCATAGCTGGGTTGATTCACCCAGGACGCATGAGTATGTGAACTGTGAGGTTGATTGGACATACGGTATAAAAAACCCAAAACGTAATTAAAACGGCCTTTGAAAACATGATGAGCAATGGCTCATCTTACAACTCTGTTTTCGATAGTTCATTTATAGAGAGTTTATGCATGTGTGAACGGGGTTATGGGACAATTGTTCACTGTACCGCCGAAAGGGATTTGGTCTGCAGAGGTGCAAAGATCAGTGAACACATACTAACCCTTTCCAACATGCAGATGTTTTATGCCACTTTTCACACTTATTTAGTCATGCAACAACTCGCTTGCAAGATCAAAACCCCTACAATGCAAACAAAACGACATTTGACAGCATGGCGGACAATTGCTCCTTTTGCCACAATGTGTTCAGGTCTATTGCATAGCCGGGTTCGAATCACCCAGGGATCACGAGTGTGTGAACTGACGGGGTGGTATGACTGGAATGATGTTGAAAAGTGCTATCAACCAAGTCTCAAATCTTTCCCTTGGACAGAGAAAGTTCAGAACCTTTCTAAAACCTTACTGGGATGATGAACTCAACAAATTCCACAATGAGGGTAAAAAGAGCAAATTGGAAATTGCTGGCAATCCAAGAAATCCTCATCCTATATATATTGAGTATAAACATGCAAAATGCAATTTCAGACGTCTCCATAAGCAGAAAGTCTCGGATTATATGCAAAAGCAGGATGACATTATTGACAGCGCTGCCGAAAAAGACAGAAATTTATTTTGGACCTTTTTCACGACACCGCCGCAATGCGAATAGTCCTTGCGCAGGCGCAGAAATAACATTCGATCGATACTAGTGTTTACCGAGACGCCGCGGATATCAATTATCAATGGCAACGTTATTTCACTGAACTGTATAAAGCGTCCGAAAATTTGAGATATGATAATGTCTGGAAACAATGTGTTTATATGTCTCTGCTTGAAACAATATGTTGATATATCTGTCAATAACTTTACGAATCGTAACATATGTAACGACTTGCCGCCCATTACCGCTTCCGAAGTTGTTGAAATACTGAAAACCTGTAAACTAGGTAAAATGTGCGGAGAAGACAATGTCTATTACGAACATTTAAAGAATGGCGGACAAGTAATGTTTAAAACATTAGCAAGATTATTTTCTGCAATTTTCACCTTCAATTACGTGCCACCAAAGTTGAATATAAGTATAATTATTACTGTTCATAAAGGTGGCAGAAAACGTAAAGATGATCCCGCTAACTACCGGGCCATAACTCTTACCTCTTCTATACTGAAAGTGTTTGAAGGGATTATGCTGCGTCGTTCACAAAGCGTCATTCTAGATAAGCTTAATATACAACAAGGCGGCTTTCAGTCACAATTAGGGTGCATGATGACGTATTTTTCCTTAAAGGAATGCATCCTGTTTGCCGAAGAAAACCATAGTAAGGCATATGTTTGCTTTCTAAATGCTAAACAGGCGTTCGATCGTGTTTTGCATAACGGACCCTTCGAAATCGGTATAAGTTATCAGTTAATTAAAACATAAATTAATATGTATGGGTCAATGGTAAGCCGAGTACGGAACGGGTCGATCTTATCTAACACTATAAAATTACAACAAGGTACCAGACAGGGCGGTACAAGTTCCCCTATACTGTACCCTATCTTCATAAATAGGCTGATACAAGAGCTAGAGCAATAAAATCTTGGATTTTGTATTTTTGACAGATCATTTAGTAGTCCTACGGTCGCTGATGATATGGTTTTAGTCAGTCTATCAAAACACGGACTTGATCAGATGTTACAAATATGTAATAATTACTCATGTAAATGGCGTGTTGAATACAACGCCTCTAAATGTGCTGTCATAGTGTTTCATGAGAGCAAAAACGACTACTCGAAACAACAATAGAAAATGGCAAATGGGTAATAATTTAATTATTCAGTGTACAAACTACACCCATCTCGGTATTATACTGAACAAATACTTTAATATCAATGACAACGTACAACAAGCATACAATAAGTTCCGAAGCATAATACTAAGTATATGCAATACTGGCCAGTTTAATGTCCATACTCTAGTATCCTTGTATAAGTCTATTATTGTTTTACCAACATGTCTGTATGGTATGAGCTCTGGGATACAGCTTCAAAGAGCACACATATTCTGTCTGAAAGTCATTTAGAAATTGCCATTGACTGCCAACAACTCAATCGTGCTAAATGCTGCTGGAGTGTTGTCATTACGTGGAGAAATAAATTATAGCAAGCTGGGATTTCTTGGGCAGTTGGTTCGACTCCCGTCGAATATCTGTCCAAGCAAATATTTGTGCATAGAATTGTCCGATATGACTCCGGGATAACAAAACAAAACTATGGGTTTATCCCGGATATATGCAGGATTTTACATGAATACGAACTGTATGATTCTCTCGTAACATTTCTCAAGACAGCTATTTTTCCATCAAAAAGAACTTGGAAGTCAATTGTACGATCACAAATTTGGGAAAAAGAGCTTGCACAACGTAAGGCAAATAAACCACAAAAGCTGACACTTACATACTTTAATAGACTGTTTTACGCAGACCTCCCCTGTTTGTTTTGGGAAATGTGAATGGGAAACTGTATGATCCGAAATACATGTTATGCAGCAGTGTACATCCTATGTAAGTTATTCTCTTGTAAATATCCGCTAAAATGTGGCGAGTGTGAAAAGCTTGTGGATGACATAGTGTTTCTGTTAAGCAAATGATAACATTAGAAAAATAGTGTGGAGAAATATTATTGACGCCGCGTGGGAGCGCGGCGTCAGTATGGGATAGGTTTTAATTTTGTACCATGGGGTGACGTAATCGAAAAGGGAGAAACCAATGTTATTATTGTTAAAAAAACCTCTGTTGTTTGATTGAAAAAAACAACCCTTATGAATCAATAAATTGTATTAACTGATTTAAGAAACAACAAGATACAAAATACGTTTGTCTTCTACCGTTATTACAAAACTTTATACACATTTAATTTGTATTTAATAACTTTTCCCCAACTGTCTAGGCTACGCTGTTTTTGATTGTTTGGTTTACGGCCCTGACCCAATTCATCAAAGCTCAGAGAAAAAGTTCACTTTTCCCAAACTTTCTAGGCTACGCGTTTTTAATTGTTTAGTTTACGGGCCCAAAATTCGCCGGATGTTTTTGCCTATTTATAAAAGTGTGTGAAGTTGGCAGAGCATTAGACGTTAGACATTAGACATTCAAAAAAAATATTCGAATGTCTAATTAGACGTTAGACATTCGATTAGACATTCGCTAATTTTGATTATCGAATGTCTAATTAGACATTAGACATTCAATTAGACGTTCAGAAAAATCGCAAATGTTAAATATCGAATGTCTAATTCGACATTAGACATTCAATTAGACATTCGCAAATTACAAGATCTATAACCCAAATTCGTCGGAGGTCATTGTACATTCAAAAAACGAATGTCTAATTGGTCAGTTAGACATTAGATATTCGATTAGACATTCGCAAATTAAGGGATTTAGGTACCAAATTCGTCGGAGGTCATTGTACATGCAAAAAACGAATGTCTAATTGGTCAGTTAGACATTAGACATTCGATTAGACATTCGCGAATTACGATATTTAGGTTCCAAATTCGTCGTAGGTCAACGTACAATCAAAAAACGAATGTCTAATTGGTCAGTTAGACATTAGACATTCGATTAGACATTCGCAAATTAAGAGATTTAGGTACCAAATTCGTCGGAGGTCATTGTACGTGCAACAAACGAATGTCTAATTGGTCAGTTAGACATTAGACATTCGATTAGACATTCGCAAATTACTATACTTAGGTTCCAAATTCGTCAGAGATCATTGTACATTCAAAAAACGAATGTCTAATTGGTCAGTTAGACATTAGACATTCGATAAGACATTCGCAAATTACAAGATCTATAACCCAAATTCGTCGGAGGTCATTATACATGCAAAAATCGAATGTCTAATTGGTCAGTTAGACATTAGACATTCGATTAGACATTCGCAAATTAAGAGATTTAGGTACCAAATTCGTCGGAGGTCATTATACATGCAAAAATCGAATGTCTAATTGATCAGTTAGACATTAGACATTCGATTAGACATTCGCAAATTAAGAGATTTAGGTACCAAATTAATCAGAGATCAATGTACATTAAAAAAACGAATGTCTAATTGGTCAATTAGACATTAGACATTCGATTAGACATTCGCAAATTAAGAGATTTATGTACCAAATTCATCAGAGATCAATGTACATTAAAAAAACGAATGTCTAATTGATCAGTTAGACATTAGACATTCGATTAGACATTCGCAAATTAAGAGGTTTAGGTCTTATTGGTCAAATAACTTGAACATATTGATAACTCGAACACATCGATATCTCGAATACATTGATAAAACGAATATTTTTAACTTGAACATTTATTGACCTTTTTTTTTTTTTTTTTTTTTTTTTTTTTTTTCTTCTCGATATCTCGAACTTTCCAATAACTTTTCGATATCTTTAAAAAAAAAATCTCGATATCTCGAACTTTATCGGAAAGTTCGAGATATCGACAAGTACGAGATATCGACAAGTTCGAGATACCGAAAATTTCGAGATATCGGAAAGTTCGAAATATCGAAAAAAAGATTAAAAAAAATTGGTAAGTTCGAGATATCGGAAAGTTCGAGATATCGAAAAAAAATATAATTTTCTTTTTCGAAAAGTTCGAGATATCGGAAAGTTCGAGATATCGAAAAAAATAAAAAAATAAAAAAAATATCAATATGTTCGAACATTTCGATTTCTCGATTATTTTTTTTTATATTTTTTTTTTCTCGTTATCTCAGAAATTTGCGATATCGTATTTTTTGTTTATATACTTCCGTTTTTAACTCCACTGGCTGAAAGCCAGTCGAGCTTATGTCATGGGGAATCGTCCGTCCTGCGTTCGTGCGTGCGTGAGTGCGTCCGTGCGTGAGTGCGTACTTACGAGAGTAATCTTGTTGGATAGTGTTTTTTCGTAAACCCCAGCCACCACCCTTATAAGACACTTTGATAAGTGGTTTTTTTATACAATTGTGTTATGGGTATCTAATTAACATAGTATTGCTATTTATTCCGTAAAGGGGGGATAATTACGGAATAAACCATGTGCTTGTTGGGTATACCCAACAAGAGAACATCAAAGGAAAACACCCAACAAACGCCTTTTGGACGTACGTGCGTGCATGCGTGCGTCCGTCCGTCCGTAAACGTTTTGCTTCAAACTGTTTCTCCTACCTAACCACTGGACCAATTAGGATGAAACTTCATAGGAAGTATCCTCTCAATGATCTCTCCTTAGTTCCTCAAACTGTTTGGGATCCATGCAAAATTCTGGTTTCCGAAAGAAAAAACAATGAAGACTTAAAAAATCTTCTTCTCCTCCGTAGGTATCAGGCCGATTTTCAAATAATTGTGTAGTAGTGAAGACTTAAAAAATCTTCTTCTCCTCCGTAAGTATCAGGCCGATTTTCAAATAATTGTGTAGAAATGTTGCTTGGGTGACCTTCTTTCAGATTTTTTCGAGCCAAGTTGATTGGTCGAAAACTATGGCCGCCAGAGGGCAGAGGTATTTTTGCCTTATAATATGGTTATAGTGAAAACTTAAAAAATCTTTTATATATATATATATGACCCTCTATCAGATTCAAGCCATGTTGATTGGTAAAAAACATGGCAACCAGGGCGCGGGGCTGTTTGAAGATTTAATTGGCAGTGGAGCGATACTGGCCCTCTCGGGCCTCTTGTTGTTAACATACTTCTGATAAACACGAAGGAGAATATACTTCACCCTCTCCTTCCAAAGCTTGTGTCACACTTAATTTATAACTAGAGACATTACATGTTAATATTTAAGCACCTATGTGATGGTTTTTTTTATCTAATTGATCTAGTTAGAGCAGATTTGAAACCGTGTATTGGTAAAAAATTAAGAAACTTCATGTTGTATGGTAACCTTTTATTATAGGCTATGGTAGCCAGGTGAGCAATATAGGCACATCTTGGCCTTTTTGGTTATGATAAAGGGACATTTGGCCTTCTTGTTCTAAATATTTACATCCTGTCTGTTTTCACACGTTATTTAAATGTACTGAACTACATCTGCTTCCTTTAAGTCATGCTTCAAAATCATGCGCGGCGTCCTTTGATGCTCTGCATCAAAATTTGTCTTGTAGATTCATCTGGTATGAATAGATTCCTACATCTCATGAAAAAATATGCATTTACCCAGATCTTAGACTGCATCGCTGGACTCAAGGTACATAATGCGAGTGATAGTAGCTCATCATTGTGCACCTTGACATCAGATCGGAGTGTAATCGCCATTATTCAGAGTATGTTTGTCAATACATAACCGTCCCAATGTGCAATATTATTCTCATACCAATGTAGACAGTTTTCAGCTGTATGTATCTGGTGAACATGGGGAAGGGTGCACTGTCACGTGACTGACGGGAAAACAACTCGTTTGTTTTAAATCCTATATATGTAGAATGCTAAATTGTAATTCAGTCGTTCATTTACTCATTCGCCCACTCGTTCGTTTGGATGTACTTGTGTGCATTCGTTCATTCTGAGACTCGTTATTATTACAGTGAATGGTTGATTCATTGGTTCGATGATTGAGTGCATTCATTCATTCACTTATTTATTCACTCATTCATTAATATTCTTCCATTCATTCACTCACTCACTCACTCACTCGATTTTTTTTATTTACTCACTCACCCGATTACTTCATTCATTAATTCATCTATCCATTCAATCATGCATTCGTTTGCTCATTCATTTATTTACTAATTTACTCACTCATTTCGTATCCATCCTGTTTTGTATCAACCACACCAACTCAATCATGCCCTGTGTGTGACCTTACTTACCTCGAAAGATCTAAAAATGGGTAATACACTGGATTTATCATTTGCATGCCTTGTTTTTCGTTTCGACAAGAATGCTAACTACACCCACCTTTCACACATTTTTCAACTTGCGCTAGCCTCCAACAAACCACACACATATTAGTTATTCATCAGTGTTTCCAACGTATTTTCATGCTTATATGTTCGATCTCTTTTACTTTTTTTCTTCTTGATGTGCTCATTTTTTTCATTTTTCATATTTTCATGTTTATATGTTCGATCTCTTTTTCTTCTTGATGTGCTTAGTCTTTCATTTTTTCATATTTTCATGCTTATAGGTCACAATACACCAAATAAATTCCTTCTTTGTTTACATGTAAATCAACCAGCTTCAATCCTCGTTTGTCACACTTTCTAAGCGTTTCCCAGGTAGAACACCATATATCATTGAAAAGAGATACTTCTTACCTTTAAAATAATCCATAGAAAATGTGGGGTCATGCGTTATGCAAGAAAGACCTCGCTATGTGAAGATGGGGACCGCCCTCTTTACCACAATCCAGCTAGGCTGAAACTGGGTTACCACATCCTCTACTTTCACTTTTACACAAGGTCAAAATACCTAAAATGATCAAATCAAATAGTTCCAGTTCATCCTCTACATATATATTTACAAAGAATTTACACCCATTGTCACATATCCAATGCAGCCTAGGCCAGATGTACAACCATTTCTAGGAAAACAAAGGTTTGTTTACGCACTACGGTACTGTACATCAAAGGGGCCCGCGGATGTATTTAGCGTAATGTGACCTTAAATGTTCGATCTCTTTTTCTTTTTTTCTTCTTGATGTGCTCATTTTTTCATATTTTCATGTTTATATGTTCGATCTCTTTTTTCTTTCTTGATGTCTTATTTTTTTTTTAAATCTATTGTATTCTATGTATTGTAATGCTCTTCATTTTTGGAGGAAATAAAGGACATATACATCTGTCCCGATATAAATTTAAAAGCGATTATGAACACAAGAGGTAAATCGTAGCAGTTGTTACAAAGGAAATAGATAACATGCTTTGTGGGAGGTGTTATTTTGATTGATTGGTTGGTTTGTGTTTTATGTCGCTTTCAACAATTTTTCAGGTTTATCACGGCGTTTCCTGGGTAAGTTTCCAGGAGTACTTCTTTTATATCCTGACACGAATCAGTCATTCGTAATGCTATCCCCGCAACCCTGAACGCCGAGGAGGGCAACCAATACTTCTATTTTTTAAAGTCTTCTACATATCCCGACTGGGGATCGAACCCGCGACCTCCCGCACCCGAGGCTTCGGCTTTTTAATTTGAAGAACTTTCATTGTCCTTAAGAGAAAATAAAAGAGTAGATATTTGGCCTTGAATTCATGAAAAACGTCATGACGTCATAACTCTTACGTTTTGACGTCATTACTCCTTTTAAGTACGTTAATGTCATAGTAACGACGTCTACACACAATTCGTAACCCAACGTTTTGACGTCATTACTCCTTTTAAGTACGTTAATGTCATAGTAACGACGTCTACACACAATTCGTAACCCAACGGACGGAACGACACACGCTAAACATTAAGAGAACTAAATTTATTGCTTTGACCACGATGAATGCAGTAACATTACAGAAATGTATTAACACGGCTTATCAGAAAGCTCGAATTATGTGGGATATACATAGGTTTTTCCTGGATGAAAAACAGGCTATGAAAGATTCCAAACTGGTTGACGAATTTTACGACAAGCTAAATGTCTTTGGCAAAATGAAGAAGAACCGATTGTCAAGATTGACAGGCTTACTGGGTATCACTTTCGGACAAAAAGTGAACAAGAAAATGGAAGGTTTAAAGACCGCAGACTCAGTGAAAGATTCCAGTACAACAAATACGGAATTAGATCTAAATGAGATTGTACTTGATGTTTCTACTGATGACATCTCTACCGAAATGGAGAAGACTAATAGAAAGGTAGTGTATTATTGTAGTTATATTATTAAAGTCGTTGTCTACGTAAACCGACCTCTGCATCCACATTTACAACACAAAAGATTACCAGAAATGTTTTTAATTATTGTCTATGAGGTTCCGATGTCATAGATGCCCAGGTACACATGCTTCATATATGTGTCATAGTTTATTTTACTAGAGCACATCCAAACGGTTAATAGATACGACTTCTAGCATAGATCGTTCAGGTTAGAAACCTAACAATGTGGACTCTGCGATCCGGATCAGGCTAAGCATGCCGCGTAGGCTAACCCTGGCAGACACTTTTCGCCTCCTGTGGCTTTCTGCTTCAGGAATCATTACTCTGTACCATCACCCTCCTGAGACGGAATGTGTCGGACCGGATTAGCCCGCGCGACACGCTTAGACTGACCAGGGTCGACACATTACGCAGAGTCCATAATGTTGGTTTTCTCGTGGAACGGCTCATATGTTAGATTACACGTCTTTGTTTGTACTATACTTATCATGGAATTATATCCTGGTAAACTCGCTGTTTAAAACTGTAATATAACTAAATTGCATTTTCCAATATTTACTTTGACTTTAATCTGTCTTTACACGTCAACAATAAGTCAATGCATGAAATAAACAGAAGAACTCAATGTCTTAATGCAAAACGGCTGTACATGTATCTAAAGCGTATGAGCAATTGCTCAATTTTCAACAATTGTTTAAACATTATTCAATAATTACACTTTCATTTATACAGATTTTTCATATTGATGCCCAAACGTTTTCAAAGTCGTCTGCTGTATATAGATCATATGTTAAATGTGAGTAAGGGTCAATCGCATAACATCTTCAAAGAGTATACATGTATACATGCAAAACAAATTTAATGTTAGAAAATGGCACTCGTATCGTGTCTATAACAAACGTAACTAATGACCATGTTTTTTATATTTCTAGGTACCTTTGTTACCACCTGACATCCATCGCACAGACTGGTTTGGTGATTGTTTGACTAACCCACTGATCCACATCCTCTCCAACGCCGAATAGACTTTGTGCAAGATTTGTGTTATACCAAGTATACGTTTGAAATACTTGAATGTCACACTGATTGGTTTTTGTGTCTCCTGTTTTAGCAGGATGACACGTTGGGATTATTTCTCCGTCATATATCCGTCTGTCCGTTTGTTCAACAATAAAATAGTTTTGAAGCTATCAATCTGTCTATCACGCTTTCAGCGATTGACATATTCAGAGGCGACACACGTGTCCTTTAAAACACTCTTGTTATAAAATATAAAAACAAGCTGACAAAATACTTGAAAATAGTAATCAAAAATTATTAAATAATGTATGAATTTTAATATAGAATAGTTGAGTCCATTTCATTTCATCCATGTGTCCATTAGAAATATAAACATTATACCGATATGCTACAAGATAAGTTTTCAATTGAATTATAATCTTGTGAAGGGGTAATCACGTTTTGCAAAAAAAGTGTAATTGCTCATTATGACCAATTCTCCTTTTCTTACAATGTTTTCACAGGTATATTAGCCGGAAGGCGACGTGGGATTCGCCTTGGTTTTCGGTCCTTAGCAAGGAAACTCAAACGCGCGCACCCTGAGCCCGTATGGCACCTGTTCACCAAGTTTCCTCGTAATCGGCCCGTCGGTTTGGGCTGTGGAGCGTCGCTTTACAAACAAACAGACAGACAGACAGCCGGAAAAGCCTGACAATAAGGAATATCTAACGAAGCGAATCCCAATACAGTCTATCTAGTTGCTTCGACCTACCTAAGATTGTGAAGCTGAAATGGAATTGCAGTTTTACATGGTTTGCCCTCACACGGCCCAGTTATGTTGGATCCGCAATAGACTTAAATATATCTTATTTACTATGTGTAAAGTGAAGATTCGCCATTCGCTTGGCTTAATGCGTCGAATGCATATTAATCTACACAATGACTCCAACTCGACAGAAGCAGCTGAATCCATGTTTATATGATCGTACCGTAATCCTTTCCCCGAGGCGGAGATACAAGTCGATGTATATACAATACACGATTGTTGCAAACATTGTTACAATACGTGAAATTGTTCACCATGAATAAATAAATACTCTTTCATCTTTTAGAGATTCCAAAAGTGTCGCGTAGACGTTGTCGAGGTAAGCTGCTGCTGAATTGTTCACTTTGATAAAAGGGTTAAATAGAACAAATGTATTAGGAAACAATCCCTTTAGACATTAATTGAGTCCATCTTTAATCCAGTATATTTGACTTCCTTCAACAATCCTTGTAGACGTTAATCGATTCCATCTGTAATCCAGTATATTTGACTTCCTTCAACAATCCCTGTAGACATTAATCGATTCCATCTTAAATCCAGTATCGTTGACTTCCTTCAACAATCTCTGTAGACGTTAATCGATTCCATCTGTAATCCGGTATATTTGACTTCCTACAACAATCCCTGTAGATGTTAATCGATTCCATCTTTAATCCAGTATATTTGACTTCCTTCAACAATCCCTGTAGACATTAATCGATTCCATCTTAAATCCAGTATCGTTGACTTCCTTCAACAATCTCTGTAGACGTTAATCGATTCCATCTGTAATCCAGTATATTTGACTTCCTTCAACAATCTCTGTAGACGTTAATCGATTCCATCTGTAATCCAGTATCTTTGACATCCTTCAACAATCCCTGTAGATGTTAATCGATTCCATCTTTAATCCTGTATATTTGACTTACAACATTGTCTGGATATTCATAGTTAAGTAAAGCATTGTTAATTTGAATGAAACCATTTGAGTAGACGTGTATTGTCAGGTATTTGCCAAGCCATGTCTCTGGTATAAATGTCAGATATAAGAGGAGAAATAGAGATGTAAATAGGACAAGGTAAAACTTAGGAACCTCACCGACAGTGTGACAGAACAAGAATCGCGTCCTGTTTGGTAAAGTGTATAGTCTGTGTAAATTGAACCTTCACACTATGAATACATAACAAAGTCAGTTCACCTAGAAATATGAAGTATTCACTGACCAATTAGTCACAGGATTGTGAGAGCTCAACAGCGTCGGATAATAGCTAATAAACGTCGCGACAGAACGAGATTATCGTCTAGTTAGTTAGCGAATTGATTGAGTATCCCGTTCTGATATTTTGCCAGTTTGCTACCCACTATAATGCCGGATACGTTCTGCTTTTCTGCTACTTTGCTATTCTACTACACATTAATTACCCCAATTACTGTTATTTTGCTACCCAACCCTAATGCTAGATCCGTTATACCATTCTTGCCACCCAAAAATAATGCCAGATCCGTTCAGCTATTCTGCCATTTGGCCACCCAACAATAGTGCAAGATCCGTTCTGCTATTATGCCATTGTTTCTACCCAATAATTATCACAAAGCCGTTCTACTGTTCTGCCAGTATGTGCCACACAGCTGTTTTGCTACCTAATAATAATCACAAAACCGTTCTGCTGTTCTGCAAGTTTGCTCCCCAATACAGATCTAAAATACCTTCTGCCACATAGCCGTTTTTCTACCTATTAAGTATCACAAAGCCGTTCGGCTATTCTGCAAGTTTGCTCAACAAATAAATCTAAAAGACGTTCTGCCACATAGCCGTTTTGCTACCTAATAATTATAAAAAAGCCGTTGTGCTGTTCTGCAAGTTGGCTCCCCAATACCAATCTAAAAGTCGTTCTGCCACACAGCCGTTTGTTACCCATTTATTATCTAAAACCCGTTCTACTGTTCTGAAAGTATGCTCCCCAATACACTTTTAAAAGCCGTTCTGCTGTTCTGCCAGTATGCTCACCAATACAAATATAAAAGCCGTTCTGCAACACAGCAGTTTAGTTACCCATTAATAATCACAAAGGCGTTTTGCTGTTCTGCCTATTACCCCCCTATACAAATCTTAAAGTCGTTCTGCCATACATCCGTTTTGTAAACCCATTAATTATCAAAAACCCGTTCCGACATTCTGCCTGTCTACTTCCCCACGGAATCACTGACCCATTCTGCTGTTCTGGGAGTTTGCTTCCCCACGAAACCCCGCCCAATTTGCTGCTATGATCCTAACATTATTCCCAAAGCCGTTCTGTACGGAAACAAAGTCTGGTCTTAATCTACATTGTTCTTAATTGCACTAAGGTTGGAATGGAACACGTCTTATTAAATCTCATATTGTATTGTTTATTGTAGTAACACGCATTTTCTACAAGGATATTTATACAACTGAATACCCCTTGCCAATGAATTCATAATCGTATATAAATGTATCCAATGAATAACCGTCTTGACACGTTTATTGAGGCAGTTGTTTCAGAAATGGTTGGAAAGCTAAATAAACAAGGGCACCGCAAAGCGGATGCATCCCCTCGGTATTAAATTTAAAAATAGGGCTAAAAATATGACCAAATAGGTTTCTAGACCTTGCCATATACTAACTGTATACCAATCTTGGTTAAAATTGGTCAAAGGATGTTCAGTGTAGAGTGGTCACAAGGTTGTTACGGACGGAAAGTCCTATTCTGACATTGACCTTGACCCTATGACCTTGCAAATAAATAGGCTTCTAGACCTTGCTATATACTAACTGTATACAAATGTTGGTTAAGATCAGTCAAAGGATGTTCAGTGTAGAGTGGTCACAAAGTTGTTATATGGGAAAATAGTCCAAGTCCAATTATGACATTGACCTTGACCCTATGACCTTGAAAATATGTAGGCTTCTAGACCTTGCCATATACTAACTGCATACCAAGTTTGGTTAAGATTAGTCATAGGATGTTCAGTGTAGAGTGGTCACAAAGTTGTTACGGACGGACGCACGGACGCACAAACGAACAAACGGACAGCCCCGTTACTATATCCCCTCTCAAACTCTGTTTGACGAGGGGATAATAAAGTATTACATAACATTTCGTAGCAAGCTTGGTTGTTATGTGATAATAATTTGTGCCGAAATCACTCATGATTATGGATCTGATAACTTTTCGTTGTTTAGATGTGATACATCGTATCATCAAAATGCATCTTCATACCGAATTTGGTAAATCTATGCGAGTAAGGATAGAAAATCCCTTTTTTAAACAAAATATCAGAGTTAAAGTTCAAGGTCAAATTGACCTAATTTTGATAAGTCTAACCAAGATACATCCTCATATTTAACCTTCTAACTCACTGTGAGACAGCATAGGCCATAAGATAAGTAATTTCTTTAATTTGCGTCAGATGGAGGTGAAAGTGATCCGTTACACGACATAAAACATCTTTCCGAGATGCATGTGTATTCCTCAGTAAATTGGCATAGAAGATTATTGACCGGACAAGGTTGGACACACATAAACGAGGTGACAACCTATACTCCCCCGGGGACTATACAAAGCCAAACGTTGAGGGAAAACATCAACATCAAATACCTACTTAATTAGCGTAAAATTAGCAAGGGGTTTGACGTCACAGACACATACTATATTTAGTACCTTTGTATACGTATATCCCCTTGAGACGTAATGTGGCGGCCCGGATTAGCCTGCGCGGACTGTGCAGGCTTATCTGGTCGATACATTTCATAATGTTGTTTTTCTCGTGGAACGGCTCATGTGGACTCTCCGCAGTGATATAACTGAACAATCTTTGAAAATTCATGTCAATCAATCTAATTCCGGGAATAGAATAACGAGTTGTGTGCTTACTGGCGGGTGTCAGGATAGATTGACCAGTATAACTGGTATTTAACCAGGAAATACCATGAAAACACTTGTTGCGAGCATACTGCGACGATGGTTCTCTCTTGTCTCTACTCTCACGACACCGCACGAATAATGAAACAAGCTATCGAGTTGTCGCGAGAGCAGCGTCAAATTCACTTGAATATTTCTTCTCCTCGTGTAAAAGTACGGGAAACGGAAGTTGTAATGGCTATGTGAAGTGCTCTCTGGATGGTCGATATTTGGTCGTGTCCGGATTTTTAGCCAATCAGCGATCAGGTAATAGGAAACCAGTTCTTTTTGTGTCGATATATTTAGTTTTGACGTGTCTGTGTTTTCCGCGGAAATGGTACCCCTCACGGCAACTCAAATATTAAGAAAACGAAGAGACGGATCAAAAATCGGGACGATCATTCGATGTAGCAACTGATGGGCTACACAACGCACACCGAGTGGTTTCTAAATTCGAAAAACTGTGGGAGGAGATAGTTTTCGAACGTTTACATAGCAACGGTGGTTTCTATGGCGACCATTCTACAAAAGGAACAACTAGAGCCTAGACCCTTCATCCCTACCAAGTTTGGTCGAAATCCATTGAATAGTTTTGGCGCTACGCTTGCCACAAACATTTTACAAACAAACGGACATAAACGAAGACCGACTTTAAGGGTCTCTAGAAGAGAGAACCAATACAGGCATACAACACCATACAAGAAAAACAAACAAACTGCCGAAGACGACTTTGAAAACATCAAGACATGAATATGGAATCTTGCTAGAAATAAAAGTAAACATATTTAGTAAAGTTAAAAATATTATGGCAAAAGAGTAGCTGTCTCTTTTTGCCACATTGTTTTCGGATGTCTCCTGCTGCAGATGCGTCGAAAAAGTATACATATAGGAACTACGACACGCCGTAGTGTTGCGATAAGACAGGAACTAAAGTAAGATCAAGTTCGCCTCAAACACGGATTTTCGATGAAGCCTTTTCGATACGTTTATTAAGTCGTATTTACTTAAAAAAAGAAAAATGAACCCGAAAGCCACACGGGTGAGAAGATAATCCAAGAGGGGCTATCAAATAAGGGGAATTCATCGATGAAATACTTCTTCTTTTAATAGACAGAGAAGAGTAGTCTCTCTTGATAAATGCAAAAACCTGTCTATTTGCCACTAACGGTTGCAGGGCTACCATAAAGGTTGTTGCGCTTGCATAAGGATGAACATATAAGCAGCTATACATGTTAGTAACTAATTCAACCCTTTCCCACATGCAGACATATATTGACGCATCTACAGCTGACAGTTTTTGATAACTGTCTGACCAAAGCAATTGTGAGCAATTTCTGCTTTGGTTTGAATTATTTCATCTCTATTCAATAATTAAACTTTTTATTAGTTTCAAACAATTATAAAGATAAGAAGATTCTTAACCCTTTCCCTCATACGACAATTCTGCAGCAGACGACTTTGAACATATTAGAAAATCTCTATAATTGAATGGATAACCTATGACTAAAAGTGGAAAACATTGTGGCAAAAGGAGAAATTGCTCGTTTTGAGCAATTTCTTCTTTTGTCACTATGTTTTCACAAAGCCGTCTGCCGCAGAGGCGTCAGAAAGCGTATATATGAGGGAAAGGGTTAAATAAGCACATAGTCTGTGATATTTTTGTCAATATTGTTCGCCACTAGATCTCGTGAATCAATTCGAAGCAAAAACGTCTTAGTTATTTATGCCAAAAAAAGGCGACTTCTAGTCCAATTGTACACAATTTACTAAGCATGTTCTAACTGATGTTTTTTTAAATAAAGATTAACGAAAAAAACATGATGAAATTCATGAAGAATCTGGATAAAGCAAAGATTTACAGATACAATTTTCATACACACTTTCAATAGATTTTAAAGAAATAAACGATATTTCAAGGCATTGACAGGTGGTTTAAATAGACAGCTCCAATGGTTTTCGTCAACTTCAGTACGAATCTGGATAGTTTTTTTCTTCTTCTCCTTAGCATGGTGTTTTATGACACTTTCAACAGTATTTCCGTTATATCTCGGCGTTTCCTGAGTTTATCCTGACAACGATGAGTCAGTGGTAGGAAGCCTTTACAACCAGTTTAAAAGTCTTTGGCATGACTCGACCGTGGATTGAACCCTCATCTCTTGCACCGGGGCGGAGGCTTTAACCACTAGACCACGGAGAAAAATCCAAGTTTAACAGATGAATGTTCAAACGCATCCATGGTCAGTTAGCTTATAATTTTAATTCATATTAAAACAAAACGAAATTTCAAATATTACGTTTATCTTTCTATAAACAAGTTAATGTCGTATTGCAAGCAATACAAAAGTCCCCTACCGGACGAGGACTGCACATTGTGTATTGAATGTGTATTTCTGGACAAAGACAGCAATGCACTGCATATATTACAGTGACTATGACCTTTGAGGTACAAGCCTGTGTCTTGTGCGCCACATGTCACCTCCTCATGGTGAACATGTGTGCCCAGTAACTTGGGAATTCTATGATGCATGGTTTCTCATTTCGACTTTTAACCCCTAAGTGTAACCTTGACCTTTGAGGTACAGGCATGTGTCTTGTGTGCCACATGTCACCTCATCATGGTGAACATGTGTGCCCAGTAACTTGGGAATCCTCTGATGCATGGTTGAGATGTGACCCGGACAAGGTGCAGTCCTATGAAACAGTACTCAGTTTGACCTTTGACCTCTAAGTGTGACCTTGACCTTTTATGTACAGGCCTGTGTCTTGTGCGCCACATGTCACCTCATCTTGGTGAACATGTGGGCCCAGTAATTTGGGAATTATATGATTCATGGTTTCTCATTTCAACCTTTGACCTCTACGTGTGACCTTGACCTTTGAGATACAGGCATGTATCTTGTGCGCGACACGTCACTTTGTCATTGTGAACAAGTGTGCTTATTAACTTGGGAATCATATGATGCATGGCTGAGATGCGGGACAGACAAGGTAGTCCTATCAAACAGATCTCATTTTGACCTTTGACCCCCTAAGTGTGACCTTGACATTTGAGGTACAGGCCTGGATCTCGGGCGCGACCCGCCCCCTCATCATGGTGGACGTTTGTGCCAAGTTTCTTGGAAATCCTAAGATGGATGATTAAGATGCAGGCCGGACAATGTACAGTACTATAAAACAGTACTCATTTTGACTTTTGATCTCTAAGTGTGACCTTGACACATGCCTGTGTCTTGTGTGTCATATTTCACCTCATCATGGTAAACATGTGTGCCTAGTAACTTGGGAATCCTATGATGTATGGTTGAGATGCGAGCCGGACAAGATACAGACCTATCAAACGGTACTCATTTTGACCTTTGACCTCTAAGTGTGACCTTGACCTTTGAGGTATAGGCCTCAGTACTGAGTGCGACACGCCGCCTCATCATGGTGAACGTTATTGCCAAGTTTCTTGGAAATCCTATGATGGCTGGTTAAGATGCGGGCCGAGGTTAGGTTGGACTGACGGACTGAAAGACTGACAGACAGACAGAATCAACCAAACCTATAGTCCCAAAACCGGTCTCTGACTAATAACATGATGCATGGCATTTACAGTCAAAGACAGTTTTAATTGTTTTACCCAAGTTCAGTCTGAATCTGGTCAAATATTAAAGTTGATAAATAAGTGTTCCTTACAAACATATTCGTAGCCAGTTACTGTTAACGGATTTAAAAGAAAAAACGAACAATTCAATTATTACGTTTATCACTTTATTAATAACATCTTAAAGCAGTTTTAAGCGACATATACATTATTTTGCGCTTACACATATATTTATTGAGTAAACATGAAGAAAAATACAAAATAAACCATTTGGATGGGAAAACAATCTTACATAGTTGCTATTTACCCTTCCCAACACGCAGACGCATCTACAGCAGACGATTTGTTAAAACAATGTGGCGAATGGAGAAAAGGCTCAAAATTAGCAGTTTCTCATTTTTCCACAATATTTAATTAATATATTAAAAAACTGTACTTCCATTTAGAAAGGGAATCACACGTTTTAACGCCAAATGACCCCCAAGTCGTCTGCTGCTAATTGCGTCGACGTGGGTAAGGATTAGAGTCCAAACAAAGATGGCTGGTTAAACGATGGGCGATCTGAAACCCACCATTCTGCAGTGCTTCATTGTGATGAATATTATAGAACAGAATCTGCGAAAATGTATTTATTCTGACAGCGCATCCACACTTTTTGTAAGATTTTGACTTTCTGCTTAATTTGCGAACAGTGCAGAACCAGATCATCATCCGTGGATGCGCATGCTGATCTGGATCTGGAATGGTCACAACTGCCTGGTGTTTGGTTTTGCTACAGTTCACAGCTCACTATCATCTCAAACAATAATTAGCATTGCCCTGTCTCTGTTCCCCCTCATAGTGCCATTGCTAACACGAGGAGCGTAAGATATCTTCTCATTGCCAAAGTTCATCATTTTGTCTTTTATACAGTTACAACATAAGCTAATTGATACCATACTGTGACTCCAAATCTGGAGTTTGACTGGAATTAACATTAATAACACAAGCGGTAAATGGTAGAATTTAAAGTCATTGGAAATTACAGATCTATTTTAGATACGTAAACACGTATGTTTTGGAAAGCCGTAAGCAAACACTAAACGATAAGGAATTAAAACATCTGGAAACTTGAAAGCATAACGTTTTATAAAGACCTGGAAAAATGGAAGAATATTTGAGAAATTATTCGTTTAGACTGAGGATTCCTTTTTACCACAATGATAAATATGACGTCGTCTGTCTCATAGAGTGATCAGAAGTTTTATCTGTTGGAGGAAACTTTCAAACACAGCATACAGGAGAATGTTGTTTACACATCTGTGGACTCCATTGTTTGACATACGAAGTGATGGGTGAATATTACTGTCATACCATCGGTTGAAGGTGGTGGGGACGATTTACCGACATATATATGTGTCACGTCTGGTGAAATGCAGTAATGTTACAACCATCATGTTGGTGACACATAACAGGCTGTGGGAGTTGGTGTTAACCCTTTCAGCGCCGAATTGTTTAAAGTAGACTCTTCCATGTTCAAACTCGGACGACTCTTTTTTCATGTTTTAGGATTTTTGGAATATCTTTATAACTCACAGCCAAACAATGCAGATTTCAGGTGAGACAGCTCGTTACGAGCTGACTCACCTGAATCTGTATTGTTTGCAAAAAGCTCAATATTGCTTTTGGCGCCGAAAGAGTTAAAAAGAGTTGTGTATGTTCTTCAGACTTTAAATATCATATTTCTTCTAAATACAGAGAGTGAGGACTCTGATAAAACTATACGTATACTCCCGCTTCTCGAGTGGTTACTATTACCATGTTCATCTAGTTCCCATTTCGGTACCGACTTCTTCCCTCTAAATGTGTCTATACTAATAAGAACATCCTTGCACCGTAAACATATATAGTAAAACATGAAATACAGACTTTTGTAACGTCCTACTACGTCCTTTGCCCCATCGTTATTTATAAAATATCACAGTATATTTTTGAAAAAGAACAGTACAGAACATGGTTTTACATTATTAAACTCCTTGTACATTTCTCAGGGGCGTAGCTCCCTTTAGGCACTGTAGGCACGTGCCTACACATTTTTTCTCAAAATGCCCCAAAACGCAGCTGCGGCGATAGACATCTGCGTAATGTATCGACCAGATCAGCCTGCGCTGTCCGCGCAGACTGATCCGGCAGACACATTCCGTCTTAGGGGGATAGATGTATAGAGTAGTTATTCCCGAGACAGAAAATCCACAGGAGGCGAAAAGTGTCTATCCGGGCATGCTTAGGCTGATCCGGATACTTTACGCAGAGTCCACAATTTTGATTTTCTCACGAGACGGCCTAAACATTGATTATTGGAAAGCTACGCCCCTGTACATTTCTATTGATGCATGTGACATTATATAATAAACGACGAGTTAAAGGCTTGAGCAATAAGTGTAAAACACCTTTGTTTTCCCCGGGGCACTTAAACTACTTGAGCTGTATCTAGTGAAAACAGTAGTACAGCTCATATGGAAATGCAAATTGTCCTACGTCTAGCAGAATATTGATTCTGAACATGTTGTGGGAAATGATATAATTGCTTATAGCGATCAATTACTCTTTTTTCTCACAGAGTTTTAAATTGTATAAAATGCATTCTTCTAATTTTCAAAATGTTGCATGTGATTTCCTCGGAATAGACGATTCGTATTTATCATATTCGGTAAAAAAGGGTCAGACGCGACTTTAAACCCTTTCTCTCATATAGACGCATTTTGACGACTCTGCAAAAGACGACTTTTGAAGTGAGTGTGACAAAAAAAGAAATTGCTCATCCTTTTGTCGCAATGTTTTCAGCTCTATTCGACTATAATACTTTCATTTACAGATATTGTTCATAGTTTTGCCAAGATGTGTTTTCAAAGTCGTCTTCTGCAGATAATATATATGTGAGAAAGCAAGGGATTAAGACACGCACCTAAACAAACTTTCCACAGAACAAAACCAAAAGGATTCAAAACTTGGTTTAGAATAAATATGCATGATATTTGTTTGACTCTGACATCTATGCATTTGATAGTGCTAACATTAAAACGGCGTGAGAGATAGATCTTCATGAATGTTTTAAAATTGAGTAGATGCGACCAAAAAGTCTAGAAAAATAGCATTAGTTATAAAAAGCGAAACATATAGAAAATACACACTCTATAAAGAGATACAGAAAATACTTAGCGAAGTGATATATACAAATACAAATACTTATAACTGTACAAAAATTACAAAAATGAAAATATACAAGTTGGGAAAAAATAACGCAATTTATCGAGACTGGCTTTCCCACTATTTAGCAACGTTTACCATAGCAACAGAAACCATTGCAACTATTACTATAGCAACTATCTGAATGAAACAATTGAAAGCCGAACAATGTGTATGTAAGATAAACGTTCTTAACCCTTTCCCTCGTATAGACGCTTTCTGACGCCTCTGCAGCAGACGGCCTTTTGAAAACATAGTGACAAAAGAAGAAATTGCACAAAACGTGCAATTTCTCCTTTTGCCACAATGTTTTCCACTTTTTGTCATAGGTTATCCATTCAATTATGGAGATTTTCTAAGTTTTGACAAAATACGTTCAAAGTCGTCTGCTGCAGAATTGTCGTATGAGGGAAAGGGTTAATCAACATGACATCGCACTACAATGGTATTCAAACAATACTCTCTATACTTTGTTATTTGATATACATGTAATCTAGAATTCTGTTTGCTTGAAACGTTTTGTACTTACAACTAAATATTTCGGATTTCATGCATGTCAGTTGTAACTACACCATGTTACAGGTTGTAGTTACGACCGTTTTGCATCAAATCTTCGTATTACATGATAACTTAAGTTAACATTGGGCGAGATAAAAACGAGCATCAATTAGAGATTTGGTGTTTTGCTGTCTCTCCGGTTTGGCATCATTGAATCCTGAATTGGGAGTCAAACTAGTGGACCAGCAGTGAATCTCTTTCTTTGTCAGAAGATGAATTTAAGTCCTTATAACATAGTAGACGGACGGTGTAGACTCTGATGAGACGGAGTGTATTCACAGGCTCATCTGAGTCTTCACCGTGCGCAGATGCAATTAGACCCCAATTCGCTTGATCTGACTCAAATTATATTTATAGGGGTTATCTTTCTTATGGGCGTTTTCAATAGAAGTTTCAAGATGGAAAGTGATTCTAATGTTATCACGATGTATCCATGTTGAATGTTCATGCGAGCAGGGCTAAAGGAAAACAAACCTTAAACTAGTTGTGACAAGTGATGATCAAGATCTACCCATTCATCGTCACAGTTTGAAACCCAATCTACACTGTGTGTTCTGAAGTTTCGTAAAGTTGGTGTAGACTGATAAGCAAACAGTGCAGTTCAAGATCAGAATGTAGGATGGAACAGATTATATTGATCTACTTTGGTCACAAATACCTTGCATGCTTGTTTTCCTATAACACATGTTCACTATCATCTCATAACCAACTTACAGTAAATGACAATGGGAATATAGGCTATACATATTCATATATATTAAGAAGCATGGGTAAATACTTCCATTGAAAATAGGCCTAAAAAAGTAAAAATCTAACCACTTTGATGTTCCTCTAATGAAACTCATCGTGGATCTTTGAATCTATTTTTTATAAATATTTCCCAAATGCTGATGCATCCGCAGCGAAACTACTCTTGCAAACAGTCTTAGAAATAGGATAATTTCCCCCTCTTGCCAGCATGTTTCAAACTCTTTTCACTAAATATATTTTCATTCGAAGGATTTTCCATACTTTTGCCTGGATTTTTCGAGGTCGACTGTTTTAGATTTGTTGTATTTTAGCAAGGATTGATTGTAAAAAAACTTTGTATACATGAATATGTATAGACTGAGTTATTAATGCATTGAGTATGTGCAATAAGAATGACGAAAACACATCCATGAATCTTACAAACCACACGCGCTAAAAAGTTGATATCATTTGAAATCGTTTTATACATTCAAACACTATCACTCACATACATACCCGAATGTACACATACACCCCGCATGTAGACTTACACCCCGCATGTACACATACATACCAGCATGTACACATACAGCCCCGCGTGTAGACATACACCCCGCGTGTACACATACACACCAGCATTACACATACACACTCGCATATACACATACACCCCGCATGTAGACTTACACCCCGCATGTACACATACACACCAGCATGTACACATACACACCAGCATGTACACATACAGCCCCGCGTGTAGACATACACCCCGCGTGCACACATACACACCAGCATGTACACATACACACCCGCATATACACATACACCCCGCATATACACATACACCCCGTATGTACACCCCCACATATACACATACATAGCCAAAACGTACATACGTCAGCTGTGTCAGACGAGAAGAGGGATCTTGTTGCCGATCTTTAAACTCAAGCACGCTTGCACACTCGCAGTTTCACCACAGTCTTCACATCCTGTATGCATATAAATCCGCAATACAATGTATAAACAACATCGAATACGACTTATATTGTAACAGACGGCTTTTAGAAAACATATTGACAAAAGAAGAAATTGCTCAAAACGAGCAATTTCTCCTTTTGCAAAATGTTTTCCACTGTTAGTCATAGGTTATCCATTCAATTATAGAGATTTTCTATTTTTTGTTGAAAATATGTTCAAAGTCGTCTGCTGCAGAATTGTTGTATGAGGGAAAGGGTTAAGCTACAATAACACGTTCTCATTGACACAGCTAATATATGAGGGGTGCTCCACGAAAACCGACCTTAGCGTATTTTAACATGTATATAAAACCACCAATTACCACAACCATACTACATGTATGAGTTATGAACGTACACTGTATCGAGGGTTTGGCGTGAAACAGTTGTAACTTAAAACCTATTGTGAAAACCCTGGTTTAGGGGCAATTTCGACCCTTTTGTAAACAAGGCAAATTTAGGTGACATTGCTCAGAACGAGCAATGGCACCTAAATTTCCATTGTTTACCAAGAAAAACGATTTAACGCTTATAAAGACGTTATGGCGAGGTGATTAATCTTGGTAAAAAAATACCAATTTTAGTTACAATCGTTTCACGCCAAGCCCTCGGTATGTCAAAGACTATCTGAATGTTTCTTCAGTGCATGTCCAGAGCAGACTGCGTGGAGACGTTGGACGATCTAGATATATACTGATCGTAACAGGCGCTATGGTTAGATTTAATGGGCCGCCGTTCATCCGTACTCGTATAGGCGCTGTCTGTGACAGCTCATACCTTCCAGCATTCATTTAATCACAATGATATTGACATTGTTATGAGTTTAAACATAAATAACTGAACACAATAAAGTAAAATAACGACGCCGTTGATAGCGCCGCGCAATAAACTACTAATGGCGGACAAATGAATGAAAGTCAGTATTGCAACGCGGACCATTGTAGTAATTCTTAAATATTCAATTCACCAAGTACCTGCTTCAGACTTTTTCCACACTTAATATTAATCACATTCTTCGACAAAATATCAAACCATTGACTTTCATATATGGCATCGTTTCAATTTTAATTGGGGTAAATCTAGTCTGGCTAAAGATTCATATGTTTTCTAATGAAGATGCAATGGTGTCTATGTAGCATATACATGGGCAGCAAAGATTCTGGTGAGACTTTGCGTACACACGAGCTATTAAGAGTCTTCACTCTTCGCCGATGCAACACGACTCAAAGTCGCTAGACGCGGCATCATGATTGTTAGACCGCGAAAAAAACATCGTGGGAAAAGATGAACAGACTAATGAACGTCAATTCCACCTTTGCCAACATTTATTTCTGAAGTTATCGCGTGCAAAGATTTCGCAAGTGTATGTGAGGGAAAGACTTAATATTGGCAAAGATTTATCAATTTATATAGCGAAGACAACACATTAACAAAAACTGATTTAACACATATCTATAAACATAATGGTCATGATTTTGTATATGCATTGACACTTAAATGAAGTTGATCCCCTATACATAGTAGTACTGTAGCATGGAATATCTGAGAAAAATAAACATGTTACAGATCTGACAATATGAATAACTTTGCTTTGAACATAATGCATGAATAAGCAGTTTCAGGTCCTGCTTACTGATTTAACCATTGATATAGTTATAAATCACTGAACTTTATAGCTCTCAAATGAAAACTAACAAATGGAGAATGTGTTTATAGCCTTCAAATTTATTAAATATCATTTTCTTCCTTCCATTGTTTGTTTATTACCCAGCGGAGTTCAGACAATTGATTTAGTCATCCTTTATGTTTGAATAATTCCTACGTATTTATGGATGATTAACGCATGAACAACGAAGATGAGGACAAAGAAGTTTTGTCACAGCAGGACAATAATTAACCCCTTTCCAAAATACAAATGCATTTTTGAAGACCTTTGAAAACATTGTGGCAACAGGAGAAATGTCTCATCGTGAGAACCTTCCCATTTTTACCGCAATGTTTTCAACTCTTTTCAATGATTATACTTTTATTTAAGCCTTCATATATCTAAAGACAATTGCTGAATATTTGTTGTATGTGGGAAAGGAATATATTATTATCTGTTGTATACTAGAAGAGAAATTCGCTCAAACATAATTCAACTAATATATTTGAAGTGGTGTATTCATCTCTCATAGCACAAGGATATGCTACATCTCCTCTTTGTACTCTTTGTATATAGTATTCGTTTCTCATATAATCTTCTTACTTAAATCTTTTCCATTAATACACAAAAACCTGTCAACATATACGGAATAACAAAAACAATAACATGAAAGGTCTGGTTCAGAATAATATCACTTGCAAGTTGACGAATGAATTTAGGACTTTGTATATTTGCAAATAGTGTAGATCAAGATCAATCGACGAGGAAGTACTTTATCATTTAATGACAGCACTGTGCCCCTCAATGTAAGTTTATCAGAATCTACAAATCTGCAAATGTCCGAAAGCCCTTTTTGTTGTGTGTTGAAATGCAATAGTTGTTTTGACTAGAGCGTATTCATGCTAAAACGTACAACACTGCCTTTGGTACAAATGTAGATCCAGTCCAGCCTTGCAATCTGATCAAGACCTACAATTTTTGCAAATTTACTTTCAAACGCTTTTTTTAGAAGCTTTTGTTGTGTTGTTAAGATTTTGTTAAGACTGAACAGATTAAAACCTTCGCTATTAACTCTCACAAATGTCAATGTGTACCTTTTCCCATGAACAGCCTTGAATTATTAAGATCGTAAATGGTGATGAACTGTTTTTTTAAACCACACATATACACAGTTTATTCTGCCTTATCCGCTGGTTCAATTTCCTCGGTTGGTTTTTCTACTTTAGTTCCTTCCTCTTTCTTTTCTTCTACTTCTTCTTTAACATCCTCCTTCTTTTCTTCTTCCTCTTTCTCCGTTTCCTTGTTGTCTTTCTCCTCTTCCTTTTTCTCTTCCTCTCCATCTTTCTTTTCTTCATCTCCCTCCTTTTTCAGATCATCTTCCTCGGTCTTTTCACCTTCTTTGACTTCTCCATTTTCCTTCGGTTTTTCATCTTCAGCGGTTTCGCCTTCTTTCTTCTCCTCTTCTGGTGCCTGGTCTCCTCCTGGTCCCTGCAAGTGAGACCATACAGATTGTTTTACGGACAGGTTTACAAGATTATAGAGAAATACAGTTGACAACTTGACAATGAGTAAACACTAATTGACAGTTCCATCAACTCTCCGTTACGTGATCATTAAAAGATACATTGGCGTAAACGAAATGGGACTAAAGTTCCATCATCTCTCCGTAACGGGACCATTAAAAGATACATTGGCGTAAAACTAATGGGGCTTCAGTTCCATCATCTCTCCGTAACGGGACCATTAAAAGATACATTGTCGTAAAACTAATGGGGCTTCAGTTCCATCATCTCTCCGTAACGGGACCATTAAAAGATACATTGTCGTAAAACTAATGAGGCTACAGTTCCATCATCTCTCCGTAACGGAACCATTAAAAGAAACATTGTCGTAAAACTAATGGACAGTTCCATCAACTCTCCGTTACGAGATCATTAAAAGATACATTGTCGTCAAACTAATGGGGCTTCAGTTCCATCATCTCTCCGTAACGGGACCATTAAAAGAAACATTGTCGTAAAACTAATGGACAGTTCCATCAACTCTCCGTTACGTGATCATTAAAAGATACATTGTCGTAAAACTAATGGGGCTTCAGTTCCATCATCTCTCTGTAACGGGACCATTAAAAGAAACACTGTTGTAAAACTAATGGGGCTTCAGTTCCATCATCTTTCCGTAACGGGACCATTAAAAGATACATTGGCGTAAAACTAATGGGGCTTCAGTTCCATCATCTCTCCGTAACGGGACCATTAAAAGATACATTGTCGTAAAACGAATGGACAGTTCCATCAATTCTCCGTTACGTGATCATTAAAAGAAACATTGGCGTAAAACTAATGAACCCACAGTTCCATCAACTCTCCGTTACGGGACCATTAAAAGATACATTGGTGTTAAACTGATGTGGCTACAGTTCTATCATCTCTCCGTTACGGGACCATTAAAAGATACATTGCCGTAAAACTAATGGGGCTACAGTTCCACCAACTCTCCGTAACGAGACCGTTAAAATATACATTGTCGTTTAACTAATGGGGCTACAGTTCCATCATCTCTCCGTAACGGGACCATCAAAAGATACATTGCCGTAAAACTAATGGGGCTACAGTTCCATCGAGTATCCGTAACGGGACCATTAAACGATACATTGTCGTAAACCTAATGTGGCTTCAGTTCCATCAACTATCCGTAACGGGACCATTAAACGATACATTGTCGTAAACCTAATGTGGCTTCAGTTCCATCAACTATCCGTAACGGGACCATTAAACGATACATTGTCGTAAACCTAATGTGGCTTCAGTTCCATCAACTATCCGTAACGGGACCATTAAACGATACATTGTCATAAAACTAATGAGGCTACAGTTCTAGTTGTTTTTACAAAGGAAGCTTCTAGTACTAACTCGCATGTATACGAGACGGTGTAGACTCGTGTCTTCGCTGTACGTACCACTCCAAACATTAGCTCGACGTGACTCAATTGTTTAATAAACGAGAACGATGTGGGAGTATCATCGTTCTTGTAACCGCATGATAAACATGGCGCCTGGAGTTGATTTCGAAGGACTGTTGTATAATGACCTTGACCTTTGACCCAAATTTAAAATGGAATCTGCATTATATCATCATATTTACAACCGTGAAGTTGATCCTTTTAGCTTGAAACACGAGCTAAATTAAGAGTGTTGAACATAGTTTCAAAAAGTGTTCCATTATAACCTTGACATTTGACATGTTTATCCAAAAATCAAATATTTCATGAGCCATAGTCATGAAACATGCGAGTTATGATCATTTTAGCATGAAAGATAAATAACAATGAGACAAACAGGCAGACATGGTGAATCTAGTATAAAACTCGCCTCGTATTAATAAATGATGTGTCTTTTGCAATTTTTAGAGGAGCATTTACCTTGTATTTCTTAGATTTCTTTACAAGGCCAGCTTCAATCACACTGTAGGCCATGTCAATGATCGTTTCCTTGGTTTCACGTGGTGTAATACCCAGAACTTCCTTCATCTAGAAATATTGAATAGACGTTTATATATTTTACTTAATTAAAGATGAACTTGGATTGATGGATGATTCTTTTATACTACATATAAAACGATTCATACGATTTCTTGACATATACAGACATAGGAATAAATCAAATTTCCAACACAGGATAAAATAAAATAACGTGTGGTATGCTCTCACCACTAAGATGAAGGTCACTTTTATCAGATAGTATTATCCCACAATTGTGACCTGATCCCGACCCTTTGAGCACTGGCATAAATTATTATTATCATGTCTATGTATTTCCATAAAATTTGAATCATCTTTTATTCATCATTCCAAGCATATTTTGGAAAATGAAATCATCAATTAACCTTTTCCCTCATATTACGAATGTGCAGCAGACGACTTTAAAAACAGATCTGAAGACAAAATGGAACTCCCTTTATATGAAAGTACAATAATTGAATAGAGTTGAAAACATGGTGACAAAAGGAGAAATTGCTCGTTTTGAGCATTTTTTTCTTTTATCGCCATGTTTTCAAAAAGCCGTCTGCTACAGAGGCGTCAGAAAGCGTCTAAGCATACGCATCGTAAAGGTTAACATTGTTACGCACAAAGGTCGTTGTAGTAGGTTAATATGGTATGAAATATGCAATTTATAAGAAATGTTATCACTTTTAATCATTGATTATATGTAACATATAAATAATTGGCCATTCCTTTTGAAATGAGAATTATATCGCTGTGAAATTTATTTTCGAATAACAAACTCGTGCTGACTCTCATTATGGTAATATCACTCTGGGCGGAATTATCCTTTAAAAGTTAAAAGTCTCTTTTGAAATTGATTTATGTATATTTCATGGCCATAAGCCCTCTTCTGGATTTCATAAAGATCTCTACTGAGTTCGTGTTGTTCATCTTAATCATAGTCTGTAGAGAACTTTGTGAAATCACGAAGAGGCCGACATATCAAAGGCCTAGGGCCGAAATATCGAAGGCCTAGGGCCGAAATATCGAATCAAAAAGTGGTTTTGTTGTGTTATATATTGAGGGCTTGGCGTGAAAAAGTTGTAACTAAAAACCTATTTTGAAAACTCTGGTTTAGGGGCAATTTTGACCCCTTTGTAAACAATGAAAATTTAGGTGCCATTGCTCAGAACGAGCAATTGCACCTAAATTTCCATTGTTTACCAAGAAAAATGATTTAACGCTTATAAAGACTTTATGGCGAGGTGATTAACCTCGGTAAAAAAAATACCAATTTTAGTTACAACTGTTTCATAGTAAGCCCTCGATATACATGCATATAGTTAACTCCCTATGGAATAGAACTTTCAAATGGTATGTTTACAAACAAATAACGTTTCAAGCCATGTCTCACAAAAAAAACACCACTTCGAAGTGTTTGAAACTATTTCACAGTAAACGATGAACCGAGGTTTTATAACTTACTCGGGAGTTATCGAACTTGGTGACTTTGTTACATTGTGGAATGATCATTTTGACAGATTTGTTAAAGATTCCGATCATGTTTAACATGGCATTCGGGCAGTTGGTCGTCGGAACATTATAACCTGAAATAAACAACATTTATTGGTGCAATAATTACACTAAATGTCACAATAGATATGGACAGAATAATAACTGTCCCAATACATCAGCAGAATAAGAACATAAAGCAATTACAATATACTTATTTGTAAGAAAACCCATAAAACAAAGATATTAAAAAAAACGTATATCAATTTATAGTTATTGAAGAACTGTGTCTTACGAAACCAAAAGCATTGGTTTAATGCTTTATGATATACCTGCTCATGTTCCGGCACAAATACACGCAAATAGTCATGTGCAGTTCAAATACGACGCAATTCTAAGGTCGAGAAACACAACACAACTCACACAACTTCTGATATATCGGTATTTTATAATTGTCCCTACCACATCTAATACACCATTTTACTGTTTCCTAATTACAGACCATTATTTTGGTTTTGATTAATTTTGCTTTGAGCTGTTTTCAACAATTTACCTATTACGGCAGCCTGTTCGAATACGCATGTGTTTCCGGGCTTTCACACACCAGTACTCCACATATCAGTCTTTCAAAGCAACTTGCTGCTTTATCCACATAGATTGTCAGCCTATGAGGGAATGATGCTTTTCAAACGTCGGAAAGAATGTTGGCCGAGCTGCAGTTCGATCTCACACTCACTGGATTGACAGCCCGCGTCGCAATCGACTGAGCTACATGGGCCCGGCACCATTGTTTCGGGTGATGCAACTATTGCAAAAAAATACTGATGCATCCAACATCGAGTTGATGCAAGATTTCTTTTAAACATATTGAACTTACCTTGAGTCTTGAACTCATTAGACAATAAAACTGCTATCTCTTTCAGCCACATGTTTTCATTCACAATAATATGACGTTTACCTGAAATATGATAACATACATATTAAATTCATAACATTCTTTAAAAGTTTACCAGTATATGATATGTCATACTTAACCTAAATTCCTAACACAGTAACGTAGGTTCCCTTTGCACATGTCCATCTCCCTAGTGAAGTGGTTAGAGCGTCAGCCTTGGGAGCGGGAGACCCTTTAAATCTCTTAAAAAGGGGAGTAATGGCTTCCCTCCTTGGATGCTCGCCCACTAGCTAATTGTGCACGGCGAGGGTAAACAAATTCAAAGCATTCATTCCCTCCTTTGCGTTCAGGTGTAGTTCAGGTGTAGTTCAGGTGTAGTTCAGGTGCAGTTCAGGTGTAGTTCAGGGTGTAGTTCAGGTGTAGTACAGGTGTAGTTCAGGTGTAGTTCAGGTGTAGTACATTACGACTGATGCATCAGTGTCAGGATAAATATCAATACTAATAGTACTAGTAAATTACTCAGGTAACACAGTGGTATAACTGAAGTATTATTTAAGACGGTGTGAACTACCATATAATATCGGTTTAAATCTATTTGAGTGGATTCGATTTTGCAGATATATCAAAGTGTTTTTTCCAGTTCAAAATTGTTTAAACCTGAATTAAATCCAGGGGGTTGTGAGTTCGAATCCCAGCTCGGCCAACTTTTTCCTTCCGACGTTTGTGAAAAGTCACTGTGACAAGCATTATTCGTCTTACACCAATGAGCTAACAGTCTATGTGGAAAAGCTGCCAGTTGCTTGGAAAGTATGTTGTTGTGGGTAACGATGCGAGAAAGCTAGGAAACACATGAGTTTGTGATCTAGCCAACATGATATGCCTGCAAAAACTGTTGAAAACGGCGTTAAGTCCTAACCCATCCATCACCTGAATTAAAAAGACTGTCTGTCTCGATACAGAAAGTTTGTACAATCTTGGCGATACACACACAATTCCAATTTGCGTAATGTATCGATCCAGATCAGCCTGCACAGTCCGCACAGGCTAATCCGGGCAGACACATTCCGTATCAGAGGGATAGAGGTATAGAGTACTGATTTCTGAAACAGAAAATCCACAGGAGGCGAAAAGTGTATGTCCGGGTTAGCCTGCGCGGCATGCTTAGGCTGATCCGGGTTGATACTTTACGCAGCTGTCCACACTGTTAGTTTTCTCGCGGAACGGCTCAAATGCCTGTGTCAGGTCGATATTCTCTATTAATACTAACCCGACGCTTCAGACATGGTCATGGCTTTAATATGTGCTGCTGCGACATCACGAACATCGACGAACAGAAAAGTTAACTTTGGGGAGGACCATCATACTCCTCTCTAGTAACCGTTTACAACCTGAAAAATACAATAATTCTCGTTATTAATCTAAATCCTACATGTAATATAACAAATACTCGCTATTTACTACAAGTTGAAAAAACAAGAGCTGCCAGATCATACCTAGTTCTACTAGTT
>JASEVX010000008.1:13090529-13210227 GCA_031761405.1 Serripes groenlandicus
GGGGGGGGGACGGGGGAATACTTACATCCATACTCTGGAACTGAGATCCGTTTAAATACTGGTCCCATAACGTAGGCAGGGTTGATGACTGCTAGTTCTATCTTATCTTCATCTATAAAACATGTAATAAGACAATATGTGTTAATCAAAACTAATCCCATTGAAATCCGGCTACTGTACGAATGTCCGTTGAAATCCGGCTACTGTACGAATGTCCGATTGAAATCCGGCTACTGTACGAATTGTCCGTTGAAATCCGGCTACTGCACGAATGTCCGTTGAAATCCGGCTACTGCACGAATATGCATACCAATCACAATTGATCCTGGTCTATATTGATCACACTATGTAGTTAAAAGCTATAGCTATTTATGTATGACGGGATATGCAGTTGTTGTTTAGAATCGCACAAAACAGGAACAACATTAATCCTTGCCAACATACATACGCATTTTTAGGCATATGCACCAGACGACTTTTGAATATTATTGTGACAAAAGGCATTTTGCCACACATTTTTCAACGGTATACAATGTCAAAATATTACCATTCTTTTGTATACCTCAAAATAATCCGCTTCATTCGGACGTTTTCAAATTGAGAGCAAATTAATTGCAATTAGATTGAATAATACCGCCCTGTTCGGTTTGGTTGTAACCATATTTCAAGTCTTCAATGATGCATGAGCGACTAGCGCGGGAAAAGTGAGTATACAGATCAGTGAGTGTGTATGCGACGATTCATTTAGATCTCTGTTAGGCTGGTTTTTCGTGTCCATTTTTAGAACACACAGTTAAACAAAGGCAAAAGAAGTCTTTATATTCTTCCCTTTTTGTTTACAGACATAAAACATTGGCCATATTAAATCCTCAAAGGTGTCGCATGTCGTGCATGTGTTTCCCATCCATCAATTGCAAATAATGAGTTATAATCATTAAAACATTTCTAAATCGTTTTACTAATGGGATCAGCTTAATGGTTACATCACATCTTTTATAGCATAATCCTAGTACATTGCAGGTAAAACTATTGAATGAAAACTTGAAAGCTAAAATCATTTCAGGGTAATGCAAAGTTGCTCTGTTGAAACAATACCTCCATTTCCTACAATGTTTACAGAACGTCGTAGTTGCAGAGTGATCAAAATTCATCTGCATGCATAGGTGAAGCGGCCAACCGAACAGACGGACGAGGGGTAGAAAGGGAGGATACCCATAAGCCATTGTCATAGTGGATAAAATGTGATCCATCCATACGCAAGTTTAATCCAAAATGGCTCTGAAAAAGCTTTTTATTACGTCTTGCGTGCGAGCCTTGCATAAACGGCGAAACTGTCTGAGTTTTTATGAGCAATACTAATTACTATTTATGGACAAAACTTGTACGAGTGCCGCCGCCGGGAATAGTCCATTCTGTAGTAATGGTTGCTGGGTGTTTGCTGATATCGACTGCATACCAATACCGTATTCCCATTTTACCCTTTGTATACGTGCAGACGCATTCGCAGTAGACGCCGCGTTCTAACTTATCTGTAGCAGACGCCGCATTATAACAAATTTGCAGTAGAAGCCGCATTATAACGCATCTGTAGCACACGCCGCATTATAACGCATCTGCAGTAGAAGCCGCATTATAACGCATCTGCAGTAGACGCCACATTATAACGCATCTGCAGTAGACGCCGCATTATAACACATCTGCAGTAGACGCCGCATTATAACACATCTGCAGTAGACGCCGCATTATAACACATCTGCAGTAGACGCGGCATTATAACGCATCTGCAGTAGAAGCAGCATTATAACGCATCTGCAGTAGACGCCGCATTATAACGCATCTGTAGCAGACGCCGCATTATAACAAATTTGCAGTAGAAGCCGCATTATAACGCATCTGTAGCACACGACGCATTATAACGCATCTGCAGTAGAAGCCGCATTATAACGCATCTGCAGTAGAAGCCGCATTAAAACGCATCTGCAGTAGACGCGGCATTATAACGCATCTGCAGTAGACGCCACATTATAACGCATCTGCAGTAGACGCCACATTATAACGCATCTATAGTAGACGCCGCATTATAACACATCTGCAGTAGACGCCGCATTATAACGCATCTGCAGTAGACGCCGCATTATAACACATCTGCAGTAGACGCGGCATTATAACGCATCTGCAGTAGACGCCGCATTATAACACATCTGCAGTAGACGCGGTATGATAACGCATCTGCAGTAGACACCGCATTATAACACATCTGCAGTAGACGCCGAATTATAACACATCTGCAGTAGTCGCCACATTATAACACATCTGCAGTAGACGCGGCTTTATAACGCATCTGCAGTAGACGCGGCATTATAACGCATCTGCAGTAGACGCAGCATTATAACACATCTGCAGTAGAAGCCGCATTATAACACGTCTGCAGTAGACACCGCATTATAACACATCTGCAGTAGACGCGGCATTATAACGCATCTGCAGTAGACGCAGCATTATAACGCATCTGCAGTAGACACCGCAATATAACACATCTGCAGAAGAAGCGGCATTATAACGCATCTATAGTAGACGCAGCATTATAACACATCTGCAGTAGACGCAGCATTATAACGCATCTGCAGTAGACACCGCATTATAACGCATCTGTAGTAGACACCGCATTATAACGCATCTGCAGTAGACGCAGCATTATAACACATCTGCAGTAGACGCAGCATTATAACACATCTGCAGTAGACGCAGCATTATAACACATCTGCAGTAGACACCGCATTATAACGCATCTGTAGTAGACGCAGCATTATAACGCATCTGCAGTAGACACCGCATTATAACGCATCTGTAGTAGACGCAGCATTATAACACATCTGCAGTAGACACCGCATTATAACGCATCTGCAGTAGACGCAGCATTATAACACATCTGCAGTAGACGCAGCATTATAATGCATCTGCAGTAGACACCGCATTATAACGCATATGCAGTAGACACCGCATTATAACGCATTTGCAGTAGACGCCGCATTATAACACATCTGCGGTAGACACCGCATTATAACGCATATGCAGTAGACACCGCATTATAACGCATTTGCAGTAGACGCCGCATTATAACGCATCTGCAGTAGACACCGCATTATAACGCATATGCAGTAGACGCCGCATTATAACATATCTGCAGTAGACGCAGCATTATAACGCATCTGCAGTAGACGCCACATTATGATAACGCATCTGCAGTAGACGCCACATTATAACGCATCTGTAGTAGACGTCACATTATAAAGCATCTGCAGTAGACGCCGCATCATAACGCATATGTAGTAGACGCCACATTATAACGCATCTGTAGTAGACGCCGCATCATAACGCATCTGTATTAGACGCAGCATTATAACTTATCTGCAGTAGACACCGCATTATATCGAATCTGTAGTAGACGCCGCATTATAACGCATCTGTACTAGACGCCGCAGTATAACGCATCTGCAGTAGACGCCTATTCTAACGCATCTGTAGTGGACGTCGCATTATAACGCATATGCAGTAGACGCCGCATTATAACACATCTGCAGTAGACGCAGCATTATAACGCATCTGCAGTAGACACCGCATTATAACGCATATGCAGTAGACGCCGCATTATAACACATCTGCAGTAGACGCAGCATTATAACGCATCTGCAGTAGACGCCACATTATGAAAACGCATCTGCAGTAGACGCCGCATTATAACGCATCTGTAGTAGACGTCACAGTATAACGCATCTGCAGTAGACGCCGCATCATAACGCATATGTAGTATACGCCACATTATAACGCATCTGTAGTAGACGCCGCATCATAACGCATCTGTAGTAGACGCAGCATTATAACTTATCTGCAGTAGACACCGCATTATATCGAATCTGTAGTAGACGCCGCATTATAACGCATCTGTACTAGACGCCGCAGTATAACGCATCTGCAGTAGACGCCTATTCTAACGCATCTGTAGTGGACGCCGCATTATAACGCATCTGTAGTAGACGCCGCATTATAACGCATCTGTAGTAGACGCCGCATTATAACGCATCTGTAGTAGACGCCGCATTATAACGCATATGTAGTAGACGCCGCATTATACCGCATCTGTAGTAGACGCCGCATTATAACGCATCTGCAGTAGACGCCGCGTTATAACGCATATGTAGTAGACGCCGCATTAAAACGCATCTGTAGTAGACGCCGCATTATAACGCATCTGTAGTAGACGCCGCATTATAAAAGGTTCGTGTGTTATTGCTCATAATGTGCATATCTCACATTGTCACATTGTTTAAACTTTATACAATTGTTATTCCTCACGTATATGAGAATTTCCTTTTTTATTTTTACCTCTCTTACACATGTCAAGGGCCATAGTACGATGGGATCTACCTAATACAGTTTATTCTGCAACTACGCATTGATGATTGGAAAAGGGAAACCACGAACTGATTCCTAGTATATGTCATGGTACATGGCAACATTAACTAAAATGGTCATTATGGCAAAAAGTAATGAAAACGGTCTGGTTACAATGGAATGCACTGATAACAAAGCGACCAAAGGAAGCTAACAATTGTGTTTGGCATAGTTCCTGGTCTAATATATCCAGATTAATGTTGCAAATTGTTTACAATACCGCTAAGCCAATGCCGTGACTGTATTAAACACGTAGATGAAAGCAGCACAAATATGCCCGATAATTACTTTAGTAGCATATGGACCATCGTATAGAACATCTAAAATAACTTGCATAACATATTGTACAAGGCAACCGCATAAATAGTTATATTTAAATATTGAATGGTTTCGGATTTGATACCCATTCAAGGCGGTCATGGTGTAGTGCCCTAACCAAGCTACTATTATAATCTAACTCTATTTCTGAATTAACAAAGACACATCCTTTATGATTGGTATTTCCATTATGATATAGCCTATCAGAATTGTTCTTGCATTGAAATCTAGATTCTAAATTAACAAAGTAACAACATTTCTGATTGGCGAGACCATTATGAGTTAAACACTTTGCAATCAAGACAAGCTGTCAACATACCTGGCAATTCTTTGACGTAGTCCCATGCAGCCTTTTCCGCCATCACTTTACTTTTACCAAACCCGTCCAGTTTCTCAGCGTCCATCCAGTCTTCTTCTGTATAAGTTTTGTTGGGATCAGGCTGGCCATCTGGGAAATTAAAATGACAGAATATTTAACCAGCTAAAACACGATGTTTGTCATATATGTGTTCATGACACATGGTTTATCAACTAACCCTTACATGCAGACGTAGCAGAAACCTTTGAAAACATTGTTGCGAAAGGATTTCTTTTTAAAAAAGATCAATGTCTACTTTTACTACATCGTTTTCACATTATTTAATAATTGTTCTTTCATTTATACAATATTCCATACTTTTGACAAAATGTTTTTAAAGACGTCTACTGCAGATCTGTTGTATTGTGGCAAAGCAAACAGTTAAGATAAATAAATCCAAGAAATCGTGAACAAAACTAAATGGATGTACTCCAGAATAGCCAACCAAAAGCCATCTGCAACCAATGTGAACCCAGATGCGATCCCGAGCGTTTATGTTCGCCAAATAAACAAAGCCTCATTCACAATTCAAACATCCGAAGGTATAATAACTACCTCGTACCCATCACAATCAGAACTTAACTTCGAGGCACTATCAATTGCTTTTATTGATCGGGTGACTGCCTGAAAGAGGTCATCTAAGATTGACCTACGCATCAGCCAATCAAATGATAACTTACACAAACGTAAGGTATCAACAGGGGATATAACCCATACTAGTAAACGAGAAAGAGAAGCGATACTTAGCATGTGGTGTCGTCAGATTCGTTACACGGATAGAGAATTATTTTGGTCTGTTTTTATAAGAAATGCACTACCTTGATCATACTTCAAATGCAATTACGGTGTTCTTGTAACCGTAACAATATGTTCAACTTAATTGCGAAATTGGACGAAACTGTTTTTTAATAATTTCCACCGTCCACGAGTCATTTGCTACAGAGGCAAACAACATGTTTATAATTGTATCGATATACAAATGTTTATGAATGGCCGTGATAATGTTTATTGTGAAAACAAATACAGCCCGTAAAACTTGGCAATGAGTCAGTCTGAATGGCTCCTAAACTATCTTAGCATACATAATATGTATGCTGAAGTATCTGATTTGTCAGAAGCATATTCATGCTCCAAATTGACCAATCAAAATTATTTTTTTGGAGCATAGATTTCATTTTCTTAGCACAGAATTTTATAGTTTCGAGGCCCGCTGTTAGTCCCATTTCACCTTCGAATGTAAATAGTCATTCTGCCATTCTACCAGGGGCGTAGCTCCCTTTGGGCACTGTAGGCACGTGCCTACACATTTTTTCTAAAAATGACCCAAAATGCAGCTGCGGCGATACACATCTGCGTAATGTATCGACCAGATCAGCCTGCGCTGTCCGCGCAGACTGATCCGGCCGACACATTCCGTCTAAGGGTGGATAGATAGAGTAGTGATTCATGAAACAGAACATCCACAGGAGGCGAAAATTGTATATCCGGGTACGCCTGTGTGGCATGCTTAGGCTGATCCGGGTCGATACTTTACGCAGAGTCCACGAGACGGCCTACACATTGATTATTGCCAGGCTACGCCCCTGTCTACAAAGTTACTGATTCACAATAGTATCAATGAGCCGAGTCTAGTCGATTCGGGGTCTCATACCATCCTCAGTTTACATTAATCTTGTCCCACTTGCAGACACCTTTCGACATATCTAGAGCATACGTCTGGAAGCATTATGGCGAAAAAGGCTATTGCTCATTTTTCACCTTTTGCCACACTGTTTTCACCTTCATTCAACGATTATACTTTATTTCATAGGAATGTTCAATATTTTACCTCGATGTTTGAAAAGTTGTCTGCCGTTAATTTATTGTATGTGGAAAAAGATTTACGTTCATGGGTTTATGGTTGTAGAACCAGAAGGCGTATAATTCTATCTTTCCAACAACAAAAGTTATACGTGTCTGTCCTATGAATGCACGCGGACATGCTAAGGGTACGATGATACTATGCGAACTCACAGTCTCGCCGGAGACGTGACTGCACACACATGTACTGTGTAACCTGTGTATAACGACCAACCATTGAAATACAACAACCTGATATTTGATCACAATGTGGTCTTTATCTGAAGGGATATTTATGCAGAAAATTAGTTAATGTTAAACTAAAAGGGTTATTGCCATTGGTTAGGAATTACTATTCAAATGTGGTCTTTAGCACAGGTTCGACTTAATTAACACGTTTGATTCCAGACCCCCAAATCTGCAGACGAAACTCAATATTTGTAATGTCCTTTCCACTTACAGCATACGGCCACTGATGAACTTGTTAACACGACCTTCTTCACCGACTTGGCCTGAACGCACGCCTTCAGTATGGCTTGTGTCCCTTCGACAGCTGGTGTAATCAGCTCGTTTTCGTCTTTGGGTGGGGCGGAGGGGTGGGGACTGGCCACGTGTATTACGTACGTCATGTCTTTGACAGCCCTGTAATGTAATACGTCATCAAATGATAAATAACATTATATAATAAGTCAGCGGTACTCCCTGAACACCAACATAAAGGTATATTCGACAAGATCAACATGACGGTATATTCAAGATCACGCATTTCGATCAACAACTTAACCGTTCGCCAACCAAGTCTCAGACGGCGTGATAACATATGTTGTCAAACACTTTGCATTTGGATCTGATTACATACATTAACATGTAGAACTATCCAGACAATGCCGTGATATAACAGAAAACATGTTGAAAGCGGCGGAAAACACCATACGCACAAACAATTCCTATATATGCGATGGCGCGATATCAGGGGAGGTAATACATCTAGGTTAGGCTAATATGTGCATTGCTCCACGTCGTTTTACGTCGTTTTAACCATGTTTCATTCAAATCACGACGGCCAGTTACGCGAAAGGGTTACACTAAATAGGGTTAAACACTCACGGTTCCCATGATTCAGGCTTAGTTAAGTCCGCCTCCACCAGTTCCAATTTGTTCTCAGCGTCCGGGCACAGTTCGTTGAGTTTTTTCACCTTGTCCTCGTCCGCTAGCGATCGGACCGTCCCTCTGACGGAATAGCCTTCCTCTAACAGCTGTTTAATGATGTGAGTGGCAATGAACCCGCTGGCACCGGTCACCAGACATTCTATAAATAGACAAATACGATAGATTAATTATTGGTGATTGAGTTGTTCGGAGTATTCACCCTTTCCCACATGTAGACGCCTGTTTCTCGCATCTGCAGGAGACGGCTTTGAAAACCCTGTGACAAAAGTTGAGATGAGCCGTCCTGCGAGAAAATCAACATTGTGGACTCTGCGTAAAGTATCGACCCGGATCAGCCTAAGCATGCCGCGCAGGCTTACCCGGACAGACAATTTTCGCCCCCTGTGGATTTTCTGTTTCAGGAATCATTACTCTATACCCCTATCACCCAGAGACGGAATGTGTCGGCCCGGGTCAGTCTGCGCGGACTGCGCAAGCTGATCTGGGTAGATACATTACGCAGAGGCCATACAGCTGGTTTTCGCGCGGGACGGCTCAAATAGCATTTTGTATTTAATGTCCATGTATTTGCTTAGATTTTTTATAAAAGTCGGGTCGATGCAGATGTTTGCGTATGTGGTGAAGGGTAAAGCATATGCAACCCTCCTTAGAACCGTAACAATTTCAAAAACGGTAGTCACGCCCCCTAGGGATTATATCTGTATACATTCTCATGATTATAGTCGAGTCATCAAACTATGGGTATTATAATAAACAATTTCTCATTTTGCCACAATTTGCTCAACTCTATTAAATAAATATACTTTCATTTATGTAAATTTTCCATAGTTTTTTTTACTGAATATCTTCCAAGTCGTCTTCTTTAGGTTTGACCTGTGTGAGAAAGTGTTATAGTGCACCCAGACCCCTTTTAGAGGACGGGACCCCTTTATTTCGGAACATGTGTTTACGATTAAATGATACATGTCTTGGCGGTTTATCCTTTTCCCATTAAAAGACGATTTTTGACGAATTTACAGCAGACGACGTTGGGAGAATTTTGTTTGTAAAATTGCTAAAAATTAGAAATTTCTACTTTTGCCTCAATGTTTTAAACTCTACTTGAGCTAATTTTAACTTGATTCAAAGAGACTCGTATTTTGAACTCGATGTTTTAAATATCGTCTCCTGTAGAAGAGTATGTTGTATGTTGGAAAGTGTGAACTATTTCACTGAATGGTTCATGAACATGCACCGTGACCTTTATAAAACAGTGTTGTCTACAGCTGGAGCCGTCAGTAACTCTTATCACTCAGCAATATTAACCTGATTCTGACCTTTACGATCCCAACCGTTATGCAAAGTTATATATTATCATCACGTACACTAATATTCATTTATATATTTTATAATTGTTCATGTTTGGGTAAAACACATTTTAATTTTTGGAAAATACGTGAACGTCAAAATGTTGGTTTTAAATGATAATTTGCGTTAAATTTGCTTGTATACTATAATTAATTTATTGTATTGATTAATTGGATGTTAATGCCGTTTTCAACATTATTTCAATTATATTAGTTAATATAACGAGTGGTTGCTGACATTCTCGCAGCAGTACACCCAATACAATAGTCTTCATAGGCAACTGGCTACCTTCCCGAGTGACGATAGTCCCAATGATGTTGGACACTCACCGGAAAGAATAAATGGCCGCACCATGGTTTACAATAACGACCCTGATTAGTATGATAGTTCCTGTCGTTACCGACTTTAAGCTATCGGGGCCCGAAGTATATTTACACTCTCCTAAACTGCTTTAAGTGAAAGGTTACATTTTCTTTATTTGGTATAAGCTATTTTTGAGCTATACTAAAATCTGGAAACTTTCAAAGTATTTCGGATTATTATTTGATGTTCACGTATAAATTTGTTTATGTACATGTATGTAAATGATGAGAAACATGACTGTATTTGTATAAGTCAAAAATAATCTATCTATCTATCTAACATAAAAAGCTAAATATGTTACACTGTTTTAATAAGCCGGGCTGAAGGTTATACACTGCCTATGCTAGTATCCCTTCCCAACGTTAACGAAATCTGCTGCATACGACTTTGAAGATATATGTATAGATAAACATATGGAAAATATCTTAAAATGAAAGTATAATTTTTGAATAGGTCTGGAACATGCAGGCAAAAGAAGAAATTTTACATTATGAGAAATTTCAGCTTCTGTCACAATGTTTTCAAATGTCGTGTGTTGATTCTGCTATAAACGCGTACATAGATGCCGGTGTGAAAGGATTATGTAACGTTACACAGCACACATGTTCTTTGTGCGGTATGACAAAGTTATGAACATATGTGACGCTTTGAGAGAGAGTGAGTGTGTATGCGGCCTTGAATTCTATAGGGATTTGCTGCTGAGAAAAAAGTAACGAGAACCGCGTCGCATGACAACCGACCACTTCACATTTATGACTCTATGTAGAGTCAGATCCGCACAGTCTGATCAGAATCAACACAGTTTGTTTTATGTTAGATGCTTCTTGAAAGTTGCATTGAACTATTGCTACTGTACATTATACTAGTATACAGTAAACGTTTTAGTGGTATCTTCTTGATAGATGCATTGAACTTTTGCTACTGTACAGTATACTAGTATATATAGTGTAAATTCTTGTTATATCTTATACACAAACTCTCAAATAGTCGAGATTGATACATCTAGGCATAATTGTTGAACATTTCAATACATCAAAGTATAACTATTGAATACAGTTGTCTACATTGTGACAAAATGAGCAATTGCTCAATATGTAACAATGATTTCAAATGATGTCTGCTGCAGATGAGTCAAAAAGCGTCTGAATGTGTGAAAAGGTTAACGCTTTCCAACCTGAAGACGCTTTCCGACGCTTTTGCAACAGACGACTTTTGAAAACATTGTGACAAAATTACTCCATTTGCCACACTATTTTCAACTCTATTTAATAATTAAACTGTCGTTAATGGAGATTTTTCACGTTTTCGAAAATATGTTTTGAAATTCGTCTGCTACATATTTGATGTATGAGGGAAACGGTTGAACGACATGTATGTTGTTTCCAACCCAATGCAACAAGTTTGCGGTAAATATGGTTATATGGACGTTCCCATAGCGCGCCTCCAAACACTTCATGCGTAACTTCATTCAGACCTTCGCGTACATGCAATAGTGTGTTAGCCGCGTCAAATAAAAAATGCACGATCAGGTTAACCCTTTCCCACATACAGACGTTTTATGAAGCATTTTCGAAAGACGAGTTTTGAAATAATTGTCACAAAAGGAACATTTCTTATTTTTGACACAATGTTTTCAATTTTTTTCAATTATAGAGATTTTCCCTTTTTTGACTAGATGTTTTCAAAGTCGTCTGCTGCAATTTGTTGTTTCTGAGAAAGGGATAACTAAAGTTGCACGTGTGTTAAACAGATAGGCTCTGGAAGTACGTAGGTAATGCAAGTTTACATCTTCCGTTTATAAAGGGTAATAAGGCCCCGTTTTGGTCCGACGGAGCTCACGTTTCAAAGCAATTCGGTTAATTATTGAAATAATATTTCTCGAGTATGTACCACCACACCAATGATTGAACTCAGAGGCAGTATATGGAGACGTGTAGAGATCCTTAACCTGTGTAGCTCCCTTCTTACCCTCTGTTGTTGATACTCAAAGGACTAGTCGACGTGAGACGATCCTTTTGAGTACCAACAGCATATGGTGTGTGTGTGTGGGGGGGGGGGGGGGGGGGGGGTAAGAACACATATATATTTAAGAACATGACATTATCCACTTATACCGAGTACAATATGAATCTATGTGTACATACATTACAAGTAATTATAACTCATCCCTAATCCTGGTTCATAATTATTACGTTTTTTTCTTTTTTGCGCTTTCTCTCTTTCGCAGACACTAAAATAGTACTGTATAACGTATTGATTACGATAAAATTGCGTGATTGATTGCCGTTTTCCACAATTTTCAGTCATATCACGGCGGCCAGCTCGTCTCCCCAACTGTTTGTACTTCTGCTTTTCCCACGTTAACTGTAAGCCATAGGATCGAAGACGAATGACGCGTGCCGCATTGCCTTTTGTCAGATGTCGGAAAGAAACTTGGCCGGGCTGTGTTTGAACTCACACACCGCTTCGGTACCGACTGAGCTATCAGAGCTCGACAATAACTATTAATAAGAACATTGCGATGCTGTCTGCATTCAATCAATGCATGATCTTGGTTTACACGGTTTATCAAAGTGTGTATAAATCACTTACAGCCGGTTTACATAAGGCGTGTACGTGATGGAGAAACATTTGGATCTAGACATTCCTGTGTTGTTACTAATCCTCATTCTATTGAAATCTTACTGCTAACATTTTTATAGACGGAAAGAGTACATTGATAAATGAGTACGAATAATTGACTACATGTACATGCGCAGACTGCGTGTATATCTTATCTTGCACTGCATTGTTCGAAAATGTAAGTGAACGTCGCGTATTGACAGATAAGAGGGCCAAACTACAAATCTGGCCTCGTTAACCCTTTCCCTCATATAGACGCTTTCTGACGCCTCTGTAGCAGACGGCCTTTTGAAAACATAGTGACAACAGAAGAAATTGCACAAAACGTGCAATTTCTCCTTTTGCCACAATGTTTTCCACTTTTGGTCATAGGTTATTCATTCAATTACAGAGATTTTCCATTTTTTGACAAAATATGTTCAAAGTCGTCTGCTGCAGAATTGTCGTATGAGGGAAAGGGTTAACTAACTGCACCTGTTATAACGACTCGTTTCTGTCCCATTTCAGACCGTGAACGAACGGGATCAAGAGTGCTACTACGGTTTGTTTAATTGAACTGTAATTTAACACCGCTTCCAACAACCTTTAAGTTATATTACGGCGTGTCCTGGGTACGTTACAGGACTTCCTGGTTTACCCTCAAACCAACGCATCAGCCGCGATTCTAACCCATGCTCTGGGGCGTCGTTAAAATCATTTCTAAAGTCCTTGGTATGACCCGAGCGTGGATCGAACCCGCGACCTCTAACACGAACGCTATACCATTGCACCATCGTGTCGGTTTGCACTTGTAATAATTACAGACTGTGAAAGAATCGGGTCGACAAAGCTATACTTCTGTTTGTATATTGCTCACATATGAAAGTTCTATCAAGTTCTATCGATTTAATTGATATCGTTCGGGTTTTAATAGTATTTCGGATGAAACTAGGCGACCACCATACATATAATTAAATATAACGTCATGGTTTTTTTTTTTACTCGTGCCACTTTTCCAAAGAACTTCACGTGCAGCTTGCAACCACCTCTAGCAGGATGGTAAGTCAACAGGTGAAATACAAATGACGCTGGTTATTTTTTTTTTTAATTAAGCCGCAAACCAATTGGTCGAGTTAGGGTTCAATTTGAAGACTCCTTGAAGCCCTTCTCGTATCCGTGTGAGTCATACAGTCGATTGATAGTTTGCCCGACACAGACTTAGTTATGCGCTTGGTTGGTGTTTAACACCGTTATATCACGATGTTTCACGCCGTTATATCACGATGTTTCACGCCGTTATATCACGATGTTTCACGCCCGTTATATCACGATGTTTCACGCCGTTATATATCACGATGTTTCACGCCGTTATATCACGATGTTTCACGCCCGTTATATCACGATGTTTCACGCCGTTATATCACGATGTTTCACGCCCGTTATATCACGATGTTTCACGCCGTTATATCACGATGTTTCACGCCCGTTATATCACGATGTTTCACGCCGTTATATCACGATGTTTCCTGGACAAGATAAAAGCGCAACTGGTCCATTTATTCCTGACCCCAGCGAGTCAGTCAGTTGTAATATTAACCCAGCAATCCTGTCATTATACGTAATAATTTGGAAGTAAAATTGAAAGTAAAAGTAAAAGTCGGAAAATGCTTAAATTCTTTTTCCAACATCACGAATTGATTTGTTGGTTTGGTACATTTTCCCAGTTTCTTTAGTAAGCTGCCATCACTACGTGTCCATTAATCGTGAAACCAGGGAGTCAGTCGTAATGCTTATCCCACAGTCCTGAGCCCCATGCAAAGAGAGTTAATATAGACAGTTGAACAACTGAATCCAACGGGATAGGGATTTGACCTTTATCCCCACTGTATAAATATAAAGGACTCTTTGAATCGAGAATATTTATTCAAATATAGTACGTTTATCATATTGAAAATATATTATAGATCCGAAACGAAAAGTTTCATCGAGATTAAACTGCACGGTTTATATGTGAAGTCTGATCTTGGTCTATATTGTTCGATCAAGTTTTTATACATTTCTACGAATTTATTTAAAATTGCGACAAGAAGAAGTAATGTTAACCATTTCCCTCACACGGCATTTCTGCAGCAGACGACTTTGAACGTATTTTGTCAAAAAATAGAAAATCTCCATAATTGAATGGATAACCTATGACAAAAAGTGGAAAACATTGTGGCAAAAGGAGAAATTGCACGTTTTGTGCAATTTCTTCATTTGTCACTATGTTTTCAAAAAGCCGTCTGCAGCAGAGGCGTCAGAAAGCGTATATATGAGGGAAAGGATTAAAACGCAGCTGTATAAAAGAAAGAGAGTTGAAATAAGAAAACTATTGCATTTTCTCCAGTGAGTTGCATACTTAGACGTTCGTCGATAATTCTGAAAATATCACTATTTCCATGGCAACGAGGGGTTTAATGGTCCTACAGCAAGCCAGACTGTCACCTACAGTATCGGGAATAAAGACGTGAATCAATTTAAATTGAGATTTTCTAACGGAAAAATCCAATTTGTACTTCATTACCTAATACAGTAGACTTTGTATGTTCATTATCAGAGCTTTTTCAAAAGGAAGTGGTATACTTAACCAAATGCTTGATTGAATGATTCAGACGATAAATTAACGTATTTTTTTTTTTTGCGGCTGACGAAGTTCGAGAATATTGACTGAATAGGAAGAAATTCTCAAAAAGAGCCAATCAGAAACTGTGTTACTTTGTAAATTCAAAGTTAGAATTCTATTTAAAATTCTATTTAAAATAATAAATGTCTTGTTTTCGTTTAATTTAGGTTTAACGCGATTTAAAAAATATATAACACGGCGACAGTTCACTTATTCATGAGCCCAAGGTAAACGAACAAGTCGGCACTAGGTAATGTGCCTTTCCAAAGGGCACTCTACCATAACAGTCGCGACTAGGGATCGAACCCGGGACGCCCGGTTCTAAATCCCCGACGCTAACTTCTCGCCCACGGCGGATTCGAAGAGTGATAGATGAATATGTGCCATTGTCCTCTGTTCTTATGGCGGGCACTATAAGCACTGCATTGCGGAGTCGGTGCATGCACGTAGAAGGATATAGCTTGTAGAACTATGGATCGATCAGGCCAGACTGAAATCAGAACCGGCAATACGACTATAATCTCTGCGAATGCATATGAGACTCGGCATTAACCGCTTACCTCATATGCTTCGCATGATGTTTTATGAATATTCAGTGATATGTTCATACTAAACGAGGAACCCGCCTTGGGGAAGCGTCTTGGATTTTGAACCGGGAATCCCGGTTACATGTCAGGTCCCCAGTCCCGGCGGCCATGGTGCAGTGTTCTTGGGCAAGTCACATTTCATAGCCGAGTACTGGTGTGTTAATCAAGGGATTCGGAATAATTTAACTGTCGCCGTGAGTTAACTGAAATACTGTTGAAACGCGGCGTAAAACCAAATACAACAAGCCAATCAGAATAGACGAGACGAGACGAGTTAAACATTAACATATCAGGTACTAAATGCTGTTGTCACCACATCGAGATCGATATCATCCGACTATAAGAAGGCGAACTAAATGTACAGTGCTACGCGATTCGGGGTCTTAACCCTTTCCCTCATACGACCATTCTGTAGCAGACGACTTTGAACTTATTTTGTAAAAAAGTAGAAAATCTCTATAATTGAATGGATAACCTATGACTAAAAGTGGAAAACATTGTGGCAAAAGGAGAAATTGCACGTTTTGTGCAATTTCCTCTTTTGTCACTATGTTTTCAAATAGCCGTCTGCTGCAGAGGGGTCAGAAAGCGTCTATATGAGGGAAAGGGTCAATGCATATGCGTACAGTGACGACGAAGCAGAACCTGTGTATTCACACAGTTTTCCAGGCCCTATACTGTCCGCATAGTCTGACCTAAGCCTGTACAGTACGTCCATATGTTGTTAATTCCAATAAGCATATTTGTGGTAAAGTATAGAACTGTAGCTCACAGTGGATTGTCTTCAAATAACCTGTATAAGCTATCGTAACGGAGAGTTAGTAAGATCGCAGATTGCTTGTTTTTTTGTTTTTTTACGCCGCTTTCAACATTATTCAGTTAAATAATCACCAATACTACTGGTCCATTTATCCTGACACCAGCCAGTCAGTCGTAATGCTAACCCCGCAACCCTGAGCGCAAAGGACGGCAGCCATTACTATCATTGTTATAAGTATTTGGTATGACCCGACCGGGTTTCGAACCCGCGAGCACCCCCACTCGAGGCGGAGGCTCTACCACTACACCACCAAGATGGTATTTTACTTTAATGTTTAAGTATACATGAGTCATGCTCTGTATGCAAAATATCCAAGGAGTATTTACACAACTTTATGAAACTATAACTGTTCACATTCACATTATGTAACAAGTGGTTTTTTGAATGATTCATTGGCTTATTTATAGTTAAACAGGTCCGGTCAGATTGCGCGAATGCACACTGCAATCTGGATACCGTTGTACAGGGCAATCTGGATATACAATGGTCGCAATGATCTACGGTTGTACATGGCAATCTGGATATACAATGGTCGCAATGATCTACGGTTCGTTTAACCCTTTCCCCCATACGACAATTCTGAAGCAGACGACTTTAAACATATTCTGTAAAAAATAGAAAATCTCTTTAATTGAATGGATAACCTATGAATAAAAGTAGAAAACATTTTGGCAAAGGGAGAAATTGCTCGTTTTTCATATATTAGTGTGACCTTTCAGGGACCGTCGGCAGGCAAACCGTAAATTGTCGTCTGCGTGTATGAAAGTAGTAACCTTTTCCGACGAGCAACACATCTGCAGCAGACAGATTAAAAACATCCAAGCAAAAAAATATGGATTTTCTAAAATTGAGTTGAAAACATTTCAACGTAGAGTTAAAAGGAGACATTGCTCAGTCTGCTACAATGTTTTCCAAATTGATCACTGGCGGATGAGTCAAAATTCAGCCGCACGATGTAAACCGTAAATGCATTCTCGTAAATAATTGAAGTCGGAATTGTGCAGAAGTTTTAATCACTGTCTCCATTGATTCCCCGCACGTTGCTGTGTGAATTTGAACGGCTGGTTCTCAACATGCTGGCGAACAATCGGTATTGTTTGAACGACTGGTACTCAAAATGCTGGCGAATAATCGGTATTGTTTGGAATATGCTCCCGTTGTGTAATTTATAAAAGGAATGGCACTCAATTTTATCATACATGAATATGTATAAATAAGATATAACTTAAATGGACATTTCTCTATAAATGAGATATGTGTATAATTTAGATAAATATGGCTGACAAATTATTGAAAGCGACGTAAATCACAATGCCAACAAGACGAAACAGAATAATCGTTGACAATAACAATTGCCACTTTTCCCTCAATGTTTTAACAATGAAGGAATGCTTCCATTTGTGTAATAGTCTTCTGTGTCCAAAATCATAGATTCTGAACTGTCAAACATTACACTTGTTTTGTATTTTTGAATTGATTTACACTACAAAACCAGATTGAATCAACACGTTCGATAACATACGGTTCTGGGTGAAACTAGAATATTGGTTGAAACTGCGCATTGCAATGTACTTGTTCCAAGTGACTAGAATTCCGATCAATTCAGTTCCCGACATCCCCCTCGATACGACGCCTTTTTTGTTCACATATTGTAAAATCCTTGAAATCCTATGGTGTCGTGCTCAAAATAATCGTCTCATTGAGTACCCACAACATAGCGTTTGGTTTCGTAATAAAAAAGATATTGTGTTGAAAAAGGCAATTGTACTCCTCCCAACCCGGGCCTCACTGTTCCCCGACTTGAGGCGAGGAAAAAAAATCGATGAATGCCCTGATAGCATGTTGTACTTAAAATACATCGGTTTCCATAATTACAGTTAGACATGCATATCAGATGTCACAATCATTGATACAAATGACCTTGCGAATATTCCACGAATCGAAAACGGAATAATGTATATGTTATGGAAATGTTCTGTTGCTTGGTAAGGCCCTGATAGTATCTCGGAACTGGTATAACACATATGCCCTTAAAAACCTTTCCCTACTAGAGACGCATTCTGACGCCACTGCAGCAGACAACCTTTACACTTTTGAAAACATTGTGGCAAAATGAGAAATTGCTCATGATGAGCAATTTCTCATTTTGCCACAATATGTTCAATTCTATTCAATCAGTATACTTTCATTGACAGAGACTGTTCATAGCTTTCACAAGATTTGTTTAAAGGCGTCTGCCGCATATTTGTTAATGGTTAAACCTATCGGTTGAGTGTTTTGCTTTCATCACATTAAAGCGGTTGTTAAGTAACCCCTACATAGGGTTAGAGGGTCAAATAAGGATTTTAGAACATGCAAAACCCCTTTGATATGGGCCCCGGTTAGTAGGCAGTAAAACAGAAACGCCATTATCCGTGTAACCTGTTGTTTCCGCAGCAGACAATTGTATTATTATCTAAGCAAGAGTGTGGACAATTTAGATAAATGATCATATACATGTGGAAAAGAGTTGTAAACATTGTGGCAACAAGAGACATTGCTCATCTAGAGCAATTCCTTCTTTTGGTACAATGTTTTTTATAAATCGTGTACTGCATATGCATAAGCATGCGTCTCATAGTGGGGAAGCGTTGAGCTTGACGCTTCCGCGATATACTTTTGAAATAATTGTGGAAAAAGTAGAAATTGCTCATTTTGTCACAATGTTTTCATCTCGAATCAATATGTATACTTCTACATTAGTGCAAAGCTGTATTTATACTTTTATGCTTCCTATTTCTTGTAAGAGGGAAAGGGTTAAACATCCGTGTCTATTGAACGCAGTCCAGACTGTTCCAGAAGAAAGCTCCTAGTCACAGAGATCTCGTGAGAGAGCCGATTTACGATGTATCAATGTTAAAAATCTAAGGAATCGGGATTATTTGAGTTCGCGTCATGCATAAATCGACCGTCAGAGATTGCGATATAAACCCTTTCCTACACGCAGTCCCAATTGTGTTGCCTTTTACAGCAGACATGATTTGAAAACATTATTTCATTTCTGTGCAAGAACGCTTTCATTTATGGAGAACATCAACATGTTTGCCAAGATCTTTAACCCTTTCCTTCATACGACAATTCTGTAGCAGACGACTTTGAACATATTTTGTCAAATAATGAAAAATCTCTATAACTGAATGGATAACCTATGACTAAAAGTGGAAAACATTGTGACAAAAGGAGAAATTGCACGTTTTGTGCAATTTCTTCTTTTGTTACTATGATTTCAAAAGGCGGTCTGCTGCAGAGGCGTCAGAAAGCGTCTATATGAGGGAAAGGGTTAAGAAAGATGTCTGCATGCGGGACAGGGTTAACGATGAACGTCAGATAATGTTGCATACTTGTAAACTTTACTTTTGATCATACTTGTTTAACAGTTTTATTTCGATTGCCTTCATAGCTAGATGGTAACATGTTTATTACTGTTCTACGACGAGTTCAACACATGTTCAGTTATATCATGGCATTCTTGGTTAAGGTACCAAGTCCTACTGGTCCATTTATCCTGACATCAGCGAGTCATTCGTTATGCTAACCCCACGATCCTGAGCGGGAAGGAGGGCAGCAGTTACTACCATTTTCTTAAAGTCTTTGGTATGACCATGCCGGGGAACGAACCCGCGAACGCATGCACCGAGAGGCAGACGATTTACCAATAACTCACCCTATCGGTAGATGGCGGCAGAGAAAACTCTGAACAGATTGCGTAGTTTTCGTTGGTTGCAGATTTCCGGTGGTGGGTTTTTACATGGTGTTACTTTTCTGAATACGGTTCGATATTTTTGACGGGAGGTCATAACATATAAACATGAATATTCTATACATGTTAAATATTCAGTTTTTCTTTCTAGTAAACCATTTCCAACCTTCAACAGATCTTCTACAGACGACAGGCTAAAGTGTGACAGAAAAATGATTGAATAGGTTTGAACACATGCTAAAAGAAGAAATTGTTCCTTGCAGTGGGTCAGGATCAGAGCCCCGTTTGGGTCATAAAATAAAGGGTTAAATGGAACATTAAACAGCAGTAAAACAAATAAGTTTACGTTGCTTTACTTCGCATCGAAATTGGAAACATTTGGACTAATTTGAAATTTTAACAAATTCACAGATCTCCTGACAAACGTATTCCGGAAATGAGAATTTACGAATTATATAGCGCAGAATTATGCGCAAGAGTAATAAAAACAGCCATCGAATTCCTCCCCATGAAAAAAGAAAAGTTCTATTTTAGACTGTCGATTGGTACTTAATAATAATTCCAGCTATTTGCTGGCAATGTAAAACACGGGATTTATGTTCAAATTAACGGGGATTGCTAACTTGATTACAGTCACCGTCGAATAAAGTCTTATGTCTGTCTGGAATCGATTAGTTTGTTGTTGATGCTTAAATTAGCTCGCGCATGGGCAAATGTAGCTTTCGTGAACAGTATAGATCTTGATCAGACTGATGTACATCTATACTGTTCAAATATTACGTTTACCCTTTCCCTCATATAGACGCTTTCTGACGCCTTTGCAGCAGACGACTTTTTGAAAACATAGTGACAAAAGAAGAAATTGCACAAAACGTGCAATTTCTCCTTTTGCCACAGTGTTTTCCACTTTTTGTCATAGGTTATCCGTTTTTTTCAATTAAGGAGATTTTCTATTTTTTGACAAAATACGTTCAAAGTCGTCTGCTGCAGAATTGTCGTATGAGGGGAAGGGTTAAACAAATGTGTTAGAAGGTTCTTTCAAGTTGTGCAGATTCTGACAGGACGGCGCAGGTGGACAAACTGATATATATGAAACTACACTGTACAGAAAAGCCAACTTGTACCTTCGCTCATGCATCGCTCATATAATCGTATTCCGTATTAACATCCTCTGGAAAGATACTAGTTTAGGGAAGAATTGAAAACATTGTGTGAAAAGTAGAAACTCGCATTTAACAAGTCAACTCGTTGTATATGCATCAACAGTCATCTATACAAGAAAAATAGCTTTAAGAAGTATTCCGGTTGCAGGGATATAATAATATCAATGCGTTTCTTGGCTTTCCCTAAACAAAACACTTCCTTAGCGCGAATAACGAGGATCGCACAAACATCTAACTTCATTTCCATGGGTCTTTATTTTTTCGTATATGATGAAAGAACTTTTCCGTCTGACTCTGCAAATATTGAATGCTTTCATGCTAAACGGTTGTAACTACAACATTTAACAAGATGTAGGTAAAACAGTTTAGCATGACGTCCGCGATATGTTTTATTACAATAATCAAGCAGTACAAACATATGAACCGTTTCACGAGAAAAACCATCATCATGGACTCTTGCGTAATGTATCGATCCAGATCAGCCTGCGGGCCGACACATTCCGGCTAAGGCGGGTTAAGGTATTGAGTAATAATTCCTGAAACAGAAAATCCATAGGAGGCGAAACGTGTCTGCCCGGATTAGCCTGCGCGGCATGCTTAGGCTGATCGGCGTCGATACTTTACGCGGAGTCCAGACTGTTGGTTTTCTCGCGTAACGGCTCATATACTAATTTTTAGATTGAGACAGAAACAAACACGCCCAGACAGACAAATCTGGAATATATGTTAGACAGAACAACTAAGATCGACTAAATTAGATTCGCATGGAGCCAGACTAGGCACTTTACGAACATGTGAGAGACATCGGGAATAACATTTCCATTTGTAGCGTACTCCTAGTACTTTGACGGTATCACCGACAATTAGCATTGCTGACTGTGCACATCGAAACTAGTTCCGGGAAAAAAAATCTTAATCATGCGGTACCATATCAATGGAAACTATTACGTCCTTGGGAACTACTTTGTAGCCCAATTACATACCAGAAACCGTTAAACTACACGCATTTGAGCCGTCACATTCGAACACAATCTCCTTCGCAGAGTTGTCGTTCCTTACACTCACCATACATGTATGGTGAGTGTAAGGAACGACAACTCTGCGAAGGAGATTGATTCGAACAGTGTAGTTCTAGATCAACCTGTACATCTTATCAGTCTTACCACAACTTAAAAAAGAAGTTCAGAAGTTTCTAACGCACTTGTGTGAAGAATGTAGATCTTGATTCGACTATGTGGATACACAGACTGATCTAGATCTGCACTGTTCACAAATAACAATTTGTAGCTTTTTCCAAGTTTGGTTTATTCATGCCGACATACGAGTAAGCTGAGAGTGCGTTCGATTAAACTTAGGTTGACTAACAATAGAAAACCCAGCCAACCAAGGCACAGCTACCTGCACTGTACACATATTGTATTGTATTGTATTGTATTGTACATTATGCGATTTTTAACAACTTTAACTCTTTCAGCCCCGAATTGTTTAAAGTAGACTCTTCCATGTTCAAATTCGGGTGTGTCCATTTCTCAATTTATTAAAGTTTTGGATTATTTTGGTACCTGAATCATCTGAATCTGAAACCTCAATATTGCCTGTGGCGCTAAAAACCTTACAACAAGAAGATCAATATTACATTATTTTTAGTACTATTCAAAGGATCGGTCTAATTTTGATTCTCGGATAACAGTTATGGAATACATAGGAAAGATTACTGCTTTAAATTACGAAGCATTACTGTTCTAAATTACAAAGGATTTCTATTCTAAATAATAAAGGATTTCGGTTATAAATTACGAACTATTTATGGAATAAATTACGAAGAACGATACTGCCAAGACGTGGTATGACCAGATCATGCACTCATACAAGTAACGTCTGGCGACAATTGGTCTGTTTGAAACCGCCATAACGTGATAACAAAGGCACTAATGACAGAGCAATCACTGGGGCTACAGTTCTAGTATTTCGTCAGAAGCAACAGCTACGCCTCTACTAAAGTTAAGCGAGCAGAGAAGACTATGATGAGACTGTGTTTTTGCGATTGGCTCATCAGAGTCTTCACTGTTCGCAGTTGAAGTAATCCACCGAACCGTGAGAGACGTGCGTGTGGCACGTTTGTATCTGACCGCGAGGCTGCGTCCAGAAATCTATAAAATACAATACATTAACAATAAGCAGAGTCCCGGGAGACGCGTAACAGTTATAACGAGGGGATAAATCATAGAGAACTACACGAGAACATCGCAAAATACAACTACAATTATGTTATATGAACTAACTCTTTTCGATAACCTTTTCCAAACTGTAGACGCTTTATGTCGCATCTGCAAAACAAAAGACGGTTTTCGTGTTTAACATTGTGACAAAAAGGAGAAATTGCTCATAATAAGCACTTTCTCCTTTTGCCACAATGGTTTCAACCCTATTTGATAAATTATACTTTCATATATAAACTTTTCATATGTTTGCCAAGATGTGTTTAAGTTCGTCTGCTGCAGATGTGTGGACAAGGGCTAAAAACCGTAGCAGTAGGAAGACTTGTACGATGAAAATAAATGTCAACGAGAGCTGTCATAGCATAACGTGATCTACTATTCGAAGTGGTGTTTTAACCCCCCTTTCCCACATACAACACATCGGCAGCAGACGACTTTGAAAAACGTGTAGTCAAATAGGTGGAAACTCTCAATAAATGAAAGAACAATTAATGAATATAGTTAAAAACATTGTGGCAAAAGGAGAAATTGCTCATTATGAGCAATTTCTCCTTTTACTCCAATGTTTTCAATATTCGTCTTCTGCAGAGGCGTCGGAAAGCGTCTGTATGTGGGAAAGGGTTAAGAGTTGAAATGGATTACAATGTATTGTTATATGTCAAAAGGTTCTGATTCGGTTACTGTGATAGAGGTATCACTAATTTGCATTCTACAGGCAAAACATATGGAAACGCTCAGTTATTGACTAGAGTAGACGACTTTTCAAACATTGTGACAAAAGGAGAAATTGCACATGATGAGCAGTTTCTCCTTTTTCAACAGGAGCATCAGAAAGAATCCATATGTTGGAAAAGGCAAATGCAATTTCGGCCAATTTAAGACAAAGCCTTCCAATAAACCGCCATATATTTGTTCCGCAGATTTAAACCTCCAAACCGTAATCAGATCAATAAAGCAAACACCGTGTTGCAATTAACCTTCTTTACTCTTTAAATCAGAAAACCATAGTAGTAGACTTTTAAAATGTACAGTGTCGATCTAAATTGTGATTAAGTTCTTCCTTGAAACATACAACGACATTTTGAAAAAAGTGTCAACAAAAGAGACAATTTCTAAAGATGAGCTATATATCCTTCTCCTAAACTGTGCATCAAAATGATGCGTCCAAATTCAAATATGTTTTTTCTTCTACAGACGTTTATCAAAATGCCCTATCATGTAAAACGGTTATAAAGATTAAAACCCCAGAAAGTCTATTAACGTTTACCGCGTCTTATATGGGAAACGGAATCACTGAATTGTTTCCCTCATAAAGGCGCATGTCGATGCATGAGCAGAAGACGACCTTTGAAACCATTGTGGCAAAAGAAGAAATTGCTCATCATGAGCAATTTCTCCTTTTGCCACAATGTTTTCAACTTTTCCGCATAATTATACTTCGAACTATAGAGATGTTGGGTATGTTTAACTATATGCTTTCAAAGTCGTCTTCTGTAGATTTGTTATACGTGGGAAAGGGTTAATTCCTGTTAATTAGAGGGAGAACTGTCAGACTAGTTAATTGTCCCCTATCACGTGGTAATGTAATTACTAATTAGAGATTAACTCCCAGTCTCTAATAGGAGATTTCGTTTTAAATACAATTACGAAATTTCTCCAATGTGTAAAAACCTATTTTCTCATTGTCTCTGGTAAACATTATAATCATCATTTAACCCTTCTCCATATTGATACAATCCTAAAACAGTCGACGAACAATTAAAATCCGCATAGGAAAACATATGACAAATCTCTATAAATATAAGTTTAATTATTGAGAAGAGTTGCAAACATGTCGGCAATATTAGTCATTTTTACATTTGTTTCAATATATTCTTAACCGTCAGCTGCAAATGCGTCAGAAATCCACGCAGTAGATGTTTAAAATGAGTAAAGAAATATATACAGCATAATATATTATCATAGCTTTAGCTAATCAAAAACAAAAAAAGGTGAACTTAATATACACTTAGTGATTACATTTTCGATGTATTAAAGGATTTAGTCGTGGCCAATTACATGTAATTAACGCTCCCTTTCCCACAAACAAAACATCTGCAGCAGACGACTTTGAAAGCATTTAGTCCAAACTATGGAAACTCTCTATAAATGAAAGAATACTTGTTGATTAAAGACTAACACATTGTGACGACAAATTGTACTTGTCGAAGTTGGTCTTCACTGATCGAACATTTCAGAAGGTCACTTTTCCAATGACCTCTTCAACAAGATTCCCTTTTACAGTGGAATAACAATTACTGTACCTAATTTAATGGATTCTAAAAACGTACTTCAGTATACCTATCCCCTACACTGAGTGATATTTGATGCCGGCTATCACGTTCAAAATTGATATCTACCATAAAAATGATCGATAGATGTTAGAATGTCTATATGTTATTATATTGGTAAAACATCGTATTACTCGTATACTCTGTGTTCAAGAAATCTGTTCCGAATATTTCGTTCATCCTACTTCTATCATTTTTTTCTCCCTTCAATAATTTATTTCTTCTCAATTCTTTCATTAAATCCCAATTCATTCACTCGTTCATTCATTTTCCAATCATTCACCCATAAAATTATGCATTCATGCACTAATTCATTCATTCGCACATTCCTTTATACATTACAAACTGTACATAGAATAAATGGGATGCGATCGGTATGCTCACGAAACCAAAATAAATGAATGCACGTCATGTACATATCAAGCGAACGTACGCACACAATATGAACGATTTGACCTTTTATTTAACGAAATTGTTGGAAGAACAAATATTCCCTTTTGTGCGCTATAATAGGATAGTAACCTTTTCCGACATGCAGACACTTTCTGACGCCTTTAAAGCAGACGACCTTTGAAAACATTGTGACAAAAGTAGAAATTGCTCAAAATGAGCAATTTCTTCTTTTGCCACAATGTTTTCAACTTCATTTCAGTAATTATACCTTCATTTAAAGAGAGTTTCTGTGTTTTTTTCTAGATGTTTCCAAGGTTGTCTGGTGTAGATTTTCTGTATGTGGGAAAGGGGTAGAGGAATGTGGTGATATTAAATGGCAACAATGATGATAGTCATTTACCATAGTTATGATAGGGAATAAAACACCGTGATACAGGAAACCCTCGCCCATTAAGGTCAATTTTCACCATAACCCTTGTAAAGTATACGTGGAAATTGCTGAATGATGCGAACAACTATTTGTTTCTGACACTGTCATTTCAATCTAGGATCAAAGTTGAAAAAAGGTCACATTTAGTCATTGCGAACTAACATTTATGGTTGAGATACGCCAATGTTAAACTACCCCGATATCAAAGCCATAGTTGTATTACACTTACCGCCTCGGTGGTGTAGTGGTAGAGCGTCTGCCTCGGGTGCGGCAGGTCGTGGGTTCGATCCCCGGCCGGGTCATACCGAATACATTAAAATGGTAGTTATTGCTGCCCTCCTTGGCGCTCAGGGTTGCGGTGTTAGCCTTACGACTGACTGGCTGGTGTCAGGATACATGGACTAGTATAACTGTTATCTTACCCAGGAAACGCCGTGATATAACTTGATTTTTTTAAACACCAAACAAACAATCATTGAACTCACTCGAGTCGAGATGTCTGAAGTTAATACAAGACAGAGTAATCGTCCTTGAGTTTAAATCGCACAAAACAATAATTACCTAATTGGCGCAGTGTCAATCAAACTATATTAGTAACTACCTGATAAACCGGAAGTGTCATATCATACGTCACCAATGGTCAAGGGAGATAAGCAAAAAAATATTAACCATTAACTCGAGTCGATTATTCTTTCTCCTCTTCACGATGAATAGAACTAGATGACAGATTTTTCCGGAGTTACAATCATGTCAAGTCTCTGAAATGGCAGTCTCTGTAACTTCATTCGGAAACGCATCGCAATATAATAGTTGTGTATTCCAGTGGGTAGCTACACGGGCTGTCAATCCTTAGGTTGTGAGTTATAACCTCAAAAATCAGTGAGATAAGCGACATTCGTCTCAATCAGGGGCTACCAGTTCATGTGGGAAAACAGCCAGTTGCTTTAAAAGACTATCATGTGGAGTACTGGTATGAAAAAGCTATGGAACAAATGGGCTGGTGAACTGGCCGCCGTGACTGAAACATTGTTGAAAACCTAATTAGAGCCCAATCAATGAACACTAAGTGGAATATAACCTTGGTAGTAAGACATTGACCAATCAGATGTGAATACTTTCGGTGCTTTGATTTGAACAGCAGATGCGCAAACAAAAGTACTGTATCTATTGGTAATGTATTCCCTGGTATGCACTTAATTGTCGGTGGATGAGAACGAAAGGTATGACAAGAATTTGACCGAATTCTTCTTATTACTCGTATTTATGAATCAATTACTACAGTCACGTGTCAGTGTCATAAAGCAGTCCTTTTGTCCGAACTGGCTATTTGAATAGTTTCAACAAACTTTCGACTACTTTTAAACTTTGAAGAAATTTCATTTTACCTAATAATTTGTTTTTCTAAGAATTGTGTTTGGTCGTCTATAGACTTAGTTGCTTCATAAATAAAATTATTGGTGCATTGTTATGTCTCTAGTGTAGTTTGCATCGCGTGTTTGCATTTACAGGTAAGAGTGTGTTTGTTTGATATGTATTCATTGCCTCTTTCAATTGCTACAACCCTGAGTCTAGATGGATCACCTTGCGCATAAACTCGTTCAGCGCCGAATTGTTCAAAGTAGACACTTCCACGTTCCATGTTCCATGTTCAAAATCATGCGGTTTTATTGTTCATATTATAAGAGTTTGGGATTATTTTGATAATTAAAAGGCAAACAATGCTGATTTCAGGTGAGACAGCTCGTTACGAGCTGACTCACCTGAATATGTATTGTTTGCAAACACCTTGATATTGCCATTGGCACTGAAAGAGTTAAAAAGGGACAATTATTCAATGTTGTAATGTGAAATAATTTTGTGATTTCATCAAAGGCGTAACATGTCGTTTACACCTGTTTGTTGGAATGGTGCTTTAATCCGATTTCTCAGTACAGTGTTTCGATCATGTTACGGCGTTTTGTTGGGTAGATCACCAGTACAACTGGCCAGCTCATCATGGTACCAGCGAATCAGTCGTGAAGCTATCCCTTCAAGTCCGAGCGCATAAAGAGAAGCTACTATTACATTTGTGTAAAGTCTGTCGTATTACGCGACGAGGGGACGAACTCCTGACCCCCGCTATCGATGGGGACGCTGTTACCACGACACAAACGAGGTGGAACAGTTTGACCATAAAAGAAGAGTTAAAAAGACGTAAACACATTCACACACTCTAACAGTCTGCAGCGAACAACTTTGAAACAAACTTGCCGAAAAAAATAAAATGTCATGAAAGTTTACTATTAAATTAAATAGAGTTGAAATCATTGTGGCAAAAGGAGACATTTCTGACAATGAGCAATTCATCCTTTTGTCACGATCTTTTACGAAAGTCGTCTGCTGCAAAGACGTCAAAATGCGTCTGTTTGCGGGAGGGAGAGGGTTAACTCTTTCAGCACCAAAGGCAATATTGAGGTTTTTGCAAACAAAACTGATTCAGGCGAGTCAGCTCGTAACGAGTTGTCTCACCTGAAATCAGCATTGTTTGCATTTTAGTAATAACAATAGTCCAAACGTTTAAAACATGGGAAATGGAGACGCCCAATTTTGAACATGGAATAGTCTACTTTAAACAATTCGGCGCTGAGAGAGTTAAGGATATGTGAGAACGAAAGCTATCCTGACATGACCTGGGCTTGAGAGCGGACATAAAACACGATGAGAAATTGGATGTGGTAAAATATCACAGGACAATATTTACAACTGTAAAACAGATGTAGGTCATACTAGTAAGTGTATGGTGTTTTATTTCAAACTTGATAAACTAGGTGACTATTGTTTATCCCTTACCCAAATCTGTATCAAAAACTGCAACAGACGATATATTTGCAAAACTATGGAAACTCTTTGTAAATGAAACTATTCGAAATAGTGTGGCAAAATGTTTCCTCTTTTATCATAATGTTTTTAAAAGTCGTCTGCTGTAGACACGTCAACATGCGTGTTCATGTTGACAAGGGACATGTGTTGGAACGTCGTTTATGATTGGTATGGAAGCCAGCGTCCATAATTATAACTGTTATGTTAACTCTTTCTTTCATCGAAACAGACGAGACTTGACGTGGTTACATTCTACAACTTTTAAAATTATTGTTTAACATTATTGAAAAAACACTTTATATGTATGAGCAATTTCCGTTTTTCCCATTATGTTGTACTTAGTATATTAAACTTCCTATAGTTTAGAGGTTAAACTTCCTTCCAAAGCAGACGATTCTAAAAACGTCGTACTTTACATCAGCACGTACAATCAATCCGCATCATATGGAAACCATAGCAAATCAGTGTAATATTACGGAATGTACATATTGTTTAAAAACGTTAAGGCAAAAGGACACATTGCCCATAATTGGCAAATTTCTCCTTTTGTCACAATGTTTAAGCAAGTCGTCTGCTGCATACGCATCATAATACGTCTGTATATGGGAAAGGGTTAATACATATTTTACAAGGTAATAATAATAATAATAATAAATAATAATAATAATAATAATAATAATAAAGGCTTTATTTAGAGAGGACACTCATTTGACATAGTACATGTATGCAAGTCAATCGTCCATCAAACATAAAAGTGAACAACTTCATATGAGCCGTTCCACCAGAAAACCAACATTGTGGACCCTGCGTAAAGTATCGACCCGGATCAGCATGAGCATGCCGAGCACGCTAACCCGGATGTACACTTTTCACCTCCTGTGGATTTTCTGTTTCTGGAATCATTACTGTATACCTTTATCCACCCTTAGACGGAATGTTTCGGCCGGATCAGTCTGCGCGGACAGCGCAGGCTGATCTGGTCGATACATTACGCAGATGTGTATCGCCGCAGCTGTATACCTTTATCCCCCTGAGACGGAATGTGTCGGCCCCGGATTAGCATGCGCGGACTGCGCAGGCTAATCTGGGTCGATACATTACGCAGATGCGTATCGCCGCAGCTGTATACCTTTATCCCCCTGAGACGGAATGTGTCGGCCCCGGATTAGCATGCGCGGACTGCGCAGGCTGATCTGGATCGATACATTACGCAGAGTTCATAATGTACATTTTGTCGTGGAACGGCTCATACTATTTCCCCCAAGAATTCCACAGCTGGGACGATATGTTCTAGTAAACTATTTTATAACCGATGACTCAAGCCTGAGGTTTATTTAACCCTTTCCCGCTTACATACGCATTTTGAAGTGTTAGCAGCAGACGACTTTTGAAAACATTGTGACAAAAACAAGAAATTTCTAAGGATGAGCAATTCCTCCTTTTTGCCGCAATGTTTTCTAATATATTCACTAGTTATTCTTTTATTGATAGAATATTAGTGATGGTGTTGGTGCGCAGATGTTCACAGAGTTTAGTCGGCTGCAGACTTAAAGTATGTTGGGAAAGGGTTAACACATACTGTACTCTACATAACATAATCACAGACTCACATACAACGTGCCAGCTGATGCCGTTTCCTCCTTTTAACAGTCTAAATATATTAATATCAAAGATTGGTTCTTTTCAGAAAGGAACTTTTAATATCACCCCGACGGCATTTGAGAAACAATGTGCGAAAAGGATGATTTGATCATAATGAGTATTTTCTTCTTTCCTCGCAATGTTTTACAACTCTGTTTGATTACCATTATTCAAATTGTCCAAATAAAACAATGCTTTTTCGAAGATGTTTTAAAGCAGACGACTTTTAAATTTCGCACCATGCTAAATGGATCAGACCGCGTTATAATAGGCAACATTTTGAAATTGAGATATTCAAATAATTTGATTGCGAGCTACGGGTCCTATCCGATGATATTTTTCGTTCTCAGAATCGAATAGTCTACAGTCAAGCGTGGCAAGGATTAATCCTTTACCTCAGATAGGCGCTGTCTGACGCCTCTGTAGCAGACAACTTTTGGAAAACATTGAAGCACACAATGAGCAATTTCTCAATTTGCTTTTATGTGTTCAACTTTATTCAATATTTATACTTAGATTGACAGATATTTTCCCCAAATGTTTTCCGAAGTCGGCTGCTACAGATGTGTTGTATGCGGTAAAGGATTAACCCATTACTTCACATGGATTTTCAAAGGTCGTCTGCTTTACAATCACATCAGACAACCAAGTTCACCAATCTACAAAGCTGAAAGAATTATATTGATAAAGAGTTGAAAAATATTGCAATAAAAGGTGACATTGCTCAAAACGAGCAATGTCACCTTTCATTGCAATATTTTCAAAAGTCGTCTGCAACAGCAGGCGTCAAGTGTCGTCTGTATGCGGTAAAGGGTTAAGATACATATCTCAAGAATGTTCGAGACACGCATGTATTTCCCACATGTCTAACCCCTTCACCGAGTGTTTGAATATTAGCATCTGTAATGTGTACGGGATGCCCCTGTTTAATAAAAAACCCTCACGTTCTATTCAGCCCTGTAACTCGGCTATGTTTCATCCCCGGGTTTCCTTTTGTTTCCCTTCAATACACAATATCAACAGAATATCGATGTAATTTTCATTATGAATCGTCATTATTTTCCATATCATTAACGATGACACGGTTACGGATTATTACGATGCTAGCCACGGCATACACAAAACGACATTCTAGTCATTGTGCTCAGCTCAACACTGTCCCTCATATAGACGCTTTATGACGCCTCTGCAGTAGACGGATTTTTAAAAACATAGTGACAAAAGAAGATATTGCTCAAAACGAGCAATTTCTCCTTTTGCCACAATGTTTTCCACTTTTAGTCATAGGTTAACCATTTAATTATAGGGATTTTCTATTTTTTGACAAAATATGTTCAAAGTCATCTGCTGCAAAATTGTCGTATGAGGGAAAGTGTTAAACGCAGTATGATCAGGTTGTTGACTTTTCGCCATGATATTATTAGAGCATGTCGTGGTACGGTTATGAAAAAAGTATGTATGCAATTTGATGGTTATGACAAGAGTTTTCAAAACTTTCTAATGTTATATAACAATAACAAATACTTTGTGATTCGATATTTCGGCCCAAGGCATCCTTCGGGATTTCAAAAAGATCTCTACAGACTATGTCGTGATATTAAAAAATAATGTACTTTTTGTTTACATAATTATATGATGATGTCAGAGACTCAATGGTCCTAGTTTGAGATTGACACAAAACAGTCTGTAGTAATCATAGTAAACTCCTGGAGAACTAGTTTCCAATGTTTTGAGTATGATTTCAGCCATACAGTTGTTCTTGTGTTCGTCAGACAATGCCATATCGATCTTCACTCATTATATCATAGGCTCTTTTATTAAGAATATTGATCAGTCTTTTTGAAATCGAATGTATTTTTTTGTTTTCATTTTCATCGAACTGTTCTAGAAACGGGAATCAATCTCAACGTTGTGGGTATTCATTATCCTCGAATTATCGAGAAAAAAGGAGCCGTTCCGCGAAAGTGTGGACGCTGCGTAAAGTATTAATTCTGATTAACAGGCTAACCCGTACATACTCTTTTCGCCTCCTCTGGATTTTCCGTTTCAGGAATCATAACTCTATACCTGTATCCCCCTGAGACGGAATGCGTCGACCCGGATTAGCCTGCGCGGAATTCACAGCCTGATCTGGCTCGATACATTACGCAGAGTCCATAGTGTTAGTTTTCTCGTGGAACGGCTCAAATGTGTTATTTTCCATCCATCAGACAATGTCGTATCGATCTTCATCAATTATATCATTGGTAATTTTATTAGCCTTATTGATCAATGTAAAAATCTATTAGAAAATATTATTTTGTATTATTATTTTTTATCAAACTGTTCTACTCACATCGAAATATGTATTCGTGAACCAGGGTTGACGTTGTGAGTTAACATTATAGTTGACATATTGACAAATAATTGTGTTATGTTTTATCAGACAATGGCAAAATCGATCTCCATTCATTACATCATTGGTTGTTATTTTATAACCTTATTAATCAATGTGCGAGATTTTTAGAAATCCGAACTTTTAGATGTTGTTATTTGGATATCTTTGTTCAGCTATCGAAATAGTTATCGATGTACTTAACACGACGTTTTCGGTATTCCCTTAAGTATCATGGCGAGAAAAGTAAATGCGCTACTTTTTCATCAAACGAAGAATTATTGATCTTCATTGATTATGATATCATTGGTTAACTGTATTCACCTAATATATCAACGAAACGGCTTTAAGAAAATCGGCCTGGTTCGGGTTTTTGTTCTTCGTATCAAAAGGTTTATTACTGCTGAAGTAGTTCTACTTAAAGACTGGGACTACTAATACGTATTATTCCCACTTGGAGACTACATTCACAATAACACTTTCTTAACTTTTGATTGATATGTAATATAAGAAAAATCTGATTTGGAAATAGACTATGATTGGAAACTAACTTGAAACATGAAAATACAGGGTACAGAGATGTAAGCAATTTCGAAAAAAGGACAAATTTGCTTTTTGGGGCATTTTCTTTTTTCATTATCCACAATGTTTTCAAACCCCGTCTGCTGCTGAGGTGTTTATGATTCCTTTGTATCAGAAAAAGGGTTTCAAACCACAGATGTTCTGTCGATAAAAAAACAAAAACATAAAGAATATGAACACGAACTGTTTCTTTGTCCGACTTTGAACAGTCAGCAAATCTGATGACGTCATCTATTATTGATGCAGTTATTGATAATGTTGATGCAGACTAGCGGTTTTGCCAATTATCGACTTTCGTCCTTCGTCCTGCTTCACGCGACTTTTAACCCTATTCTCACATAAAGACGCATTTCAACGCAAATATAGCAGACGACATTTGAAAACATTTTGGCAAATGGAGAAATTTCTCATTACATGTCATTTCAACTCTATTTTTCTAATTAGACTTATATGTTTGCAAATGGTCCATGTGATTTCATAGGTGTTTTCAAATTCGTCTGCCGCAGACTAAAGTCTTGTTATATATGGTAAAGGATATCTTTTTGCAACAATGTAAACCAAGGACTTCTGCATATGTATATATAACAGTCTGATCTTGATCTACAATGACCACTTCTAGTACACGTACATGGGTATATGAGCCATTCCACATGAAAACCAACAGTATGGCCTCTGCGTAATGTATCGACACATATCAGCCTGTGCAGTCCGCGCAGGCTAATCCGGGCCGACACATTCCATTTCAGGGAGATACATGTATAGAGTAATGATTCCTGAAACAGAAAATCCACAGAAGGCTAAAATTGTCTGTCCGGATTAACCTTCGCTGCATGCTTTGGCTGATCCGGGTCGATACTTTATGTATATTCCACAATGTTGGTTTTCTCGTGGGACAGCTCATTTACTAAATGTTTAAGAGCTGAGTCTAAAATACCATAGTATAAATCTGAAAGGGTAAAATGACATCCCACATTCAGCAGGATAATGGTAAACTATTTCTAGCGATTATTGATTATTTGATGGTAATCAGCTTTAAATATTAAACCATGCATAATGGAAAGTCGTCTGTCATTCAACCAGAATAGAATACAAAAATATCTAGTTTAAAACATATGCCGCTGCATCTCTGTTTTTGGTCTCAACAACTTTGAGCTTTTAACGAATATTTGTATATTAAATTATTAACACTTTTCGATCTGCAGTCGACTTCGAAAACAGACAGCTCAAAATTTAAGATCTCGATAAAAAAGAAAGTATCAGTCTTTGACACAGTTTAAAACATTGTGGCAACGATAGATGTGCTCAAAAAGAGCACTACACTGGTCGCAAAAGCCTGAAGGTTTTATTTTCGAAAGAGTATCGCTCAAATAGTGAATAACGTCCTGTGTGATCGGACTAAGGTAAGGTTTAACGCTGTTGTCAACAATGCTATAATCCGTGAAGATACACAAAGAACCTTGTATTTCAACAGTTTCAGTGTTATCAGTTATATCAATATCTATCGATATCTTTATAACACCATTTGGTATGAAGATCGGGCAGATTGTCGATGGAAACTTATATAAGTAATATCTTCAATACTAACGAAGAAAGGTTTGATTGTTTTGGTGTTTTATTCCGCTTTTTAGCAATAATTCAGTTATATCACTGCGTTTCCTGGGTAAGTTTCTACTTGTCCATATGTATCCTGACACCAGACAATCAGTCGTTATGCTATTCCCGAAATCCTGAACGCCAATGAGTAACGAAGAAGGAAGTAGTGTCAGACATCAAAAACATATCGGGGGCTTGGCGTGAAACGGTTGTAACTAAAATTGGTATTAATCACCTCGCCATTAAGTCTTTATAAGCGTTAAATCATTTTTCTTTGTAAACAATGGAAATTTAGGTGCCATTGCTCGTTCTGAGCAATGGCACCTAAATTTCCATTGTTTACAAAGGTGTCAAAATTGCCCCTAAACCAGGGTTTCAAAATAGATTTTTAATTACAACCGTTTCACGCCAAGCCCTCGATATCCTCGATGTTTGAAACCTATTATCTTCCTTTGCAGTATTGAGGGTTTTTCATGATTACAGTAATAACTTTTCAACACACATCTTTAAAACTCTTTAAAAAATCAAATGGCGATACATGGTTATTTGTACTTCTTTTAGTTATCGTGATATCATTGAAATTGTTACAATCAGTGTAAAACACAATCCAAATAATCAAGTGATGTGCTGATGCGACACAATCTGATTACTAGTACATCTGTCTATGCATTTAATAAAATGTCGATAACAAAAGGTTATCAGTAGTTCTTGTAGATACTTGTGATATAATTGAACAATGTTGAAATCAGTGTTGAACACAATTCAAACACGCATATTTGTAATAATGTGCTGACTCGACGGGATCTGTATCAGTATCAGTACATCATATGACCTTCATCGTTCAATCGATTTGAATGAGACGAGGGACAAAGTGTATCTGCGCGTAGGGAGAATATTTGCGATGCAGAGTTCGAGATGTGTCTAGGAAATGAGAGATGGCTAACTTTTCTTCTTTTCCCAACACTATTTTCATACAAAATATACACACTAGCCATTAGACTTCTGTATCAGGTAAAACGGTCAACCATTTTACCACTTGTAGACGCATTTTGATGCAATAGCAACAGACGAATTTTAAAAATGTTGTGGCAACAGGAGACCTGCCCATAATGAACACATACTCCATTTGGCATAATAATATGTTCAACTCTATCCAATAGTTTATACTTTCATTTCTAGAGATGTTCAATATCTTTACCTAAAGGTTTTCAATCGTCTGCTGCATTCCATTTTTGTATGTGGGGAAAGGATTAAACGAATTGAACAGAGCATACGGGCACATTATTTACGTACATGCCATGAGCACAGGCACACTGGGACTTCAGAATAAATATGCAAATGGGGTTCTTCAGTAGCGGAGAAATCCGACAAAACCACGAGTTTGACACCCGAATCGATATTTTCCTACTAAAAATACAGATTACATAATATTTTTTGTACTGTAAAAGCGCTGGCGAATGATTTGGGTTTTACGTAGTCATGTATGAATTCTTATCTTTGCAGGGATTTTATATTCGCTAAATTGTTTTTCCCCATTATTTTCGAATAAAAAATGAACACCGCAATGATTAATCACCGTAGAAAACGCCGTATAAAACACTGTATTACATGAAAATTGAGCGATGAGCCAGGAAAACCAACAGTGAGGACTCTGCGTTAAGTATCGACCGGATCAGCCTAAGCAAGCCACGCCGACTAACCCGGACAGACACTTTTCGCCTACTGTGGATTTTCTGTTTCAGGAATCATTATTCTATACCTCTATTCCCCTGAGACGAAATGTGTCAGCCCGGATTAGCCTGCGCGGACTGCGCAGGCTGATCTGGTCGACACATTACGCAGAGTCCATAATACTGGTTTTCTCGTGGACTGTCAGAAAAAAAATCACAGTTTATGTAAAAAGTGTACATCTGTTCTAAAATAGAAAACCCCACAGGACTTCATGCTTAGAGAGATGCTTAGAAATGTTGAGATTTTCTGAAATGTGTTTCTATAATTTCACTGAAACGAAAACACTGTTTCAAGTCTAAGGCCGCTCTAGAGCTCAATGACCGACCAGTCCACATATCTAATGACTGACCGAGCGTCTCTGATTGATGGACGCATACACCTGTCATTTCGTGTTTACGTCGGCTTTTAACGATGTTTATAGACGCCTGACCTTGAATCACGTGAACTCCTGGGGTCCCCCATCTGCTTTTCGTACAGCCGTTAGGTTATTGTGAGATGGAACAAAAACACGTAAGTAGATTGGAGAATTTGATATCGTTACCTATATCTGAACACACCCCCTGGTTTTATAAAACACTACGAGGACGTACAGAACAACTAACACTAATTGGTAGTAAGTATTATCATGAAAGTGACCGTTTTGTTGGTTAAACTGATTGTGTCTGAAAATACAACCAGATCCTCCTCATGCATAGTGCTTATCGATCCGAACATATTCTTATGAATATTGCTTGTCGTTATCGGACAAAATTCTTATGAATATTGCTTGTCGTTATCGGACAAAATTCTTATGAATATTGCTTGTCGTTATCGGACAAAATTCTTATGAATATTGCTTGTCGTTATCGGACAAAATTCTTATGAATATTGCTTGTCGTTATCCGACAACATTCTTATGAATATTGCTTGTCGTTATCGGACAACATTCTTATGAATATTGCTTGTCGTTATCGGACAACATTCTTATAAATATTGCTTGCCGTTATCCGACAACATTCTTATGAATATTGCTTGTCGTTATCGGACAACATTCTTATGAATATTGCTTGCCGTTATCCGACAACATTCTTATGAATATTGCTTGCCGTTATCCGACAACATTCTTATGAATATTGCTTGTCGTTATCGGACAACATTCTTATGAATATTGCTTGTCGTTATCGGACAACATTCTTATAAATATTGCTTGTGGTTATCGGACAACATTCTTATGAATATTGCTTGTCGTTATCGGACAACATTCTTATGAATATTGCTTGCCGTTATCGGACAACATTCTTATGAATATTGCTTGCCGTTATCCGACAACATTCTTATGAATATTGCTTGCCGTTATCGGACAAAATTCTTATGAATATTGCTTGCCGTTATCGGACAACATTCTTATGAATATTGCTTGTCTTTATCCGACAATTATCCGAGAATTATCCGAGAATGAAAATGTTGATATCTGACCATAATTATGCTAAATGACGTCTACAATGTTAATATCGGACCATATTATGCATTACACGTAAATGTGTCTGTTAGATTGCAATTCGTTTCTATCGTAAATCAATATTATGGCGACTTGTTAAACACCTTCTGATCTGTCTTGCTATCTCAAACCAATACAATACTCAACATAACGTCCCTTTCCATGTCACAAACTGCATCGCACAAATGCTCGCCATTTCCCTCATACGACAATACTGCAGCAGGCTTTGAACATATTTTGTCAACAAATAGAAGATCTCTAAAATTGAATGGATAACCTATGACTACGACGTTTTGAAAACATAGTGACAAACGAAAAAATGGCTCAAAACGAGCAATTTCTCCTTTTGCCACAATGTTTTCCACTTTGAGTCATAGGTTATCCATTCAATTATAGAGATTTTCTATTTTTTTACCAAATCTGTTCAAAGTCGTCTGCTGCAGAATTGTCGTATGAGGGAAAGGGTTAAAGCAGACGGCGTTTTGAAAACATAGTGACAAAAGAAGAAATTGCACAGAACGTGCAATTTCTCCTATTGTCACAATGTTTTCCACTTTTAGTCATAGGCTATCCATCTGACAAAATACGTTCAAAGTCGTCTGCTGCAGAATTGTCGTATGAGGGAAAGGGTTATACAATATTTCAGTTATGTTCGCAATTACATTTACATATTAATACAATTCATATCAAATATAAAATGGATTGAGAAGAAAGCATTCAGGTTTTTACAAGTAGCTCTCTCTGTCTGAATCAGGTTTTTCAGAGGGAATAAATGACGAAGGTTTTTATTCCGTAGAGGTCTACATGCCTTAGATCAACTCGATAACACCTCATTAGGAACACGACAGGCAGTCGTATGGTGGCATGTATAACTAATCGTCCAGATAAGAAGGGTACGCAGCTCTTTTCCCCACTATATATGAATTATTACTCAACCTAACCCTATGATGTAGTTACTTAAAAAAACCTGCCTTATTGAGGGATCATTCTGTTGGGTACCCACAACACAGGGTAAGGGATCAAATAAGGATTTTAGGATGTACAAAACGCCCTTTTATGCGTACCTAGAGCTCAATATATCGTTACAAAGGATAAACTTGCTGGCCGACAAAGGACGAGGGTTTCCCTTTAATTATTCATAGATCAGGCCGATCTGCAGTTCTGTAAACTCCATTAAACAAACAGAATCAATGGCATGCATCATGCAGCCATGCATCTTTCTGTCATATACATAATGGTACTGGGGAATTTTACATCCACCTCCGGCATTGATTTTTGACATCAAGGCGTCCTTTGTGTGCACGCTAGAATAGGTTTTTAACACTACAGTCAACAGTTTTGCAAATATTTCACATCGATTTTTTGATTAGTACAACGTTTTTACGTCGCTCTTAACAGTATTGCAATTATATCACTTCGTTTCTTTTAGGGATTGGCCTTTCCTAAGTTGAGAGAACTTGTGGCCAGGCCCTTTTGCCTTTATACAATTATACAATTGTTAAACTATGTATAAATATGTATCTTTGTAAATACGACATGTTATTTTGGTAATAAAATATCTTTAAACAAACTGAACATGCAGATGCATGTTGGCGCCTCCACAGCAGACGTCATTTTCAAAACATCGTGGCATAAGGTGAAATAAGATTTAATTGCTAAGAATAATCAAATTATCATTTTGCCACAGTGTTTCAACGCTATTCTGTTATTATTCTATTATAAACATATATTTCCCGTAGTTCTGCCTACTTTAATTTGAAGTCGTCTGCTTTAGAGGGAGACGGTTAAGTACCACTACTACATGTACGTGCTGCTAACAACGAATAAGGAAAATAATCAACCTAGGCGTGTATATATGTAAAAACGTTAAGTTTGACAATGTTTTCCTTTTGTCACAATATTTACAAAGGTCGTCTTATTCAGATGCGTAAACATGTGTCTATATGTGTCTACATGTGACTTTATGTGTATAAATGTGTCTCTATGTGTCTATATGTGACTATATGTGTATACATGTGTCTCTATGTGTCTATATGTTTCTACATGTGTCTACATGTGTATATATGTGTCTACATGTGTATATATATATATATATATATATATATATATATATATGTGTGTATATATGTGTATACATTTGTCTATATGTGTCTATATGTGTCTACATGTGGCTATGTGTGTCTACACGTGTCTATATGTATCTATATGTGTTTATATGTGTATATATGTGTCTACTTGTGTCTACGTGTGTCTATATGTGACTATATGTGTCAATATGCAGGTATTTGTGAAATGAATATTTGCTTAAAGATCAGAATCAAGTCATTCCGTGAGAAAACCAACATAATGGCATCTTTTGCGCAGGCTAATCCGGGTCGACACATTCCGTCTCAGGGGGATAGAGGTATAGAGTAATCATTCTTGAAACAGAGATAAAATACACAGGAGGCGAACATTGTCTGTCCGGGGTTAGTCTGCGCGCTATGCTTAGTTTGATCCGGGTCGATATGTTGGTTTTCTTGCGGGACGGTTCAATTATCTAGTTTGTCACCGTATATATATATGCGAAATGCTGAATCAGACGAATCTTCCTTTTTAAAAAACAAGACGCCCAAACGAAACGAATAATGCGGTTTCAGTTTAATTCCTTGTACGTGGGACTATACTCATTCATTCTTAAAATCATTTCAGTTCCCACATAATTTTGACTTTCATTTATCGAGCGTTTTAATGTTTTAGCCTAGATGATTTCAAAGTCGTCTGCTGCAGATGTGTTGTATGACATCGAGTATAGCAGTTGACCAGAGCTCTAGATAAGAGGCGTTTTGCATGTTCTAAAATCCTTATTTGATCCTTTCACCCTATGTTGTTGGTACTCAAAAGAATCGTCTCAGTGAGACGATTATTTTGAGTACCCACAACATAGGGATTGCTTTAATAATAAGAGAGAAATTGTGGGAAAAAGAGCTGAATACCCCTCCTTATCGGGACCTCTGGCAGTTCGCTTACTTTCTGTCTGATTATGGCTGGTTGACATATACATGACATGGTTAAGGGTTATATCATTAACATTTAAATACTATATGGTTAGTTAATCGGTCGTAAATTTTCTTTTCGTTTTCTTTTTTTGCTGAAAAATGTTTCCAATTTGTGTAGGCGTAGCATAGATGTAAATCTTGAATGAGACATTATTACACTGAACCTTGAATGAGACATTATTACACTGAACCTTGAATGACGGCAGACACTCTTTCTATATAAATAAAACTTGTTATTAAGCCGGGGGTGCAGAGCTCTGTGTATTATATACTTGATTTAAAGTTCGACATTGAAAATATAAACGAGTTTGAGTTTGAACGTAAACAAGCTGAGAGTGGGAGTGTTCGGCTTGAAAGGTATGTGCGTTACCAAACAAGATACCTGCTTATTGTTGTTTAAAAATTTGTTGAGAAAGCAAAATCATTATGTGTAGCCAGTAACCTCATGGGTGTATGACGTTATTAACCCTTTCCCGCTGCAGAAGACGACAGACGACTTTGAAATTGTCTACTCAAAAATATGGAAAATGTCTATAATTATACTGAAACAAATATGAAAACGTTGTGGCAAAAGGAGAAATTCTTTCACGATGTTTTCAAAAGTCGTCTGCTACGGAATTAATTCTTATACATTATATCTTAGTTAAAGAGAAATGTTAGAAACAATGTAACAAAAGGAGATATTGCAATTTCACTTTTCACCACATTGTTTTCAAAAATGATCTGCTGCGGCTGCAGATGCATCAACAAGGGAAAGGGTAAATAAAAACGACCGTTTCCATTCTACAAGAAGTGGAAATGCGGCTGCAGGTGCATCAACAAGGGAAAGGGTAAATAAAAACGACCGTTTCCATTCTACAAGAGGTGGAAATGCCAACTATATACATACTTCTGTGATATTGCAACATAATTAAGGCTGACTTAAAATTGCGGTTTTCACTTCACATCGTACAGCGATTTCAGCTGCCATTTGTGTCAATTACCTCGCAATTACCAACTGCCCTACTTCAACAAAACTACCGAAACACCACCAGGTCATGGGAAAACCCACCTTCTAGTGACTTAACCTTACCCTATACAGACGACATGTTTGACATAACTCCAACATAAAACTTTTGGAAAACAATGTGGAAAGAAAGGATATGTATACATAGTAAAAGCATATTTTTTCCCCACTATATGTTCAATCCAGATTTTACTGAAATTACTTCCATATAATGCTTAACCCATTACTTCACATGACTTTGCATATGTCGTCTGCTTTACAATCATCAGACGAACAATTTCAACAATCTATAAACCTGAAAGACATATATTGATAAAGAGTTGAAAATATTGGAATAAAAGGTGAAATTGCTCGTTTTATTGCAATGTTTTCAAACGGCATGTTCAATGGCAGGTGTCAGAAGTAATGGGTTAAAAAGCGGACGAGTTTTAAAATATCATGAGATATACCTTCAAGATGGCAAATGTTATACATTTACGTAAGGAGTATTTTCATTAATTACATCCCGGTATCCAAATGTGATATGCACCATTGAACTTAAATGATTTAATTGCGAATTGAGAAGCGTCAGATCAGATTTCACGTTTTTTTTTATATACCAATGCACACCGCGAAATGACCTTTGGAATTCCATCTAAATCAGTAGGGGGAAATACTGAAACACACTGCCTCGAATTGCATGATCGTGAACAGTTTCTCAATTTGACATGTGATTTCAACTAGATTTCTAGATTTCAACTAGATTTCAACTAGATTTCAACTAGATTTCAACTAGATTCAATAATCATATAGTTTTTTCATATTTTTGCCAATATATTTTCAAAGTCTAATGCTGCAGAGGTATTGTATGTGGATGTGGAAAGGATTAAAAGCTACACAATGAGCCTGTTCATTATAAAAGAAACAAGTTGGCTTTCGGGAACAGTGCACATATATATCAGCATGTGCATGCACACAATTTGTTCTCGATCTTCACTGTTTACCTCCGACTCATGCCATGTTATGGGAGTTGAAACAAATGAGACGTCCCACGAGAAAACCAACATTGTGGACTCTGCGTAAAGCACATGGACGTGCTCCTCTAAAAAGAAATAAGTTGATATGTATATTTATTATAAGAGGAGAACGTCCCTGTGCGTAAAGTATCGATCCGTATCAGCCTAAGCATGCCGCGCTGGCTAATCCGGACAGGCACTCTTCGCCTCCTGTGTATTTATTGTTTATTTTTTGTTTCAGGAATCCTTACTCTATACCTCTACCCCCTGAGACGGAATGTGTCCGTCCGGATTAGCCTGCTCAGGCTGCGCAGGCTGATCTGGATTGATTACATTTCGCAGAGACCACAATGTTGGTTTTCTCGTGGAACGACTCAAATACCCATGCTAGATGGAGTAGATCTGAGTATGTAACTGTTACACAATATACATTATAGACACAGTTTATATGATAAATAAAAACGGCCATATTATCATCCCCACTCCCGTTTTATAGATGATATGCCATCTGTCTAATTATCTCATCGTTATTTCAACATAGCTCACATACCTTTCGAGATATATTCTTTTTCATCTTTTATCCTTTTCCCACATAAAGACGCAATTTGATCATTTACAGCAGACGACCTTTGAAAGAATTATGGGTAAAAGGGAAAATTTCTCAAAACGAGCAATTTTTTATTTTCCCTTTGCATCAATGCTTTTTAATTTATTCAATAATAAAGCTTTAATTTATAGAGATTGTTGATGATTTTGCCGAGATGTTTTCAAAGTCGTCTGCTGCATATTTGTTTTATACGGTAAAGGGTTATATGGTTCATATCGTTTATTGTACCAGACGATCTTTCATGAACATCATAAGACAACCTTTGGGCCGATCTACGCCGTAACAGACCTTCGGAACATGGCGATCAGATCAGGTCCAGATCAGCCTGCGCATCCGCAGTGACTGTATACCTTGTTTAACTCCCCACCCCCATTTACCTCATATATAAAGCTTTTTGAAAACATGGCGACAAAAGCAGAAATTGCTCAAAACGAGCAATTTCTCCTTTTGTCACCATGTTTTCAACTTTGTTCAATTATTGTACCATCATTTAAAGGGGTTTCCAATTTTGTTCGGATATGCTTTCAAAATCGTCTGCTGCAGATTTGTTGTATGCGGGAAAGGGAAAGGGTTCCCGGCAGTTATTTCTTTTTCGCTGTAGGTCATGGTTAGTAAAATATACGCAGTCATGTTACCTATTCTAATGATCGTTTACCTTACTTTGGATCTGATATATGTGTCTGTATGTGTCTGTATGTGTCTATATGTGTCTCTATGTGTCTATATGTGTGTTTATTTCAAAACAATTCACTTTGTCAATAATAAACCGCCCAATCTTATGTAATAAACTATTAATGTTATGTCTTCTTAGAATGTGATACGTTATTATGTGTTTGACTTGAGTTTAACTCTTTATGCGCCGCAGACAATATTGAGGTTTTTTGCAAACAATGCAGATTCAGGTGAGTCAGCTCGTAACGAGCTGTCTCACCTGAACTCAGCATTGTTTGCCTTTTAGTTACCAAAATAGTCCAAAACTTTCGTAAATTGAGAAATGGACACACCCGATTTTAAACATGGAAGAGTCTACTTTAAACAATTCGGCGCTGAAAGAGTTAATAACCCGAGCGACAAGGAGGTAAAGTCATTACTACTCATTTATAGAGATTTAGCAAACGTTTCTCCGATACAACGTTTTCATTGTTTGTATGATGTTTTACGACGCTTTCAAGACTGTTTCAGTTATATCACGGCGTTTCCTGGGTTAATTACCAATACTACTGGTCCATTCATCCTGATAACAGAGAGCAAATCGTAATGCTAACCCTACAAATCTGAGCACCATGATGGAAAAGCAATTACTACCGTTTTAAAAGTATTTTGTATGATCCGGCTTGGGTTAAAACCCGTGACCTCCAGCTAGCGATGCGAGCGCTCTGCCACTACACCACCGAAGCGATCCTTTCAAAATACAAGAAATGGTATTAGATTAAAGCTGATGACACTTCGCGAGGATATGTTTAACACGTTATGATGAAGTGACGCAGGTACTAACATACAGGAATTCACGAGGATAGGTGTCAAATACTGGGGTGAAGTGACGAAGGTGCTAACAAACAGGAATTGATGCGGGTAGTCAGGTTATCGATTTGTAATAGAGGAGACTGCTTACTCATCGAGAACGGGGTCGCTTTGTTCGAACAAATCCCCGAGTTAATTGCGTGATTTCTGGATGGTACATTTTGTACATTGTCACAGAGCTCCAGATAAGAAGAGTATTTCACATCCCAAAATAATGATTTGACCGTCGAACCCTATATAGTGGGTACTCTAAATTTTCAAATTTGATAATTGTTCCATATGAGGTCCTCAAGCATATCATAATTCAAACTAATGTTTAAAACCTTAGAAGGTCTTCTTTCGCGTGAGGCGGTCAGTTATACGGAACTAATTGAACCTTGTTGACACTTGAACTGATGAAACGATATTCCATGTGAAATTCGTCATGAATTATAGATTTAATGGCAGTAAGTGTTTTGTTTTATTATGTGGTCACTTTATACCTTTCCCACCTGTAATAAATGTACAGCAAACAACTATGAAAGTATCTGAGAAATCCCTAGTATGGTAAGTATAATTATTCAATAGAGTTGAACAGATTGAGGAAAAAGGAAAAATTGCTCGTTGTGAGCACTTTCTCCATTTGCTACAAACGCGTCAAAATGCGTCTGCAAGTGGGAAAGGGTAAATAATACACAAACAGAATTCATCATGACTTATCCTGATTAGGTCAGGAGCGTACGGTAGACAAAACAGGCGATTTCGAATACAATGTGAAAAAAGAGGAAACAGTTTTCTTCTCTAAACATAAACCTTACTCACTCATTCATCTGGATTTATACATCGATTTCTTCTGAACTGTTGAATATGGATGAGTCTAAATAGCGGCTATCAGGTTACGGATTGATAAAAGTCGGAATAACGTCTTTCGCTATTACTCTCACAGAGCGTGTTTTAGATCGATACGCGAATCGGCGTGACTCATGCGTTCTGTTTCTAGGAATAAAAAGCGTCTCGGTGAATCAGTCAAAGCGCATGAATCATAGACGCTGTGTAGCGATATGTCACAAAGGCTGATTATCAGTCCGATATAAGTTTTAACCCTTTCCTTCATATAGACGCTTTCTGACGCCTCTGCAGAAGACGGCTTTTTGAAAACATAGTGACAAAACGAGCAATTTCTCCTTTTGCCACCATGTTTTCCACTTTTAGTCATAGGTTATCTATTCAATTATAGAGATTTTCCATTGTTTGACAAAATAAGTTCAAAGTCATCTGCTGCAGATTCCTTGTATGTGGGAAAGGGTTAACTCTTATCCGCGCTATACACAACATAAAACAAAGTTATTTTGTTGATAATGATATTTTAACACTTCAACAGCATTAGCGAACAATGACGACCAAGATCAGCCTGCACATTCGTCCATACTTACCTTGGTCAACATTTGTCGCTTTTTTCGTGCATCAATTTGCGGCAAAATCTTCTTCATATATTTATAGGAATTTGATAAAAGATAACATAAGGTGATGATACCTGTAGACCTCGAACCTATATATTTTCAAAACGTTCTCAGTGTTCAGAAAAGAACTCAATGCTCTTTATAAGACTCATGATTGGGAAATTTGAAAAATGAATTTGCTTCAGATACTTGAGCAAGGATTCGATGAATTTGTACTGGGATTAAAAGGTACATAGATCAAAGGATGGGATGGGAAAATGAGAAATTGCTCATGATTACTAATTCTTTTCTCTGGAATGTTTTCAATGGGCTTCTTCTGACGGTGCTTCAATATATATCTGTATTACGGAATAGATATATACGTAACGACAATTCACACCATTGAACAACTTTGAACAAGGAAGTTGCGAGTAACCTTTATTGTTTGTAACTACTTAATTAATTTAACCCCTTTCCCACATACAACACATCTGAATCAGAAAACTTTGGAAACGTCAGAGTAAAAACACAGAAATCTCTTTCTATGAAGATAGAACTACTGGAAGAAGTTAAAAACATTGTGGAAAAAGAAGAAATTGCTCGTTTTGAACAATTTCTCCTTTTGCCACAATATGTTCAAAAGTCGCCTGCTTCAGAGGCATGAGAAAGCGTATGTATGTGGGAAAGGGTTAAACGTTGCTGAGGAACGGTGTCAAGTCTATCTTAATGGGGGGGGGGGGGGGGGGGGGGGGGCATTTTTTACCCATCAATTAACCCTTCTCGACTTGCTCACACATTTTGACAAATCGGCAGCAGAAGACTTTTAAAAACATCATGGCAAAAGAAGAAATTGCAAATTATGATATGTTTGCCCAGTCACTTTCAACAAAGTCGTCTGCTGCAAATTTATTGTATGCGGAAATAGTAAACATTGTAGACCGGTGTCAAGTCGATCTTGATGGGGGGGAACGTTTTACCCATCAAACATGTGAGGTGGAAAATTATAATCAAATAAAACCACGAAATATCCAATTGACACAATCAGGCGATCGATTTAAAAACAATCAGACAATCATTTCGATGAAGGGCAGATTCAGACAATCATTTCGATGAAGGGCAGATAGAGACAATGTATCATCATCGACGTGCCACTCCCTTCATCAGACACCGTCAAATATCAATTTCACCAATAAAAACTGACCGGAGGGCACGGAATTGACATACCATCCAATATGAATGGACACACTAATACTCGTAATGATTTATTACAGCCATCGACAACCTCGAAGGCAAATAGTAATGTACATGATTCAGCGTCTGCGTCACGGCATAGGAAAAGGAAATAACTATCTTAATTCGATGATAACTGTAGTATAATTGCATTTCATGGACCTTTACAAAATATTTACTATGTACTTCAACAAAGATTCGTCAAGCTTGAATACTTGAGCACACATTCTGATCATAGTAGTAAACTGTCATTTTTTTTAGCTTGATTAGCCTTTTGCTTTTACGCAGCATAATCCAGGCCGACACATTCCGTCTCAGGGGGATATATTCCCGAAACAGACAATATATAGGAGTCGAAAAGTATCTGTCCGGGTGAGCCTGCACGGCATGCTTAGGCTGATCCGGGTCGATATTTTACGCAGAGTCCACAATGTTGGTTTTCTCGTAATTCGGCTCATTTTTTAGAGTATTCAATTCATACAATAGGTTATGATCATGAACTACTACTCAAGTACATTTTCATTGACTTTCAATAGACCATTTTTCAACATTTACTGCCAAAATAGCTTTGAACTATTTATTACTTACTTTGTTGTCGCTATAAGCAATATTTGCAAAAGTTTCAACATTTAAAAAGTGTGAGTTCAGCACCTTTAAAACTATGTTAAAATCTCTAACAAAATTCATCCCACATAGAACAGTCAATACGCCCCGTATCTGGAGCGCTGCTCCCCGACTGTTCCCATACTTATCATACGTGTGAAAAACCGTCATACTTTTTTTGAATCATTTGATTGACTTTGAGCGCGGAAACAACTTTCAAGTAAAAAGCCTAAGACATAATGAAATCTCTACTTCGTTTGCAGGGGTGTAGCTAATGAAGCTAACGTTGAGGATCTTGTACTTTACACTTCCTGTGCTTTAAGCTGTGTGCAGTAACCCTTTGCCACACGTACACGTACGCATTCTGACGACATAAATGAAACTTAAAATGAAACTATACGATATAATTTGAAACAATATGGTCAAAGTAGAAATTGATCATTATGGGCAATGCCTCCTTTTGTCACAATGTTTTCCGAAGATATCTGATGTAAATCCGTCAAATGTGTCTGTATGTGGGTCAGGCTTAACGTTATTTATATTTGTTTATTCTAACAGGATCCATGTTAAACTAGGCTTGATCCTTTACAAATTTAGTTGATGAGCGACTAGTTCAAAGGTTGCGCTTTTTAGTTCTATCTATATATGTTCTTACTGCTGTCGACCATCTCCATTGTGTGATTGATAAAGCTACCTACCCGAGAGCGGGATACCAGGGTTCAATCCCCCGATCGTGTCATACTAAACACTTTAAAAATGGCTTCCCTACATGGATGACTTTACGACTGATACATTTCTCTCGTGATATATAATACCGGTAGTACTGGTAACTTTCGAGAGCGGGAGACCAGGGTTCGATTCCCGGTCGAGTCATGCTTTAAAAATGGTATGAATGGCTTCCCTCCATGGGGCTAATGGGTGTTGTATATGGCATTTCGAAGGATAAATATGTGTCAGTATAAATATGTGTCAGTATAAATATGTGTCAGTATGTGTCAGTATAAATATGTGTCAGTATCAATTAAAACCGGTAGTACTGGTAATTTACACAACGCCATGATATAACTGAAAAACTGTCGAAGGCGGCATGAAACTCAACACACATCTAATCTACTATCGGAAACGTTTCATGGACGCTTGCATCTGTACAAGCTGCAATGTAATCATGGCACAATGTTTATACAGTATGCAATGGTCATCTCATTTTTTTAAAAAAACCTTGGCTAGGTATGTACTTAACTCAAGATTCTTGAAAACTGAAAGCCAAGTTTTGATCAAAGTTTTTGATCAAAAATATGGAAGAAATCGATCAGATTCCTTCTTTCGAGAAATGTTTAAAGCGTCTGCTGCATTAGTTTAACGTCGTCTCTATCATGGAGAGAATAAAGCCACGAATGGCGCCTCGCAGACTGATTCTTTATGGATTATTATCACTACAGGTGTGACGTCATATTCCTATTTCAAACTTCCGTTCTGTAAAGAAACTGCCATTCCTATTTATACTAGACCTCATTTAAGCAGCTTCCTTTTGTGATATTTTAACAGTCGCCCGCTTTGTAAACAATTCATAGCTAATAATACACCTATAGTTATACATAGTTTGATAACGAATTTGAAACATTGTGGAAAAAAGAGATATAATTTAGAGCAGTCTTTCCTTTTCCAACAATGTTTCAAACATTTTGTTTTAAGACTGCTACATTTGAGGTTTCAGTTGTCGTCTGTGTCAAGGGAAAATGATTTAAGCGTCTCTGATTTATTTGATCTAGCAATGAGATTACCGCCTCGTAATGAGACTGTCCGTAGTTATAATGATTGCGCGTCAATACTGCGCACACTTATTCCTAGACAATGGCCCTAACTTCCAAAATAGATGATTGTATACATCATTTAATTAAAGGCGAAAGACGCTTGTCATAATTACTTTGATTAATTATCGAAAATAACCATTGATCGTATCGGAACTCGAACTCATGATCTCGGATCGATGACCCCCTCCCCCTACCCACCCACGTGACGAACTGAGCCATCGATTCCCTAGTTATGAAGCTGCATCTTAAACCGACGCTACACTGATTGTCTGCCTGCATAAATCATTCCACGTCGATGATAGATACACACAGAGCAATAATATCAAAAGCTTCTAGTTCTGGGAATATAAAGAATTAATCACACTTCCTTCCGTTCTGTCCCTAATATGAGCTTTTACTCTTTCAGCGCCAAAGGCAATATTGAGGATTTTGCAAACAATACTGATTCAGGTGAGACAGCTCGTAACGAGCTGTCTCACCTGAAATCATAATTGTTTGCCTTTTAGTTATCAAAATAGCCCAAACGTTTATTACATGAGAAATGGAGACGCCCTAATTTTGAACATGGAAGAGTCTACTTTAAACAATTCGGCGCTGACAGAGTTAACGAGTATATGTTTTCGTTTGTCTTTCTTTGTCCTCTATAAGGAAAGTAATACAATTTAACACTTAAGAACTACATACTTGTAATAGTACTTACACCAGTCCTTGTCAATTGATCCCTTGTATGATGGTTACATCACAAGGTCGGATTACACAGATATATATGAGAGGCGATCTGTGAGAAAAACCAACATTATGTACTCTGCGTAAAATATCGACCCGGATCAGCCTGAGCATGACGCACAGGCTTACCCGGAAAGACACTTTTCGCCTCCTGTGGATTTTCTGTTTCAGAAATCATTACTCAATACCTCTATCACCCCGAGACGGAATGTGTCGGCCCGGATCAGTCTGCGCGGACTTCCCAGGCTGATCTGGATCGATACATTACGCAGAGGCCATAATGTTGGTTTTCTCGCGGCACGGCTCGTATATGAGAGGCGATCTGTGAGAAACAACCTTAGGACCCAATCCCACCCACCTTACTTAACGTTTAGTAATAATTAAAAGCTTATTTCATCAATATTGTGTAAAAAATGAATGGTGGAATGTATTAAAGTTAAAGACTAAGTTGACATAATTAATTACCTCGATGACTTACGATACGTTTTAAGAAATGAAATCTTTAGGCATTTTTATAAGGGAAACAAACACGATGAAATATAGTGTTTTTAAAAGTATTCCTCACCGCTAAGAATGGTTGGTGGAATTGGACCCAGAGAATATCCAGACCAGCCTGCGCATCCATGCAGTCTTATCTGATTCTACAATGTTCGCCAAGAAATCTGAACATTTCTGAAACACATTCTATTTGGATACGATAGCATGGACGCGTACATCAGTTATTATTAATAATTAATGCGGTTATCTGCCCTCATTGACTCTTCAAAGCGGAGGATTATCAGTCACGTGATTTACCCAGGTTATTGTACAAAGAAGAGCACGCGCACGTTCTTACACTGGTGACGTTATATGCGTAATAGACTTTGTGACGTCATATTGATAGCTCGACTATATGACACACAGAGAAGTATCCTGGTGTAATATGGTTGACCAGCCGACGAGATATTAATTAAAAACCCTTGAATACGGCTTTAAACCCATATCAGTGAACTCTTTTTGATCGCAAATGTTCGTTTTTCCCATTGCGTCGATATTAAAGGGCGATCAAAAGTCCGACTGAATCAGCATCACATGATTATTACAGTATATTATTTATAGCGTACTTAAACTATATAAATAAATAAATATACATACACTCATATATGGCGATACTCTACTTAAAACTGCATTTTCAAAATAACCAAGGCCACTTCACATACGTTCATTTTGATTTTTGACTCACATTTTATTAGTATGTGGATTTATTGATTGGAGTTTAATTACGTTTTCAACGATCGCTCGGACGAGACATTTAAGGTGGAATCATACCTTTGAAATAACGTCGTTTTTGACGTCAAAACGTACGTTTTTGTGACAATGACAGTGTTGTTAAAGAAATTAACATTACTTCCTCATTTCAATTTGGATTCGGATAAAATGAACTTTAAACTGAAGAGAATACAATAACCTGTATGATGATATCAATTCCATACATCTGTCATGACAAGTAACGTAACATAAAGCGACTTAAAGTAGAAATTTCGCTAGAATATTTTAACAGTAATTTGATTATTTCTAATTTATTTAAAATTCGCCCGAGAGATTTTTTTTTTAAATAAAATATAACATGGAACACCTATTCATCTACCATTTGCCAAACTTTCAAGCAAATCTATCGTGTCGATTTTTAATAAATCACAATAGCGTTAAACCTCGTGTGTGCGTCGTAACGTTCATTGCGGAATTAAACATGAATACTTTATTTTTCCTTATAGTTATCAATTTCATTCTAAATTTAAGCTATCCCCTAAAGAATAATGGTAGGTAGTATATATGTGCTTCTATTTAAAGAATTAAAGTAATTACGGTCGTAAATCATCAGAAAAACAACAAAATAATATTTGGATTTGTCATATGTACATGTATAAACTGACTCGTTAACTTTCCTGTTCAACTGTTGTTCTATATATGAAATATAATTATCACAAATATTATATGTCACCCTTGTTTATAAGTGGAGCCGGGTCACTCTAAAACAGACCTCAGAAACTGCCGATCAGCGAAGATTACAGACTGTCTACACCTCCGCATATTAATATTAATATAGACTGACTGAGATCTCCTCTGATATTCACCTAGCGAATTATTTCATCGTTAAATCTCATTGGGTCTGTTTTGGGGTGAAAAGACTCAATACATGCCGTTTTCTCATAATTTCTTTTTATTATCTATTGTTTACTTTCTATTAGTTGTATACATGTAACTGTAATTGTAACCATTATGTAATTTATTATATGTAACTCTTCAGAAAATGGAGGCAATAAAGATGTATATATATCCGTGATAATGTTGTTGTCGTCTGCAGCAAGTTTTTGATTAAATTGTTATTTGTGTTTACACAGCTGCGCAGTTATGTGTGATTAAAGGAATGACCATTACTATCTCATCTTATATTAACATTGATTTGGAGCAAATAATATAAACTCCGTCATGATATATAGTTCACAATTTTTCCTTAAATAATGTAATTTTAAAGCAAAACTTGGTTTATTTAACGAACTCGCTGACTAATAATACAGTTATTACCTTACGTCTAATTTACTAAAAAAAAAAAAGGCCCTAGATATTTCTTTTAAAAGAAATCATTATAATTCAGAACCCCCTTATTTCTCCAATTTATTAAAATTTGTTGGAAATATATCGGGCGGACTTTTAGTAAAACGCTATGCCGTAATACTGCTGACGTGCGCCGTTACGCGCATTGTGAAAATGAAACAGTCACCCATCCCTTCTTCTATCTTTATTTTTTTACTCCATATGTCCCCGTTATTTTAAAACTACATGTACTTCGGTTTGTCTTGAGAATTGTTTTTTACCCTAAACCCAAATTTCAAGACAAGCTATTGGGTTGATTTTAAGTAAATCACAATGCCATAACACCGTAGAAGATCACACCTTTGGTCACATGTTCGTACCTAATTACATGTGTTGTCGACACACTTCCAATAATAAAACAAAATGTATCATTACCCGACTATAAACTGTCTACAATTTCTAGACACCTGTGCAATGACATCGAAGGCTCACTACATAGTGCAGACAACGATGTGATAGCACTCCACGGGATATGTATGTAGACAATAATAGTGGGTTATTTACCCAAACTATACAGGAAAATATTGTCAATAAACACCTGTTTTCAAACAGCTCTAGGTTGAATTGAACTGCGGGGCTGTGTGAATACAATCAATTCAGAACTTTCATAGAATCTTGTACATAAGGTTTTCCAAAGGGAAGAAAGTCAAATAGATATTCTCGATGTTTTTTATCATATAAAGTGTTTCCTTAAATAACAAAAGCATAATCACGGATATAATAGATAGAAAGCTTTGCATGCTGTTCAGTTATAATCTTTGAAGTTCTGAACCTTGCTTTTTGCCTGATTAAGAGAAACGCATTCTGTATTTACTGTTATCTGAAAATACATCACAAAATACCTAGAGTGACAAATATGAAAGTAATAATAAAATATATTAACAATTTCTTCTATGATAATTCTGACGATGCTCTTGTTTGAAGAATATGTTGGGTTATGTAAAATCATGAAACTTCATGTTATATCGAATTACTATTTGATGTTCCCGTATCAATTTGTTTATGTAAATGTCGAATTACATGTATTCGAATAAGTGAAATAAGATCTATCTATAAGAACTGCAAGCGACGGTTTGAGACTAATACTAATACTAATACATGGCATGTGAAAAAATGATTTAACAGATAAACAGCGAAGTAGACAGGTCAATTTATATAAAACATATGTAATATTATAATAGATACAATTTACCACTTTCGTAAAAGAATAACATTTATTATTTTTATGAAAAATCGGGAGTTCATTTTAATAACCCTGGGTACGTTTCAATTTAAATTCCGCAGTGTACGGTTTGTCGCGTAAAAGAGCCTTAACGTCATTGCGATTTACTAAAGATCTGCACGATAGATTTTCTTGAAACTTTGGTAAATGGTAGACAAAAGGTTGTTCTAAATCATATAACTTTTAAAAAAAAATCTCTCGGGCGAATTTTTAATAAATTTGAAATAACCGAATTACTGTTAAAATATTTTAGCGAAAGTTTCATTTTTACTCCCCTTATGTTACGTTAATTGTCTTGGCAGTTGTATGGAAATTACATCACTACGTAGGTAATTTTATTTTCTTCGGTCTGGTGTTAACTCTTTCCAAATACCACTTCAAACGAGAAAGCCATGGTGATTTCTTTAACAACACTGTCATTGTCGCAAAAAACGTACGTTTTGACGTCAAAACGACGTTATTTCAAAGGTATGATTCCACCTTAACATAATCACGTGTCTCGCACCAGTTCTTCATGCGGCATTCTTCACATGAAACTGGCGTCCTTCCTAAATAGACTATTAAGCTAATTGGTGATAGACGGTGAATGACGCTTATCACTGTGAGATATGACAATCAGCAGAAATAAATAATTGTCCGATGCCCAAAGTATAACAATTTAGACATTTTATGTATCCACAATTGGACGTGTGAGTAATATACACCTGCTGCAGGCAATTGACCAACACATTATGAGACATCGGGGGCAATATCACTCTGCTGCAGGCAATGGGTCAACACATTATGTGATACGACATTGGGGGCAGTATCATGCGAAAACCGACCTTTAGGGCTATTGATATTAACCCTTTACCACATGCAGACGACTTGTGACACATATGCAGCAGACGACTTTTGAAAACAGAGTTTCAAAATAATGAGCGATTTCTCCTTTTTCTCACAAAATGTTTTCAACTATGTTTTAATATTTTCCTCATTGAAATTTTCCATAATATTGCGTCGATAGTCAGTTTCTTATTCGTCTGCTGTGTAGTGCTGTATATTTGTTTGTGTGTGTGGGAAGGGTTAACACTTTTTACGATCTTTCATACGTGTATAGAGATAGCGTTCGGTCTCATTCAGTCTCTGGAGGCGTCTTCATGATGCCTGTTCGAACTAGACATCGTACAAGGGAGGATTCTGATCTGACTTCCCGGAGACGAAGATTGGTCTGGATCTGACCGGAACGCTTAAACCCCAACCCAGGAAGGTTGATGTTCACACGACGCGATGTATTTTACGAACCGTCTGTTTATTACATCAGTGAAAAAACATGTAACTTATTCAGAGGAAATATAGGTGTTGTATATATATATATATATAGTTATTTACATGTTGAGGAAAAACAAAAAAGTAGTCATTTGTGAAATCTTTCTTTTTTTTTCTTTCTAAAATTCTCTTAAAAGTTGTCTGGTGCAGAAACATTTAATGTATCCGACAAGGGTTATCCAAAATATGATTAATTGCATTCCCATGTGAGTCAATGTGAATGGGATGTATATAACTGCATCATCAGTTTACGTTTTCACTGAAATCTTGTTGTTTATTTAAGCTTTCTTCACATCGTCAAAAATCGTCGGTTTAATTCAAATAATATTTTAAATATAGGGTACAGTTCATTTATTATTCATAAACATGCGAAATCACATATCCTTCAAACGAATACGCGTGATGTTTCTTATTGCATGATCGTCAGTGGATTATATACCCTTTCCCTCATATAGATGAATTATGACGTCTCTGCAGCAGACGACTTTTGAAAACATTGTGACAAAAGAAGAAATTGCTCAAAACGAGCAATTTCTCCTTTTGACACAATGGTTTCGACTCTATTCTTTAAGTATGTCTTCATTTAGGGAGGTTTTTCATACTAGTGTTGAGATGTTTTCGAAGTCGTCTACTGCAGATTTGTGGTATGTGGGAAAGGGTTAATGTTTTAATCATATCAAACGGTAAATCCGTATCTATATGACATAGCATGGAATAATTGATCGATTGATTGGGATTTAACGCCGTTTTCAACAATGTTTCGTTCATATGACGGCGGCAAGTTCACATATACGTGTGTTCCTGACTTTCCCACACCAGTACTCAACAGTTTGTCCCACATCGACTATTAAGCCCATTGGTGTCAAACGTCTGAAAGAATGCCGTTTGCCGTGTTGAGATTTGAACTCACAACCCCTTGATTAACAGCCCGGGTTAAAGAATGAACTGAATAGAACAACTGTTTGTTAATGTTGAACAGAGAGATAAAGAATCGTGAAAATATCACATTTGGTGTTCACTCATTGAATGTATATCTCGAAAGTACACTGAAACAAACAATGATCATCCAGGACTCTAGATACATTGAATATTTCAAACTCCTTATTTGACACTACAACCCTATGTTGTTGGTACTCAAACCAATTGTCCCAGTGAGTCGATTCTTTTGATTATCAACACCATAGGGTTTGGGAAAAGACCAGTTGAATTCCTCCTTATCTAGACCTCTAATTATCCTTGTTATTTGTACAAGTGATGCTTGACACGATAAACCCGATCCAGATTTTCCGTCAAATCAAATTACAGATGTTCGCATCTTCCTGCTACGTCCTTTCTCTCACCATTACTTGTGAAATATCACAGGGAAGAACATTATTTTACATTTCAACCTTATTGATATTACATCATAGTTTCCTCCATTACCTATACTTTGTTTCTTCTTCCATCATTTCCCATTATATAGTTCTAACAAAAATATTTATTCTTTTAAAATAAAACAACATGTACTTCTCATTTGAATTGTAATGCGCGCTAAATTACCTAAGCTCTCGATGCGTCATTTCAGCCGCATCTGGCGATTTGGGGGTGTTAGTCGATCCGCATACAAATGGATGACCTGGCGAGCCTGTCCTTCCGCAAGTCTAACAGAAGGTCTTACTGTCCGCCTACATGTAATGTAATTTAGTCATATATATCCATTACTTAGCTACATACTAGAGATGTAGCCGCGTTAGGTTTACCCTAATGTATCTTAGTGCGATCCTACTAGGGAGAGCAAATGCGCTAGATGTGGCTCATATGAGACGTTCGAAGAGATAACCAACATTATGGACTCTGCATATGGACTTTCGACCCAGATCAGTCCGCGCAGGCTAACCCGGGCCAACACATTCCGTCCCAGGGGGATGGAGGTCTAAAGTAATGTTTCCCCAAACAGAAAGTCTACAGGGGGCGAACAGTGTCTGTCCGGGCTAGCGTGCGCGGGATACTTAGGCTGATCCGTGTCGATACTATACGCAGAGTTCACAATGTTGGTTTTCTCTTGAGACGGCTCATATATATATATATTCAGTGACACAGGCGTAGATGTGTTTTATCTATACTTTATTACGTAATAGTATATATCATCTCCCTTTCACATATATACATGCATGTCAGTGACACAGGCGTAGATGTATTTTATCTATACTTTATTACGTAATAATATGTATCACCTCCCGTTCACATAAATACATGCAAGAAGAGAGATTTTATCGTTCATATAGATAGATGAAAATCGATTTATCAGCTGTGATGTTCCGATCAATTAAACATGCCACTAACCAATCAAACGACCATCATGTAGAAATAAACTGTACATGCTAATAGTAGACACGTCACTTTACAAACCACCTTGGCCATGATGTAGAAATAAACTGTACATGCTAATATTAGACATGTCACTTTTTAACCCATCTTGGCCATCATGTAGAAATAAAGTGTACATGCTAATATTAGACATGTCACTTTACAAACCACCTTGGCCATGATGTAGAAATAAACTGTACATGCTATTATTAGACATGTCACTTTACAACCCACCTTGGGAGAATTTAAAATGAATCGAAGATAACCAACAAATTATATACCTTTTAAAATCGGTTGTTGGTTTGTAAGATATGTGTTGGTGTGCATGATATGTGTTGGTTTGCAGTATGTGTGTTGGTTTTAAGATGTCTGTTGGTTGCTATGATGTTTGTTGGTTGCTAAGATGTTTTTAACGCAAGTTCCAACAGATCACGGTTATAACATTACTGTGTGTTGGGTACAGCACTTATACTACTGGTCAAACAACTGTGATCCTGACACCGACGAATCAGTCGTAACGCTTTCCCCCGTATTCTTCAGAGCCAAGGAGACAACCAATACTACCAGTCGGCTATTTGAAAACATAGTGACAAAAGAAGAAATTGCACAAAACGTGCAATTTCTCCTTTTGACACAATGTTTTCCACTTTTAGTAAGTTAAAGTATTCGGTGTGACCCCACCGGGGGCTCGAACCATGGTATTCCCGTCCACAATGCGTTCGCTCTTACCGGTACAGCAGGGAGACGGGTAAAATGTTGGTGATTACTGTTATCCAAAGACCTATAGGAAGCGTTTAATGTTTCCTTAACCCGTTCCCACATACGACAAATATGCAGCAGACGACTTTGAAAATATCTAGGTAAACATTGCTTAAATCTCTTTAAATGAAAAGATAATCTTTTTATAGAGTTAAATACATTTTGACATAATGGAAAATTGATCGTTTTGAGCAATTTTCCCTTTTGTCACAATGTTTTCAAAAGTCGTCTGCTGCATAGGCGTCAGATATGGCGACTAGGGAAAACAGTGATCAGACTGCGCGGAGTGAAGAAGAAATATACAAGTACAGGAAATGTAACATGTACGTATACAAACTACTAAAGTAGACCCCTCTATTACACGAGCCGGTTTTGATAGATTTGTAAATTCCGAAGGAAATATACAAAGTGATGAAACAGCGTTTGCGGCAGGCGGAAGAATTTCAAGATTCTGTTTACTGTGTATATACCGAGCGATGGGTTATTTACAGAGTCGTCTGCTTTTTTACATATGATGAAAAGAATTAAGCGTCTGGGAAATTGAATGTACTTTGAATTTATTTATTTAACATCGATTCGTGATGCAAGTTATTTTAAACTTAAATTAACCTCTCTCGCCCAAAAATAATAATTTCTTTCTGTCTCCCTCTCTTTATCCCTTCCTCTATCATTTCGTCCCTACCCCGCCTGTCTGTGAATCTCTCTCTCTCTGTCTCTCTGTCTCTCTATCTGTCTCTCTCTCTCCCTCTCTCTCTCTCTCTCTGAGTCTCTGTATCTGTCTCTGTCTCTGTCTGTCTCTGTCTCTGTCTCTCTCTCTCTCTCTATCTCTCTCTCTCTCTCTCTCTCTCTCTCTCTCTCTCTCTCTCTCTCTCTCTCTCTCTCTCTCTATATATATATATATATATATATATATATACCTATCTTTCTCTTTCTCTTTCTCTTTCTCTTTCTCTTTCTCTCTCTTTATCTTCCTCTTTCTCTTCATCTTTCGTAACGGACATTGTTAAGATGAGCAGATAACATATTCTTTCCTCAGAATTATTATAAGTACACGGGTCTTAAGGATATCACTCGGATAATCTGGTAATGATACACCCTATGATGAATAAGGCCTAACAACTCGAGTTACAACTTGACCGAAGGACCCAATTGTACATGATAAACTAGTCATCTCAACTTAATACCCTTGATGCTTTGATTCATCGATCGTTTTAAGTGAGTCACGTGACAAGAGAGGCCGTTTTCGCACGTGCACTTTATCGATTCGATACGCTTTATCTCCCGACACCAAAAGGCCGTTCGCATGTCGGATAACATTAACCCTTGCCCACATACAACAAATCTGCAGCAGACGACTTTGAAAGCAGAGTGACAAAACCCTAAAAAATCTCCATAAAAGATAGCTTGATTGTTTAATAAAGTTGAAAACATCGTGGCCAAAGGAGAAATTGCTCATCATGAGCAATTTCACCTTTGGTCACGATGTTTTCAAAAGTCGTCTGCTGATATTGAGTCAAAATGCGTCGTGCAGGTCGGGAAGGGTTACCAGACGTGTTTGATTATGTACAATGGGTCAGTCTGACAGGAGCATTAGTACAGACATAAATACAATGTCTCATCACAAGAGACGAGCTCAAGGGAAAACCGACATTAGAGAAGTTATTACAAGAGTTGAAACAGATCTGCATTCGGCATATACGCTAGCTGATCAAAATAGACAACCGTTGTCAACAGTTTATTAGAATCTTTCAATGACTCATGAGCGAAATATGTTCTGAGTCAAATCAATTAGCGTGGATGCGCGTGTTATTAGTCTGGACTTTCACTGATTGTAGAGGGGCTTATCATAGAGATCAAAACTTTGAAATGTTCAAACTTCTGCATATATTGCTTATAGTGACAACAAAGTAAGAAATAAATAGTTCAAAACGGTTTTGGCAGTAAATGTTGAAAAACAGTCAATTGAAAGTCATGAAAATATACAAACTTTGGCTAACTGGGTATGTCTACACAGCAAAAAAATGAAGCATAAACAATCAATATTTAGATGTTTATTGTATTGGAAAGTGAGTTTATTACTTAAAACGAACATTTTCATTTTTATCGAAATATGTTCAACTCTTTATCAATATAAATCTTTCAGTTTTCTAGATTGTTGAAATGTTTATTCTGATGATTGTTAGCTTTAACCCTTTCCCTCATATAGACGATTTCTGACGCCTCTGCAGCAGACGGCTATTTGAAAACATAGTGACAAAAGAAGAAATTGCACAAAATGTGCAATTTCTCCTTTTGCCACAATGTTTTCCACTTTTTGTTATAGGTTATCCATTTAACTATGGAGATTTTCTATGTTTTGACAAAATAAGTTCAAAGTCGTCTGCTGCAGAATTGTCGTATGAGGGAAAGGGTTAAGCAGACGACCGTTGAAAAGCCATGTGAAGTAATGGGTTAATATATGACTGTGGTCAACGTATTGCCCAACATGATGTGTGGGTGTCTGTATTGAATGTCTAGTTTTACAAGGGCGTTCACAACACATTGTATCACACTACAGTTAACGCTTTGTTTTTCAAATGAACTTTACCTAACCTTGATATACGGAAATCGTCATACGGACAGTTTGAAACCACTTGTACTAAGGATCAAACTACACCCAGGTTCCTCCAAATACTTCCAGGATGCGTGTACGATTGTGAAGAGCGTGGATGTGCATGTTGATCTGGACCTTAGCCGGTCCCGACGGTCGGTTTTCGTGTGGCATGCCCTAGATGGTAGATTTATGGTGACAGTTTATTTGCCTCCTTAATGTCATCAAATTATAGTAATGGTAAAAAACAACCACGTTCACACACTAGGCGCGGTCAGCCCATTATTTGTAACGTCCACATTTATTTGTGGTCAAAAGATATTTTAGCATGTGTTCTGGAGAAGGTACAAGTCGGCTTTCGTGAACAGCATATATCCAGATCAGCCTGTGCATCCGTACAGACTTATCAATATTATTACTTACAATCTTGAGTTTGACAGAAGATTCCGTTAACTTTCATAGATTCTGTTAAATTGTATAGATTCTGTTAACTTGTATAGATTCTGATGACTTGTATAGATTCCGTTAACTTGTTTATATTCTGTTAACTTGTATAAATTCTGTTAACTTGTATATATTCTGCTAAGAATGAGCAGATGGACAAGCTGATCCGGTCCTACACTGTCCGGAAATGCCAACCTGTCCCCTTTCTCGTGAACCGGCTTATTTATGTATAACTAGTTAAACGAAAGTGTGCTTTCAACAGACTGACAGTTGGGGATCGATCATTGAGCCTTCGGAGTTGATTGGAGAGGAACCAGAAAGGTACAGTGAGCTCAGAGTCAAATAAGGATTTTAAAATATGCCGAAAGCCCCCTATCTAGAGCTTTGTGTGTCATTATGGTTTTTACCTAATTTAATATACTTTTTTAATTGTAGAATTGACTTCCCCTCCTTGACGCACATGATTGGCTGGTGCCAGTACAATTGACCAGTAGTGCTGGTCACTCACCATGGAAACGCCGTGATATAACTAAAACATTGCTTAAAGAAGCGCAGAAGACCACACAAACAAACAACTATAATTTAAACGGGGTGGGGTCTTATTTACCCCACCATTGTTGTAAAAGAAATCACAACTTAAATGTAAATACCATTTACGTCGAAATGACCTTCACCTTTGCACAAAGGCCAGGATCAAGTCAAGTATGTCGCGTACTAATAATGATCGAAGGCAAATGACGGAGAAATTTGAAGTTGACCTTTTCCTCCCATTAATGAACCTAATTTTTCATTAGTATCTTTTACAAATGGCAAAAGTGAACTGCCGAAACAATGTCACTATATCAAGTATCATATTCTCTCGAATTCACCAGTTATCATTATTAGCTGAGCTGCGTCCCGCAAAAAAAATCGGTTATGTGAAAATAAATGACATAGAAGACGAATATCATTTTGTTTTAATTTGTCCGGCTTACGCATATATTAGAACTAAATGTCTAAACGCTTACTATACAACTCAGCCATGTGTCTATACTTTTGTCGAACTCTTTAAAAGTGATAACAAGAAAACATTGATGAATTTGGCTAAATATATCGAGAAGCATCTATTATACGTTTGACATTTACTCATAGTAATTAATCTGACATTTACCATGAATGAACATTTTGACATTGCTTTGTACAAACAAGAATGATGACGTTTATAGTTTATATATGTAAATATCTATGTGTTGGTCATTCTCGTATATGCATGTGATATATCGAATTAATGTTTATAACTCATTCTCGACTTTGTTAAAATATGTAAATACTTTTGTGTCTGTAACTAGAAACACTTTCTAATATAATATCTGCGTAATGTATCGACCAGATCAGCCTGCGCTGTCCGCGCAGACTGATCCGGCCGACACATTCCGTCTAAGGGGGGATAGATAGAGTAGTGATTCCTGAAACAGAAAATCCACAGGAGGCGAAAAGTGTCTGTCCGGGTTAGCCTGCGTGACATGCTTAGGTCGATACTTTACGCAGAGTCCATAATGTTGGTTTTCTCGTGGAACGGCTCATATTTTTGTAAGACAGGCAGAAAGGAAAACTGGCTGTTGGTGTTTAACACTTCTATTTCATGTGTTACTGAGCGTAAATCATTCTCATCAGATATATATTTCTTTCCGTAGTTTAATAAAGTCACTGTGACACAAATCATTCGTTTGCCACGAATGGGTTGACAGTCTATGTGGAAAAGCAACTAGTTACTGAGAAAAGACTGTTGTGTTGGGTACTGGTGTGAGAAAGCCAGGAAACCCATGTGAACTTGTTGTTAAAAAACCTCGACGTTAAACCGCAATCAATGAATCAATTGCTGAATCACCAGATGTCAAAGTACTAAGACAATAAAAATGTATCGCATCACGTAGTATGCACGTTACAATAGTTAGTGACCACATCGCCACGTACAATGCCTCGTAATTTTCAATAGAGAATATCATCCAAAGTCTTCGTGACCATTTCGAACATGAAGACGCTGACGCAAGCCCATCTGTCATCATATGACATCATGTTAGCCCTTTGGGGGTATAAGCAACTGTCTCCCTTAACTGTTTAGGGTGAAACGAAACTGTTAGAGTCGTCTGCTTCTAATACATCATCAAGATAAATCATTGAACACTTTTAATAATAGAATACAGAGTATGTTTATACGATATAGGATAAACGAAGAAGGAAATATAATAACTTCTTCATCAATGGCTATTTCTCTTTTTTATACAATATTTTTTTCAAAAGTAAAAGTCGTTCGCTGTGGGTGTGTCGAATGCCGTCTGCTCCAGTAAAAGGGTGGATTCTTTATCGACACATCAGACCTGTCAAGTGACATTCTATTTTAACGAGAAAATGTCAAGATATTTGAAGATAAAAATGGGTTATATACAATTATTATTGTTTTATAATCGAGAGTACTATTTCAATTATGTCAAGAGCCGTCTGCTTTGTAATTACTAGAAAACTTAACATCTAGAAACCTGATTGTTGTTTTTGTTTCCTAATCGATTGTCACAGTGTTATATTTCAAATTTTGAAATCATTGTGGAAAAATGAGAAATTTGCTAATACATGTAGTTGGCAATTTTTCCTTTTACTACAATGATTTGATTTCAACTATACATAACAATTACAACTTCATTAATATCTGTTCAACGTCGTCTGCTGCAGATTATTTGCATGAGGGAAGAGGTGAAGAGTCGTCTGCCGAAATAATTTGAAAACCCCTAACAATTAAGTTTATAGTTTCTAATGACTTGATATTGAATTCAATTCAATATATTTTATTGTATAAAACAACAAAGTTGACTTGATAGAGCGTCTGCCTCGAGAGTGAGAAGTCGTGGGTTCGATTCCCGGCCGGGTCATACCAAATGCTTTATTAAAATGGTAGTAAAAGGCTCCCCTCCTTGTCGCTCCGGGTTAACGGGGTAAGCATTACGACTGCCTGGCTGGTGTCGGGTTAAAAGGACCAGTAGTACTTGTAACTTACCCAGGAAACGCCGTGAACCGAATACTTGCTGAACGCGGCGGAAAACACGAAACAATAAATCAATCAATCGACTGACTTGAATATATAGTTGGGTAAAGTATCAGTTTGACCAATTTCTCCTTTAAGTACAATGTTTTCATATCGTATAAATCTACCAATTTTCAATAAAAATCAGTAAATATTACGCAATATAGCATGCATTGTACATGTAGATGATTGAAACAACACAATTTGATACGAAATAAAACGTCCACGTCTATACAAGAGTGCATACGGTTATATCATTACTAAACCCATCCCCCGTACCCAGGCTATTCATAAAATATATTTCATACAAAACCCGTTCATTGCAAAACGTACAAGTTGGATTATTTTTAAAAAGAACAGTGTAGATCCGGACCAACATGTGCATCTGCACAGTCTGATCAATGTCTACACTTTTCTCAAAGTATGCTTACATAAGCTTCGTAATATGTCGACATGTGTAACACTGATATGACAGAGAAGATGGACAAGGCCATCTATATTTCCTCATGGACTGGTTAATCATTTTAACACTATTGGTATGAACCTTGACCTTTAACCCTTTCCAACCTTTAGACGCACTTTGTCGCATCCGCAGCAGACGACTTTTGAAAACATCGTGACAAAAGAAGAAATTGCTCAAAACGAGCAATTTCTCCTTTTGCCACAATGTTTACCACTTTTAGTCATATTTTATCCATTCAATTACAGAGATTATCTATTTTTTGACTAAATATGTTCAAAGTCGTCTGCTGCATAATTGTCGTATGAGGGAAAGGGTTAAGAACAGGAAAAGAAACGTTTTATAGAGCTCGGCATCATTGTTTATATGCAACATCAGGATCAGGTAAATGATGTAGAGCAATCGTTAACCTTTAGGAGTTACATGTAATACAAGGAAATTGATCATTTTTGTATTTCATTTATCTAAATTGTGTGTATATACACAATTATGTTTGATACTAGGAGTCGGTCCACGGGGGAAAACTGCGTGTAGGCATTTCCGAACAGTGTAGATTGAGATTATCTTGTCCATCCGCTCAGTCTTATCACAATCTACGCACGTTGACATCTCATCTTCACACAAGCTTGTGTTAGTAATATGTGAACAGAGAACAACTGGATATTTGCTGGTCACAACAGCCAACTTGTACTTTTTCCCGTGCACTGTTATATACATATTCTATAAATAATATCCTGGGAGCATGAATCCCCTCTCCCGGGGGGTTACAACACGACACGCGGAGTGAAAGTCACATGGCCTGGTTTTTCGGGGGGGATTTTTTGTTTTTTAAATGTTTTTACAGACGTAATGCGATTGCTATCTGACATGTATAAATGAGTAGATATCAATGTTCTGATGTGTGTGACTGGTTTGTACATTGTTAGACTGGAAATTGTTCTATGTTTAAAAGACAGATGTGCGTCAGTCCTTTGTTAACCATTTCCCTTTCCCGCGTCTTCAGCAGACGATTTTTGAAAATAGTGTGGTAAAAGGAGAAAATACTGATCATGGGCAATTTCTCATTTTGTCTAAAAGATTTTTAACTATACTCGATAAAAAAACATACTACCATTTTAAACATATTGTCTATATGTATGACTAGATGTTTTCAAATTCGTCTGCTGCAGATTAATTGTATGTTGGAAAGGGTTAAAGCAAATCATAATTGCTTCTACGCCGATTTCAAAATACAGATCCGTTCCTGTAAGTCAGAGGTCCAGATAAAGAGGGGTATTCAGCTCTTTTCCCCTCAATCTCTCTCTCTGCTATCATTCAACTAATCCCTATGCTGAGGGTACTCAAAAGAATCGTCTCACTGAGACGATTCTTTTGAGTACCCACAGCATAGGGTTTAAGGGTCAAATAACGATATTTAAGACATGCTAAACGCTGCTTATCTAGCACCATGTAAGAACTTCGAGTTGAACGATGTATTCGAATTACCCGATGTTCGATTCATCGCAAGACGGCTGTACAACAATGCATATTTATGTGTGTATACTTACTTTCACATTCATGCATTAACGTGCATTTTACTGCCCGTACACTAACAAGGAGAATAACGCAGTTTCTCATTGTGCGGTGTTATGTGTTTTAACACTTAACAAATTACATCAAATCTGCATTAGACGACCATGTACACTTCTATGCATAAGTAGTAATAATCGCTGTAAAGATGCAAGCAAAGGGGGCCAGCACGAATTTTTAGTCATATGTAGTGTAAATAGATATATTTACACTATATATGACTAAAAATTCGTGCTGGCCCCCTTTAGATGCACGTATAGATATCTAATATATTTGAAATAATCGTGAGGAGAGTAGACTTTTCTCATTATGAGCAATTTCTTTATTTGAAACAATGTTTCTGCTTTTGAAACAATGTTTCTTCTTTTGGATAAATGTTATCAAAAGTCACATTGCCGATACAGCTGCGTCTGTATGAGGGAAAGAGATATGCCAGCGTTCCATGTATCCGCACATATCGAATGGCCTAATACATGTCCTCGCGCATGATCGCGGTCATGTAGACAGGAAATAAAACCTACAATTTAATCGGTTTATAAGATATGACATTTTTATAGTCTGCGTATAAAACATCCGAAAAACAAAATATAGAATCAGGACAATTAAGAGTCAAACGAGAAAGTGGGTGTTTGTTCATCTTTTTTTTTTTTTAAATAATGTCTCTACTGCAGAGGCGTCAGAAGTCATCTGTAGCAGGGAAAGGATTGAACCGAGACGATTGTTCTCGAACACAAACAGACGGACGACACGGAAATGGATGATGGAGGCGTATGGCGGATCTGAGGCATGCTGGTATTACAGCAGGTTCGCCCCATTGCATAATCCAGACTCTCTGCATAATTGATTCCATATTCTGCAGGAGAGAGAGTCTGCAAGCATTTTCCTTTCAAAAGGAAGCCAGTCGCATAGGTTTTTCTGCTGTGTGACTCAGATCGCTTCTCCAAGCGTCGTCTGCGAATCAAATATTTCGAGGAAATACTATACGACGCCGACTTCATATAAACTATTTAAAATATATTATAAAAATAAATAAAATACACAGGTTTGTAAAATCAAAGATAAAATCAAATAGGGTACTTACGTGTAGTTTCTGTCGCTCCTTCCATTTCTTTTGTTTCTATTTCTATTAACTTCAGAATTTTTTATAAATCCAGACACGAGCTATTACAGACGGTCACAAAATGTTGTGCAGACGCTGGAAATTGGAAAATTATCGGCCCAACCAAAACGAGGCTTGATTCCAGTGAGGCACGCCACCTAGCGGGAAATGACACATAATTTAAATACGCTGCATACGACTGTCAGTCAATATTCGTCTGCTTATTGAGAAGGGAAATAACTCTAAATATTGTTTTTCTTTTCGTGGTTTATACAGTGAGTGATTACCCTACTTTGTTTAAAAACGTGTTTTGTTTGAATGGTGTGTTACGTCCCCTGACAACAGCAAGGTGTTTCCCATATGACGTCCACAAACCCATATGGTCAGATGGAGGCAATTAATTTGCCATGGGCTACCATTATAGCGTTTTGGACTTTGACTCTTTCCTAACAATCCAAAATAACTCCAAAACCATTATTCAATAAATATTCATTCTTAAAACTACAAAAAAAGCACACACAAATCACATGTTGATTTTTTTAGCTATAACTTAAAACCAAAGGTCACCCTTATCCCGAAGTGAATTTTACTTTCAATTTCTGAAAATACATGTTGTCCTAAAAATGGCCCTTTAGCTGTCAACAAAGCTAAAAGCAAACAATGTTTTGGTTACAAATCAGTCAGAGGGTTATCAATCACTTTAAACTTTCAAAAATGTCATTTTTTTCCAATGGGAGACAACTTCAGTCCAATGAAGTCATCTGAAAATCCCTCTACACAATTCTCTGCCCGACGCTCCGATCCGAATTGCTCTCCGTCGACCATATGATGTCCCACAGACCATGCAACTTTGGTATTATAAAGTGCGTCATTTAAAAAGATTGTATAACTATATAAGACACATTGCTTTTATATTTTCATAAAAAGCGTTTTGCGGAATACAGTTGTGCAGTGGTAGAGCGATGGCCTGTCAGTCGTACCATGGTCCCGGCTTCGAATTCCGCGATAAACAGGTTTCTGCCTTTCGGATTGTTCAACACCAACGTCTCGTGGAAGACAGTGGTGCAGAGGTAGAGCGTCGGCCTCTCACATCAAAGGTCCCTGGTTCGAGTCCCGTGATGAGCGGGTCCTGACTTTGGGATTTTTCCACACGCGCGAGTACTGGTTAAGTATCCAGGAAGCAGACATCGAGCGTGATTAATATAAGCTTAAAGCTTGTTTCGCAATCGATTTAAAATAAATAAGTTTAAACTAAACACCAACGTCGCGAGTAATGTTTATGTCTCTATGAAGACATAGCGAGACATCGAGCGTAATCTATATGAGCACCACTTTAAGTCAAATACTTTCTCTACCGCATAGCATTTTCAACCATAATCATACTACGGTGTATTCTCCGTTGACGCGTTTCAAATATAGACTCCTTCTGAAATAAATGTGGAAACATGAGACTTACACTGTTTCAAAAGTGTTTTCGACTTTGTACCATAGCTATAATTGTAATTTCTCAAATGATTTATTTACCCGAAATATTGTTTTAACCCTTTCCCTCATATAGACGCTTTCTGATGCCGCTGCAGCAGACGGCTTTTTGAAAACATAGTGACAAAAGAAGAAATTGCTCAAAACGAGCAATTTCTCCTTTTGTCACAATGTTTTCCACTTTTAGCCATTGGTTATCCATTCAATTATAGAGATTTTATATTTTTGACAAAATATTTTTTCGTCTGCTGCAGAATTGTCGTATGAGGGAAAGGGTTAAGACTTCGGCCGTTAACTATATAAATTAATTGTATAGTCAATGAACATAGACATAATCAGACTACATATACCTGTATAGTCAATGAACATAGACATACTCAGACTACATATACATGTATTGGCAATGAACATAGACAAAATCAGACTACATATACCTGTATAGTCAATGAACATAGACATAATTAGACTACATATACCTGTATAGTCAATGACCATAGACATACTCAGACTACATATACCTGTATAGTCAATGAACCTAGACATACTCAGACTACATATACCTGTATAGTCAATGAACATAGACATACTCAGACTACATATACCTGTATAGTCAATGAACCTAGACATACTCAGACTACATATACCTGTATAGTCAATGAACATAGACATAATCAGACTACATATACATGTATTGGCAATGAACATAGACATAATCAGACTAAATATACCTGTATTGGCAATGCCCATATACATAATCGGACTACATATACATGTATTGGCAATGAACAAAGACATAATCAGACTACATATACCTGTATAGTCAATGAACCTAGACATAATCAGACTACATATACCTGTATAGTCAATGAACTTAGACATACTCAGACTACATATACCTGTATAGTCAATGAACATAGACATAATCAGACTAAATATACCTGTATTGGCAATGAACATTCGACATAATCAGACTACATATACATGTATTGACAACGAATATATACATAATCAGACTACATATACATGTATTGGCAATGGGCATAGACATAATCGGACTATATATACATGTATTGGCAATGAAGATAGACATAATCAGACTGCATATACATGTTTTGGCAATGAACATAAACATAATCAGACTACATATACATGTATTGGCAATGAACAAAGACATACTCAGACTTAATATACATGTATTGGCAATGAACATAGACAAAATCAGACTAAATATACCTGTATTGGCAATGAACATAGACATACTCAGACTAAATATACCTGTATTGGCAATGAACATAGACAAAATCAGACTACATATACCTGTATAGTCAATGAACATAGACATAATCAGACTACATATACCTGTATAGTCAATGACCATAGACATACTCAGACTACATATACCTGTATAGTCAATGAACCTAGACATACTCAGACTACATATACCTGTATAGTCAATGACCATAGACATACTCAGACTACATATACCTGTATAGTCAATGAACCTAGACATACTCAGGCTAAATATACCTGTATTGGCAATGACCATAGACATAATCGGACTATATATACATGTATTGGCAATGAACAAAGTCATAATTAGACTACATATACCTGTATAGTCAATGAACCTAGACATAATCAGACTACATATACCTGTATAGTCAATGAACATATACATAATCCGACTAAATATACCTGTATTGGCAATGAACATAGACATAATCAGACTACATATACCTGTATAGGCAATGCACATAGACATACTCAGACTACATATACCTGTATAGTCAATGAACATATACATAATCAGACTAAATATACCTGTATTGGCAATGAACATAGACATAATCAGACTACATATACCTGTATATGCAATGCACATAGACATACTCAGACTACATATACCTGTATAGTCAATGAACATAGACATAATCAGACTACATATACCTGTATAGTCAATGACCATAGACATAATCAGACTACATATACCTGTATAGTCAATGAACCTAGACATACTCAGACTACATATACCTGTATAGTCAATGACCATAGACATACTCAGACTACATATACCTGTATAGTCAATGAACCTAGACATACTCAGACTAAATATACCTGTATTGGTAATGACCATAGACATAATCGGACTATATATACATGTATTGGCAATGAACAAAGACATAATCAGACTACATATACCTGTATAGTCAATGAACCTAGACATAATCAGACTACATATACCTGTATAGTCAATGAACCTAGACATACTCAGACTACATATACCTGTATATTCAATGAACATAGAGATAATCAGACTAAATATACCTGTATTGGCAATGAACATAGACATAATCACACTACATATACATGTATTGGCAATGAATATATACATAATCGGACTATATATACATGTATTGGCAATGAACATAGACATAATCAGATTGCATATACATGTTTTGGCAATGAACATAAACATAATCAGACTACATATACATGTATTGGCAATGAACAAAGACATACTCAGACTAAATATACCTGTATTGGCAGTGAACATAGACAAAATCAGACTAAATATACCTGTATTGGCAATGAATATAGACATACTCTGACTAAATATACCTGTATTGGCAATGAATATAGACAAAATCAGACTACATATACCTGTATTGGCAATGCACATAGACATAATCAGACTACATATACATGTATTGGCAATGAATATATACATAATCAGACTATATATACATGTATTGGCAATGGGCATAGACATAATCGGACTATATATAGATGTATTGGCAATGAACATAGACAAAATCAGACTAAATATACCTGTATTGGCAATGAACATAGACAAAATCAGACTACATATACCTGTATTGGCAATGAACATAGACATAATCAGACTACATATACATGTATTGGCAATGAATATATACATAATCAGACTACATATACATGAATTGACAATGGGCATAGGCATAATCGGACTATATATACATGTATTGGCAATGAACATAGACAAAATCAGACTAAATATACCTGTATTGGCAATGAACATAGACAAAATCAGACGACATATACCTGTATTGGCAATGAACATAGACATAATCAGACTACATATACATGTATTGGCAATGAATATATACATAATCAGACTACATATACATGTATTGGCAATGGGCATAGACATAATCGGACTATATATACATGTATTGGCAATGAACATAGACATAATCAGACTGCATATACATGTTTTGGCAATGAACATAAACATAATCAGACTACATATACATGTATTGGCAATAAACAAAGACATACTCAGACTGAATATACCTGTATTGGCAATGAACATAGACAAAATCATACTACATATACCTGTATTGGCAATGAACATAGACAAAATCAGACTACATATACCTGTATTAGCAATGAACCTAGACATAAGCAGACTACATATACCTGTATTGACATTGAATATAGACATAATCAGACTACATATACATGTATTGCCAATGGGCATAGACATAATCAGACTATATATACACATGTATTGGCAATGAACATAGACATAATCAGACTGCATATACATGTTTTGGCAATGAAAATAGACATAATCAGACTACATATACATGTATTAGCAATGAACAAAGACATAATCAGACTAAATATACCGGTATTAGCAATGAACATAGACAAAATCAGACTACATATACCTGTATTGGCAATGAACATATACATAATCAGACTACATATACCTGTATTGGCAACGAATATAGACATAATCAGACTACATATACCCGTATTGGCAATGAACATAGACATAATCAGACTATATATATATCTGTATTGGCAATGCACATAGACATAATCAGACTACATATACCTGTGTTCAAATTCCGATCGCCTCCGTCTAATTTACTAAGAGGTGATCTAATCTGACCTCTGTTTTCGCGTGGCATTGCTTAGACCACGTACAGACGCATGTTGACGCATCAGCAGCAGACGGCGTTTGAAAACAGTGTGGCAAAAGGAGACATTGCTCACATTGAGCATTTTATTTTCAGTTACCACAGTATTTTCAACTCTATTTAGTAACTATACTTTCATTTAATAGAGAATTTCACTTAAGTGTTGCGTGAGGGCCGAGCCCCAGTAGCTCAGTCGGTAGCGAACCGGGCTGTCAATATATGGGGTTGTTACTTCGAATACCAACTCGGCGAACATACTGTCCGACGTTTGACAAAAGTTACTGTGACAAGCGTCATTCGTCTTCCAACAATGGACTAACAGTCTATGTGGAAGAACAGCCAGTTGCTTAGAAAGTTTGTTGTGTTGAATACTGATGTGAGAAAGCTAGGAAACACATGAGTAGGTGAACTGGCCGCCGTGATATGACTAAAAAATTAGTGATACAGGTGTGAAGCCGCAATCAATCAATAAACCCTTAGTGTTGTGTGAAAAGGTGTTACATATTTACTGTAAGTGGAAATAGTTATTTATGGTATTACTCGACGACGTTGACCTGACCCTCTTACCAGTACTGCACACCACAGTCCTAACAAGCAACTGCCGGCTTCTTTAGACAGAGACTGTTAGCATATTGATGCAATACGACCGGCGATTATCGCACTGACCTTTGCCAAACGTCGGACTGAATGAATTTTGGCCAAGGTTGGGCTCCAACTCACTACCCCTGGATTGACAGCCCACGTCGCTACTTGCGAAACTTCCGAAGTTCGACATTTAATTACATGTATAGAGGAAGGGACAACTTAGCTATATCTAAAGTTGATCCGTCCCAGTGTTGATGCTGTTATGATCCCCAATCAGTCTTTATGGAATGGTAGCATATATGCGTCCTTCCTCGACGTGCACGCACATGGACAGCAATGCAACCGATGCAACGGTATCAGGATGAACATATCTACAGAGACATGTTAAAACCCTGGTATATATAATGTTTGTTTTTAAATCATTTGAATTGCGAAAAACTTTGTATTTTGCATAAAAGACATATTTACCCCTTCACGCTTTACCACTACAATTTTTATATGTATTCAAGGTTTATACTGTATTATGTACAATACTTATATTTTCAGTTAATGGCAAGTATAAGTTTTGTGTAAAATTACAGTATGTTCAAACACTGGATATAATGTTTAAAATATATGGGTACGCTAATATTTGTAATTTTTGTATTACCTATGTTAATATGTACATTGTTTAATACTGTATACTCATAGGCATTTTGCCCACTGTATTTCTCAATAAAACTATATAACTGAAACAATGTTGAGAGCTTCGTATGTAGAGGGGGGTATACATGTTCACATAAACTATGAACCTACTTTTACGCGACTTTAAACAATATATGCTTATCCTGTTACACACGCCTTTTATAGTTCTAAACCCTTTCCCTCATATAGACGCTTCTGCCCCCCCCCCCCCCCCCCCCCCCGCTTCTGCAGCAGATGACTTTTGAAAACATTGTGGAAAAAGAAGAAATTGCACATGATGAACAATATCTCCTTTGCCACAGTGTTTTCAACTCTTTTTAATACTATTTACATTTTTAGATGTTTTCAAAGCCGTATGTTAAAGACATGGTGTATGTGTATGTGTATGTGTATGTGTATGTGTATGTGGGAAAGAGTTATAAACAACGTATACTAACAACAGTTAGTGAACACGTGCAGTCTATTCTTAGTCTGTTATCTTCTCTTTATGGTTAGCAAACAATCTCTATCCGCTTGTGTTATTTTTTCTAAATATCAATGTTTTACTTTAAAGGTCAGGAGAATCCTGCGAGATGAGGATTAAATTCGATCTGTAAAAAGCCAGGCCCCGAAGACGCTGTAAACGTATTCTGTGCTCAGAAAGATAACTTTTGATTGATCAATTCCGAGAATGAAACAGCATCTGAGCCTTTCCACGAGAAAACCAACAATATGGACTCTGCGTAATCACGGTTTCGATCCAGATCAGACTGCGCATTCCGCGCAGGCTAATCCGGACCGACACATTCCGTCTCAGGGTGATAGAGGTATAGAGCAATGATTCATGAAAAAGAAAATCCGCACAAGCTTATTCGGACCGACACATTCCGTCTCAGGGGGATAGAGGTATAGAGTAATGATTCCTGATGAAACCGCAGGAGGCAAAACGTGTCTGTCCGGGTTAGTCTGTGCGGCATGCTTAGGCTGATCCGGATCGATAATTTACTCAGAGTCCACAATGTTGGTTTTCTCGTGGGACGGCTCATGTCTAATCAAACACTTTAGCGGAAAAGCTAAAGACATTGTTATTTGTTATAGGTTTGGAGGCAGTTTTCGCCCCTTCTACCAGTATATGATATTCTGGACATAATTGAAAATATATTGACAATAGGATAAAATGGCTTCTTATCTCCATCAGTGCAGTTTCAGATACCACACTTTTCGCCAATTAATCCCAAAACTTTTCAAAAACATGTTGCCATCAATAGAAACAGCCATTGGATAGTATGTGTCTGCTATGTAACAGACTACTTTTGAAAACATTGTGTCAAAAAAAGAAATTGCTTAAATTATTAATTAAACTATAAGAGATACTCCACATTTTTCCCTACATGTTTTCAAAGTTATCTGCTGCATATTTGTTGTATGTGGGAAAGGGATAATCTGCAGGTTTTGCCTGGAGCAAACTTCCGAGCCACAATCTCTCAGTCGGTAACGAGGAGCACTGTCGAACTAGGGTCGCGAGTTTGAACATCATATGGAAAAGTTCCCTGTGACCTAGTCGCCGTGAAATACTTAAAATACTGTTGAAAACGGAATTAAACTTCAATAATAATCAAATAAATTGGATTTCACAAAGGGATATAACTCAGGTTGTTGTCTTAAGAGTGTTTATACAAGGGTGATATCCCTTAACAAGGCTGTGACCGATCGGGCTACATGGTGATTTACATAAAATCGACACCATCTAGACTGTCCTCCAGGAAAAGTGGCTTTTCCCAGGGGAATCTTGCGAATAAATGTCTTTGCGCATTTCGATCTGAATGTAATATGTTAGAAATTTTGATGAACACGTTTTATTAGTGATAAAGCGATACAACAGCAACGTTCTTCGGGAATATAAAGAAATGGCTAATAATGTCCGATTTGAAGCCAAAACAGACATCAAAATTAGTGTAGAATAGTTGTAGTTGTGTTCCTACTTGGTATCCAGGACTGCTGGAACACCATAAGTACTGATACACTGATGTTAGGATAAACTTACTTGCGGTAATAAGTAATTGACGTAAGATCACGTCATGACATGGCGGGAAATACTGTTGAAAGTAGCGTTAAATACCACACGAGCATGCCCGTTGGTATACCAAACAAGTTGGCCGTTCTGTAGAGTGTAGGTTTAGATCAGCCTGTTCATCTACTCAGTCTTATTAGATTTATTCAAATTTAATTCTTTAATCAAGTACTTAGGCCGTCGGCTCATATATAAGCATTCAAAACAGTATTACCTGTACACATATACGCATAGTTTATTTATAAGTACTGGATATAATTGAAACATTTTGACAATCGTTTCAGATACCACACTTTTAGCCAACTAATATCAAAACTTTTCTAGAACCTTTTGACATCCATAGAACAGCCATTGGATAGTATGTGTCTGCTAGGCATTCCTTAATCCTTTCCTACATGCAGAGATTTTCTGGTGCCTATGCAGCAGACTACTTTTGAAAACATTTTGTCAAAAGAAGGAATTGCTAAATAATGAACCAAATTTCTTCTGTAGCCAAATCTTTTTCAACTATATTCATTAAGTAAACTATTATCTAGAGTTATTCCACATTTTCCCCTACATGTTTTCAAAGTTGTCTGCTGCAGATTTGTTGTATGTGGGAAAGGATTAATCTGCAATTGTCACCAATACCATTTTTGTTGTTGAGCAAACGGCCGAGCCACAATAGCCCAGTCAGTAACGAGGAGCACTGTCGAACTAGGGTCGTGAGTTTGAACATCGACACGGCTATCCATTCTTTCCGATGACTGATGTAACCCTTTCCATCATATAGACGCTTTCTGACGCCTCTGCAGCAGACAGCTTTTAGAAACATAGTGACAAAGGAAGAAATTGCTCAAAACGAGGAATTTCTCCTTTTGCCACAATGTTTTCCACTTTTAGTCATAGGTTATCCATTCAATTATAGAGATTTTCCATTTTTTGACAAAATATGTTCAAAGTCGTCTGCTGCAGAATTGCCGTATGAGGGAAAGGGTTAAGTAGATATGGAAAAATTCCCTGTTGCCTGGTTAGAAGGTAGCGTTGAGAAACCCGTAAATCAAATGAACATGCGACCTTGTCGCCGTGAAATAATTAAAATACTGTTGAAAAACTTCAATTATAATCATTTCGATTTCACAAAGGGAAATAACTCAGGATGTTGTCGTAAGAGTGTTAAACAAGGGTGACTTCCCTTCTAAAGAGTGTGACCGATCGGGTTACACGACCCCAGACATAAAATCAACACCATCAGTGAAAGTCAGAACAATTTTTCTCAGTGCGATCTGAATAGATTTGTCATTTCAGGCATTGTTGCATTGAATCCCCTCAACCCCCCCCCCCCCCCCCCCCCCCCCAAATGTCTTCTTCCAGTCTCTTAAATGTGCAGTTTAGAAATAAAGAAAGTAACACAGCATAATTGACCACAACTCCATTAGATAATAAGACCAGTCCATATCCTGTAGTAAAACAGGAGCCGTTCTGAACCTTTTTACCCTTTTTGATTGCGAGCATTATTTTGCAGAAATTTAGGGCGAAATATGCTCGTTTGAGAAGGGTTTTGAATCAGTACCAGAAGAGTACCAGAAGAGTTGTGGGTCTTTCAGCCTCAGGAAAATTGTTGAAATGAGTTGTTATCGGGTTCTGTTATTGATATAATAGGTTTTGGACCTATCCGACGGGAGATTATTTTCCCTTATGTCATACATCATTGCCTTCAAAAGCTCATCTGATGTACTTTTCTTAGTTTTCAGCATGTTTTAAAAGTAGTGTCACATGGCAACAACTTATGTATGATGTATTGTTGTTATGTGATGTTATACATGTATTACGTAATAAATGGACACAGAAAGTCTTTTGATTTAGAATGATCTTATACGGTCATCATTTTGTCATGCATTCATCATATGCGATCCTGTTTATCCTTAGCTGTTGAAGGTCGCATTACTTTATAATCACCATATTTGTTACTATTTTTCGCAAATCCACATTTGTATACTCAAACGTTAAATATTTTGACATGTATTTCCTTGTATATTTTTCCGACGCCCGGTAGCTCAGTCGGTAGCGACGCGGGCTGTCAATCCAGTGGTTGTGAGTTTGAATCCTAGCTCGGCCAACATTCTTTCCGACTTTTGTCATAAACTGTGACAAGCGTCATTCGTCTTTCACCAAAGGGCAAATAGTCTATGTGGAAAAGCAGCCAGTTGCTTTGAAGGTATGTTGTCTTGATTACTAGTGTGATAAAGGTAGGAAACACATGATGGGTGAATTGCGAGCCGTGATATGACGTGAAAATGGTTTAAAAAGGCGTAAAGCCCCAAATCAATCAATCAATCTTATATATTTTATGTTTGCCATGTTTGTGTTTGTGTAACTTGTTGTAACATGTGTCTTTGACCTTCTGGTTGAACAAAAAACCTATACTATACAGTACAGACGTTTCTAACACGAGTATGTAAGTAGTTTTTGTGAACAATTTATAACTAGATCAGACTATGCCGATGCACAGTCTGGTGTTAATCTACACTGTCCACCAAAGACAATGTGTACAATTAAGATCTGACTAAAAACCTAACATTAAGTGAAAGAATTTCTCAGTTATCCACAATATTTTAGTAATTCTCTCTGGTGAAGAGGCAGTCAAAACATGATTATTTGTGAAGGACTAAACGGAACATGGTCCTAACATGTCCAAAGTGGCTGTATACTAATTGATGTCCCGAGCGTGTTCGAGACTTGATGATTTATTTATGTATTTTAAAGGACTGTTAAAACAGTTGAAAAAGTATGCGACAGAATTTAGACTCGAAGCCTTCCTCTCGGATAGTGCGTTATTTGTTATAAGAGTGTATCTTGCTGCGAGTCGATGACCTTAAATCCATTAATTATTCGTGTATTGCCATTCTTTTGTGTTTGAATAATGAACCTGACGAAAATACAACTTTTAGACGGACTGAAACATATGAGCCGTCCCACGAGAAAACCAACATTGTGGACTCTGCGTACAGTATCGACCCAGATCAGCCTAAGCATGCCGCGCAGGCTAATCCGGACATACACTGTTCGCCTCCTGTGGATTTTCTGTTTCAGGAATCATTACTCTATACCTCTATCCCCCGTAGACGGAATGTATCGACCCGGATAACCCTGCGCGGACTGCGCAAGCTGATCTGGATCGATATATTACGCGGTGTCCATACCGTTGGTTTTCTCGTGGAATGGCTCATATGTTGAGAAAGACAAGTACAGATTGAACCTATTCAGTTGAACTGTTGTTATTTAATGTACGGAGTGCGCAGTCTGATCTGGATCGATATATTACGCAGTGTCCATAACCATGGTTTTCTCGTGGAATGGCTCATCTGTTAAGAAAGACAAACTTCAGACTGAACCTACTCAGTCACAACTGCTCTGATTTAAAAAGAAAACGTTTTAACTTTAGAGTCGTGTTCCAGTGTACCAAGAAGGGTGCAACATTATTGATGTGTTACTTTTCTAATCTCTTTTAAACGTGTTTAAAGCTGGAAGGTTTCTCGCAGAGTTGTTTTAATTAACGTATTGATCTCTCACAGTCCGTAAATAACCAGTTTTGACAAAGGGACCAGACCGCAAGAGAAGACGGCATTCGGTGAATTTGAAGATTAATAGTTTCCATGAGTAAAATGTACGCCTTTAAACACCGGGTGAAGATTGACAGAACATGCGGACAATCAACATGGGACCATAACCACGTGGTAGGTCAGTTTGTTTGTATGTATGTACGGCCTTTTATGCCGCTTTAAACGGCGTTTCATAGGTAAGTTTCCAGTACTACTGGTCAATTTAACTCTTTCAGCGCCAAGGGCAATATCGAGGTTTTTGCAAATAACGCATATTCAGGTGAGTCAGCTCGTAACGAGCTGTCTCACCTGAAATCAGCATTATTTGCCTTTAAGTTACCAAAATAGTCCAAAACTTTCATAAATTGAGAAATGGACACACCCGATTTTGAACATGGAAGAGTTTACTTTAAACAATTCGGCGCTGAAAGAGTTAACTTGTCAACAAATACTGAGCGTCTAGAAGGAATAGTACTTGAGGTGTATCGATATACATATATTGCTTGGATTCAATGGATAACATCAAAAGCATAGTTTCATAACAATCCACGTTTATTCATCTCGCTACCCAAACCGGATATACATTTCCTAACACAGATCTCTATAACCCGGTATATAAATACCAGAACCTTCCGGGTCTTAACGTATAGTATACACTACAAGACTTATCATTATCTTTAATATGACACGGCCGGTCATCGAACCGCAATCTCTCGAACGAACTCGAGATGGACAACAACAACAAGTCTAGCAGAACATGATGGAGAGCCATTGTAAATTATCTATGTTCCACAGGGGCGACAGGGATTGACTCAAGTCAGTTAAGTCGCAAGTCAGTTAAGTCGAACGAATTAACTTTTTAGTTAGTCTTTGTTTGGTCAGATGCTTTCAGAACGCTTGTACGACCAGATGGTGGACAGGACAGATTCCAATCCGACTGTGTAAATACCTAGGCTGATCTATCACATACCTCCGTGCAATGACACAACGGTTGATTTTCGAGTGACGTAGTGTACTCGACAGTTATTTATAACTCTTCGAGCGCCGAATTATTTAAAGAAGAATCTTTCATGTTAAAAATCGGGCTATTCCAATTTTCATGTTACAGGTTTGATTTCATTGATTTGGGATTTTAGACAGATTTCGATAATTTTTCAGTCGTATTAAGGTTCGCCTTCCCATGAATTTCCTGGATTTCTCACACAAGTACTCAACACACCATTCTTTCCAATTATTTCCTATTGGTGGAAGAAGAATGACGCATTGACTTTTGTAAAACGTCAGCAAGAATGTTGGTCATGCTGGGGTTCGATGTCACAACCAGAGCTCGATCATGTAAGATAAAGGCAAAACCATGCTGATATCAGGTGAGGCAGCTCCTTACGAGCTGACTCACCTGAATATGTATTGTTTGCGTAACCTTTAATATTGCCATTGACGCTGATACAGTCTCTCAGTAATATATTTTCGAATTATTGGCCACGTGTCGTCGCTAGTGTAGCCCTGTAAAGTTGACAAATTTAGGCATATTTGGACATCGGTGCAGGGGAAATGGACAAAACTTTACCAAGGGGATATGGCATATTTGTACATCGGTACAGGGGAAATGGACAAAACTTTACCAAGGGGATATGGCATATTTGTACATCGGTACAGGGCAAATGGACAAAACTTTACCAAGGGGATATGGCATATTTGTACATCGGTACAGGGGAAATGGACAAAACTTTACCAAGGGGATATGGCATATTTGTACATCGGTACAGGGGAAATGGACAAAACATTAGCAAGGGGCTTTGACATATTTGGACATCGGTGCAGGGGAAATGGACAAAGGGGCCTTGGAAAACATTCACTTATGCTTCGTCGTTTTCTTTCGCCAACCAAATCCAGAATCCAGAACAGACAACGTGCGACTTTACGACTATTAGTTGTAGAAAGTCAGGCATACGGAAGTCTTCGTTCAAACATATTTATTTTCATCGATTGTGAAACCTCACGACGTTTGCTTCCTGGAGACTTATTCCGTACTCGATCCGTTTGTACAGATACAGCCGTTCATCACGGGGTGAGGCATTTTGTACGAAAGGACGACGCTTTACCACTACTGTCTTGTAAGTCAAAATACGCCAAATACATCCGTTGTCATGCTGATCTACAGTCAAATAGTTCCTTAAAACAAATGATTGTATACCATCACCAGAATGAATTGAATACATGACATTGAGTTTGTTTGCATTTATTGTAAATGTGTATAGGATGCACCGGAAATGTTTAATTTAATCACTTTTAATATTCTGAACTTAATTGAAAGTAAGCACCAGTTTTTGTCCGGGTCCAATATGGTCCAAAATGGCGGTAACCAATTTCGCCTGGTGAATTATTTCTTGCATAATGCATGAACCCTAATTTCTTTGGATTACTTTAAAGGTTAGAGGTAAATAATTTCAATGGTTTGTGGTGTACTACATGAGAAACGCGTTGAAAGTGGTCGATTTATATGGAAACAAAGAAGGAATTTATTTAGTGTATTGTAACCTTTTTACGGGCCAAAGACGCCATGGCACACATCGGTTATCGGATGAAAGGGATATAACTTAAACTACCAAGGGAGATAACGCATGGCTACCAGTTTTTCTGTGGTAATAACGCAATGAACTGTCGACAACCGTTTCAGACAACGGTGAAGGATGTGGTCTTTATGCAGGAGCAAAATAACCCGACTACTGATTATCAAACGATCGTTTTTACATTGTTAGCATTTTTTTCCTTTTGTCAAACTGTTTTCAAATCTATTCGATAATTATTATTCTATTAATATAAATAATAAATTATTACATTATGTCTAGATGTTTTCAGCAAATTTGACGATTATGGCAGTCTCAATTGTATAATGTTTAGAGTGTCAGCCTTTTGGACGGGAAATCAGGGTCACAAATAATACTTCAAAATGGTTGTAATTTCTTTCCTCCATGCGCTCACGGTTGATGTGGAAGTATTACGGCTAATGCATCGGTGTCAGAATATGTGATAACTGTAGTACTGGTGTATTACCTCAAACACGCGGTGATATAATATAAATTCTGCTGAAAACGACGTAAAACAATATACAAACATATTTGATGTATATTGAAAAGGCTTAAGCTAAATAATAGCCTAGGGATGTCTCGGATATTTGTTCACGTTGTATTTAACATTGAGTAGTCCATATCCTCTAATGATAACATGTAAACGAATAATAATTAGACGGAGTATGTTACGGACATTTTCCCGAATGTCCTTAATTTCCATTTTCCTCCAAATGATGTTGTATGAGTAACACGTGAGCCCTTCCACGAGAAATCCAACATTGTTGACTCTGCGTAAAGTATCAGTCATAGTGACCGGCATCATTCAACTACCGCCAATCTTCTAAATGTATATGTGGCAAGGTAACCATATGTGCGGACAGGATGCGCGCGCATGTGTGTGTGTGTGTGTGTGTGTGTGTCTGTCCAATTCCTTTAATCTTCAAACATTTCCCTCATATAGACGCTTTCTGACGCCTCTGCAGCAGAAGGTTTTTTTAGAAACATGGCGACAAAAGAAGAAATTGCTCAAAACGGATAATTTCTCTTTAAGTCAATATATAACTGGTATACCACTGAAAATACGTTAAACTCCAACAAAATAAACAGCCAACCAAAACCTTTGAAAAAATTACATAATTTGTGTTTGATCAATTGATTAGGGTAATACACAACTTCGTTCGCATACAATGTAGTGATTACAAAATCAAAATCTCTTGGTATTCTTCTTACGTATACTGTGAAATGTTTGATATATATTTTTTTAAATTTCTTGGAATTCGACGTCTGCATACTATGGAGTGTTTGCGAAAAAAAATAAGAATTTCTTGGAAATAGACTTCTCCATAGTGGAGTGTTTGCGAAATTAGTAATTTCTTGGAATCAGACTTCATTCCCGGTACCAAGTGTCGATTATGTATTTCAAGATGACATATTTCAAGAGAAAGCTTTCAGAGGAAAAAGTACTCATCAAAACATTAGCATGTGTAGGGTGAATAAACAATTCAAAGGAAACAGATCGAATTTGAAGAATCTAGAAAATTAAATTGTTTCGTGCTACGGTAACATATTTTACCAATTTACGTATTTCCATTTATCCCTTATCCTGCCGAATTATTTCAACTTGTCTCAGCACACGTGGTGTTTTGACAAATCTTCCAAATGTATAAAGGGTAGTGTTTGCTTGTGTGAAGCGATAAGTATGTATGAGCCGTCCCGCGAGAAAACCAATATTATGGACTCTGCGTAAAGTGTCGACCCTGATCAGTCTAAGCATAGCGCAAAAGCTAACCCAGACATACACTTTACTCCTCCTACAGATGAACTGTTTCAGAATTCATTACTCCAGTACATAATGTTGGTTGTTTCGTGGAATGGCTCATATGTAGGGGCCCAAAGTCAACACAGGACTATCTCGAGGGCTTGGCGTGAAACGGTTGTAACTAAAAACCTATTTTGAAAACCCTGGTTTAAGGGCAATTTTGACCCTTTTGTAAACAATGCAAATTTAGGTGCCATTGCTCAGAACGAGCAATGGCACCTAAATTTCCATTGTTTACAAAGAAAAATTATTTAACGCTTATAAAGACTTTATAGCGAAGTGATTAACCTTGGTAAAAAATTACCAATTTTAGTTACAACCGTTTCACGCCAAGCCCTCGAATTCTTTTTACGATTGTTAGACTTCCCTCGATTGCTTCTCATAATTTATCGAAGCCTTTTATGTGACAGGTGGAGCTGCGATGGTTTCAGTTGTTAACGACGATGTCAATCGTCCCGGGGGTCGTCAAATCGAACCCCGGCTATGCATTTACTCTTTCATCCTTTCATACTTGATTAATGTCATTCGCCTTTCACCAATGGGATACATGTAGCCAGTTACCTATGGGGAATGTAGTGTGGAGAACTGATGTGAGCAAGCCAGGGAAACACATCAGGTGACCTTGCAGTCGTGGTATAAGTAAACTACGGTTAAAAGCTTACTTAAAGTCCAATCAGTCAATCTAACGTGAGTGACTAGAACCCTAACTCTTTCAGTGACAAATTCCCTGAAGTTGATTCTTCCATGTTCAAAATTGGGCAACTTCCATTTCTGTGTGTCATATTTAGCCAGATATCAACAGGAATAGTGTTGAAAACGGCGCTGAACAAACACGCCAGGTGCCGAATTTCCTATATTTGACTCGTTTATGCTCAAATTCGGGAGACTCCCTTCTCTTTGACATAATAGTTTTGGATTATTTTGATAACTTAAGGGCAAATAATGTCGATATCAGGTGAGACATGTCGTTACGAGCCGAGTCATCTGCATCTGTATTGTTTGCAAACAACCTTAATATTACCTTTGGCGCTGAAAGAGTTGATACAGAAATAAATCAATAATTACGTCTGAAGATTTTATTTCATATTCGTATAAAATATACACACATCCGGGAAAACCTGTTATCTGCATTAGGAAAAACGTTCTTGTCATCCACTCAAAAGGAATGTCTTCTAAATCAGCGAAGCATACCGAGGGCTTGGAGTGAAACGGTTGTAACTAAAATTAGCATTTTTTTACCAAGGTTAATCACCTCGCCATAAAGTCTTTATAATCGTTAAATCATTTTCCTTGGTAAACAATGCAAATTTAGGTGCCGTTGCTCGTTCTGAGCAATGGCACCTAAATTTGCATTGTTTACAAAGGGGTCAAAATTGCCCCTAAACCAGTGTTTTCAAAATAGGTTTTTAGTTACAACCGTTTCACGCGAAGCCCTCGAGATGTTTCCACATTTATCAGTTTGATTAACGAGAGCAGGCAATTAAATAGATCGATATTTTATTGATCTGATAATATTGATCAGATATCACAAGGAGAATTGAGCCACATCAAATGAAAATCGACCTTTGGAGGTTTGGATATCAATTGCAAATTACAATCAAGTGTTCACAATTGCGTAGTATGTTATAAGTCAAAACTGATGGGGGAAAACATGGCACGATCTTGATAACAATGATTGCATACAACGTTACAAAGGTCAGTTTACGTGTGCTGTTGTTGTTCAAATGAGTCGTGGCTTTGGGAAAAAGTATTAGTCCGCATTTCTGAACAATGTAGGTTCGGTTCTTTCAAGCTTATGTGAATCATTATAGTTATTTAATGGATATTTGTGTAACAGTCAAAACTGTTGCCCAGAGGTGGAGTGGATGACTTTTGAACTGTTTTCCCGAGGCGGATAGGTCGAGGGCAACAGTTCAGAATGGCTTCCCCGACACAGAGGAACAACAGTTTTGACTGTTACACAAATATCCATTAAATAACTGTTTTATTACTTGATAGAATTTCATTGTTTAAAAAGGAAAAAAGACAAAATTACTCTAAGCGAATGTTATTCAATTTGATTTCACAAAATAATACAAACATTACAATTGACATAACCAATGACGTAAACGCACTGACCGGTCAACAGTTCAAAACATTGCAATATTCCCAATTTCATTAGAAATAGTCATAAATGGTTAGATAACATTATTATATTGCATCAGGTAATACAATAATGTGAGCCGTTCCACGAGAAAACGAACACTATGGACTCTGCGTAATGTATCGACCCGGATTAGCCCACGCTGTTGGTTATCTTGTGAAACGGCTCATATATGAAGGGTGAAGATCGGGATCGACACTGTCCCGAAAGACCAACTTGTCCTTTTTTCCAATGGAAGGGCTCTAATGATCACCTGTATTGACAGCTTCCTCGATTACAAGATTAACGCTACAGACAAAAACCGACAGCCGGGAACACAGCCACTAGTAAATCGATGGGGAGGCCGTCAAATGTGCCTCCGAGCAACATTATCAGGATTCACATTGTTTGTTAAAAAAAATAATATATGTGCCTTTCCAAAAACATATAGAAGAACCCGCCATAACCGGGAAGTTCGGGGATTTAATACCAGGCAATCCGGTTCGAATTCTGCTCGCGGCGATTATGTTGGAATGTCGTTTTACAAGGCATAATTGGCCAAGTACTGGTAGGACCTCCAAGGATTAGGGCCGAGCCCCGGTAGCTCAGTCGGTAGCGACACGGGCTGTCAATCCAGGGGTTGTGAGTTCGAATCCCGGCTCGGTCAACTTTCTTTCCGACGATTGACAAAAGTCAATGCGACATGCGTCATTCGTCTTCCACCAATGGGCTAAGTCATGTGGAAAAGCAGCCAGTTGCTTGGGAAGATTGTTGTGTGGAGTACTGGTGTGAGAAAACCAGGAAATGCATGAGTAGGTGAACTGGCCGCCGTGATATAACTGAGAAATTGTTAAAAACGGCGTTAAACCCCAATTAATCAATCAATCAATCAATCAATCAATCCAAGGATTAGGAGTAACTGTGCTGTCGCCCTGGTACAACTGAACGAAGGGTGAAAACGGACCAAAATCACCAATGATAACAATAATATTAATAATCTAGCTTTAACACATTCCTACACGACTGCAGCCTTTGAACACATCAAGGCAACTAAACGGATAGTTATCTATAAATGAAAGTATAATTATTAACCCTTTGCCTCATATAGACGCTTTTTGACGCCTCTGCAGCAGACGGCTTTTTGAAAACATAGTGACAAAAGAAGAAATTGCTCAAAACGAGCAAATTTTTCTTTTTCCACAATGTTTTCCACTTTTAGTCATAGGTTATCCATTCAATTATAGAAATTTTCTATTTTTTGATAAAATGTGTTCAAAGTTGTCTGCTGCAGAATTGTCGTATGAGGAAAAGGGTTAAATGGAGTGAAGATCAATGTGACAAAATGAGAAATTGCTCATTATAAGCAATGTCTCCTTTTTGCCACAATGATTTCAAAAGTCGTCTGCTGCAGAGGCGTCAGAAAGCGCCTGTACATATGTCTGTGGGAAAGGGTTAAGATGCATCCAAAGATTCACAGTGATAACTTATTCCGTCTTGTTTGCGCCACGTCTATCGAAAAGGGATCTTGTTGCAGATACGATCAGTGGAAGACATGTGTTGACACAGCTGCAGCTGACGACTTTTGACAGCACTGAATCAAAAGAAGTTATTGCTTAAGATGAGCAATTTCTCCTTTTTGCCAAAATATTTTAACTGTATTTTAAAACCAAACTATCATTCAAAGACATTTTCAAAATTTTGCCTATATGTTTTCTTAGTCGTTTAGTGCCGACTTGTTGTATGTTAGAAATGGTTAAAGTTTGAAATATTAACGATACAGATTGCACGCTCGTGTTTGAGCCTTTGCTGTGCGCGGGATTTGAGAAGGCACATCTCGGGCAAAAACTGCTCAATGCAGTCATGTTTGCTTGCCCGTTGGGGAGTTACATTTCTAAGCGTAGTGCTGAATAGAAGAACAGGGACCGTGCATGTTGGATGCCCTTGTACTAGTTACATTTCTTAGCTTGTACTGCATATGGAAACAGGGACCGTGCATGCTGGCATGCTCTTGTACTATATACATTTCTTAGCTGGCATGCTCTTGTACCGTGCATGATGGCATACCCTTGTACTAGTTACATTTCTTAGCTTTGTACTGCATATAGAAACAGGGACCGTGCATGTTGGCATGCCCTTGTACTAGTTATATTTCTTAGCGTAGTGATGTATAGAGAAACAGGGACCGTGCATGTTGACATGCCCTTGTACTAGTTACATTTCTTAGCGTAGTGATGTATAGAGAAACAGGGACCGTGCATGTTGTCATGCCCTTGTACTAGTTACATTTCTTAGCGTAGTGATGTATAGATAAACAGGGTCCGTACATTTCTTAGCGTAGTGATGTATAGAGAAACAGGGACCGTGCATGTTGGCATGCCCTTGTACTAGTTACATTTCTTAGCGTAGTGATGTATAGAGAAACAGGGTCCGTGCATGTTGGCATGCCCTTGTACTAGTTACATTTCTTAGCGCAGTGATGTATAGAGAAACAGGGTCCGTGCATGTTGGCATGCCCTTGTACTAGTTACATTTCTTAGCGTAGTGATGTATAGAGAAACAGGGTCCGTGCATGATGGCATACCCTTGTACTAGTTACATTTCTTAGCGTAGTGATGTATAGAGAAACAGGGACCGTGCATGCTGGCATGCCCTTGTACTAGTTACATTTCTTAGCGTAGTGATGTATAGAGAAACGGGGACCTTGGAGATGTGCAGCGTAGCCGTGATATATTTAAACTACTGTTAACAACGGCATAAACAACAACCAATCAATAAATCGAATCATTTCCGTAGTTTGAACATTTACTAACTGCTGACTTGAAATACAGCATTCGGTCAATCGCACTCAAAGACTAAGTAGACAAGATAACATTACCCAGTGTCTCTTGTGAACCAGACAGAGCTTTAGATAAGGGGCGTTTTGCATCTTCTAAAATCCTTATTTGACCATCTAACCCTATGTTGTGGGTACTCAAAATAATCGTCTCAGTGAGACAATTTTTTTGAGTACCCACCACATAGGCTTTGCTTTAATACTAAGAGAGAAATTGTGGGAAAAAGAGCCGAATACCCCTCCTGATTTGGACTTCTGTAACCAGCTGACGTATAATTATGAAAGTACCGTGTTAGATGTTTCCAGGTGTAGTTCGTGAAGTAATTAATTGACTTATTGGGTTGTGTCTAACGCCGCTTTCAACATGTTTCAATGTCGTGGAAGACAGTGGTGCAGAGGTAGAGCGTCGGCCTCTCACATCACATACTGGTTAAGTATCCAGGAAGCAGACATCGAGCGTGATTAATATAAGCTTAAAGCTTGTTTCGCAATCGATTTAAAATAAATAAGTTTAAACTAACATGTTTCAGTTATATCACAGCATTTCCTTGATAAGTTACCAGTACTGCTCGTTCATTTATCCTGAATCCGCTGTGGTCCAGTGGTTAGCGTCGGGGATTTGAAACCGGGTGTCCCGGGTTCGATCCACAGTCGCGGCACTACGGTCATGGTGGAGTGCTCTTGGGCAAGGCACATTTTCTAACCTAGTACTGGTTTGTTTACCCAGGGATCATGAATAAGTGAACTGTCGCCTTGATATAACTGAAATAATGTTACAAAAACGGCGTAAATCTCCAATTAAACAAATCATTTATTCTGATTTTTTGCGTGTCAATCGTAAATCTATACCCGCAATCTTGATCGCCAAGGAGGGCATCCATTCCTAGCATTTTTAAAAGGTGCTGGACTCCAGATGGAGATCAAAATTTTGAAATGTTGAAACTGCAAATATTGCTAAAAGTGACAACAAAGTAAGTAATAAATAGTTCAATATTTTGTCTGCAGTAAATGTTGAAAAACGGTCCATCAAAAGTCATCAAAATGTACAAAATCTGACTTACTGGATATGTCTTCTCAGTAAAAATGAAGCATAAACAATCAATAGTTTTATGTTTATTGTACTGGAAAGTGAAATCAATACTCTTATTGTATCTCTAATATCTCATGACAACTTTTGAACAGTTTTAAAACTTTGATTATGCTATCATGTAATGAGGAGTTCAGCACCGTTAAAATCTCTGGTAAGACCCGACCAGGGATCGATCCGGCGACCTCCCGCATCTGAGGTGGAGCATAGTTGGACCAAATAATGTATTGCGATTCCGCAGTCAATTTGTCTGTGCTCTGTAATACGGTGTTTAATTCTTTCAGCGCCAAAGGCAAGATTGAGCTTTTTGCAAACAATACAGATTCAGGTGAGTCAGCTCGTAACGAGCTGTCTCACCTGAAATCTGCATTGTTTGGCTGTGAGTTATTCCAAAAATCCTATAACATGAAAATAGTATTGTCGTCCGAGTTTGAACATGGAAGAGTCTACTTTAAACAATTCGGCGCTGAAAGGGTTAACACTGCCTTAAATATTATTTTCAATTATATCACGGCGTTTCCTAGGTTAGTTACCAATACTACTGGTCCATTTATTCTGACGTCACCCGCTAACCTCACTATACTGAGCCCCAAGGAGTGAAATTCGCAGTAAATAAATGTTCACGTTAACTCTTATAACTACTTGAGTTTGTCCATGCCTAACATTGTCGCATAAAGACGGATCCTCGCTGGTTGAAACATCCGCAATGTCAATTGTCACGTGACTGCACAGAGAGCAATGGTACTCACCAACCACGTTAACCCTTTCCCACATACAATTAATCTGCAGCAGTCGACTGTAAAAAACATCTCGGCAAAACAACCGGAAAAGCTCTATAAATGATGGTATAACTACTGAACAGTGTTGAAAACATTGTGACAAAAGAAGTAATAAAGCGATATTGTTTTTTTTTTAAACCGGTATTGTGTTTTTGTTTTTATTCCTCCGCTTAACTAAACATTTTAATTCGCCGGCTTGCGCAGCACAGTTTGGTTTCGACAGTCAGTCGCTTTTTATCGACAGCTGTTTGGGCTACTTGGGCTACTTTAAGAATGTGTATTAGAGATGTATCTACCCTGATGGTGAATACCTACCCTTGGGCTTTCTTAAGCGATCAATGGTCGGATGTGCAACACACAATCCTATTTTGCGAGTGACTTAATAATTTCCGTTTTAGCGTAAATACGTCTAGCACTCATATCCAAAGATTTACAGGTCGATGTGGTTTGTGTTTTGTTTTGTATGTGCCACTGTCACCATATGTACAGTTATATCACGGGGTTTTCTGGGTAAGTTACCATGTATTACCGGTTTATTTATCCTGACACCATCGAGCCAGTCGTAATACTAAACCAACAATCCTTTGCGCCAATGAGGCAAAGCCGTCCCTACCATTTTTAAAGTCTTTGATATGACTCGACCGGGGATTGAACCCGCAACCTCCCGGACCCGACGCGGACGCTCTACCACATCACTTCCGGTGCAGTTTTTATGTAACCTAAAGTTGTCCATCGTGCATGCTGACTCGTTCATCTTACAAAGGTATTTCAATATTTGAATCGCTCGACTCCTTAGCTTGAAACCCTGTGCTATGATTCCAGTAGCGTCTCTTGGCAGACTTCTGTAAAAAGTTATACTGGCATTTAATCAGTTTGATAAACGTTTGTTTGAATGTCGAGTTGAACATGGTATAAATAATTGGGTTTATGGTTGAGCTGATCCAGCCTAGCCAAACGAACGTTGACACGAGCACTGGATTGAAAGAACACGATTTGCATATTGCCGACAGAATGTTCACCGCAAAGAAAGGCGCCCAGCACACCACGAATATAACAAACACAAAGCCAAGCACTTTGGATGCCTTTTGCTCAGTTCGCACCGTCATCTTATCGCTATTTCGTTCACGAGCAATGTTTAATATACTGGATGCCTTTTCGAGGAGTTGTCTCGTCATGCGGGATGATCGTCTGTCTGATACACCATTGTTAACGGTGAGAAAATTGTGATTTTTATATTTTTGATTGTTATCTTCATCTGTGGAAAGGTCACTGACCAACGATTCGGTTGAGGAACCTTGTCGACTTGGCTCTGGAACGTGTAATAAACCGGAACTACTTTGCGGAATGATGCGAATTGATGGTGGCGTAAGAATATTAGAAGAGTTACTGTATAGAGATTCCATTGATGTTGCATGAGACACTATGTTTGGAACTTGTAAGAACGTGTCAGCGCATCCCGAGATGTTCACCTGACTTCGACTTTTTCTTCCCATTTCATAAGCGTTTTCCGACCTTGAGAGAGATCTATTGGGATTCGTTATAAAATGGCGGTCATAAGTTCGAACCCTTCTAGATTTTGTCCGTCGAATCATGAGTTCCCCCGAGTCCGAAGAGCCATCGTTCTTATAGAGCTTGGACTGTCGATATAACAAGCGTATCGTTAGGACATATGTCAGAACCATAATAACAAGTGGAATGAAAAACGCTAGAATTGAACCATATACAATGAAGTCGTCATTTCGTAAAATACACTTGTCCTCATTTAATATGTTGTCTGTGTTAATCATACCGAGCACTGTTACGGGACTGGAGATCGTGGCTGCGGTTAGCCATATTGCCGTTATTTTCAGGATGACGATTGTTTTGGACTGGTTTCTAGATTTGAGAGGTCTGCTAATAGCGAGGTACCTCTGTAGAGATATGCTGCATAAATGGAGTATAGAGGAGGTGCACATTAACACGTCTGACGTCACAAACACATTACACAGCGTCATCGTGAACGGCCAATAACCTGCAAATAGACAAAAATAAGACATATTAAAATTACATCGTCATATATCCCTGGTTCTTCGGGTACACAATGCTTCATCATCATAAGAATCGATCTCATTCAGACCAAACTCCGCTTCAGTAGTTATCATTCGTATATGTTTGATGACATCCTCGATACCCAGGCTATTAATAATATTATATAGTTTATGAATAGCCTTGGTACCGAGGATGGTGTGATGACTGTCTATTACAGGTCGTCTCAGATTGACATTTGCGTCAACCAATCAAATTGTCACCTGCTAAATCGTTAGGTATCAACAGGGGAGATTACCCCATTCAAATAATACGGGTTTCCCGTCAATGTGTATGAACTTTGCAAAACTTTGCTATACCGTCTTTCCAAAAATTGTGTCCAGAGTGGATTTTTCGATGCAGTCACGATTCTGCTACGTTTTGATTGGATGTGATCATGCAAAAAAAACATTTTACGTACATCGCGTTTGTTATGGCAAAAGTTTGCTCTTTAACTTTTGTTTACAATCATCTCACGTTTTTTCGTAAATTGGTAGCACCTATAGATATATTAAAATTCGTCGAGTTTTCAGATTAAATGAATAATATAATTAAAACTTCGAGAAGATCTCTTTCGTCAGATTCAATAAACGTACAGCGAAGTTAGTTTGGTCTGCTTTTAATGATATGAGCCGTCCCTCGAGAAAACCAACATTATGGACTCTGTGTAAAGTATCCATTCGGATCAGCTTAAGCATGCCACGCAAGCTTACCCAAAGCATGCCACACAGACTTACCCAAAGCATGCCACGCAGGCTTACCCAAAGCATGCCACGCAGGCTTACCCAAAGCATGCCACGCAGGCTTACCCAAAGCATGCCACGCAGGCTTACCCAAAGCATGCCACGCAGGCTTACTCAAAGCATGCCACGCATGCTTACCCAAAGCATGCCACGCAGGCTTACCCAAAGCAAGCTTACCCAAAGCATGCCGCGCAGGCTTACCCAAAGCATGCCACGCAGGTTTACCCAGATAGACACTTTTCGCCTCCTGTGGAGTTTCTGTTTCAGGAATCATTATTCTATACCTCTATCCCCCTGAGACGGAATGTATCGGTCCGGATCAGTGTGCGCGGACTGCGCAATCTGATCTGGGTCGATACATTACGCAGATGCCATAATGTTGGTTTTCTCGCGAGACGGCTCATATTGCATTTGCGCTCTCCTATGCAAAATCGCAAAAGCGTCGGTTTATGAACAGTGTAGATTCAGATCTACATGGTTCACATCTTTCAATCATAAACGTGTTTAGAATATTCTGTCATCTAGTGAAGATGCTAATACGACTGAACACATAGACAGTGGGTATCTGACCCCCATACCGTTCAGAAATGCCAAAGTGTAAGTACGTGTTCATAAAATGTATATGTAGTTGGTTTCCTAGGGTTGGTAAAGTAGAATTAAATAACTATTCTTACAAACAAATACAATTGCAGCATAGGACATTAGAAGATCTAGGTAAAACTGCCGATAATCCCCACATAAGATGGTATGATTATTCAAAAGAAACAATAGGAGCAATTTCTGCTTCTTAAAGTATGTTTCAAAAGTTGTTTGCTGAAGATGCGTCAAAATACGTCTACGTGTGGAAACAGAGAAATGGATTAACTTTGATGACCAACATGATAATTTGCGAATCTGCACACAATATTAGCACATCATTACATCGTATCTGAAGCACTACTGACGTACTTTTCATATTTTTGAATTTGAGTCACAATTTACGTTTTTAATAAATAGATTGAAATGAATGCTGAATTCTGACTGTTCAACAGTGTAGACCGAGATCAGCTTATACTCTACAAGTCTGCACACAGTATTACCACAACTTTAACTCATTTCTGAAGTAATTGGGCGAACTTTTTACTGTTTGAAATTTCAGTGCGTTTAGTCACAATCTATAGTTATAGATTAAGATTAAACTATACGCTGAATGTTGGTCTTGATCTACAATATACGCTAAATCCCGCAATAGTGAATTAGGGTCAAGTGGAGGCAATGGGCAGGGAATATGTCATTGCTTAGTACTGGGTTGTTTACAAAGGGATCATGTATAGGAGTTCTCTCGTCGTGCTATTACGTACTAGTAACCATTTACGTAGAGACAAACCATCACGTCACGAAAGCACGATTAATGTATCTAATTATATCAAAATATTTCGTCAGTTAACAAATAAAGTGAGATCTATTTACATTGACCGTAGGCGCTAACTATGTGATATATATCAATTATACTATATTTGAGCCGTTCCACGAGATAATCAACGTTATGGCCTCTGCGTCTTGCATCGACCCAGATGGGCCTGCGCAGGCTGTTCCGGGTCGACACATTCCGTCTCAGGGGGATAGAGGTATAGAGTAATGATTCCTGAAACAGAAAACCCACAGGAGGCGAAACAAGTATGTCCGGAGTAGCCTGCGCGGCATGGTTAGGCTGATCCTGATAGATACTTTACGCAGAGTCCACAATGTTGGTTTTCTAATGGGTCGGCTCATTTGCCAGTGAATCGTTATTCTATCTCTCGAAATGCAACTTTATATAATAACAAACTCGTGCTTGTTTGTATTAGGCGGGTAAATATTCATTTATTTATAACACAAGCACATACGCCTCATTGACATACACGATACACATATATGATATATTCTTAGATTAGTTAAATGACTCTCCTTTTTTTATGAATTAAGTTATTATATAGAAGTTTATTTTAAATGAAACATTACAAATGAAATAGCAAGTGGAGCACATTTACATGCATTCGAAAGACGTAAAATGTCGCGTCATAGACGGAAACGTAATATCATATCCCCTCATGCGCACAGAACTATCACTTATATCAAACAAGAAATGTCTTTAAAAAAAGATAAACGGCGATCAATATGAGAAAACACTAAGCAATGGAACATGCGAATTCAAGGCCGATAATACGTCACATGACTGGAGATTACGCGAGGCTCCCAAAAGGCGTATAAGTTTCAATTGACGATAAATAACTGAAATTTATTTCTTAAGAAAAAGAATTAAACAATTAAAGGTTAGTATGCAGAACATTTCATTTAAAACTTCACCTTATTAGTGCCTTTCGTAGGATCGCAAACTTAACTATGAACCAATCAATCCAGTTAATTAACAAATGAAGTGAGATATATTTACACTGATCGTAGGCGCTCACTATGTGATATATCAATTATACTTTGTTTCTGAGCCGTTACACGAAATAACCAACGTTATCACTTCAGTGTAATGTATCGACACAGATCAGCCTGCGAAGTCCGCGAAAGCTGTTCTGAGCCGACACGTTCAGTCTCAGGGGGATAGAGGTATAGAGTAATGATTTCTAAAACAGGAATCCACAGTAGGCGAAAAATGTATATCTGAGTTTGCCTGCGCGGCATGGTTAGGCTGATCCGGGTCGATACTTTACGCAGAGTCCACAATGTTGGCTTTCTCGTATAACGGCTCATTTGCCAGTGAATCTGCAGCAGACGGCTTATTGAAAACATAGTGACAAAAGAAGAAATTGCACAAAACGTTCCCACTGTTTGTCATAGGTTATCCATTCAATTATGGAGATTTTCTATGTTTTGACAAAATACGTTCAAAGTCGTCTGCTGCAGAATTGTCGTATGAGGGAAAAAGTTAAGGAAGGCCATGTTTTAGGATAGAGTTGGACGCACTGTGTTAAAATAGACATTTCACAATGAGTGCGATGTCTCAGTCCATACACTGTTTGTAAATTACACTGAATCAGAGTGTTATTGTATAATTGTAAATAACTCATTTCTTGTATTGTTATGCGTTAATATCATGTATATATTTTGTGGGGACTTATAAGCCCAATGGACCGATTGAATAGAATAAAATATCACTCTGTACATAATTCACATATTTAACTTCCAATGGAAAATGAACGCAATGCTAAAAGGCGTCATGCTTTTCATCATTTCTTTCAATAGCAGTAGTAGCAGCTACGTTGGAAAGACTGTTGCGTGGAGTAGCAGCTAAGTTGGAAAGACTTTTGCGTGGAGTAGCAGCTACGTTGGGAAGACTGTTGCGTGGAGTAGCAGCTACGTTGGGAAGACTGTTGCGTGGAGTAGCAGCTAAGTTGGAAAGACTTTTGCGTGGAGTAGCAGCTACGTTGGAAAGACTATTGCGTGGAGTAGCAGCTAAGTTGGAAAGACTATTGCGTGGAGTAGCAGCTAAGTTGGAAAGACTTTTGCGTGGAGTAGCAGCTACGTTGGAAAGACTATTGCGTGGAGTAGCAGCTAAGTTGGAAAGACTGTTGCGTGGAGTAGCAGCTAAGTTGGAAAGACTGTTGCGTGGAGTAGCAGCTAAGTTGGAAAGACTATTGCGTGGAGTAGCAGCTAAGTTGGAAAGACTGTTGCGTGGAGTAGCAGCTAAGTTGGAAAGACTGTTGCGTGGAGTAGCAGCTAAGTTGGAAAGACTATTGCGTGGAGTAGCAGCTTAGTTGGAAAGACTATTGCGTGGAGTAGCAGCTAAGTTGGAAAGACTATTGCGTGGAGTAGCAGCTAAGTTGGAAAGACTGTTGCGTGGAGTAGCAGCTAAGTTGGAAAGACTATTGCGTGGAGTAGCAGCTAAGTTGGAAAGACTATTGCGTGGAGTAGCAGCTAAGTTGGAAAGACTGTTGCGTGGAGTAGCAGCTAAGTTGGAAAGACTATTGCGTGGAGTAGCAGCTTAGTTGGAAAGACTATTGCGTGGAGTAGCAGCTAAGTTGGAAAGACTATTGCGTGGAGTAGCAGCTAAGTTGGAAAGACTGTTGCGTGGAGTAGCAGCTAAGTTGGAAAGACTATTGCGTGGAGTAGCAGCTAAGTTGGAAAGACTATTGCGTGGAGTAGCAGCTAAGTTGGAAAGACTGTTGCGTGGAGTAGCAGCTAAGTTGGAAAGACTGTTGCGTGGAGTAGCAGCTAAGTTGGAAAGACTGTTGCGTGGAGTAGCAGCTAAGTTGGGAAGACTATTGCGTGGAGTAGCAGCAAAGTTGGAAAGACTGTTGCGTGGAGTAGCAGCTAAGTTGGGAAGACTATTGCGTGGAGTAGCAGCTAAGTTGGAAAGACTGTTGCGTGGAGTAGCAGCTAAGTTGGAAAGACTGTTGCGTGGAGTAGCAGCTAAGTTGGAAAGACTATTGCGTGGAGTAGCAGCTAAGTTGGAAAGACTGTTGCGTGGAGTAGCAGCTAAGTTGGGAAGACTGTTGCGTGGAGTAGCAGCTAAGTTGGAAAGACTATTGCGTGGAGTAGCAGCTACGTTGGAAAGACTGTTGCGTGGAGTAGCAGCTAAGTTGGAAAGACTATTGCGTGGAGTAGCAGCTAAGTTGGAAAGACTGTTGCGTGGAGTAGCAGCTACGTTGGAAAGACTGTTGCGTGGAGTAGCAGCTAAGTTGGAAAGACTGTTGCGTGGAGTAGTAGCTAAGTTGGAAAGACTATTGCGTGGAGTAGCAGCTAAGTTGGAAAGACTGTTGCGTGGAGTAGCAGCTAAGTTGGAAAGACTATTGCGTGGAGTAGCAGCTAAGTTGGAAAGACTGTTGCGTGGAGTAGCAGCTAAGTTGGAAAGACTATTGCGTGGAGTAGCAGCTAAGTTGGAAAGACTGTTGCGTGGAGTAGCAGCTAAGTTGGAAAGACTATTGCGTGGAGTAGCAGCTAAGTTGGAAAGACTGTTGCGTGGAGTAGCAGCTAAGTTGGAAAGACTGTTGCGTGGAGTAGCAGCTAAGTTGGAAAGACTGTTGCGTGGAGTAGCAGCTACGTTGGAAAGACTATTGCGTGGAGTAGCAGCTAAGTTGGAAAGACTGTTGCGTGGAGTAGCAGCTAAGTTGGAAAGACTATTGCGTGGAGTAGCAGCTAAGTTGGAAAGACTTTTGCGTGGAGTAGCAGCTACGTTGGAAAGACTGTTGCGTGGAGTAGCAGCTAAGTTGGAAAGACTATTGCGTGGAGTAGCAGCTACGTTGGAAAGACTGTTGCGTGGAGTAGCAGCTAAGTTGGAAAGACTGTTGCGTGGAGTAGCAGCTAAGTTGGGAAGACTATTGCGTGGAGTAGCAGCTAAGTTGGGAAGACTATTGCGTGGAGTAGCAGCTAAGTTGGGAAGACTATTGCGTGGAGTAGCAGCTACGTTGGAAAGACTGTTGCGTGGAGTAGCAGCTAAGTTGGAAAGACTATTGCGTGGAGTAGCAGCTACGTTGGAAAGACTGTTGCGTGGAGTAGCAGCTAAGTTGGAAAGACTATTGCGTGGAGTAGCAGCTACGTTGGAAAGACTGTTGCGTGGAGTAGCAGCTACGTTGGAAAGACTGTTGCGTGGAGTAGCAGCTAAGTTGGAAAGACTTTTGCGTGGAGTAGCAGCTACGTTGGGAAGACTGTTGCGTGGAGTAGCAGCTACGTTGGGAAGACTGTTGCGTGGAGTAGCAGCTAAGTTGGAAAGACTTTTGCGTGGAGTAGCAGCTAAGTTGGAAAGACTATTGCGTGGAGTAGCAGCTACGTTGGAAAGACTGTTGCGTGGAGTAGCAGCTAAGTTGGAAAGACTATTGCGTGGAGTAGCAGCTAAGTTGGAAAGACTATTGCGTGGAGTAGCAGCTAAGTTGGAAAGACTGTTGCGTGGAGTAGCAGCTAAGTTGGAAAGACTTTTGCGTGGAGTAGCAGCTACGTTGGAAAGACTGTTGCGTGGAGTAGCAGCTAAGTTGGAAAGACTGTTGCGTGGAGTAGCAGCTAAGTTGGAAAGACTATTGCGTGGAGTAGCAGCTAAGTTGGAAAGACTTTTGCGTGGAGTAGCAGCTACGTTGGAAAGACTGTTGCGTGGAGTAGCAGCTAAGTTGGAAAGACTGTTGCGTGGAGTAGCAGCTAAGTTGGAAAGACTATTGCGTGGAGTAGCAGCTAAGTTGGAAAGACTATTGCGTGGAGTAGCAGCTAAGTTGGAAAGACTGTTGCGTGGAGTAGCAGCTAAGTTGGAAAGACTGTTGCGTGGAGTAGCAGCTAAGTTGGAAAGACTGTTGCGTGGAGTAGCAGCTAAGTTGGGAAGACTATTGCGTGGAGTAGCAGCTAAGTTGGAAAGACTATTGCGTGGAGTAGCAGCTAAGTTGGAAAGACTATTGCGTGGAGTAGCAGCTAAGTTGGAAAGACTTTTGCGTGGAGTAGCAGCTACGTTGGAAAGACTGTTGCGTGGAGTAGCAGCTAAGTTGGAAAGACTGTTGCGTGGAGTAGCAGCTAAGTTGGAAAGACTGTTGCGTGGAGTAGCAGCTAAGTTGGAAAGACTGTTGCGTGGAGTAGCAGCTAAGTTGGGAAGACTATTGCGTGGAGTAGCAGCAAAGTTGGAAAGACTGTTGCGTGGAGTAGCAGCTAAGTTGGGAAGACTATTGCGTGGGGTAGCAGCTAAGTTGGAAAGACTGTTGCGTGGAGTAGCAGCTAAGTTGGAAAGACTGTTGCGTGGAGTAGCAGCTAAGTTGGAAAGACTATTGCGTGGAGTAGCAGCTAAGTTGGAAAGACTGTTGCGTGGAGTAGCAGCTAAGTTGGGAAGACTGTTGCGTGGAGTAGCAGCTAAGTTGGAAAGACTATTGCGTGGAGTAGCAGCTACGTTGGAAAGACTGTTGCGTGGAGTAGCAGCTAAGTTGGAAAGACTATTGCGTGGAGTAGCAGCTAAGTTGGAAAGACTGTTGCGTGGAGTAGCAGCTAAGTTGGAAAGACTGTTGCGTGGAGTAGCAGCTAAGTTGGAAAGACTGTTGCGTGAAGTATTGGTATGGATGGTTGTCGACTTGGATCTGGATCATTTGATGATGTTTATCCTCAATAAACAAAAATCAATCCCAATAAAAGAAAAAAGAAATCAGTAAAGAAATAAAGAGAAAAAAAAAAAAGAAGAATTGAAACGGACTCTTTCAAAATTCTGCAAGGTAAATTGATATTGCCGATGAAAAAATAACAAATGTTTCATCAGATGATATTTGTAATGTGTCATTGATCCCATGCCTATCATCACAGACACTCGTCGATGCTATTTCAGGACATGCATTTCCTACAGTGTGGAGTTTTAATTAGAGAAATGCGTGCAAACGTCATTCCCCATCCCAGGTTTAGTAGAAAACAATTTACACAATGGATTGTGGTATCTTGTGACATTTTATCGAAATTTGATTATTTTTTAATTATATCTGTACAGCATCGAACTGTTTTATGAAACAGTTCGTTATTGGTTATTGCGTTCTTTCTTAATGGTCCGTATGATATTGTCTGGTGTTTAAGCCGCTTACAACATTTTTCAGTTATATCATTACGTTTACTTGGTAAGTTACCAATACTATTGATACATTTATCCTGGAACCAGTCTGTCATAATGATAACACCACAATTCTTAGCTCCAAGAACAGAAGAAGCAAAAGATATAAGAACCATTTCTAAAGTATTTGGTATAACCAGATCAAGGATCGAACCCGCAACCTCCCACATTCGAGGCGGATGCTCTACCACTACACCGTCGAGGCGGTACATGGCATGAAAGCCGATAGTGGCCGTTCTTTCATGAATGACAACTTCGGCCAAAGTATATTAGCTGTTCAACGAGTAACCAAATACTATGGAATATTCCGGGCTGACCCTTTCAGTCTCAGGGGGATAGAAGTCGAAATTAATGATTCCTGAAACAGAAAAACCACAGGAGACGAAAATTGTCTGCCCGGATTAGCCTGCGCGGCATGATCCGGGTCGATACTTGAGGCAGAGTCCACAATGTTTTTTTCTCGGGGAACGGCTCATAAATGTGTATGTTTTCATCATAATCATTATTTTCGGACTTTGAGGATGTTTTACATCTAAATAGCGAACAGAGCAGATACAGATCTGACAGAGCAGATCTGGAGCTTTACAACATTTAAACCTCTGGAAATCCGTTTTTTGGTCACAGAGAGAGTGGTCGTAAATTTTATTTGCATTCATAATCAAAGGTAGTTTGTAGAAATTGCACAGTGGCATATTTCAAATTTAATGCACGTCAAATAAACCGTGGATCCTTGCATCTAATGGCATTGATAATGAAGTAAGCTAGTTTTGGCCACCCCTGCATCGTGTAGTATCTGTAGGCGGTCTACTTTTATCACCCAGTGACGTCAATGCATTGATATTATCTTTCTGTATAGGAAATATGGCTTTTTGGAAATCACCTTTTTTTTTATAATAAAGAGTGAAACTGCTTAAAAACAGCTTTCAGTTAAACTTTCTGTCTACTTTGAAATCAGCCATCTATGTAAGATCTGCCAACTTAAAATGTATTTGGTGCTTTACGGCACGTTTCCCTAGGGCATTAGCGATGGATAAAGATGCAGATAAACCTGTACAGTAAACTCAGCCTAAATCCATATCTCCAGTGAATTGACGAACAGGGTTGGAGTTCTCCACCCCATAATATATAACCGTCGTCTTTACTGATTAAAGTTATCACTGCTTGAAGTGGACGCAAACATGTTAAAAAAATAATAATTCTAAAACCTATTCTATAAGAGTTTTAATAGAAGCTTTATTCATAGACTGGAATACAAATGAGCCGTTCCGCGAGAAAACCAACATTATGGACTCTGGGTAATGTATCGACCCAGATCAGCCTGTGCAGTCCACGTAGGCTAATCCGAGCCGACATATTCCGTCTCAAGGGATAGAGGTATAGAGTACTGATTCCTGAAAAAGAAAATCCACTGGAGGCGAAAAGTGTCGGTCCGGGTTAGCCTGCGCGGCATGATTAGGCGGATCCGGGTCGATACCTTACGCAGAGTCAACAATGTTGGTTTTCTTGTATGACGACTCAAATCGTTTATCCTAAAAATAATCCAATTTACACCGATAAACGAGAAAAGTAAACTTGCAAACATATAATAAGGCCGAGTATAACACTAAATTAGCTTCATAAGACGACAGAAATGTTTTAATTAAAAGAATATATACACGCATTTGGAATTGAGTTACAATATGATTTTTTCCTCACAAAATCTTCAAAAATCTTAATATAAAAAGTTTTTATTTCAGATAAAAAACGATTTTCGATAGATAACAACAATCGAGCCTCAAGTGATAAGCTATTTCAGTGAGATCGAATTACCGACTCGCCCATTCATTCTGTTCGATGATTGACACAACCCCATGTTCACTAGCGTTATCTATCTTTCTCCAATAGGCTACAATAATCTATAAACAAGAGCTGCCCATAAGAAAGCATGCTCGACTATTTGCCATTTGATTCTATAGTAAACAGTGGTTAATGAGATATGTGTATGATAGTAGCTTGCATGTCAAACTTTAACTAAATTGTCAAACAAGGGCCATAATTTGTACTGAATTCATACACGAGTTATCTAACTTGACTGTCTGACATGAATGCAGGTTCAAGTCAATATCATAAGTGGTTACTGAGATATATCCATGATAGAATCTTGCATGCAAAACTTTAACCAAAATGTCTAAGTCCAAAAAGGGGCATAATTGTGGCAAAATCTGATTAAAAAGTATTGTAACTTGTCCTGCAATGTCATTTGATGATGTCCAATAAGTGTGTGAGGTTTCAAAGCAATAGCATCTGTGGTTTGTGAGGAAAAGCATTGCATGCAAAGCTTTAACAAAAATGTCTAAGTCCAAAAAGGGACATAATTGTGTCAAAATCTGATAAAGAGTTTTGTAAAAGGTAAAATCTGATGTAAAATCTGATGTAGAGTTTTGGGACTTGTGCTGCAAGGTCATTTGATGATGTCCAATAAGTGTGTGTGAAGTTTCAAAGCTATATAGCATCTGTGGTTTGTGAGAAAAAGCCTTGCGTGCATAACTTTAACCAATGTTGCAACGCCGAAGCCGACGCTAACGCCGACGCCGACGCACACGTGACTGAAATAGCTCTCCATATTTTTCGAATAGTCGAGCTAAACGTATGTGAAAAGTGGAGTACGGAGTACTGGTGCGAGAAAATCAGGAAACTAATGGATAGGTCATGATTAGGTCACTCGTCGCAGTGATATCACCGAAATAAGGTTGAAAACATCATTCAATCTGAAACAATGAGTCACTCAGAATAAATGGAACTTGGGAAAGTAAAGAAATAGCGGCAATTGTGTGAGCAAATTAAGTTTCCAAAATCTGCAGTTGAAAACTTTGAAATCATCCTGGCCAAAATATGGAAAATATGTCCTTATAGTATTGTATTATTGTTTAATGAAGCCTAAACCATTGTGGTGAAAGAAGAATGTGTCCAATATGAGCAATTTCCCATTTTGTCAACATGATTTAAAGTTGCCGGTTACAAACGTTTCAAAATGCTTGTGTATGTGTAGGGAAATGGTTTATTCAGTGCTGATATAACCCCCCTTTCCCACATACAAATATGCATCAGAAACCTAAAAGACTTATTTGCAATATTCAATAATCGACTATAAATGAATGTTAAATATATTAAATATAGTTAACTCTTTCAGCGCCAAAGGCAATATTGAGCTTTTTGCAAACAATACATATTCAGGTGAGTCAGCTCGTAACGAGCTGTCTCACCTGAAATCTGCATTGTTTGGCTGTGAGTTTTAAAAATATTCCAAAAATCCTATAACATGAAAGTAGAGTCGTCCGAGTTCGAACATGGAAGAGTCTACTTTAAACAATTCGGCGCTGAAAGAGTTAAATGTATTGTAACAAAAGAAAGACACATTGCTCATTATGAGGATTTTTCCCTATTTTGTAAGCAATGTGCAATGTTTTTAAAAGTCGTTTTCTATAGATGCTCCACAATGCGTCCCTTGTATGGAAAAGTGATAACACCTTAACTTGTAGAACTTGCTCCAGTCTATTGACACTTGGGAAGCGATCGTTAATCCTTTCCCTCAAACGACAATTCTGCAGCAGACGACTTTGAACATATTTTGTCAAATAATGGAAAATCTCTATAATTGAATGGATAACCTATGACTAAAAGTGGAAAACATTGTGACAAAAGGAGAAATTGTACGTTTTGTGCAATTTCTTCTTTTGTTACTATGTTTTCAAAACGCCGTCTGCTGCAGAGGCGTCAGAAAGCGTCTATATGAGGTAAAGGGTTAAATCCTTGCCCACATACAACACATCTGCCAAATATCTAAGGCTATGCACAATATTAAAGCTGTCTATAAATGAAAGAAAACATTTTGAATGAAGTTGAAGATATTGTGGCAAAATAAGAAATCACTCATAAATAAAACATGGTGACAAAAGGAGAAATTGCTCGTTTTGAGCAATTCCTTCTTTTGTCACCATGTTTTATTATCAGTAATTTATCCTTTTGTAACAATATTATCAAATGTCGTCAGAAGGTGTTTGGTGGATAGGAAAGGGTTAATTAAACATGTCCCGTGTGAAATCCGTCCCTGGGGACACGACGTCGGGGAATATCACCGCGACAGAATTAGTTCCAGTTGACATTAGTGAATGTCCCACTTCCCATCCTCTATGTACATTTATCCTTCCCACAATGCAGACACGTTTGCAGCAGACGGTATTTGGAGAGGTTGCAGGAAATGGAGAGCAATTGCTCATAATGAGCAGTTTCAACCTTTTCCATAATGTTTTCATACTTTATTCTAAAATATTACTTAAATTTACAAATATTTTCCAAATTTTCATCCAAATGTTTTCAAAAAGCTGCATATTTGTTGTATGTGGGTAAAAGGTTTTAAACTGTATAAACAGACTGTGTGGACTGCACTAATGGAAAGTAAACCTTCGGAAAGTCGCCTCCAGGGAATATGCATTTTTTTCAACATGATTTAAAAAGTTGTCGGCTGAAAATGTTTAAAAGTGCGTGTGCATACGTGGGGAAATGGTTATAAATTAAAATGAGTTTTAGCCATGAAAGTTTAATATCATTATAAGAAACTTCTCCATTTTGCCGCAATGTTTTCAAAGGACGTCTGCTGCAGATGCGCCAAAACGCGTCTATTAGCCTATACTTTAGGGACTTGCTCCTGTATATTGACACTTGCAGAAGTTACGGGAATAGAAGAGAGCAATTGCTCGTAATGAGAAGTTTCCAAAATATGTTCTACTTTATTATAAAAAAGTACTTAGATTTACGAATATTTTCCAGATTTTCATTCAGATGTTTTCACAATAGCCTGCTGAAGATTTGTTGTATGTGGAAAAATGGTTTTAAACATTTTAAACAGACTGTGGACTGCAATAAAGACCTTCGGAAAGTTGCGTCCAGGAAATATGCTGATAAAACTGCTCCCCTTATTTCTTTAGTGTAATTATTGAAAAGAGTTGAACAAAGAGATATTGCTCATTATGAGTAATTTCCCGTTTTGTCCCAATGATTTCAAGGTCATGGTGGAGTGTCCTTGGGCAAGGCACATTTTCTAGCCTAGTACTGGTTTGTTTACCCAGGGATCATGAATAATTAAATTTAATTGCGCGCTAAATGACCTTAGCTGTCGATGCGCCATAAAACAATATACATTCATTCATTCATTCCAATGATTTCAAACGTGTTCTGCAGCGTGGAAAGCGTCTGTACGAGGAAAAGTGTTAAAATAAAATGAATATTATGTTATGAAACCATATCTGAATCATAACAAGAGGACCATGATGGTCCTATATCGCTCACCTGATTTAATCAAACTTAAACAGTTGTCATTGTTCTTTCTCTATACATATATACGGAAAACAAGTAACACCACCTGGTGGCCATGTTTATCATCCTATCAAAATAATTTGAAGTCTTAGTAGAGTGGCACCCAAAGAACATTCATGGCAAATGGACAAGAATATTTTTAATTTTAAAGTGTTTACCTTAACAAGTCTATGTAAAACAAGTGATCCCCAGAGTGTAGCCATGTTTGACACCAGGGCTATTATAATTTGACCAATCTTGGTAGAAGTCCACTAGAGGAAGTTAGATTTCAAATATTAAACTTTTAGACAAAGTTTTTCCCTATACGAGTATATGTAAAACAAGTGACCCGGGTGGGGCCATTTTTGACCCCAGGGCTATAATTTGAACAACCTTGGTAGGGGTCCACTAGATGATGCTACATACCAAATATCAAAGGCCTGGGCCTTCTACTTTTAGACAAGATGATTTTTTAATTTGTTTCCCTTTATGAGTCTATGTAAAACAAGTGACCCCCAGGGACGAGTAATTTTGACCCAAGGGCTATAATTTGAACAATCTTGGTAGAGGTCCACTAGATGATGCTACATACCCAATATCAAAGGTCTGTGCCCTCTACTTTTAGACAAGAAGATTTTTTAAGTTTTTCTCCTATACAAGTCTATGTGAAACAAGTGACCCCCAGGGGAGGGGTCATTTTTGACCCCATGGCTATAATTTGAACAATCTTGGTAGAGGTCCACTAGATGATGCTACATACTAAATATCAAAGGCCTGGGCCCTCTACTTTTAAACAAGAATATTTTTTAAGTTTTTCCCCTATATGAGTATATGTTAAACAAGTGACCCCCGGGATGGGGTAATTTTTTACCCCAGGGCTATAATTTGAACAATCTTGGTAGAGGTCCACTAGACGATGCTACATACCAAATATTAATGGCCTGGGCCCTCTACTCTTAGACAAGAAGATTTTTAAAGGTTTTTTCCTATATGAGTCTATGAACAAGCTCCGCCCCCTGTCAGCCATGTTTTTCAACGGATCGGAACTATTTGAACAATCTTGTCAAAGAGTGCCCCAAGGAACATTTGTGCAAAATAATTTTCAAATCGGGCCAGTTCTTTTGGACAAGAAGATTTTTTAAAGTTTTAACAATGCACATATAATTAAAACAAGCTAGGCCCCTGCCGGCCATGTTTTTCAACGGATTGGAAATATTTGAACAATCTTGATAAAGGGTGCCCAAAGGAACATTTGTGCAAAATAATTTTCAAATTGGGCCAGTACTTTTGGACAAGAAGATTTTTTAAGTTTTGGTTAATTTCCCCTTTTTTGTTGCCGTGGCAGCCAAAGTTCTGCATGGAATAGAATTCTTTGAACAAGTTTGAAAGAGATCCACCAAGGAACATTCCTGTAACATTATTTTGAATTTGGTTAATTGGTTTAGGAGGAGAAGTCGTTTGTAGGAAAATGTGAACGGACGGACGACGACGACGATGATGACGACGACACCGACGACGACGACGACGACGACGACGACGACGACGGACGACGGACGGTGAGCGATCACAAAACCCCACTTTGCACTTTGTGCATAGGTGAGCTAATAAAAGTTATAAAAAAAACATCAACACACAAACCCAGATTGCTTTTTGCGTGACGTGGAACAGTCTGGTATGCAAAACAAATTCAGTTGCCTGCGAGAAAAACATTATTCGACAAATATAATGTCTGGATATAATTGTTAGGATCGTTTTGGAATATATTATTATAAACATCTCTAAATTAGAAAAGAATGCTCGTTTACTGTTCATACAACGTTGACAAAAGTCGTCGAGTCGTACATTTCAGGGAAAGAATTGTCTTACATACTACAGTTTGCTTGAAGCTAAGTTTGACACCATGCTCGGATCATGTCTTACTTAGATTTATAAATGATATATTTGTAATACCATGGGGATTCTACAAATGCTTAACAGGAAATAATCAATGACATAAAGACAAGTTTTTATTTTCTAACAGAAAACTTAGACCTTTTCAAGGTCTTTGCTTTAACTTCATTACCATAGCTTTGCCAAATTTCACAAAAACAGTGATCAGAAAAACTATGCATTTACGGAGGATTGAACACGTCATTCGGTAAAAAGTATTGAATGCTTCCAGATTATTTTGCCAATATTTTTTCAAAGCCGCCTCCTGTATAATCGTGTGACAGGGTGGGTTGGAGGGGGTGGTGTAAAAACTCATCTGTTTCAGACAAGACATTTACGGAGGATTGAACACGTCATTCGGTAAAAAGTATTGAATGCTTCCAGTTAATTTTGCCAAGCTATTTTCAAAGCCGCCTTCTGTATATTCGTTCTATGTAATGACAGGGTGGGATGGAGGGGGTGTGGTAAATACTCATCTGTTTCAGACAATTGAAAAGGGTTGTGTTGTTTCTCTAAAACATATCAATGTATAGACGTAAGTCCCCTAAGACGACAAAATGATCGATTAGGCAAACAGATACGATCCAGTATAGTTGGTGTAGGACTTACAACAATCTGAAGACGACTTTTATTAAAACATTATGGTAAAAGTAGAAAATGCTCATAAGGAACGTTTTGGTTCCTTTTACTACACTATTTTGACTCTTTTCAGTAACTATACCTTCGTTCATAAAGAGTTTCTAAATTCAGTTTTAGCGTTTCTAAAGTGGTCTGCTGCAGATTTTTAGGATGTCGGAAACAGCATCAACACAGTAACGCAACAGAATGACATATTTATTTTGTAAAACCTAAGAAGACGAAATTATCCTAACAATAAAAAAGCTTTTAAACCGACATAAAATATTTAGCACTGAGGTATGGAAGCTCCCGAAACATTTTTTTGTTTACACTTTTGTTTTGTTAATTGGAATGTTCTTTTCATAACTAACAGAGGAGGGTCTCCGGTACGACTATGCGTACGACTATGCGTACAACTATGCGTACGACTATGCGTACGACTATGCGTACGACTATGCGTACGACTGTGCGTTCGACTATGCGTTCGACTATGCGTACGACTATGCGTACGACTGTACGTACGACTGTACGTACGACTATGCGTACGACTGTGCGTTCGACTGTGCGTACGACTATGCGTTCGACTATGCGTTCGACTATGCGTACGACTGTGCGTACGACTATGCGTACGACTAAACTCGATCGATAAGGTAGATCACCAAAAACTATTTCCATGTAACTACAATAATATTAGAGGCCGCAGATTTAAGATATACAAACTACACTGCCGTCTTTCCGCCCAGAGAATAGTAGATCAATCGAACAAACTGCCAGAACATGTCCTTTCCCACCTGCAGAGGCATTTTGACGACTTTGAAAACATTGTGGCCAAAGGTGAAATGGGTCATGATGAGCAATTTCGCTTTTGGCCACAATGTTTTCAACTTTATTTAATAATTACGTTATCTTTTATGGAGATTTTTCAGGTTTTTATCACTATGTATTCAAATTTGTCTGCTGCAGAATTGTTGTATGTGGGAAAGGGTTAAATACTTTCAGTGACTAACTGACATACAGTGTACAGAGCTCTAAATAAGGGACATTGTTCAAGTTCTATAATCCATTATTTGACTCTCAAACCCTATGTTGTGGGTATTCAAAAGAAATCATCTAAGTGTGACGATTCTTTTGAGTAGCCACAACAATCTGTTTTCAAAGTCGTCTGCTGCAGACTTGTTGTATGTGGAAAAGGGTTAAATAAGACATGAGTACCAAATGTTGATGGACCGGGTGCGATCATCACAATAATATTAAAAGGACCAAAGAGAGGCGAATGATTAATTACAGTTTCTCGATGACAAGGTTGACAAGGTAAGTATGATAAGGTTCACCCCGAGAAGTCACTGCATGCAATCCCAGTCGCCACACGAGGCACGTGCATACCATTTGAAAATAATTAAATAATTAAAAACATTGCTCAAAACGCATGATATCTTTTGAGCCGTCCAATCCAACACTGATTATGACCTCTGCGTAATGTATCGACCAAGATCAGTCTGCTCAGTCCGCGCAGACTGATCCGGGCCGACACATTCCGTCTTGTGGGGATAGATGTACATAATAATGACTCCTGAAACAGAAAATCCAAAGGAGGTGAAAAGTGTCTGCCCGGGTTAGACTGCGCGGCATGCTTAGGCTGATCCGGGTCGATACTTTACGCATACTCAATAAAGTTGGTTTTCTGGCGGGACGGCTATTTTGACGTATATGCGGGTGGTTTCATCAATTATCGTTGTCTCAAGATTTGAATCTTCTCCACGAGAAAACCAACATTGTGGACTCTGTGTAAAGTATCGACCCGGATCAACCTAAGCATGCTGCGCAGGCTAACCCGGACCGACACTTTCCTCCTCCTGTGGCTTTTCTGTTTCAGGAATCATTACTCTATACCTCAATCCCCCTAAGACGGAATGTGTCGGCCCGGATTAGCCTGCGCGGACTGCGCAGGCTGATCTGGATCGATACATTACGCAGAGACCATACTGTTGGTTTTCTCGTGGAACGGCTCATTTCTGTTTGCCGCTGGTGATATAGTACGTTCGTCAATAAAATCGCTACAATGCGGTGGTGTTCTCGCGTAAATAAAACTTTCATCAATTATGAAGATCTTACTTCCCATTCTGTTTGTTGATTTAAGAATCAAACAGAGTATCGACCCACATAAAACGCAGATGTTTTGCCACAATCCCATCACTTATCCTGCTCTCCCCCCCAAATAAACCCTTTCCCTCATACAACATATCTGCAGCAGGCTGCAATAAAACATCTTATATAACCCTTTCCAATATACAATAACACTGCAGTAGAAGACTATGAAATTAACAAGTCTAAAAGGTAGAAAAATCTCTATGAATGATAATATGGTTATTGAATAGAGTGAGAATTATTGTAACAAATGGGGAAAAAAAATCATGAGCAATTTCTCCATTTGTCACTATCATTTCAAAGGTCGTCTGCTTCAGAGGCGTCAGAAAGCGAAATGGATACTAAACATTTTGTAAACGTTTCTCATAATATGACGTTGTAATTATTGGTTAGAGTGTTGATTGATTGATTGATTGATTGATTGATTGATTGATTGATTGATTGATTGATTGATTGATTAGTGTCTTACGTCGCTTTCAACACTGTTCAGTTATATCACGGCGTTTCCTGGTTAAGTTAGCAGTACTACTGTTCTATTTATCCCGACACCAGCCAGTCAGTCGGTATGCTAGCCCCACAATCCTCAGCTCCAAGGAAAGCAGCCATACCTGTCATTTTAAAAACTTTGGTATCGCCCGGTCGGGGATCGAAACCCCGACCTCCCACATCCGAGGCGGACGCTCAATCACCACTGATGGTAGAGTTGAAAACATGGAGGTAAAGAGAGAAGTTTCTTATCATAAGTAATTTCTTCTTCTTCCGCAATGTTTTCAAAATTCATCTGCTGTGGTGCATCATGATGCGTATGTAGGTGGGAAAGGGTGGTGGTGTGGGGGGGGGGGGGGGGGGGGCGGGGGTTAAAAGCATTATTTTAGATACAAAAAAAAATTCGAGAACAAAATAGACACAGGTCAGTCTGCATAGTTGTGAGATCTAATCTCCATATGAGCCGTCCCGCGAGAAAACCAACATTATGGCATCTGCGTAATATATCGACCCAGATCAGCCTGCGCTGTCCGCGCAGACTGATCCGGTCCGACACATTCCGTCTCAGTGGGATATAGGTTTAGAGTAATGATTCCTGAAACAGAAAATCCACAGGAGGCGAAAAGCGTCTGTCTGTCGAAATTTTGTTAGCCTCCGCAGCATGCTTCGGCTGATCAGGGTCGACACTTTACGCAGAGTCCATAATGTTGTTTTTCTCGCGGGACGGCTCATATATACTAATCGCTTCACACAAGCAAACACTACCCTTTATACATTTGGAAGATTTGTTAAAACATCACGTGTGCTGAGACAAGTTGAAATAATTCGGCAGGATAAGGGATAAATGGAAATACGTAAATTCGTAAAATATGTTACCGTAGCACGAAACAATTTAATTTTCTAGATTCTTCAAATTCGATCTGTTTCGTTTGAATTGTTTATTCACCCTACACATGGTAATGTTTTGATGAATACTTTTCCTCTGAAAGCTTTGTCTTGAAATATGTTATCTCGAAATACATAATCGACACTTGGTACCGGGAATGAAGTCTGATTCCAAGAAAGACACTAATTTCGCAAACACTCCACTATGGAGAAGTCGATTTCCAAGAAATTCTAATTTTTTTCGCAAACACTCCATAGTATGCAGACGTCGAATTCCAAGAAATTTAAAAAAAATATATCAAACATTTCACAGTATACGTAAGAAGAATACCAAGATATTTTGATTTTGTAATCACTTCATTGTATGCGAACGAAGTTGTGAATTACTCTAATCAATTGATCAAACACAAATTATGTAAACATTTTCAAAGGTTTCGGTTGGCTGTTTATTGTGTATGAGTATAACGTATTTTCAGTGGTATACCAGTTATATTACGGCGGCCCGACATACAACAACTCTGCGGCAGATGATTTTCAAAACATACCTGAAAACATTTGGGAACTCCCTTTTTGTAAAAGTACATTAATTGATAAGAATTGAAAACATGTTGACTAAAGGAGAAATTATCCGTTTTGAGCAATTTTTCCAAAAAGCCGTCTGCTGCAGAGGCGTCAGGAAGCGTCTATATGAGGGAAATGTTTAAAGATTAAAGGAATTGGACACACACGCGCGCGCGCGCGCGCATCCTGTCCGCGCATCTGGTTACCTCGCCACATATACATTTAGAACATTGGCGGTAGTCGAATGATGCCGGTCACTATGGCTGATGTCAATTGTCGGACGACCGCCTCGGTGCGGGTGGTCGCGGGTTGTAGTAATGACTTCCCCTCCCTGGCGACTGAATCGCTGGGGGTTAGGATCAGTGGACCAGTAGTGCTGGTAACACGCAGAAAACGTCGTTATTGTACTGACACATTGTTGAATGCGGCGTTAAACACCATACAAACAATTATCAGACATATTGTTGTCCGAGTCGGAATTTGAACTCTCGGAAAGTTCGCTCACGTCGTTTCCGACTGAACTTTAGTGGCTCACAAATCTTCTTTTTCGATATAAACTGTCGGGACAAAAATCCCATCTCGAATATTACTTGTTAAGTCTCTATGATAGGCTTATACAAAACCAAGTCTATAAACCTTTCCTACATACCACAAAGCTGTAGCAGACGATCTTAACTCTTTACCACATAGGAAAGCTTTCTGACGCATTTGCAGCAGACGACTTTTGAAAACATTTTGACAAAAAGGAGAAATTGCTCAAAGGAGCAATTTCTCCTTTTGCCACAATGTTTTCAACTCTTATCAGCAATAATACCTTCATTTTCAGAGAAACTCTTTCTAGACGTTTTCAAAGTCGTCTGCTGCAGAGAATTATGTCATATGTGCGAAATGGTTAAAAACATCTTGGCATTTAATATGGACAATCCCTATAAACGTAAGTAATTATTTAATAGAGTTGAAAACATTGTGACAAGACGAGAAATTTATCGCAAAGTTTTCAAAATTCATTTGCTCCACATGCGTCAAAATACGTCTGTAAAAGAAGTAAAGGGTTAATAGAATTTAAACGGACCGAATACATGCTACTTAATGTTCACACATTGGGACTTTTCTTTGATTTATTGGTGTCTTACGCCGTTTTCATCAAATATTCATTTATAATACGGCGAAAGTTCAATTAAACATCATCCCTGAAACAAGCCAGTACTAGGCTAGAAAATGTGCCTTGTCCCAACACACTCTACAATGAACAAACCAGTACTAGGCTAGAACATGTGCCTTGTCCCACTCCACAATGAACAAACCAGTACTAGAATAGAACATGTGCCTTGTCCCAGGACACTCTACAATGAACAAACCAGTATTATGCTAGAATATGTGCCTTGTCCCAGGACACCCGACAATGAACAAATCAGCATTAGGCTAGAGCATGTCTCTTGTCCCAGGACACTCCACAATGAACAAACCAGTACTAGGCTAAAATATGTGCCTTGTCCCTGGACACTCCACAATGAACAAACCAGTATTAGGCTAGAACATGTACATTGTCCTAGGACACACCATAATGACCAAAGCAGTACTAGGCTAGAAAATGTGCCTTGTCCCAGGACACTCCACAAGGAACAAACCAGTACTAGGCTAGAAGATGTGCCTTGTCCCAGGACACTCTACAATGAACAAACCAGTACTAGGCTAGAACATGTGCCTTGTCCCAGGACACTCCACAATGAACAAACCAGTACTAGGCTAGAACATGTGCATTATCCCAGGACACACCATAATAACCAAACCAGTACTAGGCTAGAACATGTGCATTGTCCCAGGACACACCATAATGAACAAACCAGTACTAGGCTAGAACATGTGCCTTATCCCAGGACACACCATAATGAACAAACCAGTACTAGGCTAGAACATGTGTCTTGTCCCAGGACACACCATAATGAACAAACCAGTACTAGGCTAGAACATGTGTCTTATCCCAGGACACACCATAATGAACAAACCAGTACTAGGCTAGAACATGTGCCTTGTCCCAGGACACACCATACTAACCAAACCAATACTAGGCTAGAACATGTGCCTTGTCCCAGGACACTCCACAATGAACAAACCAGTACTAGGCTAGAACACGTGACTTGTCCGAGGACACTCCACAATGAACAAACCAGTACTAGGCTAGAACATGTGCATTGTCCCAGGACACACCATAATGACCAAACCAGTACTAGGCTAGAACATGTGCATTGTCCCAGGACACACCATAATGACCAAACCAGTACTAGGCTAGAACATGTGCCTTGTCCCAGGACACACTATAATGACTAAACAAGTACTAGGCTAAGACATGTGCATTGTCCCATGACACACCATAATGACCAAACAAGTACTATGCTAGAACATGTGCATTGTCCCAGGACACACCAAAATGACCATACCAGTACTAGGCTAGAACATGTGCATTGTCCCAGGACACACCATAATGAAAAAACCAGTACTAGGCTAGAACATGTGCCTTATCCCAGGACACACCATAATGAACAAACCAGTACTAGGCTAGAACATGTGCCTTGTCCCAGGACACACCATACTAACCAAACCAGTACTAGGCTAGAACATGTGCCTTGTCCCAGGACACACCATACTAACCAAACCAGTACTAGGCTAGAACATGTGCCTTGTCCCAGGACACACCATACTAACCAAACCAGTACTAGGCTAGAACATGTGACTTGTCCCAGGACACACCATACTAACCAAACCAGTACTAGGCTAGAACATGTGCCTTGTCCCAGGACACACCATACTAACCAAACCAGTACTAGGCTAGAACATGTGCCTTGTCCCAGGACACACCATACTAACCAAACCAGTACTAGGCTAGAACATGTGCCTTGTCCCAGGACACACCATACTAACCAAACCAGTACTAGGCTAGAACATGTGCCTTGTCCCAGGACACACCATACTAACCAAACCAGTACTAGGCTAGAACATGTGCCTTGTCCCAGGACACACCATACTAACCAAACCAGTACTAGGCTAGAACATGTGCCTTGTCCCAGGACACACCATACTAACCAAACCAGTACTAGGCTGGAACATGTGCCTTGTCCCAGGACACTGCACAATGACCGCCGTGACTGGGGATTCAAACAGGGAGGCCCGAGTCCAAATCCTCGTGGCTAACCATATGGCCACAGCAGTAACCTTACACTTTTATTTGTTATGTTCTTTTGGTCCGATTAATGAGACTTATTTTTAACCTTTCACTGTTTTTAACGGCAGTCAAATGTTGTAGAATTAAAAATAGATATTGTGGGAAAAGCAGGGAAAATGGGAACTTGATCCAAATGCGCATTTTCTCTCTCGATTTTTTTATAACGTTTTAAAAGTCTGTATTTGCCTAATATAACATATATTTCCTTTGATGGAAAAGGAGACCTTGATCGAAATGCGCATTTCTTTTCTCGGTTGTCTACAACGTTTTAGAAGTCTGTATTTGCCGAATATTACATATATTTCCCTGATGGAAAAGGAGACCTTGATCGAAATGCGTCTTTTTTTCGGTTTTCTACAGCTCTTTAAAAGTCTGTAGTTGCCTAATATTACATATATTTCCTTTGATGGAAAAGGAGGCATTGATCGAAATGCGCATTTTTTCTCTCGGTTTTCTACAACGTTTTAAAAGTCTGTACATATATTTACTTTGATGTCTTCAAATTAAACTACGCCGCAAATATCATGGCAGGTAGACGAACAATATTCTGTGCATAGGTTTTTTTTTTGCAAGGATGGCTCAATTGATAAAAGTAAAGTTGTGTTAGTTTAACCGTTTCCATCATTCAGACGCTTCTGAAGCCTCTGCAGCAAATTACTTTTAAAATACACGATCAGCAATTTCTCCTTCGGTCACTATGTTTTACAGTTCTTTCATTTATTTTCAAAGTCGTCTGCTGAGTTTTTGCAGATTTGATGTATTTTAAGAAAGTATTACAATGTGTAATAGTACACATGTCCTACTTTAAGGTTGGGTTTCCCCCAGAATACGACTAAAATCCATGTTGGTGCACATGACAGCAGGTGCCCGTGCGGCGGATTCGATGACGTTCTATCCCTTGTACTTGCTTGATGCAGGAAATTCATTTTATAATGATTATTTTCGGCTAGTGATGAATTATTAGCTACAGGACCAAAACATGATCAACGAATGAAACAGGACAGCATTACACTGGTCACGTTTATCCAGGCAGTGCATGGTTCAAGTTCCTGGTAATTGTTTCTTACTGATTTACCCGGACGCGATGCGGCCGACGACTTCTGAAAAAAGGATACAAATTGTGTACCAAAGGGATATTGCTC
>JASEVX010000008.1:13210427-13440216 GCA_031761405.1 Serripes groenlandicus
ACATTTACCTCTGTCACAGGCTCGAGCTACTTTCGGGTTTCACGTGACTTTTTATATAGGTGACCTACATAGCAGATGTATTAATCTTTAAATGTGTACAGCTACCGAAAAGTAGTCCGTAGCTTTTTGCTAAATAAATACTTTGTTTTTGATTAGCAAATTTAGAAAAAGATCCTGTCACAAGTGTAAAAGGTTAGTGCTTACATTAGTGACAACTAAGTCAATTAACATACAGTTATCATGTTTCGTCAAGAATCTTGACATTGAGCCTGTTGCAGAGATGATAGTGAGTGTAAGGAACGGTCACTCTGCGATAGGAGATTGGCAGCCGGGCTGCATTTATTCGTTGTTCCAACGTTTTTGTTGTTTAATCAGTATCATGCACAAAATATAGAAATGTTCAGCTTAGAATTTTCAAAGATGGAAAACCTGTCACGTATACAAGGCCTATTAGAGATTTAGTTTTGTTGCTAAATAATACTAGTTGATGAGTTATATTGTAATGCATGTATCATTGGAATCAACCTTGTCAAAAACAGTCAAGTTTTCAGCATTTTGTATGGATGTTTTATGGCATGTTCATGACATAGGCCATTTTACAAAATAGTTGAGAATGAAATTTATTTATAGTACTGCCATGGGTCTTACAATTCTCACTGTATGTTTTGTTGTGCAAAGGTTGCAAGCAAATGTCTTCACATACTTATATATGCCAAATAAGAAGTTATGTTTTTAAGTGTGTATCTTTAGTTGATATGTATTGACAAGATTGGTCATTGTTAGTATATTGTTTTATATTGATCAGTGGTCTCTTTCTTCTTCTTCTTCTTCTTCTTCTTCTTCTTCTTCTTCTCTTCTTCTTCTTCTTCTTCTTCTTCTTCTTCTTCTTCTTCTTCTTCTTCTTCTTCTTCTTCTTCTTCTTCTTCTTCTTCTTCTTCTTCTTCTCTTCTTCTTCTTCTTCTTCTTCTTCTTCTTCTTCTTCTTCTTCTTCTTCTTCTTCTTCTTCTTCTTCACCTTCTTCATCTTCTCCTTCTTCTATTGTGTGAGTTATGTGGTTTGCTGGTAGTGATATTGCAAGTATTTGGAATACTGTGTAATATCAGTTGGGGAGTGTACTGTCCCCTGAGATCAATGTTTCTTACTAGTACCCGAGGTACTTTGATGCGCATTGTATGTTAACTCTCCCTTGCCATGTCGCGTGCAGCCGGGCTGCATTTATTCGTTGTTCCAACGTTTTTGTTGTTTAATCAGTATCAAGCACCATGATCGTAAGTGATTTCAGTTGTTTACTGCACTTTTACATTTATACTAATAGTATATATATTGCTAGTACATTGATCGCCTGCAATAATGTTTTTATCGATGTATTTCGTTTACGCGCTGTTGTTTTAGAGGTGTTCGTACTCAAATAGGTTCGGACCTATGATACTTTCATCCATGCAGTGCAGACATGATACGTGTACACTGTAGATACTTACATGTACAATTGTCATGGCTCTTCAGACTCACACATAGACTTTCTTTCTTTGGACCTTTATTTATTATTTCCTCTTTCTCTATATGTTCAGTCTTTATACCATATCATCTCACATCATTGTGTTCAGCAAATAAAGCTTTAAACTGTAGTATTTTTTGTTAAATCGGCGACAGCATAATCTGTACCAATATGAGTTACAGTTAATTTTAGTTATCAATCAACAATTTGAATCATATAAAGAAAAGTCATGTTTGACATGAGAATCAGGGAAAGATACATGGAAAAGCAATTTGTTGAAATACTGTAGTTATACCACAGGTGCCAGTCTCGTTTAAAATCTAAAAAGAACGTTTGACTATATATTATCAATATATAGTCAAATGCTATTTTTAGACTTTAAACGAGACTGGCACCTGCGAGTTATACAAGATCAAATTAACCAATTGTTGTAGTATGGAATGTCAATTGCAATTTGACATTTGGATTAAAACAGATTTGAACTTTTTCATATTAGATCACCTATTAAATGTATATAATATTGCTTCAAATGATACATTTTTTATGGCTAGACAACAGTCACGCAAGTGTTATTGAAAACATATGTAGATAAGATTACAAAACAAATTGCCATTTTCAATACTGTATCAGATTAATACTTTTGGAGCAATACATAAAACAATTTGTTACCTAGATAGAGAACTATAAAATACCTGATTTTGGTCAGAGTTTTCATTCTAAGACTCGATCGACCATGATAAAGAATGTAGTTAATCAGGAGTTGTTCTCAAATTTTAACAAATAAGTTGATGTTATGCTCTTGCGATGTTTTGATTTTGTTTAAAACTTCTATTTTTCAATTTGAAATAATGTTTGGATGTATCTAAATGTTCATGTTAAACAACGAGAAACTGTGCTCTATTGATAGGAAACTTAAACTCTTAAAGTAATTGAAAAATTCGTAACAATAATGTCTATGCTAAACACAATTTATGAACTCACGAAAATGCATTGTTATAATTTCTTGTAAAACAACCGTTTAATGTTATTCGAATTTTGATATTAGCTAAGTATTCTTATTCCAATAGCTTACTATGTACCATGGTAAAGACAAATGCCGAATATCTTAGTCTGCAATGTATTTCTCACACGCAAGCGTAAACTGTATGAAAGTTCAACCACGACATCTGACAATTCCCCATTTTGTCAGCATTATTGCCCCAAAATCTCATCATACTATATTTGTGATAGTTAATGTGTATTTTACTTATTTCTTATGTCTCGTTTACAGCTAAATGCTATTCAATATATAACTAAATGGTTAAACATTGCAACAGCAGTTCTGACTGTTTTTGATAGATAATACATTTACGATTTAATCTCAAATCTGACTTAGTTTTAAATGTTTTCTATGTAAAATTGGAATCCTAATACTCGGCCAACATTAAAGAATATTAGTGTAAAACAGGAGTTGTTCTCAAATCTTTACAGACATGCCCCCAGGGTCAATTAGCAAGACACCTAGCTAGTTTAGACCACGGCACTTGGTGTGTGCATCCGTGTTAAAAACGTCATTAAGTTGGTAAACAAGTATGTGTTAGATAGGGGAGAGTTTCTAGAGGACGTAGAACTTGGAACTTTAAACGAAATCCATGTGTCTGGTCGCAATAGTGCCATTAGGTTCGCATGATTCACCAATAAATATCTTACCAAACGACTCCTATTAACGGCGAGAAGAATTTTTCTCATTATTTATAAAAACGCAAATGCCAGTAATTACTGGTAACAGTACCATACATTATGCCAGGCCATATTAACAACGACAGCCGGGACTTATCAACCCCTTCCCACATACAACAAATATGCATCAGACGGCTTTGAAAACATATTGTTAAATTCATGGGAAATCTCTATAAATAAAGATACAATTAATGAAAAAAAGTTAAAAACATTGTGGCAAAAGGATGAATTGCTCGTTTTGAGCAATTTCTCCTTTTGTCCACAGTATTTTCAAAAGTCGTCTGCAGCAGAGGCGTCGAAAACCGTCTGCATGTGAGTAAGGGTAAAGCGCCTGATTTTGCTACATGTATATATATTATATATAAATAAATAGCGAATAGACTAAACGAAAAATGCAGGCTGGTATCGGCCTCCATTTTGTCTAAAATGTGATTCAAAGTCGTGCAAATACGGCATGTCTCAAAGTTGTTTAACCCTTTCACACATCTCATTTTGACGCCTCTTAAGCAGGCATATTTTGGAATCATTGTGGCAAAAGGAGAAATCGCTTACGATGAGGAGTTTCTCGATTTATCTAAATGTTTGCTGCCACTTTATTCAATAAGTGTACGTCCAAGTACATCTACCTTTGTCCAGACATTTTTAACTCGCCTGATACAGATTTGTTCTGTGTGGGAAAGGGTTAAAGTCCCTTATAAAAACATCTGAAGTGGCATTTCATATGACAGTGTCCATTTGCTTTTCTCATTCATTTATTAAACCTAACTAAACGCTGGTGTATTGTTTCATAAAACAGGATTGTTTTTCCGCTCTATTTTAGTCCTGGTTACTTGTCGTGTGAGAGCCTGGTTCTACAATGATCTCTCCATTGTTTAAGAACAATACATTCTTTTACACTGACAGTCATTTATATTCGTTCGCGATAATGCGTGCATTTTGAATAAATACAGAAAACACATTAATGGCTACCAGTATCATGAGTGGATCAGGGTAAGACCGCAACGGTGGTATAGTGGTAGAAGGTCCGCCTGAGGTGCGTGAGGTTGCGGGTTCGATGCCCGGCAAGGTCATACCAAATACTTTAACAATTGTAGTAATGGCGAACCCTCTTGGGCGCTCAGGGTTATGTGGATTAGCATTACGACTTACTGGCTGGTGTCAGGATAAATGGACCAATAGTACTGGAAATTACCCTGGAAACCCCGTGATACAACTGGAACATTGATGACGGCGGTGTAAATACACCATACAAACATACAGCACACAGAACTCTTTTTCCTATGATTAGATTGATAATTCATTCTTAATTAACGTCGAAACTATCTATTATCGTGATAGTAGAAGTAATATCGAAGTACATGTACATTGTATATCGGTTTGTATCCTGTTTTATCTATTGTTGTCATCGTTATAAAAACATTCACGTTATTCAGACTGTTTTTAGAAGTCGTTTGTAACCAATACTTTACAAGGGAGTGTTTCTTCAACTACAGCGTATGAGATTGATTGTACATCAGCTGTACGTAAAACAGTATGTGTATTAAACCGGAGTCGGTTCACTTCAAAGTAGGTTTTAAGCCCTTTCCTACATACAACAAATCTAAATAAAAACATGGACAGTCTCTAGAAATGAAATTGTAGATATTGAATGGAGATGAAAACGTTGTGGCAAAAGGAGAAATTGCTCATCATCAGCAATTTCTCTCGTTTTTGACAATGTTTTTTAAAGTCTTTTATTGTTAAAATGTGTGTGCAAGTTCATGAGGGTTAGTTTAATGGCATTTAGTGTATACTCGTAATGACGGCGTTTTGTTCCTCCTTAGCCTACATGGCGGACAGGCACTCGAAGGCTGATCATGATCTCAGACACTGGAGAACGAATTTGTTACTAACCAATCAGAAACTTAAGCACACATTCTGAGCACAGATTCAACTTTTAAAGATTTTGGAGCCGGAATGGTCAAAAGCAGAGTCATTCTCGAAACTAACCAATCAGAAGTCTTATTTGAATTCATAGAGTTCATTTCAGAGAGAGCACAGATTACGTTTTCTGTTTGATAGGTTATACAAGAAGGATACGTGACGATGATATTCTAAAGTTCTTCTGTTATCAACAAAAAAAGCATTGACGCCCGATTATGCATGGGCGTGTGGCCTTCTGGTGAAAAACAGAAAGGCCATTGTAAACTTCGGGGAAAACGAAATCGAACATATAAACAGCCTCTGCAGCAGACGACTTTTGAAAACATTAGAACTAAATGAGCAATTTCTCCATTTACCACAATGTTTACATCTCTATTCTATAATTACACTGACAAAAAAGTTGTTTTCCAAAGTTTTGTCGAGATGTTTTCAAAGACGTCTGCTGCAAATTTGTTGCATATGGGAATTGATTAACATAAATACAATCCCCTCACCCTACCACCATGCACCCCCTACACTCCGGAAAAAGCTCGCTGTGTATTTGTAGCACATAATTGTTGATAGTCGAGAAGGACTAATAGATTTGTTCGAGTAATAAGTTAATCGCTGGGTTTATGATAAATTCATGTATATCCCTACACCTTCGTTATTCGTGTATTAATTGATTTGGGTTTAACACCGTTTTCAACAATTCTTCCGTCATATCACGGCGGCCAGTTCACCTACTTTTAGCTATATCACACCAGTACTCCACACAACATACTTTCCAAGCAACTGGCTGTTGTTCCACATAGACTGTTAGCCCATTGGTGAGAGACGAATGACGCTTGGCAACAACGTGACTTGTGTCAACCGTCGGACAGATTTGTTGACGAGATGGGATTCGAACCCCGACCCCTGGATTGACAGCCCGCGTCGCTCCAGACTGAGCTACCGGCTCTCAGCACGTTATTCATTTATAATGAAGAGTGTTTTACGAAAAGCAAGCCATTGATGAAATCACATCAAGACAAAAGAACAGCAGCAGTTATGATACGCTATCGCTGTTTTCAAAAGACATATCCGTTCCAGGAAATGGTTCGAGTGAACCCTTTTGCTGCAAAAGATAATTAATGGCTTTAGCAAACAATGCAGACACAAGTGAGACAGTTTGAGACGAGCTGTCTCTCATGAAATATGCATTGTTTTCCGCCACTTAGAAATAAAAAAAAAAGAGCAAAATATCCTGTTTGACGAAAAATGGAGTGGTCCAATTGACAACATGGAAGAGTCAACTTTTTGAAATACGGCAGTGAAAGAGTTTAACGATAAATTAGAATTGATCGTTCCTTGCATTTGTGATTTCAAAACATTAAGTTTCTCTAGACGTTCGCCCTCCCGTGAAGGGCCCCCGGAAATAATTTTGATTTAATATGAACGAAATCATCGTGTTGTAACGGGCCTCGATTTGATGTCATGAATAAAATATTATATAACAATATACCCTTATACAAAGTGATCCGGAATCCGCCGTGATCGAGTGATTAACGTCGGGATTTAAAACCGGACGTCCCGTGTCCCGGGTTCGATCTCGAATCACGACACGATGGTCATTGGGGAATTCTCTTGGGCAAGGCATATTTATTAACTCTTTCAGCACCAAAGGCAATATTGAGCTTTTTCGAACAATACAGATTTAGGTGAGTCAGCTCGTAACGAGCTGTCTCACCTGAAATCTGCATTGTTTGGCTGTGAGGTATAAAAATATTCCAAAAATTCTATAACATGAAAAAAGAGTCGTCCGAGTTTGAACATGGAAGAGTCTACTTAAAACAATTCGGCGCTGAAAGGGTTAACCAAGTACTGGTTTGTTTGATAAATAATGAATAAGTGAACTGTCGACGTGAAATAACTGAAATAATGTTGAAAACGGCGTAAAACCAAAATGAAACGATAATATCGTCGTTGAACCGATGACTCAAATAAAAACGGACCTTCTGAAATTGAAACCCTTATTTCTACGACTTTAACCCTTTCCCATCCGTAATCGCATCTGCAGCAGACGAATCTTGAAAACATTGTGGCTATATGAGAACTTTATCTTGATGATCAGTTTCTTTTATCCGCAACAATGTTTTCAACATTATTAAATAATTGTACTTTTGTAGAGTACGAGAGATTGTCCATATGATTGCCCGGATGTTTTTGAAGTCGTCTGCTGCAGTCATATATTGGAAATGGTTAAACTATATTCCCTAAACATTACGTGTGCAAAAGATACAGACAAAGATCAGCAGTACAATCCTGATCCACGTTGTTCACTACGCATGTATCAACACGAAGCGAAATGTGTTCCCTTGACCCTCATACAACAAATCTGCAGCAGACGACTTTGAAAACATGGTGGATAAAACCTGAAGAATCTCCATAAAAGATAGCTTAATTGTTTAATAAAGTTGAAAACATTGTGACCAAAAGAGAAATTACTCATCATGAGCAATTTCACCTTTGGCCCCAATGTTTTCAAAAGTCATCTGCTGCTATTGCGTCAAAATGCGTCTGCAGGTGGAAAAGGGTTTGTTTGTAAGAACTTCATACAAATCAATGGCGATGACTCTAGTCGCAGTTAACCCTTTCCCCACATACAACAAATCTGCCGAGGACGACTTTAAAACACATCATTGCAAACATGCAGAAGCTCTCTATCAATGAAATAAGCCTTTCTTTTTAATAAAGTTGAAATTTTGTGGCAAACAAAGAGGAATTGCGCATGATGAGCAATATCTCATTTTGTCACGATGTTGTCAAAAGTGGTTTGCTTCAAAGGCGTCAGAAAGCGTCTTTATATTGGAAATGGTAAACGCCATAGTATTCATGATCATAAAAGCATAATTGAACCGTTCCGCGAGAAGACCCACATATTGGAATATGCGTAAAGTCTCGAACCAGATCAACCTGCGCATTCCGCGCAGGCTAATACGGGACAACATATTTCGTCTCAGGGGGATAGATATATATATGGTAATGATTCCTGAAACAGAAAATCCACAGGAGGCGAAAAGTGTTTGTCATGGTTAGCCTGCGCGGCATGCTTAGGCTGATCAGGGTCGATACTTTACGCCAAATCCACAATGTTGGTTTTCTCATGGAACGGCTCATATTATTTGTACAGGCGACTTGCGGTCATAATCAGCCTCAATGAGGTTCAAGGTATTCACTTAAACAGTAAATGTAGAAGATTAAAGACCTAGATACGATTTCTTGGAACCACATTCTGATATTGGTCTTCTCTTTTCGCAAATTCGAGAAGGTCCATTTTCTCATGGTTTTACTCGTGTAAAATAACCAAATACTTTAGTGCGAACAGATAGATGGTTATCTTAACTCTTTCCCAAATGCAGACGTGTTTTGAAGCCTCTGCAGAAGACGTCATTCGAAAACATTGTGGTAAAATTAATCTGATGCATAACCAGCATTTTCTAGTTTTGCCACTATGTTTTTAACACTTCGCAATTGCCACTATACAGTTCAACCTGTGTTTAAAGACCACCACTGGGAAGAGAAGAATCTTTGTTCAGAGGTAGTCCTTAATTGCAGAGCGATTCACGCAGAAAATGAGTAATTGAAAGTGTGATTGCTAGAAACAGGAAATTGCAATACAAATGTGATATTTAGCACAGGTTTGATTGTATTATAAACTTGACTCAATAAATTTATTTAATTCGTAGAGATTGACACATGTTCTTTGATAGATAGATATTCTGCTGTATATTTTCAGTATGTGGGATATGGTTAACCTATACACGAGGGTGAAGCGAGGTGAGCTGAAGCGGTTCCGTATTCTAACTTCATACATCAAACTTGGTCGTGGATTTATTTACTGACAGTCTCTATAAATATTACATTGCTTCGTTCTTTTTTTCCAGCGTATCTTGACTTTTTTAAACAAGACTCCAGACATATTTTACATTAACAGAATCTTTTATGCGTCTTAGAAGTTTGTAGTCAACACTATAGTACTATACAGATGAGCCGTTCCACGAGAAAACTAACATTATGCGCAGGCTAATCCGGGTCGACACGTTCCGTCTCAGGGTGATATAGATATAGAGTAATGATTCCTGAAACAGAAGAACAGTGTCTGTCCTGGTTAGCCTGAGCGACATGCTTAGGCTGATCCGGGTCGATACATTACGCAGAGTCCACAATGGTGGTTATCTCACGGGATGGCTCATATATTTTACAAAATGTAATAAAGAATCGTACCACTCTCACAAATTTAATATCCATACAACTTTATTTCATTGTTATAATGTATCTCGCCGCTTTTTGCATTCCATGTGTTAAGTATTTTTCTTCAAAATTCTAACAATGCCCATTGGGGATAGCGAAAGTAGTGCTTCATAAAATCAAATATCACCAAGGTTTAACCGATTTATTCAGCTTTTTCCCTGAATCATAGCCTCTCTTCTGAAGAAGTCGACCTCCAAAAATAATTTTTGTTATATATCTTCAGGGGATTTTACGCCGTGTTTGACGGTATTTCAGTTATATCACAGCGACAGAACACTTGTTCATAATCCCTACGTGACAAAAAGGTACTATACTACGTAATACGTCTTGTCCGAGGCAACAACACCATGGTCGCCATGGGCAGGGATCGCATCAGGAGAGTCCGGTTTACAATTCCCGACGCTAACCAATCGTTCACAGCGGATCCTAAACAAAACACCTTATGAAAATGAGAAACAACTAATAACGAATAATGTCTCCTGTAAATGCAAGGATTTCAACATTATATATAATTAATTCATTTCACGTCTAAGTTACCAGTTGTTTAATCTCGTTAAATGCTTTAACCAAAGTACTGAAAGTACTTGTGGGACGGATGTGTTGGCGTTCCTTAATTAAGATCAGACAGGCAGTTGCATGTGTATGTACACAAGAGATGTTTCTCAAATATGAATGTGTTCCTTTACCAATGATTTGAATCCCATTAGTACTTTCTGTGCTTTGACCCACCGGTACTTTCAGCGCTTTGATCACATCATCTGTTTGGCGTGGAAATTTCTCTGCTTAGAACTGTTTGTTTCGGTGGAGCTGAGCTTTGTTTCGGCGCGAGCTGCCTGTGTTTTTAGGAACGGAAAAGAATGCAATAGAAATACGCTCCATTTTTGTACTCAGATTGTCGGAACACACCGAGTGCTAGACGAGTGCTAGACAAAAGCTGTACTTTGATTGGTTGAATCGTTTTAAGCATGTCAAAGTGCTTGGAATGTTAAGATAATAAAAAAGGTCACATATATGCTGCAGTTGGTTTTCCCGGAACTCGGTTGATTTACAACAGACAATATGATTCTAAGTATTCGGATATAAATAAAGTAACTGAAGTAGTACAGGCACCGTAACTATAAACCTATAATATTTGCTCAGATCTTTTGCTCCTATCTGATTAGTCGAAAGCAATTTGATTTTCGGAAATGACCATTCAGATGTCAGTGTGTGTATACCACGTGACTTTTGACGTCATATTTGCATGGTCAGACAGCAATAATTGCTCTTGATAAGAATGTAAAAACAATGGTAACTTTTTTATTTCTTCACCCCTTTTAAAGAAACATGGCGCAGTCTACACCGCTTACAATGTCCTGTCACCGGGTTTTACATGAGTTTGATTGGTGGTCTAGTTTTTTCAAACACTTCGACGAATCTGTTCTCAAAATCCAGTTTTGATGTAAGTTACTTTCGTTTTTACTTCTAAACCGAAGTAAAATATTTCTGTCCGCCGTAGCATTTGTGACGTCAAAGTCACGTGGTATACACACACTTGATGTCTTAAATGGATGATAGAGTTCATTCCAGAGTACAGGGAACATTTTAAAAGTTGTATAGTTTCGGGAACATGTCATACAAAAGTCCCAAACGGTTAGGACTTCGGATCTTGAGGTGTTGTATTGGTCTTCAGGGACGTAGCTTGGCAATGCTCAATATGTAGGCCGTCTTGTGAGAAACTCAACATTGTGGACTCTGCGTAAAGTATCGACCCGGATCAGGCTAAGCATGCCACACAGGCGTACCCGGATATACACTTTTCGCCTCCTGTGGATTTTCTGTTTCAGGAATCACTACTCTATCTATTCCCCATTAGACGGAATGTGCGGACAGCGCAGGCTGATCTGGTCGATACATTATGCAGATGTGTATCGCCGTAGCTGCATTTTGGGGCATTTTTAGAAAAAATGTGTAAGCACGTGCCTACAGTGCCTAAAGGGAGCTACGCCCCTGGTCTTTGAGCAAATGCGAAGTTGTAACAGTGTCCATAATCATCCCGTCGATGCCCTTAATGCACGATATACAGTTACATGAACATGGCTGTTATGCTTTACAAGTCCAATTTGTTCAGACAGAGCTCGAGATAGGGAACTTTTTTCACATTCCAATATTCTTATTTGACATTCAAACCCATGTTGTGGGTACCCAAAAGAAGCGTCTCATTCATTTCTTATTTGACATCCAAACCCCATATTGTCGGTACCCCAAAAAAGCGTTTCATTAAGACGATTCCTTTGAGTACACACAACATAAGGCTTGGTTGAGTCATACAATATTATTGGGAGACGACCAGTTTACTTCTCCCTATCTGGAAATCTGTAAACATGTAATCCCTCCGCGAAAACGGATAGGGGACTAATACTTGAAAACAAAAGTTTGTTTATGGTAATTTACGCCGTTTTAAACAGTATTTCAGTTATAATATTGAACCGTCCCACGAGAAAACCAACATTGTGGACTAGCCAACTAGCCACGCAGGCTAACCCTGACAGACACTTTTCGCCTCCTGTGGATTTTCTGTTTAAGGAATCATCACTCTATATCTCTATCCCCCTGAGACGGAATGTGTCGGCCCGGATTAGCCTGCGTGGACTACGCAGGCTGATCTGGGTCGATACATTACGCAGAGGCGATAGTGTTGGTTTTCTCGCATGACGGCTCATATAAAGACGTTTCCGTAGAACCGATAAATCAAGTTCAATAATATACCGCAACCCAGAGTCATATATACCATATTTAAAGCATTTGGTATAACGCGATCTGGTATCGAACCATTTCCTCCCACTCCTAAGGCGGATGCTCTTACCACTACACCACGGAAACGGCGAGATCAATGCCGAAAGGATGGCTATTGTAACAAAAGAGTGTATGGCTGAATGAAAGACATTTTTAGTAAGTTGATTGTATAAATGTATAAAGGTGTATACAATATTACCATTGCCATCCATTGACGTCATACAGATTACTCCCACCAATGAATTATCCCTTTAGGTAACTTTTAGACTATATTGCCTTCGTAAGCCATGTACGGTGTTGAAAGCCGTTTGCAAACAATTCGATTCAAGATCAGGTTATACATTGCCCGCAATTAAAAGAAACAATCTTTAAATTTTATTTATTGATTGGAGTTAATCGCCGTTTTCAACGGTACGTTTGTTATATCAAGTAGGCCAGCTTACATAACTTGGGTCTTTTGGCATTCGTGCACCAGTACTCCAAACACCATTCTTTCCAGGCAACTGGCTACTTTCAAACACGAACAATTTAGTCCAACGGTCGAAAACGAACGACGCTAGTCAATCATCTGAAAGAATAAATAGCTATGCCTGGGTTTGACTCAACTGTCGCTGCTCGACCGTGAATATGTAAGGAAATCTCTAAATTCAAGGATGAAGGATGGTTATACAAGTCATAAAGCGGTATAAGGGTCAATTTTAATAATGCTATTGCTAACGACAAAGTTTAAATCTTTACCAGTAGTGTATTCAGATTTGACTGACAAATCGAGCACTCCGAGAAGTGCGAGTGCTATTATTTGTGGATTTGGCCTTTAAAGCCGAGGGTGTGTAATCTGGCTCTATCATACACATATTTCACACAACATTATGCCAAGGCATCTGGATATCTTATAGATATTGACCTGTTGATGGACTGTTGTCAATCAACGCAAAAACAGGAATGGCCGAGCCCGGATTATAACATACGACACTGAACAATAGCTAACATCTGTATCGACGGAGCTATAACCGACAATGCGTTAACGAGAGAATAGTAAGTGAATTGTATCACCTTTAACTTATATGAACGAAAAATATGAAGTTCGGGTATTTTTTTGTTTTTGTAAAACTGTTGCTTTAGATCAGCAAGCATTTCGATGGAACACGTGCATCGGCGACTAAGAGTTCAGTAAGTAAAGGCATGGCATACGTGTAGACGGCCGGGGTCTTACGCAGTTAGAGGTGTGGCTCAAGACAAAATAATCATTCGATTCATTCAGTAACCATTTAAGATATACTGTTTCTTAATTGATCTTTCTTTTGTTTGAAAACAATGAGAACACCATCTTTGGAGTCAAACAAAGGGTTGTGCGGACGGACGGACGGACGGACGGGTGGAAGGAGAAGATATATGTATATATGTCACCCTGACAAGGCAGACGTAAAACTATCCTTCAGTTTACTATACCTAGAATTGTACCAACAGGAAACTGATGTCCCATTTATGGTATCATTTCCGACATACAGACACTTTCTGAAGTGTCTACAGCAGAAGAATTTAAAAACCAAAGTGACAAAAAAAAAATTGCTCATAATAAGCAATTTCTCCTTTTGACAGAATGTTTTCAATACTATTTAACTACAAAACCTTCATATACATATAGCGATCTTTCAATATTTAGCTTAAATTTTTCAAATTAGTCTGTTGTGTCAGGGAAGGGGTTACTATTACCTGTAAGGAAAGAACTGAAGCGATGACGTCGGATGGATGAACATACACACACACAGTTTATACAGTGTGTGTATACCACGTGACTTTTGACGTCATATTTGCATGGTCAGACAGCAATAATTGCTCTTGTTAAGAATGTAAAAGCAATGGTAACTTTGTTATTTCTTCACCCTTTTTAATGAAACATGGCGCAGTCTACGCCGCTTACAATGTCATATCTCCGGGGTTTTACAGGAGTTTGATTGGTGGTCTAGTTTTTTCAAACACTTCGACGAACCTGTTCTCAAAATCCAGTGTTGATAATGCTCCGGCTGTCGGCGATATTAATACATTTTGAGAAAAGATTCATCGAAGTATTTGAAGAAACTAAACCACTAATCAAACTCCGTTGAAAAATCGGAGATAGGGCTCTGTAAGCGGTGTAGACTGCCCCATGTTTCATTAAAAATGATGAAGAAATAAAAAAGTTACCTTGGTTTTTACTTCTAAACCGAAGTAAAATATTTCTGTCCACCGTAGCATTTGTTACGTAAAAGACACGTGGTATACACACACACAGTTTATAGTAGGACATACTTTTTCTGAAAAAAAGGTTATCAAGTAGTTAATCTATGATTCACCCCTGTGTTATTGAAGACACAAACCGAGAGCAGGTGAATGTTTTGTCTGCTATGTTGTGATAAGGACTCGTGAAGGCAGGAGCCTTGTTCTTTATGATGGCATGATGATTTATTTCACCTTTCAACTAACTTATCTTGCAGACTATATTTAACCTATTAAATGATATGAGCCGCCCCACGACAAAACCAATAGTGTGGTTGGTGTCTGCGTAATGTTTCGACCCGGATCAGCCTTACCATGCCACATAGGCTTACCCAGACAGACAATTTTCGCCTCCTGTGGATTTTCTGTTTCAGGAACCATTACTCTACACATACATCCCCCCTGAGACTGAATGTGTCTGCCCGGATCAGTCTGCGCGGACAGCGCAGGCTGATCTGGTCGATACATTACGCAGATGTCTATCGCCGCGGACTGTGCATTGTAATCGGGGTCGATACAGTACGCCGAGTCCATAATGTTTGTTTTCCAATGGAACGGCTCATGTGTTTAATATAGAATGTTCTAAAAAGAAAATGTCCATGATTAGGACCAAAAGCTCAAGGCAAATTGAAGTGTTATTTTGAGAAAGCAATACAGAAAAAAAAGATAAATTGCTCATCATTAACTGAACAATTGGTTTAAACAGATGTGACTTTTTTGTTAAAATTGAATTCAAATTTAAATAGCAGCTTTTCATCTGTTTAAATTTACAATTATTCGTCTACTCTCTGGCTTTTGTTGACTTTTTCTCATTCATTTTGTTTTATGTATTCACTTTTTCCCCAATGAAAACTCACGTGTTTGTACATGAAAGTTTGTTAATTACTTTGTACACTATTAACGTCTAAAAAACCGTTCTGTTCTGTTCTTGTCGGAATGTAGGCGTATGGTAGAAAGGTTTATACAAGATCGGCAGTGTTTACTATGTGTAGGTATAGGTATGATTGCACACATGCATATGTATTCCTGCATTCAATCTACAACGGTAGATATAGGTTTCCAGCATGGCCGTTATTCATTTTGGTGAGTTGTTATGGTAAAGGAATGAGACGGTTAACAACTGGTTTAAGTGACGGTATGTTTGTTCTTTATTCATTTTGGTGAGTTGTTATGATAAAGGAAAGAGACGGTTAACAACTGGTTTAAGTGACGGTATGTTTGTTCTTTTGTTGGTGTGTAACGACACGTATATCAAGCCGTTGCCTTGGTAAGTTAGCAGTACTACTGCTTCATTCAGCCAAGCGAGTCAATTGCAATGTTAACCAAACAATCCTGAGCGCCAATATTACGGTATTACAACTTCTTTTTAAATATTTGATATGACCTTGTCGAGGATCGAACCAGCGATACTCCTCACCCGATGCGGACACTCTACCACTTCACCACCGAGCGGACATAACGGTCAGTAGTAAACTCGCAAACCGTTGCAACATGCTGCTCCAAACCCGTTGCCTATCTATTCCATAACAACGCACCTGCATACGTAACTGTGATGTTATACATGTCCAAAGCTAAGACTTGAAAAATGGTAGTAATGGCTACCCTCCTTGACGCTCAGCGTTGCGGGGTTAGCATTGCGACTGACCGACTTACTGGTGTCGGGATAAATAGACCAGTGGTACTGGTAACTTATCATGGAACGCCGATATATAACTGAACAATTGTTGAAAGCGACGTAAAACACCATACAATCAATCAATCAATCAATCAATCAATCAATCATTTCCCAGTCTCCGTATAACGTTGATGATTGCATACAGTGTGTATATTTAGTTCATGGATATTTATAAATGAGCCGTTCCAAAAGGAAACCAACATTATGGACTCTGCGTAATGTATAGACCTAGATCAGCCTGTGTAGTCCGGGCCGACACATTCCGTCTCAGGGGGTTAGAGGTATAGAGTAATGATTCCTGAAACAGGAAATCAATAGGAGGCAAACAGTGTCTGTTCGTGTTAGCCTGTTCGGCTTGCTTAGGCTGGTCCGGGTTGATACTTTACGCACACTGTTGGTTTTCTCGCGGAACGGCTCACGGCTATAGACTGGCATTTGGGACTTTCCGATCAGTGAAATATCATATCAGCCTGCATTTCCACACAGTCAATACAAACGTGGGCTGTGTTTGCTACTTGTTGAAGCCCTATTGCATAGTCTGTATACGGTCAATTGATTGTTTGATTGTGTTAAACGCCGTTTGCAACTCTTTCAGTCATATCACGATGGCCAGTTCACCTACCTTCTCAAACCAGTATTCTATACAAAAGTCGGTCCTAGCAACTGGCTACTTTTCCACATAGACAGTGTCTCCATTGATTGAGACGAATGTCTTAACCCTTTCCCTCATACGACAATTCTGCAGCAGACAACTTTGAACATATTTTGTCAAAAAATGGAAAATCTCTATAATTAAATGGATAACCTATGACTAAAAGTGGAAAACATTGTGGCAAAAGGAGAAATTGCTCGTTCTGAGCAATTTCTTTTTTTGTCACTATGTTTTCAAAAAGCCGTCTGCTGCAGAGGCGTCAGAAAGCGTCTATATGAGGGAAAGGGTTAAGTCACATTTACTTTCTCAAATGTATGAAAAATGTGGATGCGTCCAGAGATCACAACATCAAGGTAAAAACTGTTATTTAAGATTCGTCGTTATAAATTGTTATAACAGCCCCGGTAGCTCAGTCGGTAGCGACGCGGGCTGTCAATCCAGGGGTTGTGAGTTCGAATCCCGGCTCGGCCAACTCTCTTTCCGACGATTGACAAAAGTCAATGTCGTCCACCAATGTCTATGTGGAAAAGCAGCAAGTTGCTCGGGAAGATTGTTGTGTGGAGTACTGGTGTGAAAAAAACAGGAACTGCATGAGTAGGTGAAATGGCCGCCGTGATATAACTGAGAAATTGTTAAAAACGGCGTTAAACCCCAATCAATCAATCAAATTGTTATAACACCTCTATATGAATTTTCATATACCGGGGATCGAGCAATAAAGCGTTCGCCAAAGATAACACGTGTTTTCTCGCTCAGTGCTACTTTGACGGCGGCGTAGCGATAAGAGCGTAGAAGTTCACGACCCGATCTAATGAAACTCATTATTCAAAACGAGCATTAATGGTATTCTTACTGGGTAACCTGTGTTGTCTTAGAATTGTACCAACTGATAGGCTGCTACCGTTTTAATAAATTACTTGTCGGTTTATTCAGATAACATTTTAATGTTGTAAGATTCCTGTAGAAACCGTAGCCGATAAAAACATCATTAAGATTAAAATGTTGCAGAAATAAATTTAAAAGATACGTTACCCATAGAGTTCAATGACTTTTCAAAACGTCGTGTTTATTACGTGTTTGTTTAAACCAGGGCGTTTTTAATTAGCAGTACTGTTGTTTTATTAATACTGACACTGACGTCCTAGCTGTAACACTTCCCACGCCATTCTGGGCATCAAATGAAGAAGCCATCTCTTTTATTTAAGGATTTCGTGTGAGCCGGCTTTGTCTCACTCCTGAGATAAAGCTGCTCAAGATAAAGATGCTCAAGATAAAGATGCTTAAGATAAACACATGATGTGCTCCATGATAACAACCGTTAGGCAATAGCAACTAGATCCATATTCTACCTTCGTAAATATGGCAAACCGTTTTACTATTTATTCCATTTAAAAAGACATATCACTGACCTAGAGAAATATATATGTAGGCTGGAGAGATATCTATGTAGGCTGGAGAGATATCTATGTAGGCTGGAGAGATATCTATGTAGGCTGGAGAGATATCTATGTAGGCTGGAGAGATATATATGTAAGCTGGAGAGATATCTATGTAGGCTGGAGAAATATCCATGTAGGCTGGAGAGATATCCATGAACGATAGAAGTATGTCTCGGAAAGCTCGAGAGATATCTCTGTAATATAGAGAGATATCTTTGTAAGATAGAGAGATATCTCTGTAAGATAGAGAGATATCTATGTAAGATAGAGAGATATCGAGGGCTTGGCGTGAAACGGTTATAATTAAAAATTGGTATTTTTTTACCAAGGTTAATCACCTCGCCATGAAGTCTTTATAAGCGTTAAATCATTTTTCTTGGTAAACAATGGAAATTTAGGTGCCATTGCTCGTTCTGAGCAATGGCACCTAAATTTGCATTGTTTACAAAGGGGTCAAAATTGCCCCTAAACCAGGGTTTTCAAAATAGATTCTTAAGTTACAACCGTTTCACGCCAAGCCCTCGATATCTCTGTAAGATAGAGAGGTATCTATGTAGGATATGGAGATGTATCTCTAATTAGATATATATCTATTAATTTTTATAGAGATGTCTTTCGCTCAAACGAACAAATAGTAAAACGGCTTGCCATACGTAACCGTTCAATCTAATGTCGAGCTACACTGTTCGTTATCATTAACCCTTTCCCTCACATAGACGCTTTCTGACGCCTCTGCAGCAGACGGCTCTTTTGAAAACATAGTGACAAAAGAAGAAATTGCTCAAAACGAGCAATTTCTCCTTTTGCCACAATGTTTTCCACTCATAGTGATTATCCATTCAATTATAGAGTTTCCCATTTTTTGACAAAATATGTTCAAAGTCGTCTGCTGCAGAATTGTCGTATGAGGGAAAGGGTTAAGACACAATTCTTAAGAATTTTCTGATAAACACTATGTATTATGTTCATCACTGATGTAAAGACAGATATTTATTATCATTTAACTACACACTCTCTTTGTCTTTTTTTACGAATTATTTTTTCACAAAAAATAATGCGGTTAACGCGATCGTGTTGCTTTGCGGAAGTCACGGTTAAACTACACTTCCGCTTAGAATACACATTAGCTGCACCTAAATAGTCCTAGAATTTTTTCGATATTAAAATGACTTCTACGTGTTTTTTCAATACAGTGAAGTCATATTTATACTATCGAATCAACATAGATAATCAATTCTCTAGAAAATATCAAATTAACCGTAAATGCATATATATTTCATTTGTCGGCAAGCGTATGAATTTTTAGTTATATGCCCATTCACTAGTGAGTGACGTAGTTAACGGAAGTCGAACCCATGCTGAAGAACCATGTAAATCTCACAGATATGCCGAATCAACACAGAGAATCAATTCTCAAGAGAATATCAATTTAATAATAAAGGCATATATTTCATGTGTCTGCAGGCATGTATGAATTTTGAGTTGTACGCCCATTGACTAGTGAGTGACGTAGTTAACAGGTGCCCATTATGTAACGCTAGCAAACCTGACCTTCGACCCAACGGTGTAGAGCAATGTGTCTGCAGAGCTCCAGATAAGGTGCGTGAATACATTATCACACCGCATTGAAATGCAGGAAAAACGAATGAACATATTTCCTGTTCGTCGTATCATGCATTTAAATCCGGAATAACGAATATAGAACATTTTCTGTGCGTCGTTTTAATCATAAGACAAAATGAAAGTGACGTATTTTCCAGAGAAATCCCGATCGTTAAATATAATCGCGGTCGAATAAATTACCCTAACACCGTATGTAATTCGCCTACTTCACCGGTATGTGCAGTTTTTACGGAACAACGAGTTCTCACGCTTCGGAATTTATACACAAATAATGTCTGCTCCAAGCGAAAAAGATCCGTCTGCACAACCAATTAAACCTGGTTCGTTATTAAAATATATCAAAATGGAAGAACTGCTGAGTTCTGCAATAGCAGAATACATTTTTAATAATTTAATCGATGACATGGCAAATAAACAACGGCCAATTTAAAGAAAACATCATGAAAAAGTTCCCCCCAAAACAATCGATCTTTGCATACGGGAGTTCCCGTGGATGATTTTGACTGATGTAGTGAGGTATTTTGTTTTTTTCTCCCCTAGTTATACACAATGTGTCCCTCAAATAATAAAGTTCATCAAGATTAAGTGATTTACCAATATTATTTAATATTTAATTCGCATACCAATGAATCATTCTGGAGACCTGACTTTAATCCATCGGAAGGGTTAAATGTGTTCAAGTAAAAATAGACAATACTGTTATGGTATGAATACCCTGATAAATCAAATGCATCATGACAAACATGTTGCAGATGGTAACAAAAATAGATAATGACAAGCATACTTAACTCTTTCCCACAAATAGACGCTTTTCTTGATAAAACAAGCATTTTGACGCGCACCTTTGCCCGAATGGCTGATAAATATAAATTAATGGTCCATAATTAGAACATCGTTTTCAAGTTGGAAACGGAGACAAAACGGTGAGATTTCCCTGTGTGCGTTTAAGTGTTATTTGTCATTTTATTTTTCTTCTATCATCTTAAGGAAACAAATAGAATTGCACATAGATACTTCCACAAATCTGTTGGCATCTCTGTGATACAGAGCTCCAGATAATTACTTGGGTCAAATATGTTTCAATCCCTAAAATAATTATTAAAGAGTGAATCACTGCAGGAAGCCCATCATCCCACAATAAGGAAGGTCAACATGCATGCACAACTCTAACTAAAATTTTAAGTTAGAAAAGGCGCATAATTGTGTCAAAATCTGATATAAAGTTATGGGACTTGTCCTGCAAGGTCATTTGATGATGTCCAATAAGTGAGTGAAGTTTCAAAATTTAACCAAAGTTGCAACGCCAACGCCGACGCACAAGTGACTGTTATAGCTCTCATATTCTTCGAATAGTCGAGCTAAAAAAACTACTAAGTTTTAAAGCAAGTTTAAAACAAACAAAAAACATGATCAAATGCAATTATTAATTACATTTTCAAAATAATTCGTTACCAGTACTTTCAGTACTTTGATTTATCCTTGAGAATGGGTCGTGTACTAAAGGGGTTACCGACCTTTGGTCTTACCCCCATTGGCCGAATGTACCCGCCGTTATCAATGCGTGCCTATTCTAGGATCGAATGCGATATGAGTCATTCTTTTTCCAACAACGGGCTGAGAGTGGGTGGTGTGTAAAAGCATCCAGTTGCGTTAAAAGACTGCTGTGTGCAGTAGTAGTAAGGGAAAGCCAGGAAACACATGGGTTTGTGAACTGGCAGCCGTGATATGACTGAAAATTGTGTTGAAATGGCGATGAACCCCAATCAATCAATCAATCAATAAATCAATAAATCAAATAAATCTAGGGTCGATGAATATTCCAAATATTAAAGAAGCACAATTTATATCCTCATTCATAAGTCATATGATAAATAAGCCGATTTGTTTTAAATCAGAATTAAATTGTATCTTGAATGATTGATGCATAATGATCGATAACTATTCTTGTCTTCTTTTAATTACTATTGATCGTTGTGCTTCTGAAAATACCAATTTATATAGAATTAGTTATTAGAGTTCCGTATTTGGATTTAAACTTGTTTTTTGACATATATTTCTTAAATGCATATGATAGATATAATTATATATAATTTTGCTTGTGCATTACTAGGCGCAAGACAGGAGAATATTTCCATCGAGCAGAACTATGATTTTTACAAATGTGTATTCACATTTGTGAGAACCACAGTATCTGAATATGATTTGCAACAAGTTATTGTTGATATATAAAGCTCTGCTATATCATCACATCATAACCAGTATATTTATATATTGAATATCAGACTTATCATGTCGCTATAAGCATTCGACGCTGGATGTAACTATATTTTATTTTCTTCTATCATATTGTGTATGTATATATTATATTTTCTTTTGATGTTAAAAAATCTCCCACGAGGAGGAAGAATAAATAAATAATAATAAATACAAGACATATTTACAACCAATGTGTGTGAAACTATCGATATATGAGCCGTCCCGCGAGAAAACCAACATTGTGGACTCTGCGTAAAGTATCGACCCGGATCAGCATAAGCATGCCGCGCAGGCTAACCCGTACAGAAACGTTTCGCCTCCTGTGGATTTTCTATTTCAGGAATCATTACTCTATACCTCTATCCCCCTGAGACGAAATGTGTCGGCCCGGATTAGCCTGCGCGGACTGCGCAGGCTGATCTAGGTCGATATATTACGCAGAGGCCATTATGTTGGTTTTCTCGCGGGACAGCTCATATGTCGTATAGATATAGTAAGAGTCGCCTTACATCTTTTGACATCTCCGTTTTGATTGATTGATTGATTGATTGATTGATTGATTGTAGTTTAACGCCGATTTCTGCACTTTGTGAGTCTTACCACAGCGGCCAGTTCGCCAACCAATGTATTTCTTGGCTTTCTCACAGAAGAACTCCACAAAACAATATTTCCAAGCAACTGGCTGCCTTTTCAAATATAATGTTAGCCCCTCCGTGGAAGGTGCATGATGCTCGTCTTATTGACTACTGTCAATCGTCGGGGGGGGGGGGGTGTTGGCAGGGCTTGTATTTAAACTCACACACCCTGGATTGACAGTCCCCGTCGCTACCGATTGATCTACGTGTGCTCGGTTCTCCATTTCGACATAACATAAAACAGATTAAAGCAATAAACAATAAACCTTTGTAACTTTAACTGGTGTTTTATGCCTTATTTTTTTGATCAACGTTTGTATCACCAGTGTTTCGTGATTAGCGTAAATAAAGGCTCTAGTGACGTCATGTGGACGCCTTTAATAGTTTTGTTTACGATCACTTCGTGTGAAAGATCCCTGAAACATGACTCAGCTACCGAAAACTGACATACGTGGCGTGGAAATCATAGCCAAGTATGATAGGATTTTATAATTGATCAAGTGTTTGTGATTGTCATTATTGATTAATTGTTTGGGTTGTTCTCAGGGGCGTAGCCCCCTTTAGGCACTGTAGGCACGTGCCTACACATTTTTTCTAAAAATGCCCCAAAATGCAGCTGCATTGATTATTACCAAGCTACGCCTCTGGTTCTGTTTAGCACTTACCAACATACAATTATTCGACAGAAGATAACTTCAAAAACATGAAGACAGAAATATGGAAAATCTGTTTAAATGAATGCATATAGAACGATTGAATAGAGCTGAAGAAATTGTGAGTAAATCATTATGAGCGATGTCTCATTTTGCCTTAGTGTTTTCAAAACTAGTCTGCTGCAGAGGCGCTATGAATTATCTGTAGGTGGGTAAATACCCATTATTTTTTAGGTTTGAATGATGCTTGAAAAATATGATGCGAAATAAGAAGTCCCATATCAGACAGCGCGGGAAGCGTAGGTTAATCTCCGATCTACTCTGATCGCAAACTTTCGAAGTTCGTCTTTCGTGTTAGGTGGCCCACATAGTTAATCAAACAAATATACTAATATAACCGATGCTACCTGATTAGATTAAAGACATATATTTATAATCCATTTCACCTGAATAAATCAAACAAATATATTTATATAATCGATTTAACCTCAAACAAATCAAACCAAAAAACTTATATAATCGAAGCTATCTGAATAAATCAAACAAATTTACTAATATAATCGATGCTACCTGAATAAATCAAACAAATATACTTATATAATCGATACTACCTGAATAAATCAAACAAATATACTTATATAATCGATGCTACCTGAATTAATCAAACAAATATACTTATATAATCGAAGCTACCTGAATCAATCAAACAAATATACTTATATAATCGATGCTATCTGAATAAATCAAACAAATATACTTATGTAATCGATGCTACCTGAATAAATCAAACAAATATACTTATATAATCGATGCTATCTGAATAAATCAAACACATTTACTAATGTAAACGATTTTACCTCAAACAAATCAAACCAAAAGACTTATATAATCGAAGCTACCTGAATCAATCAAACAGATATACTTAAATAATCGATTTTACCTAAATTAATCAAACAAATATACTAATATAATCGATTTTACCTGAATCAATCAGACAAATACACTTACATAATAGTGCTACCTGAATCAATCAAAAAATATACTGATATAATCGATTTTACCTGAATCAATCAGACAAATACACTTACATAATAGTGCTACCTGAATCAATCAAAAATTATACTGATATAATCGATTTTACCTGAATCAATCAAACAAATATAACTATATTATTGATTTTACCTGATTCAAACAAACAAATATACTAATATAGTCCATTTTACCTGAATAAATCAAACAAATATACTTATAGTATCGATTTTACCTGAATAAATCAAACAAATATAACTATATAATCGATTTTACCTGAATAAATTAAATAAATATATTTATTTAATCGATGCTACCTGAATAAATCAAACAAATATACTAATATAATCGATTTTACCTGAATCAATCAGACAAATACACTTATATAATAGTGCTACCTGAATCAAACAAACAAATATACTAATATAGTCCATTTTACCTGAATAAATCAAACAAATATACTTTTAGTATCGATTTCACCTGAATAAATCAAACAAATATAACTATATAATTGATTTTACCTGAATAAATTAAATAAATATTCTTATATAATCGATGCTACCTGAATAAATCAGACAAATATACAGCTCTAATATAATCGATTCTACGTGAATATTTTTTACAGATACACTACTAAAATCTATTCTACCTGAAGTAATTAATCATAAAAAATATATATGTATTAAAGTCTCATCGTTGTACCTGTTACATAATATAAAACAAGATACACCAATACAGTTTATTAATAATTATACAAAGCCATTCTAGATAATAAAGAATTATAAGAGACTAAGAAATCATCACCTATACATGCATACCTTCGTATGTAATTTAAAATGTTAAAGTGATAACGAGCGATGTTTCACCCGTTGGGGAATCATACATAAATGAAACTAATTGAGTAAACTTATGAGTCTACAATGTTGGTTTTCTCGTGGAACGGCTCATATACTTGAATAGGAACGATAATAAAATTCAGGTCAGTTAACACAATCATCTTAAATAGTATCACTACAACTATATAATTGGAGCACATTATGTGATCGGTATTCACGAGCCTCGAGGTACGACGAATGACCTGGATTGCTGTGACTTATTGATCTACTGATACCATAAGAGACCGACTTAGTATAGTTAATGACAATCATTAGCAATGCCATGTGATAAAGTATCCTAAGGGACTAAGCGGGCAATATTATACCAATATCAATCATCACACGGCGTCCCGTTGTCTTAGCAGCATCTTAAAATTTGGAGCATCAAATAAATTGAGCCGTTCCACGAGAAAACCAACAGTCTGGACTCTGCGTAATGTATCGACCCAGATCAGCCTGCGCATTCCGCACAGACTAAACCGGACCGACACATTCCGTCTCAGTGGAATAGAGGTATAGAGTAATGATTCATGAAACAGAAAATACACAGGAGGCGAAAAGCGTCTGTCCGTGCTGCTTAGGTTAGTCCGGTCGATACTTTATGCAGAGTCCAGAATGTTGGTTTTCTCGTGGAACGGCTCAATCTTACGGAAAGGGGTTATAAAGTCATACAGATAAACCCGGTGAAAGCCATCGAGCCGATTCGAGACTAACATTTTCTCGTGGAACGGCTCAAGCTTACGGAAAGGCGTTATAAAGTCATACAGATAAACCCGGTGAAAGCCATCGAGCCGATTCGAGACTAACATGTACCACCTCGGAAAGTTGGTTTTTCCCGTGACGATTTTCAATTATCATTTAACCCTTTCAGCGCCAAAGGCAATATTGAGGCTTTTGCAAACAATACTGATTCAGGTGAGTCAGCTCGTAACGAGCTGTCTCACCTGAAATCAGCATTGTTTGCCTTTTAGTTATCAAAATTGTCTAAACTTTGATTACATGAGTAATGGAGACGCCCGAATTTGAATATGGAAGAGTCTACTTTAAACAATTCGGCGCTGAAAGAGTTAAAATCCCAAGGATACTCGATGGACCATTAGTGACTTTATATCTGGATCGAAGTTACCCCCGGTTTGGGTTGGTAGAGTAACACGGGGTCATTACAACTTATTGCCGCCTTAAATCACGTGCACCAATCTCTATGAATAATTGATACACATTCGTAAATGGATTAGGTTTTGGACAAAATGGGTTTTATAAGACGGTAACCAGGACACAAACATACTAAAATAAGATAGCATATCTCACAGAACTCAAGATAAGGTGAGTATTTGAATTTCCAAAAGCCTTATTTGACTTTCAAACCCTATGTTGTTGGTACTCAAAAGATTCGTATCAGAGAGGAGATGTGTTCGAGTATCCTCATCTTTTGGTTTGGTTGGGTCACTAGAGAGAGATAGGTTGGAAAAGATCCGAATACTCAACGTTATCATCGAGTCGCAATACGACCGCGACCTACATTTATCAATTGTTGAAGTCTTATGAAATGCATTTAAATCGTCTACAACTTAAAAAGAGAATACGCTGATCCAATGTCAAACCTAGCCCCCTTTGTCATAAATAGGCAAACAGTCCATTTAAATGTAACGTATTTGGTGGGTGGCCATTATTTGCATATACTGATACTGAATTAACCAATATACAAAGTAATGAAAAAAATGACAACCTTTGAACATTTCATATAGTGTATCCGTAGTTGATGACCCTAAGCATTAACGTTTAACCAGAATTTCTAAGTCAAGCAAGAGCTGTCCGTACGACAGAGCGCTCGACTATTTCACCGCTTAACAAGAATGTCTAAGTCATGTAATGAAGGGCCAAAATGTACATGATATGCAGGATATAACTATCTAAATTGATTATTCACACTGGTATGACAGTGGGGAAGGGTTTTTAAGTTCAAATGCAATGTATTAAGTAGTTACTGAGATGTGAACTCATAATCTAATTGCACGCACAACTTTAACCAGAATTTCTAAGTGAACAAGGGCCATAATTTGCACTATACTCGTACGCAGGATAGAATTACCTTACTTGATTATGTACATAGGTGTGATGGTTTGGAAGACTTGTAAAACGTTTCAATGCAATGTATCAAGTAGTTATTGAGAAATTGAAACTTAATGAAGTTGCACGCAAAACTTTAATCGGAATTTCTAAAAGTCCAAAAAGGGGCATGAATCAGTCAAAATAGTATATAGAGCTATGCGACGTGTCCTTCTAAGTCATACCGTGATACGAGTGAAGGCCTTGCATGCAAAACTTTAACAAAAGATGCAACGCCGACGCAAAAGCGACTACATTCGCACAAGTATTAGAATAGTCCAGCTAAAAACATAAAAATACCTTGTCCAGAACTAAATGATTAATCAAAGTTATAGAAATTAGAAAATAGCTTTATGTTTCTCAAAAAAGAGTCTAAATAGAACTTAGCATGATTATGAAATTGGAATACTCGACGATATTTTCCAGCAACTACTTCAACTCTGTTAAATAAGTTTACATTAATATGTATTTTCTGTTACATTTACTTGTTAAAGACACGTGTTCATCCATTTTCAAAAGCAAGATAGGTATTCTTATACGCATCATTTATATGTGGACATAAATGTAATTAACAAAGAACACAGCTGTATAAAAACGTCGAAGATTACCGTTGTTGATTAAATTAAACCGGTACTGTCAGTTAAGTTCGCCGATTTAATTCATCAGCGTAGAATACATTCATTTCCTCAAAATAATTTCGTAAATTTAATTTCCTAAAAAACGAATTATAGATTGAAATGTCTGCAAAATAAATTCAAAGCGTTTATTTCTTCAAAATGAATCCGAAATTTAAATTAATTATGTTTATACGGCATAATATGTCGAGACTCTTGAGATCAATTCTAAATATAAAATGTGTCGCTTCTTATAAAAACATTCTACCTGTATTGTTAATTGAATTAAGTAATTTCCTCTAAATATGTACGTAAATCTAAAGTTAACCTTTGAATGATATATTAAGTTGATACATCGCGACAGATATATGATACTATCTGACCTCCTTTGATTCCTAGTTGAAAGTAAAATGTAACTCTTTTACAGCCGAGTTTCACAAAGTCGACGCTTCTATGTTGAAAATAAGACAACTCCATATTTAGTCCAACAGGAAATTTATTGTAAATGTTTAAGTGGAAAAAAATGCAGATTCAGGAGAGACAGCTCGTTATGCCGGAGCTGTCTCACCTGAATCTGCATTGTTTGAAAAAGCCTTTAATTACTTTTGGCAGCGAAAGAGTAAAGAGAATGTTAATCCGCGGTTTCGTTTTATTATGTACAAATGGCCCCCCCCCCCCCCCCCCCCCCATTAGATTTGGTGTGCATAAACGACCAGTAAAGATAAAGATTAACATGACTGATCTTTCTCTGCATTGATTTAGCAATGATATTAAAATTCGGACTAAGCTAGGTAGATACAATGACTCAGTCGTCATTCTCATTGAATATTGTCATTGTTACACCAATGGTCTCAATGGTCTTAACATAATAAATAAAATAATCGGAGAGGTAGTCAGTCGTCTAGTAGGTACAATGCTGTGTATATCAATGAGTGTTTGGTATTCAATCAGTTTCCATCTGTACTGCAGTTATATCACGGCGACCAGTTCACTTATAGTGTGTTTCCTGACCGTCTCGCACCAGTTCTCTACATAACTTTTTACCAAGGCAAATGGCTGCCCTTCAACATATACTAGTAGGCCTTTTTGTGGGGAGTCGAATGACAAAATGATTTTTGTCAAACATCGGGAAGAACGAATGGCTGATTGGAGGTTCATGCGCATGATTCCCCTAATTACAATGAATTAGTAAGCCTTGGCTCTACCGATTGCTGTTTGGCTGATGCGACACAGCAAGAAGTAACATGGGTGCATAAACCGTGTCCGGTCAACTACCCCCCGGACAACTACCCCCACGGATAATTACCCCCTGGACAATCACCCCCCGGACGATTACCCCCCGGACGATTACCCCCTCGGACAATTACCCCCCTGGACAATTACCCCCCGGACAATTACCCCCCGGACGATTACCCCCTCGGACAATTACCCCCCTGGACAATTACCCCCCGGACAATTACCCCCCGGACAATTACCCCCCGGACGATTACCCCCCGGACGATTGAATGTAGGTAATTTGGTCACAGGAAAATTGGTCACAGGTAATTTGGTCACGGTAATTTGGTCACAAGGTAATTTGGTCACAGGTAAGTTGGTCACATCAGGTCACACCTTCAATTGGTTACGCGGTAATTTGGTCACAGGTAAGTTGGTCACACCTTCAATTGGTAATGAACAGTACAGTGTACAGTACAGTACAGTACATACACTACAATACAGTACTATTTACAGTACAGTACAATGTACTGTATTGTATACTGTACTGTGCACTGTACTGTAGTGTAGTGTACTATGCACCGTGGCACATTTGTACTGTTATATAGTACTGCACACTGTGCACTGCACTGCACTGTACTGCACTGTACACTGCGGCTCTATAATAGTGCTGCACTGTGCATAGCACTTTACCATGTGCACTGCACTGTGCTCTACACTGTACAGTACTGTGTACTGTGCGGTTATATAGTACTGCACTATGTGCTGTGCATTGCAGTTCTATAGTGCACTGTACTGTGCACACTACACTACCACTACACTGCGCTGCACTGTACTGTACTGTACACTGTACACTGTACTGTACTGTACCTGTGACAAAATTACCGCGTGATAGATTGAGCGTGTGACTAACTTACCTGTGACCAAATTACCGTGTAACCACTTTAGGGTGTGACCAGGGGTCACAGCGCCTTCCAATTTTTTTACAGGAATTTCTAATTATTTTTAAAGGACATAATTTTTTCTATTTCTACAGGAAATAAAGTCACACAATTTCTATTTCTACCTCCGAGGGGGTTATTATCCGAGGGGGTAATTGTCCAGGGGGTAATTGTCCAGGGGGGTATTTGACCGGGGGGTAATTGTCCGGGGGGTAATTGTCCGGGCACCGTCGTAATAAAGCGAAACTGGTCGCTTTATTACGACTGCATTACTATGAAAATGACGTTGAACTCTTTAGTTAAACAAGAGTTGCTGCAAGATGCAGCAATTGGGGCGGGAATCAGCATGTTATGGCTTAAGAAAAACTGTTTGATTCGAAAAACACGAAACCCGATTTTAAATATATGATATAAATATATGATAACAATAGTTTTTTAGTTAAATACGTAAAACGAAAAGAAAAATACCTTTTCCCAACGTGTTGACCTCGATCTCCCAAAATTATTGTAAACATTTGTCTGCACATGCGCGTCCTTTTGTCCCCTAAATATATTCTTAAAATCGCAACATTTAGCACAATTGCTTCGCAATTATAAAATATTCCCATTTTCCTAATGTAACGGGAACGGGGTATAGGTTTATGTATACATATTACTTCTACAGCCTTGCTGAGGAAGCCGGCTTCAAAGCGACGTTGACATAGTGGTTGACTTGTGTGTAAAGTTAAGTAACGTTCATCGCGGTTAGTGCCTGAATGGGTGACCCGCGATGGCTTAATGCCGGAACACGTTACAAATGGTGGCAGCGGTGGGTGTTTTTAGTTTTTACAAAAATATGGTTTTAATTTACATTTTAATTATCAAAAATACTACTCGCATATAAATAGACTGGTTCACTAATCTTAATCTTCAATTGCAAAATCGAACGAGAACCAGTCTAGTGACGAACTGCTACGGAAATAACCGAGAGCTGACGGTAAAATACGGCGCATGCGCGATCAATACGATTAACAAGGCGCATGCGCAAGCCCATTGCACCAGTTTTTTCACAACCAATATATGCACCCGCGCAATAATAACCGCAATGTATTACACTGTGTCAGGTGATTGCCTTTGGACCTTTCAAATACGTTTTTACATTGAAAAAGTAATCCATACTTACAAAATATCGTCGCGCAGTTCTTTTCTAGCCATTTGCCTTAGATAGTAATGGTTTTCAAGATGAAGCAAGAAGACGTATGACATAGATCATACTGGACATGTATATATATGCATCGTTTAAGATAACAAAAGACACAGATGTAGTCTTCTCATACTGTAAGATGTAAGAAAGCATCTGATGAAAGCCCTTAAGGTATGGCTTCCATGGACATGAACTAATAGTAAACAGTGTACGTATAATATTATGAGTTATGTTATGTTATTTAACATAGTTATAATTTTCGTTTGCCGAGTTAATTTTGATATCATGTTTGTGTACACTACCTTACTGATTTCATTTGATAGAGATTCAAATCATGGCCAGCTGCCGGCCGTGCCCGAACAGTTGTTGAGCGTGCTAGCATAGCGTTCCCGCAGCGCTTATATAAGATGCAGAAATTGCCGACATATGATTATCACTAATGTAGCTTATTAACACTTTAATGTTTTATATATAACATAAATCATAATATTATACGTCGATTTAGGTGAGTGTGGGGTCGATTGCGGTCGATTTCGGTTTGATGTCGATTTCGGTGAATCTAAGGACCGCATATTAGCCAGTACGTGACAGATTGTACAAGTCGGCATTTCGGAACAGGGTTGGTTCCGATCGTCTTGTCCATCTGCTCCGTCTTATCTGTATCTACACATGTTGATGGAAGCTTTTATCAAACTTGTGTTAGTAATATGTGGACAGTGAAGATATTGGTGAGACTATGTGGATACACGGACTGATCTGGATATATACTATTCACAATAGCCTGTCTTGTACCTTTTCGCTTTCACTGATTCAATATTGTAATATTTAGATCCCTTCAAATTAACTCTTTTTCACACACAATAGATCTGCGGCAAATGACTTTAAACTCATGTAGGCAAACATATTCAAATTCTCTATCAATGAAAGTTTAATTCTTGAAATAGGTTTGCAAAAAGTCACCAACGCTCACTCAGAACAACCAATGTTTCCTTTGCATGAACTGGTTCGTATACATTTGTATATCCTCTCCAAAGAGTCTAATTAGAATATATACACATCTTGAGAGAAGCCTTTTAACAATAAATATGTGAACAGTGCATATCTGGATCTAAACTGTTCACAAAAGTCGACTTGTACATTTTCTCATGTACTTGCTCATATATTTATTATTTCTTACAAAAGCGTATAATCAAAATATCCACACATCTTGAAAGAAGCCTTTTTTAACAATCAATATGTGAACAGTGTATATCTGGTCCTAAAATGTTCACAAAAGTCAACTTGTACATTTTCTCATGCACCGGCTCATATATGTATCATTTCTTACAAAAGCGTATAGTCAAAATATCCACACATCTTGAAAGAAGCCTTTTAACAATCAATATGTGAACAGTGTAGATCTGGATCTATACTGTTCACAAAATCCACCGTGAACCTGTTCGCTTAGACTAACCTATATAAGTAAGTAAGTAAGTACATATTGTATTATAGTGACATGTGTATAACAAAACACCCGGCCCCATGGGCCTTTATGTCACTGTCAAGATGTTTGTTTAACACACTGAGTACATTTCACTGTTCCACCTGATAAAAAAAATATATCAACATAAGTTGATAGCACTGATCGAGTCGTTCATGTAGTTGACATGTTTACTAGTACATAGAGGACAAGAGACATGTACATATCAATTACGCAAACGCATTCGATCGCATGATGCTAATCACTCTTATACAAATTATACTTGTTCACTGTTGAATAGGAGCGTGTTTAACCCTTTCCCTCATATAGACGCTTTCTGACGCCTATGCAGCAGACGGCTTTTTGAAAACATAGTGACAAAAGAAGAAATTGCTCAAAACGAGCAATTTCTCCTTTTGCCACATTGTTTTCCACTTTTAGTCATAGGTTATCCATTCAATTATAGAGAGATTTTCCATTTTTTGACAAAATATGTTCAAAGTCGTCTGCTGCAGAATTGTCGTATGAGGGAAAGGGTCAATAACAAGTTTTGCTTCGCAACAGCGAGTTACGCCAACTCTATGAAAAAACAGTAAAACAATTGCAAAACAAAACAGTAATAATGAAAAACGGGCTGTAAGACTGGAGTTATTTACAGAAACGAAAGGTAAAGAAAACCCGTCATACAGTATTTGAGCCGTTCCATGAGAAAACCAACATTATAGACTCTACATTATGTATGGACACAGATTATCATGTGCAGTCAAAAGTGTCTGTCCGGGTTAGCCTGCGCAGCATGCTTAGGCTGATCAGGGTCGATACTTTACGCAGAGTCCACGAACGGCTCACCTAAATATATAAGTGTGTAAGGTCTTACCAAAGAAGTCGCTGAGTATGCTGAGAGGCATGACGATTAGACAGACGAGTAAATCCGTGAGGGCGAGTGACAGGAGGAAATAGTTGGTGACAGTCTGCAGTCGCTTCTCCATGGAGACAGCCATACAGACGAGGATGTTCCCCGTCATTCCGAACACAACGATTGGCGTCAGTAGCAATACACCCCAGTTATACTGGTGTCCGGGTACCGGTGCGTACTCGGTTAGCGTGTTGTTTAGGGTGACATGGACGTCGGATACGTCCGTTATGTCTGTACGATTTGGTACGTGAAAGCTGGTAGAATTTCCTTTCCACATGTATGGCGAATATTCAGCCATGTTTATCACTATGAACGTTTTACATACATGTACACTGGTGCATCATGTGAAACATGATATATTTCCATCATTTCACGTTAATTTTATTTTTCAACACTCTCTATTCAATTCACATTTGTCGATGGATAAATGACATGTCGGCATATTAAGCAGAAAAACTGGATCCACGCCGGCTGGAAATTTCAAGATTGTTTCCCGGTCTTCCTTTTTAATTCAAAACCTGAAATATATGATTTTTTTTTTTTTAAATTGTGATAAATATCTTTGATAAATCCTGAAAAAGAAAATCACTCTTAATTTAGATTACACTTGAAGATTTCAAAAAAGATTTCAATGGAGAAGTAAACCTTTCTTCAGAATTACTTCATGCTCGAAAAAACATGTACGCACTATTCTCAAGAAACACGAACATTAGGGCATTTTCTAACAATACAAAATTAACCAACGATTCTCGATTTCTTTCCGAATAAGTCAAAAGAAACTTTCAACATACTTCTGGCAAACAAACCAAACTTAAATTTGGATAACATAAATGCGTAGGCGGGCCCGAATCTGCACCGCAGAGTTTGTATTTCTGGATCAAATCTCTTCCATGAAAATAATGATAAACATTTGACAATCGGAGCACCGTTACGGCTGAAAATGAAACTGGTTAATTAACCCTTTCCCTCATATAGACGCTTTCTGACGCCGTGACAAAAGAAGAAATTGCACAAAACGTGCAATTTCTCCTTTTGCCACAATGTTTTCAACTTTTAGTCATAGCTTATCCATTCAATTAAAGAGATTTTCTACTTTTTTACAAAATATGTTCAAAGTCGTCTGCTTCAGAATTGTCGTATGGGGGAAAGGGTTAAAGCCTCGTAACGTAAATTATTGTATCTCTCATTAATTTGTTTCACTTTCTGAGATCTTATTGATATATTTGCAACATTTTCAAACCCTAGATGTTATTATGTAGATGATAATTATTAGTTCCTATGTCAGAATCGAAATGTGTTTTAATTGTGTTAAACTAAACGTGATAATTGAACCCCTTCCAACTTGCAGACGCATGTTGATGAATTTACAGCAAACGACTTTAAAATGCATTGTCACAAAATGAGAGATTGCTCAATTTGGCCACAACGTATTCAGCTCTATCTGATGATAAAACTTTCATTTATATTTTGTATACATAGTTTGCCCAAGATGTTTTCAAAATCGTGAGCTGCAGATTTGTTCTAAGTGGGAAAGGGTTAACGAATGGTCATGACAATAGTAAAACTAGCTAATTTGGTGATAACGATTGGAAGTATATATGAGACGTTCCACGAGAAAATCAACATTATGGAATCTGCGTAATGTATCGATCCAGATCAGCCTGCGCATTCCGCGCAGGCTATATCGGGCCGACAAATATCGTCTCCGAGGGATAGAGGTATAGAGTATAGAGTCCTGAAACAGGAAATCCACAGGAGGCGAAAAGTGCCTGCCCAGATTAGCCGGCGCGGTATGCTTAGGCTGATCCGGGTCGATACTTTACGCAGAGTCCACGATGTTAGTTCTCTCGTGGACTTTTACATGTACATCTAAACAAACTCTATATCTAGAGCATGCTTGTACTTACCAGAGACACGCAAATTCAAATCTGCAGACGATTTTGCAAACATTCAGGCAAAAATGTATAACAAATATCTATAAATGAAATTTTAATAATTGAATGTGTTGGAAACAGAAACATTGTGGCAAAATGAGAAATTGCTCTTATGAACAAGTGTTCCTTTCTTCGCAGTGATATGTTCTGAAGAAGCGTCAGGAAGCGTCTGTCTGTGGGAAAGGGTTAAAGAGAAATAACCACTAAACATAACAACTTCACACATTCACTGTTTCTAGAAGTTGTTTATTAGGAGTCAACAATCCATTGTTTTTTTCTCCATAATACACTGAAAACAATGTTATATAACGATAGTTAACTCATACCTAATTATCCCTTTCCCACATACAGCAAATCTGCAGCAGACGACTTTGAAAACATAATGACAAAAACCTGAAAATCTCCATAAAAGACAGCTTAATTGTAAAATAAATTTGAAAACATTGTGGCCAAAGGAGAAATTGCTCATGATGAGCAATTTCTCATTTTTCTGGACAATGATTTCAAAAGTCGACTGCTACAAATGCGTCGGAATGCGTCTGCAAGTGGAAAAAGGGTTTAAATCGTTAATTTTACAAATACGACCTACCGGAGATAAGTTAATCCACACTATGCTGTAGGATATTTACTGTGAACATAATGAGCAGTCATAGTGTTTATTCGTCGTATTCGTCAATATAAGTAATAGCTCCATGCATCCACATTCACCAAACCAAATTCAACGAAAACGGATTCAAGATCTGGGTTTTACCCTTTCCCACATACAATAAATCTGCAGCAGATGACTGTGAAAATGAAAGTCAAAAATATGGAAGCTATGTAGGAAAGTGTTCAATTAAAAATTACAAAACACTTTACTATATACTGTATACTATTTGAAAGTACCTTTCAACTCGTGATTTGACATTTTTAACCAGGGATGGTATTTATTTGCTTTGCAAATATTTGACGCATAACACTCGGAACATTTTAAGTATGCTTGATGCTGAGTCGAAAACATTGTTGTGAAAATGAGAAATTCGTCTTATTAATATTTAACACAATACTGATTATAACAATAATATAAAATACAATTGTGAAATTGTATTTATTTTTCCAATGCGGATAAAGGTTTTATGTGTTATAGTTGAGTGAACATGTTCACGAATGATCGAAAGTTTATGTTATTATACATGTATATATATAGAAATCACATCAGGTCAAAATGGCCGTTGCTGCAGGCACAAATAGCCTGGTTCCCGGTATACTATATGTACAGTGTATAACGCAACGGTAGGGACAGATTACTCCGGAATACAGGCGCAAATAGACCAGGTCATTGTGAGCTTATACGAACCGCCTACAACTCTTACAAAGAAAGGAAAACATATGAGCCGTTCCACAAAAAAACAAAACATTAAGGCCTCTGCGTTATGTATCGACCCAGATCGGCATGCGCAGTCAACGAAGGCTAATCCGGGCCGACACATTCCGTTTCGGCGGGGATAAAGGTATGGAGTAATGATTCCTGAAACAGAAAATCCACAGGAAGCAAAAGGTGTCTGTCTGGGTTGCGCGGCATGCTTATGTTGATCCGGGTCGATACTTTACGCAAAGTCTACACTTTGGGTTGTCTCGTAGGACGGCTCTTATTTATGCTCTTATTTATGCGTTACGGCTTTTAAATTGAGAAAACATTCTCAAAGTAAGACTGGTTTGTGCGACCTTAACCCTTTCCCATGTGTAGACGTATTCTGACATCTCTGCAGCAGACGACGTTTGGAAACATTGTGGCAAAAGAAGAAATTGCTCAAATTTAGCAATTTCCCCTTTTTCCACAATGTTTTCATCACTATTTAATAATTAAACTCTCATTTATGGAGATGCTTTACGTATTTGTTAGAATGTTTTAAATGTCGTCTGCTGCAGTTTTGCCGTATGTGGAAAAGGGTTAAACAGTGAACATGAAATGTTTTAAATTAAGTGATAAATGGGTCAGTACATGGTAAAATGTATACGTTGGCATTTCTGAACAATGTTGGCTAGATCAGTATGTACATGAGACTTCTAGCAAGCTTGTGTGAATATATGTGATCAGTGGAGAACTTGATCAGACTGTGCCACGGATGCGAATGCCGATCTGGTTCTACACTGTTCTCGAAAGCCAACGTGTACCCTTTCCCATGGACGGGCTCAAGTAATGTTTCTGTTTTGTATCATGAACCATGTCACAGACGAAAACCGGCATTTCGGGTTAATTTAGCGACCAGTGGAGATCTAGTCAATCATGTACCTCGGCGCTGTCAGATCTGGGTCTTAACCGGACTATATCTAGGATCACTTGTAAGTATTCTAAGACGGCAAGTAGAATATATTAAAAAGTAAATACGCTAAATGAATATAAAGAAATAGTATATACATGTGTTGTTTCTCTCTTCTGAATAGAATAACAGATAAATAGCAATTAATAATAAACAAAAAAAACATTTCATTAATTTACTGGAAAAATATAGTTTATGTATATGAAATACACTAGGAGAGCTTCTTAAATCTTTCTGCAATCCTGTGTATATTTATATTTGATATGAAGTGTAATAATATGTACATGTAAATTATAATATACTATATAACACTTTATTACTTTTTATAATACCATTTCCCACATACAGAAGCTTTCTGGTGTCTCTTCAGTTAAATCACGGCGAAGTCTGAAGCATTGTGGAAAAAGAAGATATTGCCCATAATGAGCAATTTCTTCTTGTGTCACAATGTTTCAACTATATTCAATAATAATACTTTCATTGATGAAGATTTTCCAATTATTTCACAAGATCATTTTGAAGTCGTCGGCTGCAGATTTGTTACATGAGGGAAAGGGAGGGCTACATTATTTATTATTTTAACGATAGATAAATCAGTTGAAGTGTTAATCCTTTCGGTTTTCTGTATGACGATATAATACTTTCGGGACTTTAAACTGTTCATTGTAAGCCGCCAGGAGGGGGCTTCCTGTAGGGATGCTTAGAAATTTGATTTTGATGTTGTAACTAATTCAAATAATAGTTTTCATTCATATAATTTCAATGTTTATCAATCTAATTCATACGAATCACAAGGTAAATATCCTGGTATTGCTTAAAGGGAGGTCATCTGAAGTATACAACAGTCTTCAAAGGGATATGTCAGCATATTACCGTCTACAGTTGTTTGTGGATTTAAATGTTCTTTTTTCTTATTACTACATGTACAACGAAAAAATGCGGCTTCTCTTTGACGTCAAACATTCGTCTTGTTTACATGGAATTTGTTTTTGCTCCAACAATGTATTTAAACCCTTTCCCACATACATTAAATATACAGTAGACGACAATGAAGCAATCTACGCAAAAATAGCCAAGCTCTCTATAAATGAAAGGACAATTCTAAATAGAGTTGAATTCATTTTGGCAAAAATGGGAAATTGGACATAATGAGTAATGTCTCCTTTTCCCCTAATATCTCCATAAGTCGTCTGCTGAAAGGGGCCCTTGGACAAGGCACATTTTCTAGCCTAGTACTGGTTTGTTCACCCAGGGAACATGAATAATAAAATTTAAATGCGCGCTAAATGACCTTAGCTGTCGATGCGCCATAAAACAATATACATTCTGCTGAAAGGGTGTCAGAAAGCTTCTGTACTTTGAAAAGGGTTAATTACCCTGTTCCTGGTGCAGATGCCATTGTTCACGTCTGCAGACATTTGTTTGTAAACATTGTGTGGACAGGAGAACGGGTAAAGCTTCCTTTAGGCGGGGGACCATAACCTTTGAGAGAAGTGTATGGAAAGCAAGCCGGTTATCAAGGTTGGCTGAGATATCATGTTCATCAACATTCCAAAAAGTTTGAAAGAGATCGAGTATTTTTGACAGCAGACAACTTTTAATTTATTGCTCGCCATACTGCCTTTAACGGACTCTCAATCAATTCGTCCCCACCTTAGAGCAGAACCCCGGTTGCTCAGTCGGCAGCGACGCGGACTTTTAATCTAGGGGTTGTGTGTTCGAACCCTAGCTAGCCCAACATTCTTTCCGACGCTTGACAAACGTCATTGCGACAAGCGTAATTCCTCTCCCATCAATCGTCTAACAGTGGAAAAGCAGCCTGTTGCTTGACAATAGTGTTGCTTGGAGTAGTGGTGAGAGAAAGCCAGGAACTGACCGCTGTGGTATGACTAAAGAATTGTTGAAAGCGGCGTTAAGGTCAAATTACGCTAAAAACATCCGCTGACATGCAAATAGTCCCTAAAAAAACTTTGTTTGCGTAGAAATTAATGTATACAATCACCAGAATGCATTGAATATGTGACATTGAGTTTAAAATCATTGTAAATGTGTAAATGATGATTGGAAATGATTGATTTGATCACTTTTAGTATTTTGACCTTGTTTGAAAGTGAAAGTAGAGAATGCTAAACACCGGTTTTGTCCGGGCCCGATTTAGTCCAAAATAACGGTAACTATTTTCGCCTGGTGAATTCTTTCTTGCATAATGATTCTTCACAGAAAGATAAATATAGAAACAAATGTGATATAGTGTCCGCGTCTATTTTCCATCTATTCAGATCTAGAACGAACGTAAAATATATTGACCCTGGGCGGAAGCTTTTGAAAATAAGCCACCCTAATTTACTTGTACAACAGGGTCCGAAACTATTAAACTCTGAAAACGATCTCAGTGCTCTGAAATAAAATCCATCCCCCAAATAGGGCGTCTGATTGGTCAATTTTGAGTCGAGTTTACTTCTGACCAATCAGATTCTTGAGTACAAATTCAGAGCACATTTTCAAGTTTTGAGGCGATGCTGATAAATCGACAAGTCGATGGCGGAAACAGGATTCCGTTAAAACCCGTTAAAACCCAACTGTGATAGTGAAGAAATAATAACAGAAGTCGAAACCAATATGATACTATATCATTTTGGTTTTTAGTGCTAAATACTCCTTTCTTAACGCTTACAAAAACAGTCTGATGTTAAGAAGTCAGAAGTCATTGCTGCCAGGAAGATTAATTTCTTCATCACGAATCGTGACCAACTTCCCCTTGCTCTACGGAGTCCGACTAACGTTCAAGTTGCACATCCATTCGATACAATCTTGATTGCTTCGGTGACTTAATAGCGGACACTGCAGATCCTGATTATACTGTGACGTCACTTATTCCCTTCTTCTATCAATGTTATCATGACATATGAGATGTCCCGCGAGAAAACCAACATTATAGACTCTGCGTAAAGTATCGACCGGGATAAGCCTAAGAATGCCGCGCAAGCCAACCCGGACAGACACTTTTCGCCTTCTGTGGATCTTCTGTTTCAGGAATCATTACTCTATACCTCTATCCCCCTGAGACGGAATGTGTCGGCCCGGATCAGTCTGCGAGGAATGATAAAAATAATATTTAGATATGCCAACTTTTCAATTGGCACGATTTATTTATTGAATACCCTTATTTATATTGAATCCTTAACCACTTCCATACATAGAACACATCTGCAACATACGACAATGAAAACAACTACATGAACGTATTGAATATCGCTATTAAAGACACGAGATGAACAATGTCTTATTGCACCACAATGTGTTCACAGGTATCTGCTGTATAGATATCTAGTGGTGTCTGTAAATGAGAAAGGGTTAAAGACTAACATCGCATTACTTATGAACTATACGTCTTACGAAAAAACCTCTTACGACGTTCAGTCCGCGATGGCCTAGTGGTAAGCGTCGGGTATTTGGAACCGGGTGTCCTGTGTTCGATCCCCAGTCGCGGCGTTGTGGTCATGGTGGCGTAAGGCACATTTTCTAGCCTAGTACTGGTTTGTTTACCAAGGGATCATGAATAAGTGAATAAGTGAACTGTCGCTGTGATATAACTGAAACAATATTTAAAACATTATGTCTGGCAAATATAATCACGACCCTACATCTCCTAAGTATGAACACATATAGTTTTAGAAAATGTCAGACAATCCCATTAGCAATATTACATTAATCACAAAGGCAATAAAAGGGCTAAACCATAAGGTTTTACCCTATCACACATATATAAATCTGCAGCAGACGACTTTGAAAACATTAGGTAAAAATAGAAAAACGATCTATAAATGAAACACAATAATTAAATCAGGTCGAAAACATAGTAGCGAAAAATTGCTCATTATGACTAAGTTCTTCTTCAGGTCGATTGCTTTAGAGATGTCCCAAAATGTGTGTGGAAAAAAGGTTTGTCTCCGAAAGAAAAACGTCTTACAATCATCCATTCACATTCCAATGCCCTTCTGGACAAGACTGAACAAGTATTAATAATAAATAAATATTCCTATGCCCTTAAAAACTACCCTGTATCAATCAGATATAAATATCCCTATGCCCTTTAAGAAAAGACTTCCCTGTATTAATCAGATACAAAGATTGCCATGCCCTTTCAGACAAGACTTTCCTGTGTTAATCAGATATACATGTAGAGATTGCCATGCCCTTTCAGACAATACTTCCCTGTATAAAGATCCCCAGGCCATTAAAGACAATACTACCCTGTATTAATCAGATATAAAGATCACCAGGCCATTAAAGACAATACTACCCTGTATTAATCAGATATAAAGATCACCAGGCCATTAAAGACAATACTACCCTGTATAAATCAGAAATAAATATCCTAGGCCATTAAAGACAATACTACCCAACGTTAATCGGAAATAAATATCATCATGCCCGTTAAGACAATATTTCCTATCCTGTATTAATCGGAAATAAATATCCGCAGGCCATTACAGACAATACCACCCTGCATTAATCAGAAATGAATATGCCCGGCCATTAAAGACAAGACTACCTTGTATTAATCGGAAATAAAGATTCACATGCCCGGTAAGACAATACCACCTATCCTGTATTAATCAGAAATAAAGATCCCCATGCCCTTTAAGACAAGACTTCCCTATAGTAATCAGATATGAAGATTCCCATGCCCTTAAAGACCAGACTTCCCTGCATTAATCAGAAATAAAGATTACCATGCCCTTAAACTGCATTAATCAGATATAAAATTCCCCATGCCCTTAAAGACAAGACTACCCTGTATTAATCAGAAAGAAATATCCCCATGCCCTTATGCACCAGTCATAGTGACATGTTTTGGCCTCGCCGTTGTGCCCCGTGTCTGACACCCACGATCTAGCAAATGTCAGCGGGGTGCCACGATGTGCCACGATGTGCCACGTTGTTTCCACGTCATAGCCACATGCTAGCCACGATGTCGCCTTGTTGTATTCCCGTTGTGACACAATTTAAAGGTGACAACGAATATCAAAGTCGGGTTATGTCTCGCTGTCGCCACGCTGTCACCTCGTTGTCGCTACGCTGTTCCACGCTGTGCTTCGTTATGCCCCTTACAGCGTATCATAGCGTGACACAGCGTGGCATAACGCTGCACTAGGAACGTGGTAACAACGAGGCCACAACGTATAATAGCGCAGCACAACGTGTGTCAGCAAACGTAACAGAACGTATCAACCAACGGGACGCGCTATGTTCACGTTCTATAACATTTTGCTACGTTTCTGCTACGTTTCTGCTACGTTTCTACTACGTTTCTGCTACGTTTCTGCTACGTGTCTGCTTCGTTATACTACGCTGTACGACGTTCTCGACACGTTGTAGTACGTTGTAGGGAAACGTGAGCGAATTTGAATATGTCTAAAATTAAAATTTCCATTTCACGTTTTGTCACGTTTGATCACGTTTTGTCACGTTTGATCACGTTTTAGCCACGTTTTGCTACGTTTGCTCACTATGTAGCCACGTTTCTCAACGTAGTTAAAGACAAGACTACCCTGTATTAATTAGACATAAAGATTCCCAAACCCTTGCAGACAAGACTTCCCTGTATTAATCAGAAATAAAGATCCTCATGTCATTTGAGACAAGACTACCCTATAGTAATCAGACATAAAGATTCCCAAACCCTAAGACAATACTTCTCTGTATTAAGGTGGAATCATACCTTTGAAATAATGTCTTTTCGACGTCAAAACGTATGTTTTTGTTACAATAACAGTGTGGTTAAAGAAATCGCTATTACTGTCTTGTTTGAATTGGTATTCAAACACCAATACACCTAATTATAGAGAATGCAGTTAGCTGTGTCATGATATAAATTATATGTAATTGCCATGACGATTCAGATAACAATACCCGATTTTTAATGAAAATTCGCTGAAATATTTTCAAAGTTATTACATAATTTTTAATTTACTAAACATTTACCTGAGAGATTATTTTAAGAAGTACAAATCATTACGATCATCCTTTCTACTACAAGTTATCAGAAGTTGAAGAACAGCTGTGGTGCCAATTTTTATGCCGTTTTACCTTTGTCTCGCGTCGGAACGCACATAGTGTTAATTTAGCTGAAACGCAGTTTAAAATTGACAACCTTTTATTCACAATAATCATCAATTGTATGGTGTCATGAAATCTACTCTCTAAAAAAATAGATATTTTAATTTATTTCTTCCACATAGTTATTTTATTTCAACGTATACAGTATATTTATAAAAAGACATAATACTACGGAATTCCGTTAGGGCCATCGCTTATGAATGAAATAATCTGAAACGCGAAAACACGAAAGTACGATGAAGAAAACGCGAAAACACGATGACGAAAACTCGAAAGTACGATGACGAAAACGCGAAAACACGCGTTTTCGTCATCGTAGTTTCGAGTTTTCGCGTTTTCGTAATCGTACTTTCGCGATTTCGTGTTTTCGCGTTTTCGTCATCGTACTTTCGCGTTTTCGTCATCGTACTTTCGCGTTTTCGTCATCGTCCTTTACGCGTTTTCGTCATCGTACTTTCGCCTTCCGGTACCCATGCGCAAAATAATATTAACAAAACAAAACATGCCTACAACGAAATTATTGTTTTATTGAAATCGGATATGGGTATAGACATAAGGTGAGCTTGCACCAATTGTTATTAAAAATATTCACACTCTGAATCCGACATTTTCACGTAGAAGGATAATTCCTGTATGCGCAAGCGCACCGGAAGGCGAAAGTACGATGACGAAAACGCGAAAGTACGATGACGAAAACGCGAAACTACGATGACGAAAACTCGAAAGTACGATGACGAAAACGCGAAAACACGATGACGAAAACGCGAAAACGCAAAGTACGATGACAAAAACACGAAACCGCGAAAGTACGATGACGAAAACGCGAAAACACGATGATGAAAATGCGATACAATTTCGCGTTTTCGTCATCGTACTTTCGCAATTTCGTCATCGTAGCTTCGCGTTTTCGTCATCGTACTTTCGCGTTTTCGTCATCGTACTTTCGCGATTTCGTCATCGTACTTTCGAGTTTTCATCATCGTAGTTTCGCGTTTTCGTCATCGTACTTTCGCGTTTTCGTCATCGTACTTTCGCGTTTTCGTCATCGTCCTTTACGCGTTTTCGTCATCGTACTTTCGCCTTCCGGTACGCATGCGCAAAATAATATTAACAAAACAAAACATGCCTACAACGAAATTATTGTTTTATTGAAATCGGATATGGGTATAGACATAAGGTGAGCTTGCACCAATTGTTATTAAAAATAATCACACTCTGAATCCGACATTTTCACGTAGAAGGATAATTCCTGTATGCGCAAGCGCACCGGAAGGCGAAAGTACGATGACGAAAACGCGAAAGTACGATGACGAAAACGCGAAACTACGATGACGAAAACTCGAAAGTACGATGACGAAAACGCGAAAACACGATGACGAAAACGCGAAAACGCAAAGTACGATGACAAAAACACGAAACCGCGAAAGTACGATGACGAAAACGCGAAAACACGATGATGAAAATGCGATACAATTTCGCGTTTTCGTCATCGTACTTTCGCAATTTCGTCATCGTAGCTTCGCGTTTTCGTCATCGTACTTTCGCGTTTTCGTGTTTTCGCGTTTCAGATTATTTTATTCAAAGGCGAATATGCAGATGGCCCTAACGGAATTCCGTATAATACAGGGTACAGCAGAATCATACTTGGAAATCTGTTTATATATATATACGAGAGGTGATCCATAAGAAATAAGACTTTCTTAGTAATTATTGTATTAGTTGATACATATTTAGAAAATTCATACCATATGTATATTTGTTTTTTCAGTACCTTATAGCGAATTAATATTTCTAATAGTGTCATTAGTTTAGTTATAAATCGTTGCCATAGAAACGAGTTGAGGCATGGGCGGGCTACAACGTAATTTTAGTACCAGTTTAAGCTGTGTATATTTCACATATACACAAACAAAAGATACCGAAAATGTGCAATTGTTTTTATGTTATTCTAATAACAAGAGTTCAAGGTTTTTGTTCCATAATAAACATAACAAAAGGTAAAGTTGTTTACCAACGTGCAAGAACGTCACGTACACAATGACGTCAAATGAATAATTAAACAAATGCTAAATAGTAAAATTATATCACAACGTAGACACAAATCAAAATCAACATTTGAAATGTTTATTCAGTGAAGTTCACCAGGAGTCCAGCAGTCACTAGCGATGTATACATACAAATATTTTCATGGTTAAAGGGCAGAAATCAGTGGTAAACTGATGTCGCTTGCAAAAGAGCCAGTTCTGATGTATGAAGGGATAGTGTGAGTGTCGTTTCCCCCATAATAATTGCCATTTATTACGCATCACATGTTACGCATTTCGTTGAACAAAAAATTGAATGTCTTTAAGCAATGGCTTCTGGGGAAGTTGATTCAACAATTTGAGGTGATATAACTGTTGTTAAAATATTTATTCTCGTTATCAAGCCTACTCGTTTCCCTTCAAACGGCGACGATTTTCATTATTTCCCAGAAATGTTGTTTGTCAACCGATTAATCAAACATTAGTCATGTCTGTAAAAGAAATGTTGAATGTTGAGAAAAATAAGGATTATTTTCTACAAGTTTGATTTCTGTCGAAATTATAACAAAATTCCTATTACTTCTGGATCACCCCTCGTATATACTGACACATCTATTTTGATGCGTAACTATCTGCAATGTAATTAAATTCGCATGAATAAGTATCAATCCGTCACTACTCATTAATTCACGAACGTTTTATATGATTGCGTTACGTATGCACATTTATCACGATAGGACCTGGTTTGATGCAAAGTTGTCTGACAATTTATCAGTTATAACGTTTTAGTTTGTTTGCGGAAGGTATTTACTGAATTATTGGCATGCATTTTATGTTAACAAATTTCAAATGAAAGTGTATATCGACACGGTCTCACAGCACAGTTTGGTATCAACCCGATATGTCTGCTGTGGTGCTATTACATCGTTATAGCATTGTGAATTTGCAAGTTCTATCATTTTACGAGAAACAAAATACCAATCAATTACTAGGAAACAAAGTATTAATCAATTTCTATGAAATAAAAATCAATCATGAACCAAAATATCAATCAATTACTATAAAACAAAGTATCCATCAATTACTTTGAATCAAAATAGCAATCAAACTGGCATTTTGTCGAGATTTGGAGAATGGTATTTGTTACTTTGAAAAGTTATCTGAAATACGTGACAAAACAAAAAAAATGACAAATAATTGTGTGATAATTATACTTTTTAAAAAGAACATCAGTTAAACATCGAAGTAAACATGTCAGTTAATACATATACAAATCCAAATATTCTTTTGTTGTTAGTCGCCGGGCAGAAGCCCGCGAATTCTATTTTTAATAGGTCTTCGGAAATCACATGGGAGGGGGGGATTATTATTAGAAAGAAACACATTTAGATGTCTTGAACATATTACAATTGTGTTTGTTTAAAAAACACTAAGTAATGACACATCTAAAATGAAATAAATATTCCGATGTTTTAGGTATTTTCAGTTTCTTTATTTTGACTCGCATTTATGTTTTTTTGTTTTATTTACGAAGACAAAACAGTTCCTATTAGTTAGACTGGTATACTTTATTTTAAACTATATACTACATGTAATCAAAAGGCGATAACTACAAACCTTTACGTCGCACAGTCTTATTTGTTTACATACGCGCACCTGCTTGAAGCAGACTGTTTGTTATGTGTAAATATCGAGATGAAAATTGTCGTCGAATATTCTCCTTTTAATGGCAATTTTAACTTACTGAATGTTATTTTCATGTTCAACGAGATGTCTTGATTTGTGAAGAAGGCATTTTATGATGTTTATCCATGTATATCTAAAATATGAAATGTTTCTAAGCTAAAACTGTTGATCGCGTGACTCGCGAATACCAACTGCGTAGATCAATCAAGACACCTCTGCGAATAAGAAAGAATCGGGTCTTTCGTACACAATTATTTCGTCCTTGACAATTTTAAATGTGTCATTTAATTCCCTAAAGGCATATTGCTTCCGATCTGCATATTGTTATGCATCATTGACACAAGGGCGCTCATCATAATATAATTTTAAAACATGAGTAGTTTGTTATTTTCATTATAAAAAAGGAAGGAAAGAATTAAAATAAATTAACATGTTCGAAATTAAGTTTAAATTATACAACAATTTCAATGAGATTTAACTGTTTAGTTGATATTATATTTCGAAGGTGGTCTAATTTATAAATATTGGACTACATTTCAACATTTGTTAAAGTATGATATAATTAGGATGCCAAGCTAATATCATTTTGAGAAAAAGAGAAAACTCATGCCTTCAGCGATTTAACCCTTATCTCATTGTTTTAAAAGTAGATTGCTGCAAAGGAGTCTACTGTTGACTTTAATAGAGGAAAGGTAAAATGACGTGCTATTGCATGCAAATCCTAAATTGTCTGTTTTGTGGTTTTATTGAAAGATAATAAAATTCAAATATTCTGACAAACATCTTGAAAAGTGTATGTGGAATTCACAAATCTTATAATTATTCCTTAATGAAAGCACTGTAGACATACTAAGACTAATGATTGGCAAGATTTCTCATTTCCATTAATGTTTATGATCAATAATTAGTTGGTTGTGTGTATGGTCAACCTACTTTTGGAATGGAGATTGATCATAAACAATGAAAGGCTTCAATTATCATTCACTTCGTTGACAAAACAATGCAAGTTATGATACATTTTCACTTGACTATTAGTGTTATGCATAACTGCACTATGGATATCCGGCGACATTGATGCGTTGCATCAACTTTCTCTTGTATTTTTAATGTATTTACTATATAAATTGCAATACCGTAGTTACTTTGAATCTTTAAAGAGAAACCAATAAATACAACCTACCATTATGTATTAAGGGGTAGCTTACTTAAAAGATTGAAATTGATGATTATAATGAAAGCATGTGTATTCATTTTATTACTTTGAATGTGTATCTAGCTATAATTCTGCAGTGTACGTTCCGAAGCGCGACAGACGTTTTACTGCATTGTGATTTATTAAAAATCGGCAAGATAGATATTATTGAAGTTTTGGAAAATGGTAGACGAAAAAGTGTCATAAATTACATATCTTTTTAATAAAAATCTCTCTGGAGAAATAATCTGTTTACTGTTAAAATTCTATTCCCTACTGTCTGTCGTCTATTTTATCCGGATACCACTTCAAACGAGAAAGTGATGGTGGTTTCATTAACCACATTATAATTGTCGCAACAAACAGTTTTTTCAAAGGTATGAATCCACCTTATACATAAATTAATATTCCTATTCCCTTAATGACAAAACTTCCCTGTATTATTCAGAAATAAGATCCCCATGCCCTTAATGACAAGACTTCCCTGTATTAATCAGAAATAAAGATACCTATGCCCTTAAAGACAAGACTTCCCTGTATTAATCAGAAGTAAAGATACCTATGCCCTTAAAGACAAGACTTCCCTATATTAATCAGAAATAAAGATACCTATGCCCTTAAAGACAAGACTTCCATGTATTAATCAGAAATAAAGATACCTATGCCCTTAAAGACAAGACTTCCCTATAGTAATCAGAAATAAAGATACCTATACCCTTAAAGACAATACTACCCTGTATTAATCAGAAATAAAGATCCCCATGCCCTTTAAGACAATACTTCCCTATATTAATCAAAAATAAATATCCCCATGCCCTTAAAAAATAGACTTTCTTTTATTAATCAGATATAAATGTCCCCATGCCCTTAAAGAATAGACTTCCTTTTATTAATCAGTAATAAATATCCCCACGCCCTTAAAGACAAGACGTCCCTGTATTAATCAGAAATAAAGATTACCATGTCCTTAATGACAAGATCAATCTCATTAAAATCATCTCCTATTAACGCTATGCATAGACATTTGGTCAGATCTTGTACTTTAGTCAGATTGTGACAAGACTTCTCTGTATTAACCAAAAATAAACATCCCTATGCCCTTAAATACAAGGCTTCCATGTATTAATCAGAAATAAATAATCACATGCCTTTAAAGACAAGACTTCCCTTTATTAATCAGAAATAACTTACAACCAACAAAATGAGTGGCCCTCAAATGTTTGGATGCGTTTGTTTTTAGAGTACTTGACTTTCTTTATTTGTTTGTTTAATTTGGATTTTACGCGGGTTTTCAACATTATTTCAGTTCTATCACGATAGTTCACTTATTCATTAACACTGGTTAAACAAACCAGTACTAGGCTTTGAAATGTGACTTGTCCATGGGCACTCCAACCATGACCGCCGCGACTGGGGATCAAACCCGTATTCTTAACTTGCAAAAATGCGAAATATATGTTCTAGATTTTTTTTTTCAGACTAACTTAAAATTTCTTACAACCAAATATAGTGGCTCGTAAAAATGATCTGTTTGGTGTGTTTTTGAAAGTACAAACAATTAGCATTGACGTTACACGTGACTGGAAGAAAGCCGAAATATGTATCTCCTATCTTTCCAACTGGTGCAGCCGAGCCCCGGTAGCTCAGTCGGTAGCGACGCGGGCTGTCAATCCAGGGGTTGTGAGTTCGAATCCCGGCTCGGCCAACTTTCTTTCCGACGATTGACAAAAGTCAATGCGTCATTCGTCTTCCACCAATGGGCTAAATCTATGTGGGAAAGCAGCCAGTTGCTTGGGAGGATTGTTGTGTGGAGTACTGGTGTAAGAAAACCAGGAAATGCATGAGTAGGTGAACTGGCCGCGTGATATAACTGAGAAATTGTTAAAAACGGCGTTAAACCCCAATCAATCAATCAATCAATCAATCAATCAATCCAACTGGTGCAACAGTAGATTAAGAGGGATATCAACACGCTAGTCTGTGGTTTATTAATGGATCTGAATCCCGTCGGAGTTTCTCTCTTATCTCTTATCTAGATATATTTCAATAAAAGTAAAACTAGACTCAGCCTGCCCTGAAATAAAAGTATATTTCCGCCTTGCATTTCATCCCCTATTTCAACGGTTTTTCGTTAACCCTTTCCCACTCGCAGACACATTTCGACTCTTCTGCAGCAGAAGATTTTTGAAAACATTGTGACAAAAGGAGCAGCTGTTAATTTAAGATACATACTTTTGTTCACATGTATTAAATAGTATTCAATCCATTGTAAAGTAAAACCTGCAAGAATATGAAATAATGTTAGAGTAAAATATTCTTTGGCCGTGAAATAAAGTACAATTCGAGATAGTTGAGACAGATAAGATCTTATCTACGTTCCTGGTTTATATTAGCTTTTATGCTTGATATTTAATCCTATTTGTTTATTGCAACTGCTGTACACTTTATATTTAATATAATTTATATATAATTAGATAAAGAAAAGAAGACGATAATGTTAAAACTAAATGCCTTCAAAAACCACAAATAGTCTAACTTCATCGTTTAGAGAATACAGAGGTCCAGATAAGGATGACATTCGGCTCTTTTTCCCACAATTTCTCTCTTATTATTAAAGCAAACCCTATGCAAAGCGCCCCTTCTCTAGAGCTCTGGAATAAAACCGTATGTCGTATACATATATAACAATTAAAGCGATATGAAATTGTATCGATATCTCATCGAGAACAAGGCATCAAACTTCAGAATACAATAACAGATAGCGGAAAGTATGTTCGATACAGCGACGTAGTCTAGCGCGCTTTATCTGATAGTTCCTGTTTGCACTCGTAATAATGAGATTTATTTTGGACTTCATTCGTCTGAAATAAACCGCCCTGTCATTAAACGAGATTTGATCTTTCAGACTCTTTCATAACCACAACAGATAGCGGAAAGTATGTTCTATGCAGCATCTTAGCCTAGCGCGCTTTATATGATACTCTGTGTTTGCACAATGAGATTTATTTCGGACTTTATTCGTGTGAAATAAACCGCACTGCCATTAAACGAGATTTGATCTTTCAGACTTTTTCAAACGCAAAAATATAGACCGTTTTACTTTAAACACTGTTAGGTGTATATTCATGAACGACGTCGGGGTCCGAAACTATAACACTCTGAAAACATTCTCAGTGCTCAGTAATGAACTCCATTCTCCAAATAAGGCTTCTGATTGGTCAATTTGGAGAACGAATTTGCTTCTAACCAATCATATTCTAGATAACAAATTCTGATAGTTTATAGTTTTGGAACCATACGTAAGAGCTTTCCCACATACAACACATATGCAGCAGTTATATGTGAAGAAAACATCTAGGCCAAAATATGGAGAATGTCTAAAAATGAAAGAGTTAAAATTGAATGAAGTTGAAATCACTGTGTCAAAAGGTGAACTAGCTCATTATAAGCAATTTCTCCTTTTGACGCAATTATGTAAAAGTTCGACTACTTCAGATGGGTCAGATTGCGTCTGCAAAGGTTAAAGGGTTAACCCTTTCCCTCATACGACAATTATGCAGCATACGACATTGACCATATTTTATCAAAATATAGAAAAATCTCTATAATTGAATGGATAACCTATGACTAAAAGTGGAAAACATTGTGACAAAAGGAGAAATTGCTCGTCTTGAGCAATTTCTTCTTTTGTCACTATGTTTTCAAAACAGCCGTCTGCTGCAGAGGCGTCAGAAAGCGTCCATATGAGGGAAAGCGTTATTTATTTATGTATTTATTGCGGCTTTACGCCGCTTTCAACATTATTTCAGTTATATCACGGCGACAGTTCACTTATTCATGATCCCTGGGTAAACAAACCAGTACTAGGCTAGAAAATGTACATTGCCTAAGGGCACTCACTCCACCATGACGAGGGAAAGCGTTAAAGGGACAGTCTCACGTGATTATAATTGAATAGTCGTTTTAGTGATCATTATCTCAAAACATGGTTGTTCCAACATGCAAATTCATTCATAAACAACGGATTCGCGATATTTCGAATATGAGATAATTCGTAAACATCGTTTAACTCGAAGAAATACCTTCAGCGGATCTGTGTTTTGAAAGTTGTGTTCTGATTGCTCAGACGAGCAAAATTCTGATGCATTGATTTGTGATATAATTTTATCACTGGCTCTTTTTTCACGAAACTTGCCTTAGTATACATAAATTACGCAGACAATAACTGAAATAATTTAGCATTAATCGCCTGGATAACTCGAACACTTCGATAACTCGAACACTTAGATAACTCGATCACGTCGATAATTCGATCACGTCGATAACTGGAACACTTCGATAACTAGAACCCGGCTTTAACTCGAACTTATTAATGGGTCTCTTTCGACTTCGAGTTATCGCGAGCTCACAATAAGTGTGAAGTGATCGTGTACGTCATTATCGTGATTTTATTCACAAAGGACATTATCGTGTCATTAATTACCTGGTAAACTCACCAAGTAAAGATAACGGAAAATAAAGATCGTGACTCCACCTCATTTGATAGGTATTAATTGAAGTTCGTAAAAACCCTGAACTCTTTCCTTGTCGAATTTCACATAGTCGACTATTCTATGTTGAATATAAGACAATGGTTTCGTCCAACATGAAATTTGGTAACATTTAATTAACCCTTTCCCTCATATAGATGCTTTCCGACGCCTCTGCAGAAGACAGCTTTTTAAAAACATAGCGACAAAAGAAGAAATTGCTCAAAATGAGCAATTTCTCCTTTTGCCACAATGTTTTCCACTTTTAGTCATAGGTTATCCATGGAACTATAGAGATTTTTCATTTTTCGACAAAATATGTTCAAAGATGTCTGCTGCAGAATTGTCGTATGAGGAAAAGGGTTAATGTCTAAGTGGCAAACAATGCAGATTTCAGATGAGGCAGGTGATTAACCTTGGTAAAAAATACCAATTCTAGTTACAACCGTTTCACGCCAAGCCCTCGATATGAAACTTTCATTAGATAAGATAACTCAGCAGAATAACGATTGCACTTAATTTGGTTAATTAAGAGTTTATTCATAGCAGAACACGTGATAATAATATGCGCATATTTATCAACTTCAGTCGGTTCATGTTTACATTTGCACGACGAGTTGGCAGCATTAAAAGAAACATATTGATTGATTGTTTGGTGTTTTACGCAGCTTTCAACACTTGTTCAGTTATATCACGGCGTTTCCTTGGTAAGTTATTAGTACTACTGGTCCATTTATCCTGACACCAGACAGTCAGTCTAAACCCGCAACCCTGAGCGCGAAGGATGGCAGCCATTACTAACCCGACCGGGGATCGAACCCGCGACCTCCCACACCCGAGGCGGACGCTCTACCACTACACCACCGAGGCGGTTAAAGTAGCATATGAGTACATCGAGTGTAACGACGTCAAAGATCGACATGTACCTACACACGGTCAGATATGAGTACATCTAGTGTAACGACGTCAAAGATCGACATGTACCTACACACGGTCAGATATGAGTACATCTAGTGTAACGACGTCAAAGATCGACATGTACCTACACACGGTCAGATATGAGTACATCTAGTGTAACGACGTCAAAGATCGACATGTACCTACACACGGTCAGATATGGGTCTTCCCCGTTATGTCACTTAGCTAACCGGGCGTTTTGTATAGAGTAACGGTTCGAGAAATACAGAAACAAGCATACTGCGACGATGGTTCTCTCTTGTCTCTACTCTCACGACACCGCACGAGTAATGAAACAAGCTATCGAGTTGTCGCGAGAACAGCGTCAAATTCACTTGAATATTTCTTCTCCTCGTGTAAAAGTACGGGAAACGGAAGTTGTAATGGCTATGTGAAGTGCTCTCTGATTGGTCGATATTTGGTCGTGTCCGGATATTTAGCCAATCAGCGATCAGGTAATAGAAAACCATTTCTTTTTGTGGCGATATATTTAGTTTTGACGTGTCTGTGTTTTCCGCGGAAATGGTACCCCTTACGGCAACTCAAATATTAAGAAAACGAAGAGACGGATCAAAAATCGGGACGATCATTCGATGTAGCAACTGATGGGCTACACAACGCACACCGAGTGGTCTCTAAATTCGAAAAACTGTGGGAGGAGATAGTTTTCGCAGGAAAAGCGGTTTTCGTCCGTTTCCATAGCAACGATGGCGACCATACTACAAAAGGAACAACTAGAGCCTAGACCCTTCATCCCTACCAAGTTTGGTCGCCATCCGTTGAATAGTTTTGGCGCTACGCTTGCCACAAACATTTTACAAACAAACAAACGGACAGAAACGAAGACCGACTTTAAGGGTTTCTAGAAGCGGTTTTCGTCCGTTTCCATAGCAACGATGGCGACCATACTACAAAAGGAACAACTAGAGCCTAGACCCTTCATCCCTACCAAGTTTGGTCGCCATCCGTTGAATAGTTTTGGCGCTACGCTTGCCACAAACATTTTACAAACAAACAAACGGACAGAAACGAAGACCGACTTTAAGGGTCTCTAGAAGAGAGAACCTATAATGTGTTTTATGCCGCTCTCGACAATATTTAGGTTATATCACAAGCGTTTCCTGGGTAACATGATTATCGGTTATACTGGTCCATTTATCCTGACACCAGGGATTTAGACGTTATGATAACCACACAAACCTGTACACAAAGGAGGGAAAGATATTATAACCATTTATAAAGTATTTGGTAGAACCCGGCCGGGAATCTAACCCACACCCAAGGTGGACGTTCTACCACTACCTCGCTAAACGAATCGGATGTGTCATTATGGTATGATCCGGCCGTGAATCTAACCCACACCCGAGGTGGACGTTCTACCACTACCTCGCTAAAAGAATCGGATGTGTAATTATGGAATGATAGAAAGGTGTTTTACATTGAACTCCGAAGCAGTCAATCGGTGCAGCAAGATAAAAAACTCACATGGTAAGTGCTGCTTAAATATGAGCCGTTTCACGAGAAAACCAACATTATGGACTCTGCGTAATGTATCGACCCAGATCAGTCTGCGCAGGCTAATCCGGGCCGACACATTCCATCTCAGGGGGATAGAGGTATAAAGAAATGATTCCTGAAACAGAAAATCCACAGGAGGCGAAAAGTGTCTGCCCGGATTAGCCTGCGTGGCATGCTTAGGCTGATCCGGGTCGATACTTTACGCAGAGTCCACAATGTTTGTTTTCTCACGGGACTGCGCTGTAGGAACGTGCCTACACATTTTTTTCTCAAAATGCCCCAAAATGCAGCTGCGGCGATAGACATCTGCGTAATGTATCGACCAGATCAGCCTGCGCTATCCGCCCAGACTGATCCGGCCGACACATTCCGTCTTAGGGGGATATATGTATAGAGTAGTTATTCCTGAAACTGAAAATACACAGGAGGTGAAAAGTGTCTAACCAGGTACGCCTTTGTGGCATGCTTAGGCTGATCCGGGTCGATACTTCACGCAGAATCCACAATGTTGGTTTTCTCACGGGACGGTTCATATATCTTACTGTGAAGTCAGTGTAAAGTAAGAGCACAATCATAGATTCGCCAAAAGGCTTTTACTCGTCTCTCGAATGTTACACTGTCTTAGCTGTTTTAATAAACATTTCAATGCATTTTAAAATGGACTTGTCTAGCTTTGTCTTTGGAATAGTCCATAGACAATTTAAGGAATATGAAGAATACAATTGTGAAGTTAGCAGTCAACGGTTTATATATCCGTGTCAGCTTCCCGCATGTGCCGTTGGCTAGGCGCTATGTTGATGACACAGTCTTCACAAAATTGGTCGGTTCCAGCAGTCAAAGGTTTATATATCCGTGTCAGCTGCCCGGATGTGTCGTTGGCTAGGATCTGTACTGATGGCACAGTATTCACAAACTCGGTCGGTTCCAGCAGTCAAGGGGTTAACCTCCCACACACAAAAACGTAACTTTAGCCTTACTGACTTCGAATCCATTCAATTATAGGATGAACGTCTGGCGATTCGGTGTATTATTTATTGCATCTCCGATGCGGTATCATTAATAGTTACATCGTAGTATAATTAGTAGGGATGAACTTCCCTGAACTATAAGGAAGGAAATACATCATTTACATTTTAAAAGTGTTTTGGTATGACCCGACCGGGGGTTCGAACCTGTACCCGAGGCGGACGCTCTACAACTACATCGTCTAACGGAACATAAGCACGGTCTCACCCATGTATTCGCTGTACTCAAATACAGGAAGACCAAAAAATGCAAGTTTTATGTAAAATGTAGACGAAGATGTGATAATTATTCCGAGTTTATTTGTCGTAACCCAAAGAAACCAAGTCTGTAGAAAATGGGACTTACTAAATCTACAAAGCGGTGAATTGGTGTATGGCACTACTCAACGATGAATTGGTGTATGGCACTACTCAACGATGAATTGGTGTATGGCACTACATAACGGTGAATTGGTGTATGGCACTACATAACGATGAATTGGTGTAAAAACCAAAAAGGCCACGACTGTAATCTTTCGTCAAAATATACAACCAATACTGTTTTAACCCTTTCCCTCATACGACAATTCTGCAGCAGACGACTTTGAACGTTTTTTGTCAAAACATACAAAATCTCCATAATTGAATGGATAACCTATGACTAAAAGTGGGAAAACATTGTGGCAAAAGGAGAAATTGCACGTTTTGTGCAATTTCTTCTTTTGTCACTATGTTTTCAAAACGCCGTCTGCTGCAGAGGCGTCAGATCTAGCGTCTATATGAGGGAAAGGGATAAACAGTAAATCAGTCATATCACGACGTTTGCTGGTTAAATTACCAGTCTTGCTGGTTAAATTACCAGTCTTGCTGGTTAAATTACCAGTCTTGCTGGTAAGCTTTAGTCATACTGATAACCCCGAAACTATGAGCACAAATGACTATTCCAATATCATCACTTTTTTAAAAATTATATTTCGTATGACCTAAACGGGGATCGAAGCCATGCCTATCGGTTTCGGGGCGGTCGCTTTGACCACAACAACACCAAGGCGGTTTGCTGTACGAGAAGAATAAAGTTTGCGACGCGAATTATTTGTGTGACATGTGCGAACAAGAGACATTTTCAGACATATACTTATGCGAAAGTTGTACTTTTTAATAACACGCCCTGTAGAAGTATATAACAAGAACTCTTTCTGTCACACAGGAATTTTGACGAATTTTCAAGCAAACAGCTTTTAAAACAGTATTATGGACAAAAGAGATATCGCTTAATTTCTAACCAATTATTTAAAATGTGTATCAAAATGAACTTTCAAATAATCATATGAGCCGTCCCGCGAGAAATCAAATATTATGGCCTCTGCGTTCTGTATCGATCCAGATCAGCATGCGCAGTCCGTGCAGACTGATCCGGGCCGACACATTCCGTCTCAGTGGGATAAAGGTAAAGAGTAATGATTCATGAAACAGAAATTCCACAGGAGGCGGAAAGTGTCTATCCGGGAAAGCCTGCGCGGCATGCTCAGGCTGATCCGGATCGATATTTTACGCAGAGGCCATAATGTTGGGTTTCTCGCGGGATGGCTCAGATGTAACTTTCTTTTTGTGAGATTTGTGTTCATACTTACAGCAGACGACTCTAAACAATACATTCTCAGATGAAACTTTCATGGTTGCACATATTCCGTATAGTTTCGTCAATATTGCAACACGCTTGATACATCGGGAAGGGTCTGAACGTTAAGTTCGCAATGCTATCATTTGAAATCTCGAAATTATTTATTTTACTGACGTTGCACACGCTTGCTCCCAACATGTGTTTTATTTTAGCGATAATGCTGTTTTTCCCCGAGTTGATTAAGAATAAGCAATTAACAGTTTAATTAAATGTTTACTGAAATGGGTAATGAGTAAATAACGTTACTACGGAATTATTCTGTTAATAATGAATTATTATTTAATGGAAGTTTCATATATTGACCTTTAGAGAGTTTATTCATCATAACAAGGGTTGTTATGCGAATATGGTGTTAATAAAAGTATACACAAGCAAGGTTTAATTTATATTGATGTTGTAAGATGTAAGCGCGGCGTCAGAATGGGATAGGTTTTATTTTGTACCATGGGGTGACGTAATCGGAGAGGGAGTAACCAACATTATTATTGTTAAGAAAAACTCTGTTATATGTTTGAAAAAACAACCTTTATGAATAAACAAATTGTATAAAATGATTTAAGAAAAAGCAAGATACAAAATACGTATATCTTCTACCGTTATTACAAAACTTTAGACACATGTTATGGGTATTTAATAACTTTCCCCTAACTTCCTAGGCTACGCTTTTTTTATAGTTTGGTTTACGACCCGATTCATCAAAGCTCAGAAAAAGGTTTCTGGTAATGGTGTGGTGATCGACGGTGTTTCAAGGCCACTTTCGACAAAACGGTTCAGTCAAGTTTGTGACAAATTATAAGAGAACTAGCACATTGACAGGCAATAGCGGCTATGTACAAACGTATCTGTGTCTCAACTGTTCACACATATGAGCCGTTCCACGATAAAACCAACAGTATTGACTCCGCGTAAAGTATCGACCCGGATCAGCCTAAGCATGCCGCGCAGGCTAACCCGGACTGACACGTTTCGCCTTCTGTGGATTTTCTGTTTCAGGAATCATTACTTTACACCTCTATCCACCCGAGACGGAATGTGTCGGCCCGGATTAGCCTGCGCGGACTGCGCAGGCTGATCTGGGTCGATACATTACGCAGATCCAATAATGTTGGTTTTCTCGTGGAATGGCTCAAATATAAAGCCTCTTTTTCATCTGACATAATGAACACTTTACCACATATATCGAATATTTAGCAGACGACTGTGAAAACATCTGGTTAATAACGTCGTTAATCTCTCTAAATGAAAATGTGAGTATTGACTCGTGATGAAAACATTGTAGCAGATGGTGAAATTGTTCATTATGCGCAATTCTTCCTATTGTCACAATGTTTTCAAAAGTCGTCTGCTGCAGACGCGTCGAAATACGTCTGTAGTCGGGATAAGGTTAAAATAATATGAGCCGTTCCACGAGAAAACTAACATTATGGTCTCTGCGTAATGAGTCAGCGCGAGGCTTATCTGGTCCTAAACATTCCGTCTCAGGGAGATAGAGGTATAAAGTAATGAGTCCTGAAAAAGATTATTCCACAGGAGGCGAAAAGTATCTGCCCGGATTAGCCTGTGCTGCATGCTTAGGCTGATCCGGGTCGATAATTTACAATTTTGTTTTTTCGTAATTCGGCTCATATGTGGATGACTTCACGGAAAACGGCTGTAACTACTTCGTGTTTCATGATGTAGTTACAGTCGATTTGTATGAACCATTTGATCCCCTTTTCTTTCTCAGGACGTACTTTCCCAGACCATCCAACTTGACAATGTCAGGGGCGTAGCTTGGCAAAAATCAATATGTAGACCGTCTCGTGAGAAAATCAACATTGTGGACTCTGCGTAAAGTATCGACCCGGATCAGCCTAAGCATGCCACACAGGCGTACCCGGATATACACTTTTCGCCTCCTGTGGATTTTCTGTTTCAGGAATCACTTCTCTATCCGTCCCCCCTTAGACGGAATGTGCCGGCCGGATCAGTCTGCGCGGACAGCGCAGGCAAATCTAGTCGATACATTACGCAGATGTGTATCGCCGCAGCTGCATTTTGGGGTATTTTTAGAAAAAAATGTAGGCACATGCCTACAGTGTCTAAAGGGAGATACGCCCATGAATGTCATGGGATAGTCCCAATCATATGTTATACAAACTTGTTGTTTTAAAAAGAAAAGTTATGTTTACCTGCTATTATTATGTCGTAAATGTAAAACTCCTTTTCCATCAATAAATCAACAAACTGATTTACACCAATATTTCACAAACACTCCCCTTGCACGGTCAACATCTTAAAATGTATTTATTAGATGGTTCATATTATTCCAACAAACAGATCACTAAATTCATTCCAAAAAGGTAACGTAACATTATCACAAAGAGAAATTGGAAAAATGGAAAGACAGCTGAAAAAGTCAAACCCACTCAGACTTCAACCTCAATCCAAATGTCCTATCAAACTTGTACAAGTTCCCCCCGAGTCACTGTGAAAATGCGTCCATGTTGAAACTGGACTGCAGGCTGTATCGTATGGACAGTTAATGAGTGCCTACTAGCGCTTTGTAAGCTGTCTGCTTCAAGATTACGTTGATAGAGTCGTTATCGAAGTTTCCTCAGTCTGCAGGAATGATATGGAGAGAGAAAAAAACTATTGACTTCTCTACTATTGGAAAGGTGTGTATTTGTTCTCAGTTATTTATGTAGATCTGATTTGATTTGTTTCTTCGCATCTTCGCCTTCGGATGTAGATAAAGGTAACGAAACGACAAAAAAGGTTGTGGGGCAATTAGGAAATGGGAAATCTTGCAGAGAAAGAAGAAAATACAGATAGAAAAATTGTATAAAAAAAAAAAGGATAGAGAGAGAAAGGGGGAGGGAGATGGAGATATATGAGCCAATCCACGAGAAAACCAACATTAAAGACTTGGCGTAATGTATCGACCCAGTTCAGCCTGCGCAGTCCGTGCAGGCTAATTCGGGCCGACACATTCCTATATCAGGGGGATAGAGGTATAGACTAATGATTCCTGAAACAGAAAATCCACAGGAGCTGAAAAATGTCTGTCAGGGTTAGACTGTGCGGCATGCTTATGCTGATCCGGGTCAATCATTTACGCAGAGTCCACAATGCTCATATGTATACAGTTAAGTTGATAGATGATATCAAACCAATGGCTACAGTTGGAGTTTTTCCAGTCAACGATGTATATGCAAATACATGCAATGCAGGGGGCAATTATAGCTTACTAACGCGACCCTTCATCTTGTATATTTTTAAGTCGGGTAAATATTACGGACATCGGTTAGTTCAAAAACCGAAAGCACAAACCACTTCTAATTGTTGATTTACATTTCTTATTTTCATTGATATTATTGATAGTCACTTATTAAACGTAGTATTGTAGTACGATGATGATAATGCGATATACGCGGGATTTGCCACTGCGCATCACAGCTGCGAAACTTTGACTTATCTGAGTCAGTCACAGTTACTTCCCCTTCACTTCCGGTTGAACGCATGGTATAATTGTTTTGTTTTTATTTGTTTGGACTTTTCCAAATAAATATAGATATAGCTTTCTGAAGCCATACGTCTTATGTAAAAGTTCCTAAATTTCATACGCCCTGAAAGTAGTACTCAATACTTGCTCTTACTTTTCAAATGTATCACGATTTTTGAAATAATTATATATTTATATCGTCTTTGTTTTCTTATTTGGTTCTTCTATTCAAAGAGAATTTGGAAATGAAATGTAATTGTGTTTTTGAAATAAAATACGCGGAGTAATAGCAAAGGTCAAAATAAGTAATTTAACCATAAGGATCTACTTCTGACCAAATCACACCGATATAATTCTACGCCTAAATATAGTACCACATTTATAAACTTGTATAATGTAAATCAAACCTGATGAAAGTATAATTTCAATTAAATTATGAAAAAATAAATATATAAAGTACAATGTTTATCCGAAAAGGCTAATTTGATGTTCCTTTGAAGAAATAGTATAACGAGTAGGAATATATACACATTGGCTTTTCAAATGTAGGTCAATATGCGCGTCACATTTGTTTTATATTTTCTTTGTGTCTTGACAGCCACATAAATATAGTATAACGAATTAAAAAACAAATATTTGCGTCAAAAGATGCATTTAAAATGAGAGTGACTCATTTGCAGAGAAATCGTAATCGTCAAATTATATTTATAAATACAACGGTATGGGTTAATTCTCCGTGGTAGCCAGACTTTTCGACCCTCCGACTTTTCGACCCCTGATTTCTAAGACTTTTCGACCCCTCTGTTTCGATTCCTAGTTTCCGACCCCTCGTTCAATTGTCAGTTTATATACTATAACAATGTACTTTGTTGTATATTCACTATACTGTTTACAGAAAATATATTGATTATCAGTACACTATTTTTGATAATTACGTTTTAAATCTTGTAAATTCGCTTTATTGTTCAATAAAAATATTTATATTGAATCTTCGATACGTCTATGAAGGAAGCTTTAAATATTTCACCCTATTACAACAACTCATATTTCTGATACACTAGTTTTGTAGGTCCAGGGCTTGTCGTCTTTACAAAACTGCTCGTGTACGTAAACCTCGATAACCTTGTACAGGTATCGATAACAACGACAAGCATATTATATAGCGCTATATAGCTTATCGCACTCGTTTCTCTTCTCCGAATAAGGAGTCCCAGGTTATTGTGTCAATATTAAATCAAAACATGACAGAAAGAACATTCGTGGCTACGCTTTGACGAATCGCTACACGCCATGTAGAAGTTTGGAGACGATAAAACCTCGTCTTTTGTCACTCGCTGTTCAACTTTTCGTGTTAAAACAGTCAACAGTCATGCAATTAGTATATCACATGTGTCTGAAAACCGAATTGTCGTCTGCTATTACACTGGCAAAAACTGACAATTCATGTCAGTCTGCTCTGTGAACAGCTCTTTGACTTTTCTCAACACAAATAAAGTTTAGTTTTGTGTTATTTGAGTTATTATTTCTTATTTGAAGATAGTTATCATAAAATATTCGGACAAGTTGTATTTGAGCCTGGGCAAGTTAATGTTCAAAGTACTTGTCCTACTGGGCAAGTAGGTTCAGAAGTTAATGTAGAGGCCTGGGGCCTTTACTTAATAATATATATATTCATTAGATTTATTAAATATTTTGAAAGAAATGTCGGCTTTTATAATTATACCTAAACAATACATTTCAAATCGCAACTTTAGCCGTTTTCATTGTATTCATGTCTGAAATACAATCTTAAATTATGTTGCATATCTAAATGACGGTCCACTGTACAAAACATGACATCAAGCAAATTAATTAATAATGTATCAGATTAACCAACAAGCAATCAATTGCCGATTAGCAGTTAAGCATGATCATTTTACCAAGCTAAGTTAAAGACATGTGTATGCTAAATCATGAAACTTCACAGAAAGCATCCTCTCATTGACCTCACCAGAATTCCTTCAAATGTTTGTGATTCATGCAGAAATTATTTTAAAGAAGTGTTCCTTGGATAACCGTCCATCAGATTCCTTCAAGCCATGTTGATTACTCGAAAAACATGGCCGCCATGGGGCGGCGCTATTTTGCCTTATATGGCTATAGTGAAAACTTATAAAATCTCTTCCTCTGAAAGTGTATGGTCGATTTTCAAATAATTTGTAGAAATGTACCTTGGGTGAACCTCTATCAAATTCCTTCAAGCCAAGTTGATTGGTAGAAAAACAAGGCCGCCAGGGGGCGGGGCTTTTTTGCCTTATATGGCTATAGTGTAAACTCAAAAAATCTTCTCTTCCAAAAGTGTCAGGCCGATTTTCAAATAATTTTGTAGAAATGTTCCTAGGGTGACCCTCTATCAGATTCCTTCAAGCCAAGTTGATTGGTCGAAAAACATGGCCGCCAAGGGGCGAGGCTTTTTTGCCTGTAGAAATGTTCCTTGTGAGACCCTCTATCAAATTCCTTCAAGCCATGTTGATTGGTAGGTCAATAGGTCGAAAAACATGGCCGCCGGGGGGCGGGGCTATTTGGCCTTATATGGCTATAGTGAGAACATATAGTGGGGCTATTTGGCCTTATATGGCTATAGTGAGAAAAATCTTCTCCTCCGAATGCGTTTGGCCAATTTTCATTTTTTTGTGTAGAAATGTTCCTTGGGAGACCCTCAGATTCCTTCAATCCATGTTGATTGGTCGAAAAAACATGGCCGACAGAGGGCGGGACTTTTTGGCCTTATATGGCTATAGTGAGAACTTAAAAAATATTCTCCTCCGAAAGTGTCAGGCCGATTTTCAAATAATTGTGTAGAAATGTTTCTTCGGAGACCCTCTATCAGATTTCTTCAAGCAATGTTGCCATGGCCCCCACAGGGCACTCTGGAGGTTGCATTTGGAATCATTGTGTGAATAATTGTCTTGATGTGTTTTACATTGCTTAATGCAGGTGAGCGATCTAGGGCCATCATGGCCCTCTTGTTAAACAAGAAGCTTTTGAGTAAGATTTTAGAAAATCCTTGGTCAATTGTGATATTTTTTGTAACAAAAATTGGTAAATACGTAGATGAGTGAGTCGGGGCCATAATGGTAATCCATTTGTTTTACATGTCTTTTGAAACTTGGTAATTTAATATAATATTCACATGTATGTCTCATGATTTATTTTAAAATGGCATTTAATTTTAACGGATGCGGCATTTATTCTTTTACCCGAAGTTGTAATAGTTATAAACAATGCATAGTTTATAAATCACATATCTATGCAAAGGCAAATGTTTGAACAGTTTTATGTACCCAAACAAATACGTTAGAACTATTTGCGAAAATGCCATCCAAATGGCGTGGTCGCTTCACAAAAGCCGGGGATAAGAGACGGGATCATCAGATACCAAATCGATATGATGTGATCTAACGTGTCAATAATTATGCAAGTTTTAATTATTTGTTAGTCTTTCACATAAATATATCTGTATATTGTTCAAAAATACATATCTAGTGTACTGGTATATTTGAATGGGAGTTTACCTACAATGATTTACTGTTATGTATTAATTGTTTATGAATGCACTATATTTTGCCGAAAATGCCGATATTTGAATAATGGGGGTAGGGTTGTACAATAACGCATATTTTTTTTAAACCCATGGAAACCTATCCTTTTTTGGCTCTTTTTACCTAGGTAAGATATGGAGAAATGTTTATAATTCATTCCGTTTGAATTAGAAACGGTCCAAAAAAATATATTACCCTAAAAGTGGAAACAATTGCTCCAAAAGGCGCCCCAAAAATTGTGGCCGGTCTGACTGTTTGGCCTCATAACTTTATATGTATATAGTACTCTGTACACTTATTGATGCCTTTCCAGCTGCACATACATAGAGCATGAAATTGAACAGGAATTAGCTCCGGAAAAAGACTTGAAAGTATGCATACAAGCCAATTTGTTATTATTTAGACTTCCAATAAAATGCTCGAAAATTTGACTAAAGTTGACTAAATCGTCGTTTTTCGAAAGTACTCTACACAAAATTCTATCTCGATGACCTATATATATTTTTTCATATTAGTTTTTGCATTTGGGAGAGGAATACATAGTCCAAAGTACAAGAGCTCATCAACGGCGTATCTATTTAGTAGAATATGCCTTTAACGATTAAATGACACTTCTGACGAATTGTTTTCAACTTTAATGATATACAGCAGGACATTTTACATTTGGAGGAATAGTGACACTGACCTTGCTCCGATCAACTTGATGCTTCCATCCGTCAGGTTATCGTTGATACTTCTACAGATCATGTTACATTCAAATCGTTATAGAATGGACATGAATTACAAACGCAATTATTAATTCTTTAACTCACCAGTGACCTTGACATTGACTCGACTAACCGGGTTCTTTTACGCAACACATCTTAAGGTCATGGTTTACACTTCTAACAACTTCTTTTTTTAATTTCCACGATACACAAAGAAGTTATACCCAAATTACAAACGAAATGTTCTATTAATAGAAACAGTGTCCTTGACCTTGATCCGCTCAAATTAAAAGTGATTTTCATGCGTTGTTGGCAACCTGGTTCTTTCACTCGACACATTGTTAGGTCAAAATTGACAATTCTGTCGAATAATTTAATATTACAACGATGCACAAATATGGTATAAACCGGACACGATTTACAAACAAAACGCTCTATTATAAACCGAACACGAATTACAAACAAAATGCTCTATTATAAACCGAACACGAATTACAAATAACATTTTCTTTTTTAGCAGCAGTGGCATAGCACTTTATCCGATCAACCCGTTTTTATCGCAGAAGTTTAAGACCTGACACGAATTACAAACGAAATGTTCTACTTTGAGGAACATTGACATTGACTTTTTGATCCGATCAAACCGGCTTTCACACGGGACATCGTGATTTCACGTTTGAAACTTCTGTCTAATATTTGAAATTACAATGATGCATGAAGAAGACGCCCACAAGCTCGCGCCCAGTCTTAATGTAATACCCTAGTACCCTTGTTCCCCTCGGGGCTGTTGGTATTACAACCGGGGTATCGATAAAGAAATACCGGTACACTTTAGCCGTCCCGCGAGAAAACCAACATTATGACCTCTGCGTAATGTATCGACGAGATCAGACTGCGCTGTCTGCGTAGACTGATGCGGGCCGACATATTCCGTCTCAGGGAGATAGAGGTATAGAGTAATAATTCCTGAAACAGAAAATCCACAGGAGGCGAAACTTGTCTGTCCGTGTTAGCCTGTGCGGCATGCTTAGATTGGTCAAGGTCGACACTTTACGCAGATTCCATAATGTTGGTTTTCTCGCGAGACAGCTCATTTGTAGTTGGCTTATTTTCGAAACGGAAATACTTTTGAAATCGGCGTAAATTACCATTCAAACAAGCAAATATAAACGTATGGATTCACATAAGCCCTGCATGATCAATTGACATTTTCACCTCGATACTAATTAGGCAGGTAAAATCGTGTTTCTTCGATATCGAACATCATCACGCGAAGTAATTTATTGGAAAAAGATACGATAAACCTCGTGCTAAACGACTGTAAGTACACATCATCTATAGCGGTACTTATAGCCGTTTGACAGCCAAATGTTACTTGAACGTTTTCGTGGAAACTGATAACATATCGGATGTGTTAACAGTTTCCCACATACAAGAAATCTGCAGCAGACGACTTTAAACATATTTTGTCAACAAATGGAAGGATCTCTATAATTGAATGGATAACCAATGACTAAAAGTGGAAAACTTTGTGGCAAAAGTAGAAATTGCTCATCATGAGCAATTTCTTCTTTTGTCACAATGTTTTCAAAAGTCGTCTGCTGCAGAGGCGTCAGAAAGCGTCTAAATGAGGGCAAGGGTTAAACGATTTGGGGAGTTGGTGCATGTGGTAACAGTGACAATTCAGATGAGGCTATCCATCCGCACAGTCTCTCCTGAGTCTTCACTGTCCGCCTATACGTGCTTTTATAGTCCGTGATGCACCTGCTGACGGAAAACCGGGAGTGTAGGCCCACCGGCCTTTACGCCATTTCACCTTTCAGTCCTCCCACGACGTAGAGTCATTTAGACCCTACAGCACGCGCCGCGGATCCTATAAAAGTAGCGTGCAGACGTGAGAGGATGATCTTTTGATAGGATCAGAGAGGCCTTGACTTCTGTAAACCCTTAGCCTGCTACTGAATTGCTTTCCTGGCATTCCACCTCCTAGTTCGAGACACGCATTTTGCTTACTTCTGTCTTTGTAAAGAATTCATAAATAATTGGGGGATTAATGTTGATCAAGATTTGATAGAACGATTTCGAATTAATAGGTTTATCGTGATCTACATTGTTCGAAAATATTGTTTCAAGACGTGTGTAGCAGTGTACACACACGAGGTTTAAAACGGTCTCATAAAACACCAAAACTGCAGCAGACGACGTTGAAAACGTAGACCAAAAAAAGGTAAATATTTATAAATGAGTGGATATTTTTATTAAAAAAATGCGGAAAATAGCGGAATTGCTCACCGTGAGCAATTTTGAGCAATTTCTCGTTTTGTCCCCACGTTTTCAATAGTCGTCCAGAAAGCTTCGATACGTGGGATAGTGTTAAAGTCGCATTGAACATTCTAAGGATTAATATTGTTGCCGAAAATACCTTTTACTACATACTTCAAGTGAAATTATACGTATTTAGAATATATGAAGACGATTCTCCGGCGTCGATAGTATAAATCATGATTTATGAGTCAAAAACTACCTGAAAGCCTTTATATCCGCCCTACGTCTTGCCTAGCGTGTTGTTAACTATCATGCACTGGGTCTACTTGAAACGATGCATGTACGAGATCTCGTAGCACAACAACTCCAGATATCATTTAATATCCGATCATTACCCTCTTTTTAAACTTGTTGCATCAGGAGTACAATACCAACATCAGAATATAATTAACTAAATTTAAACATTATTTATTTTACATCGATTGCGAAGCAAGCTTTCAGCTTATATTAATCACGATGCCTGCTTCCTGAAGACTTAACCAGTACTCGCGCCGTTTGTGTGGAAAAATCTCAAAGTCAGGACCCGCTCATCACGGGACTCGAACCAGGGACCTTTGATACGAGATGCAGACGCTCTACCTCTGCACCACTGTCTTCTATAATTAACTTGTCTTTTGACATGCTGTATGTAGATAAGAATATATTTGTATTCGGTTGATACTTTGTTCAAATTGTTTAAATATATATAACGTCACACAAAGATTGATATCAAACAAGAGGGGTATGATGGTCCTGGATCGCTGACCTGAGTAATGCTATGTGATATAATTCAAACAACACTAAAAAAAAGTAATCTAGTAGAAACATAGGAACATTTAAACAAACTTATTTGGAAATTGGCCTATTCTTTCAAAGAAGATGATTTTTAACGTTTTCACTAAAGGTAAAACAGCCCATCCTAGTAAACAAATTTGTTCGACCAATCAACATGGCTTGGAAGAATCAGTAAGATTGTCACCCAATGATCATTTCTACAACATCATTTATAACTGACCAGATACTTTCGGAGCAGATGTTTAAACGTTTCACTATAGCCATATCAGGCAACACAGCCCCGCCCCCTGGAGGTCATGTTTTTCGACCAATCGACATGGTTCGATGTAATCTCATAGAGGGTCACCCTAGGAACGTTCCTACAAAATAATGTAGAAATAGGAAATATACGTTTGGAGAAAAAGCTTTCACTATAGCCATATAAGGCCATATAAGGCTAATCAACAAGGTTTGAAGAAATCTGAATCTCAAGGGTTCGACAATATACTTAGGGAGAATATGATTTTTAAGTGTGTTTATTTCTGTTGCCATTGAATCCAGAATTCTGCATGAATCAACAGTATTTGAAGGATAATGGTGAGACATTGAGATTATGCTTTCTGTGAAGTTTCATCAAAGTGACCCATTGGATACAGAGAAGAAAAAGTTGACGCACGCCGGATCCCGAACAAAAGGGATCGCAATAACTCACCTTGAGCACTGCGCGCTCAGGTGAGCTAAACATGTATTTGAGGTAAACAAACTAGTAAGCCAATATTGATTGATCAAACATACAAAACGATGTTCTTAAAAGTTAGCCATAGACCTACAGTTGGGCAACTATTTCTTATTTAGCTTATACAACCAGGGACATAGATAAAACGCAATTAGTATTAATATGATCATTTTCAAAGTGAGCAAAATGTTCGTTATGATTTCAATATTTTTTCAACTTTATCTTAATCATGTTTTGTCAGGACTTCACGTTTTCCATTACAGAGGTGTTGGATCGAGTCTCAAAAGCCAACTACCGTCTACATGGTACAGTGGTTAAAGCTTTCATCTCGGAGTACGATTCCCGGTCGAGACATGGCAAAGTAATTAATCAAAGTACTGAAAGTACAGAAATGCGGGGATGTTGGTTCTAGAGTGTTGACAATATTTTCCTTCAATTTGACATAGTGACCTACTTTTTGATCCAACATGACCCATGTTAAAACTTGACCTAGATATCATCAAGAAAAACATTCTGATAAACATGATAACAACATGCTCAAGCCAAAAAAATGCAGTATCAATATTTTCTTTAAATTTGGCCTAATGACCTAGTTTTTAACTCGGAATGACCCATATTCAAACTTGACCTAGATATCATTTAGATAGAATTCTGACCAAATTGCAAGCTGCTGTAGCTGAACTTGACCTGTATATCATTAATACAAACATTCTATTAAAATTTCAAACTGCTGAAGCAAACATTGCGACCTCTAGAGTGTTAACAATCTTTTCCTTCAGTTTGACCTAGTGACCTACTTTTTGACATCATAAGCCATGTTCAAACTTGACCTACAAATCATCAAGGCAAACATTATGATAAGGTTTCAACATGCTCAAATTGAAAATAAGGCCTCTAGAGTGTTAACATGATTTAGTGGGGCAGATAACATCCTTTTTTTAGAGGAATCGTGCAAATGATGATACAAGCAACAAACTTGGCACACTTGTTCTCCAAGTGATACTAATCAAATCTGCCCGATTGGCCAATTGAAAATCCAAGATGGCGGCCATTTCTCAAGATGGCCGCCAAATTAGTTCACATTTTGCTAAAAAGTATTTGTAGTTGCCCGATTAGCATGATATAGGTGTGAATTCCTATGATTTCAAGCCTGCTGAAGTTGATTGGACAATTGAAAATTCAAGATGGCGGCCATTTTTCAAGATGGCCGCCAAATTTGCCGCCTGAAGTTCACGTTTTGCTTAGAAGTATTTGTAGTTGTTCGATTTGAATTATCTAAGTGTTCAAATGTTATTCATAGGTACCATGCCACTGGTCCTCCACCTGTTACTGTTCACATATGTTCACATATGCAGCTGCAGAGGGATGTGCAGGGGAGCTCTGACTGAAAGCACTTGCATCTTCCTTTGCAACCTTTACTACAGGAACACTTCGTCAGTTGCCGACAGCTCGCTGCAATAGGGGTTGTTTGGCGTTGTTTACCCTCGCGCTCGGCATTAATGCCATTTGGCGAGCAAAATATTTGAAGTCCTGCGCTTAACAACATAGGCTAAAGCATTACAATAGGGGGTAGTGTTGTCCAACATATCTGCCATGTTTCTCCTTTCTGTGTCCACCCCCATTCAGCCGGACTGCTTGTGTCTGGATTGGAGATGGTTGCCTGGCCCCATATGATCCCAGCCTGATAGGCTGCACGCTTTGCATGTTCTCTGAGGGCTGCCTGTGTTGGTGGAATTAAGTTGTACGGCCTCTGCTTGCGGGCAAAGAGATCTAGTCTTGCTTCGTCCACACCAGTAGCTGCGATACATGAGAACAACGAATCTCTCTAGCCTCTGCATGTCAAGATCACGAATCAATGATAGATGCTGACTGAGATAAGTGAATGTTTCAGAAACATCATCAAAAACGTTCAAAGTCTGCCATGCAGATTTTTTCGCTTTCCCACGGAAGGCAGACACGACGTCACAGCCAGTGAACGCATGGAAGTATGGGATCCCTCTAGTTGTCTCAAGCCCTATTGCAGAAACTACTTCATGGACTGGTATCCATCACATCTTGGCTCCTTGGCCAAAGGCAATCCACATTTTCTCAAGACCTATGTCCTGTAAGGACGGCAGTACAGATATTGCTATGACTAGCACGTCTGTGTCATTAGCTTTAATGATAATGGACTTGCTCCCATCAGTCGTTGCATTTGGCGTGTACAAATATCCGACTGTCAGCTTCTTCATGAGAACATGGGGACACAGCATCCAGAGACTTCCTTGTGTTGCTAATGGCATCTTCTCCTTTTGTAACGATGACTGTGCTTGTCGTCTCTGCTTCACACATCTTTTCTGCAAGGAAGTGAAACAGCTCAGTCTTTTGCTGGCGTCACGAAGGAAGCTTTGCCAGTTACCTGGTGTCTTACTAGTTCCGGTCACCCTTCTTCTGATTCCTTGCCCCCTTTTCGACCTCGTCTCGGATTTCAGACTTGACTTCTTGTACACATCAAATACTACGTCCACCCGCTCGTACCTGGCAGCATAGGATTCTACCTTTGGAATGATTTCTTCTTTAGCATAGTCATCAAAAGTCTTTGAACTGCGTGGAGGTAAGGCATTGATAAGTGCTGATCCATCAATGATTATTGCATCTCCCTTTGGTTCAATGTCTGAGATGTTCACTTGCGCTTCAAGAATTTCAACCAGCTGTGACTTCTGACACGTATGAAGCTTGCCGGTGTCACTCAGAGATGCAGGGTGTGACTGATTCTCGTGCTTGAAGAATTCTTGCAAGTCACACTGCCTGTTCTGGCACAAGATGAACAGTCGCGAGAATAACTGACAGTCGTCTTTCAGGACTTTTTCGTTAGAAATTCCCTTAGCCTGCTCTTGTTTGAAGAAAGAAACAAGATTTTTCTTGAGTGGATTATAGAAAATACTTTCACCTTCATTCTCTAGCCCGTCCATGAATGATTGAAACTGCTCTTTGCCCCGCCGGTGATGTGTTGCTACTATTTCGGCTCGAGATGGGTCTGCAATGTTCTTTGTGTCTAACACCAGCAGGTCGGCTGACTCTTCTTGGAATGGATTGCTCATCTCCTGCATCACGGCAGAAAGTGATTTCACATTTTCAAAGAAAGATTTCTGGGCACTCAATGTCTGCTCGTGCTGTATGCTGCTGTAGGTGGCATCTTTCACACCAGACATGGCCTCGTATCCAGCTACTAGACGACTAACTTCGGGTCCAGCGAACATCCACCTACGAAGTGCTGATGGGTCTTCTGTCAACCCAATTGCTCCTCCGTCACCTTTGATCACTGCATTATTCTGCTCGTGTGCTTGGTCGATCGCCAGAGCAGAGTATTCTCTTCTTGACTTGTGGATGACGAAGTTCCCTTTGTGAAACTCCCTGGCCACATCTGGATGTTGTTGCTCAAGTGACATCATATCTCGGAAGTGAATTGGAATCCATCGCGCATAGTTGACATTGTTATTCGCAAAGAAGTAAGGCACCAGTTCTGAAAGTGCTTCACGGTACAAGTTGAAGTCGCCTTCTCTGAATGAGCGGATCAGGGTGAATATGGTGAGCTCCATGTCCAGCACCAGACTCCAGAACTGGAACTGCGGACTCTCTTTTTTCCGTTGTTTACACCAATCCTCAATGGTTATATCTGATATGCTAGACTCTTCAGAGCAGTAATCATGGTATGCCTTCTTCATCAGTTTGTACAAACTGCATGCAGTGATCTGGTGTGCTTGTCTTGTCCTGGTGACACTGGAGGCAGACAGGTAAGACTCTGCTGTACCAGATGAGTCCACCTCTGCCTCCACAATGGCACTGGTCCAGCCACTGTCCCGTAGTAATGTTCCTATTGATCTCAGTGCAGCCATTTCTACATGAAGTTCAGGAAAGCCACTGTATCACGGACCTTCGCCATGGCATGCTTGATCGTTGCAACAGAGTGCGCATGATCTTGCCACATAGGCATCATCGCTCAAATGCTCACTTCAAATGGAGAGCTCCTTTTCTGCTTTGCATGGTGGGCTGACCATGTGATGCTGACTGCATCAGCCACATTCTCAGTGAGCAGATCGATTCGGGTGTTGGTAAAGATTGGCTTGCTACTGGAGGAGGATTTGGTCTTTTCGTGATGTATGCTGGTCGAATATTGGTGTATGCTTCTGGAAGCTCTGGGACCTTCTTAACCTTTATTTCTGACTCTAGTTTGAGTGGATCACGTTCATCGCCAGCATTTTCAGTGCTTGGATGTTGGAAAATGGACACACTTGTACCATGGAATGGAATGATGTTTGAGCTGTGGTCGCAGTCGGATTATGATCTATGTTGTCCACTGCTGCAGTTGTGAACAACTGCTTTCTCAAAACTGGGGGACATATAACTCCATCTTGCACATACTGTGCAACAACTGCTTCTCCTAACTGTGCTGAGATTTGTAGGACTCTGTCGTATGATATGCTGAGCCCATTCTCATGGAGCATTTCAATGATTTGTCTCTTTCTTGTCTTGGCAAACATATACATGCCCATGTAGACTGCAAAAGGCGGCTCACGGTCCTTGGAATGCCTGTGGATATTCGTTCCTTCCTTGTTTTTGGCAAAGCAGTTATACTGTAAGAGTTGTGATATAGAAAGGTCAGATTTCGATGCTCCATGCTGGAGTTGGGACTTGATGTCTGCGCCATGTTCGATCATGCATACAAATTGCAGCAGTGATGGTGGTACAGCCTGTTCTAAGTCTGTGTCATTAAAGGTGCTGCTGAAATTTGACTTTTGATTGAGCATGTCTCGTCTTATTATTCCAGCAGCTTTCGCTAGATGGATCGCTTCACCGTATTTGGATGCTTGTGAGAGGATTGAGCCTACATCGTTTTCAAAAGCCAGCAGAACATCTCGTCCTTGGCGATAAGCTTGCAGCTTGGAAATGTGAAAAAGCAACTGGTCCTTGAGTCGAGTAGGGTGAACATCAGGTGATTCAACACCAAGCTGCTCCAGCCTCTGCTTGTAAAGCATGGTCAAATTAGCAAGCTTGACAATGTGTGGATCTCTACTATCACTTGCAATTTTCATCTCACTAATGTATGTGACTAGTTCGGAGAAAGCAATTGGATATGCTCCCTTCCAGTGCTCCTGTGCTTTTTCTTGCTCCTGTACCTTTAGGTAAGCTCGTTCTCGGTTATACAATGCCACCAAGCAAGCAGGGTGATATTTTACTTCTTGTGCTATGACATCTCCTACACTTAGTTTGGCAAGAAGTTTTCCATCACTGAGTGTTTTTGCACATTCGTTTATTCTGTTATTCACTTGCATTGTCATTGCTTCTCTAAGCTCCCCTCCTTTTTCGCAAAAGAAACATTTTTGTATTTTAGTTTCTTGGACCTTGCGTGGGATCTTACTTTTACCGCCCTCATCACTAGTACCTTCAGGTGTTGATCTTTTTTCAGCTCTATGTAACTTTGTGTTCTTAAATAGAAGCCCACAACTCTCATGATATCGTGCCTTCTTTTGTCTCAATGTTTGATCTATCCCGCCACCTTCGTCAAGTCTTGCGGGGTCTAGCTTGATTGGTAGTGCATTGAGTGAGTAAAACAGAGGAATATTCTTTGCCATGTTCTGGCAGGATTGGCCTGGGGAGACTTCAGATCTTCTTTCTTAACCTCTTGACATAGGCAACACTTGGTCAAGTCAGTGTTCCACGATTTTCGAGTAGAACTCGCGTCCATGGTTAGTATGATGTTTAGGGTCGAGGGTTAATCCTTTTACCACCCTGTACATGTATAATAGACACTTTCCTGTATGGGATACAACTAGGTTCTTGTACCGTGCCCTACACCTAGTCCGATCGTTCATCCAGTGTCATAAGTCCCGTGCGATCTGTACACCATCCAGATAACTAAAACCCCGTTATCCTTGGCTCGGCTCTCCCGCGCTGGCACATCCTGTCTATTCAGGTGCGTCTGCCTAACTGATCTGGGGTTGATTAGGCAGCATTTGGGACACTAGTAGGTTGTTGCAGTATGATGCCCTACATAGCTGACACTGAACCGCATGCTGAGTTTCACAGCAGTGATGTCACCAATGTGCCTTGGTAGTGCCCGACAATCACTCCTTCAAGAACTTTATCAACTTCATGCACTTGACAGTTTTGGAGCTATAAAGTACTCCATCACACACAGAGTCCTTCTGTGCGCTACCCTCATCTAGTTTAGCCCGCGAGCCAACGCGGTTTACCAGAGTGTTGCCGATGCCGTGCACTAGCATCTTCTTGGAGCCATAGATGAGAGTTAGGCCAGTGGTGAGGACCAGTGCCAGTAGTCCATCCAATGGATGTGGTTGACTGCTGAAACAAAGGTACTACCTCTAACACTACACCCCTACACCCCATAGTCATGCAAACGTATGAAAATCCTAAACAAATGTGCAAAATGAGAAAAATATGTGTCAGCGTGCTTTATAAACAGGAAAATCAACTTCAGGAGGCTTAAAAACATAGGAATTCACACCTAGATCATGCAAATCGGGCAACTACAAATACTTTTTAGCAAAATGTGAACTTCGGGCGGCTAATTTGGCGGCCATCTTGAAAAATGGCCGCCATCTTGAATTTTCAATAGGCCAATCAACTTCAGCAGGCTTGAAAACATAGGAATTCACACCTAGATCATTCAAATCAGGTATCTACAAATACTTTTTAGCAAAATGTGAACTTCGGCGGCTAATTTGGCGGCCATCTTGAAAAATAGCCGCCATCTTGAATTTTTAATAGGCCAATCAACTTCAGCAGGCTTGAAAACATAGGAATTCACACCTTAAATCATGCAAATCGGGCAACTACAAATACTTTTTAGCAAAATGTGAATTTCGGACGGCTAATTTGGCGGCCATCTTGAAAAATGGCCGCCATCTTGGATTTTCGATTGGCCAATCAGGCAGATTTGATTAGGATTACTTGGAGAACAAGTGTGCCAAGTTTGGTGCTTGTATCATCATTTGCACGATTTTTCTGTTATCTCCTAGACTAATTTCCCATATTCGAACTTGGCCTAGATATCATATAGATAAACATTTTGACCAAATTTCAAGCTGCCTTAGTAAAAAATGTGGCTTCTACAATATTAACAAGATTTTCCTTCAATTTGGCCTAGTAATCATATTGCAAAATTTCAAAGTGCTGAAGCAAGAATTGCGGCCTCTAGAATGTTAACAAGCTTTTCCTTCAATTTGACCTAGTGACCTACTTTTTGACTCGACATGACTCATGTTCGAACTTGACTTACATCACCAAGAAAAACATTTTGATAATGTTTCAACATGCTCAAGTTGAAAATGTGGCTTCTAGAGTGTTAACAAGATTTTCCTTCAATTTAACCTAGTGACCAGTTTTTTGTCCTCAAATGGCCCAGTTTCGAACTTGCCCAAGATTTGATGGGGATGAATGTTTTGATAAACTTTCATGAAAGATCCGATGCAAAAATGTAGCCTGTAGAGTGTTAACAAGGGGAAATGTTGACGATGCACGACAGCAGTATTTCCGTATTTTTCATTGCAGGGATTTTCTCGGTTTTTGAGCTACTCGTTTTCCATATATTTAAAAGAAACATTTAAGATCCGTATGTCTAACTTAAATTTCTAAATTATGTATACAACTGTATGGATTAAAACTTTACATTGTGTACGTTTAATTTGTATACTGTGCATACTGTTAAGCTTGTTGTGAAACGTATATAACTGATCCCTGGACAATCAAGAAAAATTGTCCATTTTGAAAAAAACAAAGGGCAGCACAAAAAAAATACAAAATTACACTTCCTGAAAGCTGGGCATGACAATATACGGAGGTATTCAGCATAGCTGAATCCCCCGCATAAAAAGTGTAGCAATGTATTTGCTCCTTGACACTAAGTGTTGCCTGGATAGCATTAATACTAATGCATCTGTGTCAGGGTTTATAGTACCGGCAGTGTACCAAGGAACCGCCGTGATATAAACGAAATTCTGCTGTAAGCATACTGGGACCACTCATACGTATAAGTGGTCCCAGAAGCATATCAAAACATCATTCAAACAGACAAATCAATTACTCAGTTTCCTCGGTAATGATTTGGGACAACAATCCAGGGTCGCGAGTTATGATTGAGACATGGTCATTATGACTGGCATCAATTATATTCTACCAATGGGCTTAAACATTGTCAACAAAATAGGAAGGATGAAGTCACTTCGGAAGAATGCTGTATATAATACCAGTGTGATGAAACTAATGAAATCAAAGCATGGCTTCTGGAAATTACTTCAAGATTTAACGGGCAAACTGTTACCAAAGGGCTTTAATGTCAGGACCTAGATTGGAATGATATTGCTTATTCACAACAGACATACATGCAGCGTAATCGCAAAATGTATTATTCAGTGTTAAGGGCTCAGTAAACTATAAGACAATATATAGATGGCACATCAGTGTTTTAATATCAAATGTCTGCTACTACATCTTGTAACAAACAAATGGTTTAACCCTTTCCCTCATATAGTCGCCTCTGCAGCAGACAGCTTTTTGAAAACATAGTGACAAAAGAAGAAATTGCACAAAACGTGCAATTTCTCCCTTTGCCACAATGTTTTCCACTTTTTGTCATAGGTTATCCATTCAAATATGGAGATTTTTTTTTACGTTTTGACAAAATAAGTTCAAAGTCGTCTGCTGCAGAATTGTCGTACGAGGGAAAGGGTTAAATAATTCAGAGAGGTAATTATTTGTTAGTATAAATATCTGATTACATAACATATACTATTAACAAACAACACAATAGCTATGATTAACCCATTACTTCATACTGACAACAGTTGACGCCTGCTGTTGCAGACGACATTTGAAAACATTGCAATAAAAGCTGAAATTGCTCAAAAGAAGCAATTTCACCTTTAATTGCAATATTTTCAAGTCTTTGTCAAAATGTAACTTCCAGTTTTCCAGATTGTTCAACTTGTTCATCTGTTGATCGTTAAGTAGATAACATTTGTAATATCATGTGAAGTAATGGGTTAAAGGTACTTCATAACCTTAGACATGAATATTATAATTAAGTGATAGAACACATAGAGGGAAACCATGTACATTGTAAGATCGTGATAAAGATAATGATGTGTAGAAAAACAACTGTTAAACTGCATTAATACGAATGATGCAATATTGCGAATGCGCATATGAATTTGAAGGAGGACATTTAATATAAATATGCCGTCAATTAAGGTCATTGAGTCACATTATCAAATGCAGATGACTTTGGACATGTCTACAGCAGACAACTTTCGATTTTCCCCATCTGATGCACTTTCATCTTATCTTGGGAAGGGGTTATTTTCATTGGTAGAAGGAGAAAGAGAAATGATAAGAGGTAGAAAAGTATAAAATCTACCATGTCAATTTAATTATTCAGAATCATCTATCTGTTTTTTAAGTATGCTATCTTTTGATTAGTTTACATTCAAACAATTTAAAGGTGCTGAAGTCCAGATGGAAATAACAAATGTGAAATGTTGAAACTCCTGCAAAAAATTGGTATAAGTGACAGCAAAGTAAGTAATGAATTGTTCAAAACCATTTTGGCAGGAAATATTGAGAAACAGTCAATTGAAAGTCATTAAAACGTACACAATTAGGCTTACTGTATATGTCTACCCGGGGAAAATGATATTTTTGATTCACAACAGACATACATGAAGGGTAATCAAAAAAAGGTATTATTCATTGTTTTGGGCTCAGTTAAGTTAACTATAAAACAATATACAAATGGCACATCAGTGTTTTAATATAACATGTCTGCATTTACATCTTGTAACAAGTCAATGGTTTAAATAATTCCGAGAGATACTTTTGTTAGTATAAATATCTGATTACATAACATATACTATAAACAATCAACACAATAGCAATGATTAAAGGTACTTCATAACCTTAGACATGAATATTATAATTAAGTGATAGAACACATAGAGGGAAACCGTTTATTTTGGTGTGCATTGTAAGATCGTGATAAAGATAATAATGTGCAGAAAAACAACTGTTCAACTGCATTCATACGAATGATGCAATATTGCGAAAGGGCATATGAATTTGTTTGTTTTGCTTTATTGAGATTTGCACCACTTTCAACATTATTTAAGTTATATCACAGCAACAGTTCACTTATTCCTGATCCCTGGGTAAACTAACCAGTACTAGGCCAGATAATGTGCCTTGCTCAAGGGCACTCCACCATAACCGTCGTGCCAAAACTGGGGATCGAACCAGGGACGCCCAGTTTCAAATCCCCGATGCTAATCACTCGACAATGGCGGATTCCTTGAAGGAGGACTTTTACTTTAACCCTTTCCCTCATACAACAATTCTGCAGCAGATGACTTTGAACATATTTTGTCAAAACATAGAATATCTCTATAATTGAAGGATAACCTATGACAAAAAGTGGAAAACATTGTGGCAAAAGGAGAAATTGCACGTTTTGTGCAATTTCTTCTTTTGTCACTATGTTTTTAAAAAGCCTTCTGCTGCAGAGGCGTCAGAAAGCGTCTATATGAGGGGAAGGGTTAAATAAACCCGTCAATTAAGATGACTTATGACATGTCTACAGCGGACAACTTTTGATTTCCCCCCATCTGATGCACATACATCTTATCTTGGGAACGTGTCAACTTCTTTGGTAGAAGGAGAAATAGAAATGGTAAGAGGTAGAAATTTAATACTTCAGAATCATCTATCTGTTTTTAAGTGGGCTATCTTGTGATAAGTTCACATCCAAACACTTTAAAGGTGCTGAGGTCCAAATGTAGATAACATTTTTGAAACTTTTGCAGAAATTACTCAAAGTGACATCAAAGTAAGTAATGAATAGTTCAAAACTATTTTGGTAGTAAATGTTGCGAAACAGTCAATTGAAAGTCATGAAAATGTACAAAATTTGGCTTACCAGTAAAAAATGAAGCATACACAATCAATATTTAGATGTTTATTGTACTGGAAAATGAAATTATTACTCTTATTCTATCTAGAGTTAAGATTTTAATATTTCAAGACAACTTTTAAACAGTTTTAAAACTTTTTCTATACTATCTATAATCTGGAGTTCAGCTCAGGAAAAGGGTAAGAAAGCATTTTGATGAATCAGACTTTGACAAGGGTGATTCTGTATAAAACAGGACATGTGCAAACACTCCAGTTCAATTGAATAATTACAAATGATGAAATAAGACATTAAGTGACATTTAATGTGCATAACTGGCATATTGTGTATTTGCTTTAAATGCTGTAAATATTTGTATTTGAATATTACTTAAGGCCAAATAATCCATTAATTGTGATTGTGTATTATGGATTATAGAACAGCCTCCTATAGCATGTAAAGGCACTCCAAAATGAGTTCTTTAAACCATAGATAACCCTAACTTGAACTCTTTCATATATTCATTATGTTTATTTCTTCCTTTTTTCTAAAAAATAAATATGGATTTTTTTCAGTTTGGCAGGATAACATTTCATAACATTCCATCATGATTATTGTTTTTCACTTTTTCCTATAACCCTTTCCCTCATACGACAATTCTGCGGCAGACGACTTTGAACATATTTTGTCAAAACATAGAAAATCTCTTTAATTGAATGGATAACCTATGACTAAAAGTGGAAAACATTGTGGCAAAAGGAGAAATTGCACGTTTTGTGCAATTTCTTCTTTTGTCACTATGTTTTCAAAAAGTCGTCAGCTGCAGAGGCGTCAGAAAGCGTCTATATGAGGGAAAGGGATAAAGGATCACAAGGTTAACCCTTTCCTACTTACAGAAGCTTTATGACCAATCTCTAACAGATAATTTTTTAACATTGTGGCAAATAGATGAATATGCTGTCGGTGAGCAATTATAATCTTATAAATGGGAATTTGTTTTACCACATTCTACATATAGGTTTTTATTCATCTACAGCATAGTTGTTGTATATGGGAAAGGCTTAATTCAAGTATTATTAGCACTATTACATAATAAAGACTCAAAAATATGAAATATAAACAGTAAGACATTAGAAAAAAAGTTCTTGAAATTAACTCTTTCCCACTTACGACAAATCAGCAGACCACTTTGAAACTGTGAAAAATCTCTGTAAATGAAAATATTATTACTTAATCAAGTTGAAAGCATTGTGGCAAAATGAAAAATTGCTTGTTTTGAGCAATTTCTTCTTTTGTCACAATGTTTTCAATAGTCGTCTTGTATAGAGGCGTCAACAAAAGCAATTCCACCTTTTATTGCAATATTTTTAACTCTTTATTAATGTAAATCTTTCAGTTTTCTAGATTGTTGAAATTGTTTGTCTGAAGATTGTAAAGCAGACGGCCTTTGAGAAGTCATGTGAAGTAATGGGTTTACCCTTACCCATATACAACAACGGGTAGAGTTGAAAACATTGTGATAAAAGGGGAGAAATTGCTCAGCATGTTTTCAAATCATCTGCTGCAGATGCATCAAAATCAATATTAAGGCAGGTTAGGCGTTAACCGATTAAGTAGCATGAAATTCTGTCTCTTTGCTCTGTCAACTGTGAAAACATTGCTCAAATTTTTCAATGAAATTTTGAAATGGATAAAACAATCTAACAAAATAATCTATTTAAAGAATTTGACCAGTCAACTATAAAGCTCAAATTAAAATAGTGACACAACAAATTAAGCAAACGCTACAGTAACAAAAAAGCTTGAAAAGTAAATTAATAGTAATATATCTTCTATGCTAATGAACGAATAACTGAAGAAGGTTTGATTATAAACAGATCACATTATCAGCTTTAAAAAATTAGCACTTTTACTCTTGTAAGATCAGATAAGTTTTGGACATAATCTGTCCAAGACAACATTGGTAAACATTGAGAGAAAAGTATAAATTACTCTTGATGATCAATTTCTAATTTTTTCAATTCAATGTTTTTTTATCCAAAATTAGTACTGTCATTTTTGGTTATATTCTAGTCACTTATATTAACCCTCTCATATAGACACTTTCTGACGCCTCTGCAGCAGACGGCTATTTGAAAACATAGTGACAAAAGAAGAAATTGCACAAAACGTGCAATTTTTCCTTTTGCCACAATGTTTTCCACTTTTAGTCATTGGTTATCCATTCAATTATAGAGATTTTCTACTTATTTTCTACTTTTTGACAAAGTTTGTTCAAAGTCGTCTGCTGCAGAATTGTCGTATGAGGGAAAGGGATAAAAGGTTTTAACCCTCTCCCACAAAAATGTTTTCAAAGTCGTCTGCTGCAGATTTGTTTGTTCTATGTTGGAAAGGGTTAATCCAATCCCACAAACAACAAATCTGCAGCAGACAAATTTGAAAACATCTTGGCAAAAACATGGAAAATCCCCGTAAATGAAGGTACACATGTATATTTATTGAAAAAAATTGAAAAATGTTTGTGGCGAAACAAGAAATTGTCTTCTTTTGTCACATTGTTCTCATAAGTCGTCTGCTGCAGAGGCATCAGAAAGCGTCTATATGTGGGAAAAGGGTTAAATGTTGTAGACCAGGTAACAGACTACAGATCTATCTCATGGTGACCAACTCTTCACTTGAAGTAGGGTGTATTGCAACGGTATCATCAAACTGAGCCTTTGTTGCTCCCATCTTGATGGCCACAGAGAAGCCTTGGAGCATTTCATCACAACCCTGACCCATCATGTGTAATCCTATCACCTGTAAATAGTCATATCAAATATTTTATAGGTCAGATAAATATAAAATTTCTTCTTTTTTCCATGTAAATCAACAAGCTTCAACCTTCAATTGTCACACATTTTTCATTTATTTTCAAAAATGTGAGCTGCACAGAGGTCCAGATAAAGAGGGGTATTCAGATCTTTTCCTCACAATTTCTCTCTTATTATAAACATGAACCCTATGTTGTGGGTACTCAGAAGAATCGTCTCACTGAGACGATTCTTTTGAGTACCCACAACATAGGGTTAGAGGATCAAATAAGGATTTAAGTACATGCAAAACGCGCCTTATCTAGAGCTCTGTAAGCATAATCTTTATTTGACACATATAGACGCTTTCTGACGCCTCTGCAGCAGACGGCTTTTTGAAAACATAGTGACAAAAGAAGAAATTGCACAAAACGTGCAATTTCTCCTTTTGCCACAATGTTTTCCACTTTTTGTCATAGGTCATCCATTCAATTATGGAGATTTTCTATGTTTTGACAAAATACGTTCAGTCGTCTGCTGCAGAATTGTCGTATGAGGGAAAGGGTTAAGATGAATAGGAATATATTTGTAATATCCAAATTAGACCTACCTTTTCATTAGGAAGGAGACAGACCAATTTCATGTGACATTTGACCTTGTTTTCAGTGAGTGCGTAGTACATCGGGACAAATGAGGATGAATAGGTCTTGATCTTGTCCTCACCATACTTTTCCACTGCTTCCTCTGTAACCATAATATTGTTTTTAATAAGTATCACTAAATTATTAAAGCAAATCAGAACAATAAACTCTTTTTCACACGCAGATGTGTTTTGATGCATTAGTAGAAGGAGAAAACATTTAACCCTTTCCCTTATATAGACGCTTTCTGACACCTCTGCAGCAGACAGCTTTTTGAAAACAGTGACTAAAGAAGAAATTGCACAAAACGTAAAATTTCTCCTTTTGCCACAATGTTTTCCACTTTTTGTCATAGGTTATCCATTCAATTATGGAGATTTTCTATGTTTTGACAAAATACGTTCAAAGTCGTCTGCTGCAGAATTGTCGTATGAGGGAAAGGGTTAATAAGTATTACTAAATTATTAATGCAAATCAGAACAATAAACTCTTTTTCACATGCAGATGTGTTTTGATGTATTAGTAGAAGGAGAAAACATTTAAAAAAAGTTTGGTGAAAGGAGATTTTTTTCATAATGAATTATTTCTCCTTTTGCCACTCTGTTTACGACCTAGACATTTTCTTAGATGTCTGCCGCATATTGTTGTATGTGGGAAATGTTTTGGATGGATGGCTCTGCATTGGCACAATCTCACCCCAGTCATCACTGTGTGCCTACATGTAATTTAGATAAGCTCTCTTAGTTGTTATGCTAATTTGTACAGGTAAACAAATCGACGAAGAAGCCAGCATTATTTTCCCGTCAATAGGTAATGGGTATTAACTTTGAAATACCATGTAAAAATTGTGTCCAGAAAAGATTTTTTGATGCAGTCACAATATTCCTACTTTTTGATTGGATGAAAAGTAAATTTCAAAACAAAAAATAGTTCTAGAGCAAATAATTAAATAAGATAATAATACCTATTCGATAAAGGAATGAAAACAAGGAATCTAATATGTGGTAATTTGTGTGTAGTTACACTTGTTTTCTATTTTTCAAATGAGTTAACATAAAACTGATAACCGAACGTCAACAAATCCAAATTTCTATTGTCTTATGGGTATTTCAATGCACATGATGAATAAAGATCAAAAAAGAATACAACAGAAAATGTAGGAAAGTATAGGTCAACACATCAAAAATGTACTGGTAGTTCTGTAAATTATGGATTTTTTTCATTGAAAGTACTTTATTAAGAGCAAGTCGATTATTTTTGTATCCGTCACCATTTTTTTATGTATCTTGGCCATATTTTAAAGTGGAATATATGCTTAAACAGATGATGATTTTTAGTGTTTTTGCATAGGTCTGTAGGACTCGTTAAAACTCAAATTTGTTTGTTTACCCGAAATAGGTAGCAACTACAATCATATTATACAATGTATATATACATTGTAGACTCCTGTGACATAGTCAGTAAGGCTTAAAATATCTAGACACATCTTATATTAGAAAAATATGTAATATTCTGAAAATTGCAAGTATAATTGTTGTATTTAACCCTTTCCCACATACAAGAAATCTGCAGCAGACAACTTTGAAATAATCTGGGCAAAAATATGGAAAATCTGTATAAATGACATGTTTAATTTTTGAAAAAGCTAAAAAACATTGTGGCAAAATGAGAAATTGCTTGCTTTGAGCAATTTGTTCTTTTTTGTCACAATGTTTTCAAAAAGGCTTCTGTTGCAGAAAGCGTCTATTTGTGGGAAAGGGTTAAGGTGTAGGAAATTTTGGAAAAGGAAAAATGGCTCATCATGTGTGATGTCTCCTTTTTTTATTTGCCTTCAATATGATGTCTGCTGCATAGGCTTCAAATGCCAATCTATTTCAGGTAAAAGAATAAGGAATGTTCCACTTAGATAGAGAGTTAACCCTTTCCCTCATACAACAATTCTGCAGCAGACGACTTTAAACATATTTTGTCAAAAAATAGAAAATCCCTTTAATTGAATGGATAACCTATGACTAAAAGTGAAAAACATTGTGGCAAAAGGAGAAATTGCTCGTGTTGAGCAATTTCTTCTTTTGTCACTATGTTTTCAAAAAGCTGCATGCTGCAGAGGCGTTAGAAAGCATCTATATGAGGGAAAGGATTAATTAATAATTTAAATTTGATATGAGAATTCTATCCAAAGCGATATTTGTTATTGGCAGGTAAAATCTTGAGGGATAAGAATTCCCGTATTAACCCTTTCCCACATACAACAATTCTGCAGCATGACTTTGAAAACATAATGACAAAAACATAAAAAAGTCAATAAAAGATAGCTTAAATGTTAAATAAAGTTGAAAACATTGTGGCCAAAGATGAAATTGCTCATCATGAGCAATTTCATCTTTGGCCATAATGTTTTTAAAAGTTGTCTGCTGCTATTGCGTCAAAATGCATCTGCAGGTGGGAATGGGTTAAGCAGTCGTGAGCGCATTTACCTTGTGTGAGTCCAATAGTTCCTATAGGTGGGTGGGAGAAAACCACTGTGGGGATATCATTGTAGTCCAGTTTTAAATCAGTCTTGTTGTCAAATAAACGATGAGCCAGTCTACGTCCAGCTGCTATAGCAACTGTAAACAAAATATACAGATACAGTGGAACCTGTGTAAGTAAGTAAGTAAGTACATCTTTTCACTGTTCAACTAATAAACACATATATCTACATATAAGCAATAATAGTCGCTCTTGTCGTTGGCATGTTTCTTTATACAAAAAGGACAAGATACATACCAATTACATGCCCGAATTCGATTGCATGACCCTTATCATTCTTATACTATATACAATAAGTTTTTGTTCACTGTTAAATGGGTGCGTGTTTCATAAAAAGTTTTGTTTAGCAATAGAAATTTATGCCCTTTCTGGAAAAGAACAGTAAAACAATTGCAAAATAGGACAATAATAATGAAAAGTATCTTACAAATAACTGGTTGCATGACTGGAGTTCTTTAGAGAAACAAAAGCTAAAGAAAGCCCATCATACAGTATCTCAAATATTGAAGTAAACAAACTAAACAAAATATAATGAGTGATTGAGTGAATGAATGAACAGACAGATGAAAGAACGAACGTATGAATGAATGTATAAATGAATGAATGAATGAATGAATGAATGAATGAATGAATGAATGAATGAATGAATGAATGAATGAATGAGTGAAAGAATGAATTGTAATGTGAATGTATTGTAATATTTACAACAAAATGTGTTGATGTTAACAATAAGCATGTTGATTTCTCATTGGCTAGAATAAATTAATCTCCGTCTGAAGGAATGCGCTTTAACAATATATTTGGACAGTTTTCTGACACGATTTGTCATTAAGTAACACAGCCTGTGCTCTGGTGATAACTGTTTAAAATGTTCTTTATCGATAATATCCACAAATATGTCAGATCGTAATCCCCTGTAAAAAGCACATGAAATCACAAAATGTGTTTCCGTCTCTATTTCTGAATTGTTACAGAATAAATAGATACAAGATTGTACTGGTTCCCCAACATAACGACCTGTCTCTATCCTTAACAGTAAAATTCCACATCTATGTTGGGCTAGTAAAAAGCGTTCATTTTTTAAATAAATTCAGTTGAATGTAGCGTCACAAATAAATGTATCTTTAAATAATTTGTACGTTCTTAATTTTTGGGTTTGTTGTACACTTGTAGACTATTCAGCGATAAAATGATGTTTTATATTTTCCTCGGCTAAATCCATCCTAATAATAAGCTTATTTGTGTAATAATCTAATAAGCCAATCTTTATCAAAACAGTTTTCAAATGACTACACCAGTTTCTCTCACATATTATATAGTCATAGAGTGTATAGAGACCTACAACGGGAAGGCAACAACCTGGTCTGTGTTTACAGGTGGTCTTTAATTACAGGTTCATTTGTTCAGAAAATGAGTAATTGTGAAACAAAAAGTGTGCTTAAGACAGGGAATTGCTATTCCGAGTTGGTCTTTAGCATAGGTTTGACTGTATATGCAACAGATGATCTTCGAAAACATGGTGTCAAAAGAAGAGCACCTTTATATGTATATCAAAATCATAACTCGAATTTCCAGACGTTTCGATTCTGCCTTTATCACAATGTGTTAAATTCTACTCAATGATTGCACTTAAAATTTATAAAGAAATTCCATATTTCAGCTTAGGGGTTTTCAAAGTTTGAAAAAATCTCGCCAAAATTATTGAGACTCTCTTTAAATGTAAGTACATGTACATGTGTAATCATTGAATAGAATTGAAAACATTGTGGCAAAAGGAGAATTGCTCCTTATGAGCAATTCCTCCTTTTGCCACAATATTTTCAAAAGCTGTCTTCTGCAGACGCATCAAAATGTATCTGTGAGTGGGTAAGGGTTAACCCTTTCCCTCATATAGACGCTTTCTGACGCTTCTGCAGAAGAGGCTATTTGAAAACATAGTGACAAAAGAAGAAATTGCACAAAACGTGCAATTTCTCCTTATTCCACAATGTTTTCCACTTTTAGTCATAGGTTATCAATTATTCAATTATTCAATTATAGAGATTTTCTACTTTTTGACAAAATATGTTCAAAGTCGTCTGCTGCAGAATTGTCGTATGAGGGAAAGGGTTACACTGAACAGAGCACTTAAATACATGAACTACTGTAAATGGTAGTAACAAACCAAACTCAATTTTACCTGGAGTTAGCAAAGCTTTTCCGCATACATCACCAAGAGCATAGATGTTTGGCACACAAGAGTTTTGAAATTCATCAACAATTATGGTACCATTTTTGTTCATCGTCACACCCTTTCAACATAAAACAAGCAAACAATAAACCCCCTTACATCAAAACTGAAGATGAGACTTTAAAGCATTATGGACCATTTGTTGACAATATCTATAAATGAAAGTACATGTACAATATTCAATATAATTTAACACAATGTGCCAAAAAGAGATTTCATTGGGAATGTATGTCGTTATTTACATTATTTCAGTTATATTACGGCAACAGTTCACATATTCTTGATCCCTGGGTAAACATACCATGCAGTACTTGGCTAGGAAATTTGCCTCACCCAAGCACAATCTACCATGACTTCCGCAACTGGGGATCGAACCCGGGATCTCTGTTTCAAAATATGTTCAAAGTCGTCTGCTGCAGAATTGTCATATGAGGGAAAAGGTTAAACACTTCTAACATGTAGACACTTTCTGATGCATCTGCAGCAGACGACTCTTGAAAACATTGTGACAAAAGGATAAATTGCTGAAAACGATTTTTCCATGTTTTTGCCTAGATATTTTCAAAGTCGTCTGTGGAGATTTATTGTATGGGGGAAAGGGTTAATTTGATATGGCTTGAAGTAACATAGTTATCAAATTTTGTAGGAAATCATTAGCCTACTCTGGACCAAAACTTTGGGACCTTATTCCATTGCATATCAGACAATCAGAAACATTTCAGAAATTTAAAAGTGCATAAAACTATTGTAACTTAAAACCTATTTTGAAAACCCTGGTTTAGAGGCAATTTTGACCCCTTTGTAAACAATGCATATTTAGGTGCCATTGCTCAGAACGAGTAATGGCACCTAAATTTCCATCGTTTACCAAGAAAAATGATTTAATGCTTTTAAGACGTTATGGCGAGGTGATTAACCTTGGTAAAAAAGTACCAATTTCAGTTACAATCGTTTCACACCAAGCTCTCGATATATAACATGGTGGCACTCTGTGGAAAATAATACTCTTGTAATTATGTTGTAACTCTTCATGTTATTTACCAATCAAATCGCATAAACATCTATTTTATTTTATTTTGACACAAATGTTTCCTTTCCTTTAGTGTCAATACTTAACCCTGTGGAATAATGGAGATTATTCTTATTTAGGACGGGGTGTTCACGTATATATGAAGTATTCTAAATGACAGGTTACATCTTAATGTAATGACTGTCTACGATATACGTAACCACCTGTCAAGAGAAGGCTCTATATAAACAAAGGAGTTAGACTATTGAGGTAGACCGGCAATGGCCGTCGGCTCGTTACCCTGTCAGAGTTGTGTATTAAATATCTTATAAACTAGTTGTGTGTTTTGAGTTATTATACGACAGAGGTCTTTTTGGCGCACGTGATCAGGACCAACACGAAAGAAAACCACTATACGGCTTAACAACAAATAGTAAGTGAATATTTTTGACTATTTCTCTTTATTCTTAGTCAAACAACATGGCAAATGACGGAGATGGAGATGATTTCAAAGTTCTTTTTCAAAACATCTCAGAACAATTAGTAAACTTGGGATTACATGGCGCGACAGATTTTGTTTCTATTTTTGACGGCGAACTTTCTAAATTTCAAAATTGGGTTAAGGCTATAGAGAAATGCGCGTTAGTTAATAACCTTCCGGACCAGAAAAAGAAACTCGTCGCGTATAGGTTTAGCTCGGGAACGGTATCCGATTTCATACTTCGAAATATTCAAGAGTCTCCACACGCGGAGTGGGCACAGCTAAAAACCGCCTTAGCCGACCGTTTTAGCGTAGTTTCCGATGCACACATACATTTCTCTAGGCTTAGGAATATACGTCAGAATAAACTTGAAAGCATACAAGATTTCGCCGAACGTATTCTCGTTTTGGCACGAGACGCGTATGTAGGTTTTGACCAATCACAGCGATTAGTTAACCACCAGACGGTAGGATTTTTTGTCGACGGACTAGCAGACGAATCAATTCGACAAAAATTGACTAGGGAAAACCCAACTTCTTTTCAAGACGCGGTAACGTCCGCAATAAATGAGTTCAATATAAGAATTAGATATAAATTACGATCGCATGAGATAAAACAAACTTCTGAACCTAGACAAAACAACGCAAAGCACGAAAATCTAAATTCTGAACAACCTATGGAGGTAGAGGCAATTAGGCGATATAATAATTGTACGTTTTGTAATAGAAGGGGTCATGTCAACAGTAATTGCCGTAAGCGTTTAGGACATGTCAATGCAATCAAAACCGAGTTACGCGGCCAACAATTTCGAAATGATAGACAGCTACCGAATAGGGGACCTGATTGGGGTTTGGGGCAAGATTACTAAAAAAGGGGAGATTTCAGACCTCCGATCCGTTGTTTCTTTTGCGGGAAACTGGGTCACCGTAGATCCGATTGTAGACAGTATTTACAATTAAGAACAAATTCAGATAACGGCTATCACAACCAAAAAAACTATTAAACTTCGGCTGTAAATGGGACGACAGTCCGAAGAAATTAGATTCTATTCAATTCAACACTCATTTGGAGGAGAACGATATTCCCAATAGTTGCTTAATCAAGTTACATAATGTAGTTTTAAGAACACTTGTCGACACAGGTGCATCTTTTTCACTAATACACAAACGTATTTTTAATTCTCTCAAACCACAGGTAGAACTAAACAAGACTGGAATAAAGCTTAGTTCAGCATCAGGCGACGCAATCAAAGTTTTAGGCACGGCACATTTAGAAATGAAGATTAATAAATTAAAAATTAGCCGTACTTTCATTGTTGCAGATAATTTATCACGCAATTGCATTCTTGGCAAGGATTTCTTGGCAAAAAACAGTTGTAGGATATATTTCGACCTAAATTGTATTAGAATAAAGGACCAATATGTGCCCTTGCAAAACGATGCCTGTATAGCTTCCTTAGTCCGTCTTTGTAAAACAGTTACTCTTAAACCCCAGACAACATATAGACTCCCATCTAAACTAAAGCAAAATCCCTCTATTCCGGAAAATTCTGTATATGAAGTCACTGCGGTAGAAAAAGGGTTTCTAGCCAGCGAACCGTATATCAAATTAACACCTAGTCTCTCTACAGTAACAAACAAACGTCGTGTCCCGGTAGTAATTTCAAATTTTTCAAATAAAACTATCAAAATAAAGCGAGGATGTGTCCTCGGGCGTGTTAAACCGATCGATAAAGAAACATCCGTTACAACCTTGACAACTGACCACCATGAGCGATCAGCTCTGAATATCTGCTCAGTCAATAGGAATGTCACCGGTGGCGATTTAGTCGATATGACCTCGCCACGAGAACAAATAAACGTCCCTTTACATAAGAGTACAAAAGTAGGCAATTTAGTAGACAGATACCATGATATATTTTCCAAAGATGAGTTCGATTTAGGTAAATACCCTTACGAACAAATAGCACTGCATACAAAGAATGACACACCCATTAAATCCAGACCATATCGATCCATTTCTGGAAAGGGATATATTAAAGAAAAAAATCGGGAATTTGCTTGATGCTAAGATTATACGCCCTTCTCATAGTGAATACAGTCAACCATGCATACTTGTAGACAAGAAAGACGGCTCTAAAAGGCTGTGTATTGACTTCCGCCGCCTAAATTCCGTAGTTAAGTGCACCAGTTACGCCTTACCAAGGACGGACGACATATTAGCGTCCTTAAATGGAACCAAATTTTTCACAACTTTGGACCTATCAAACTCATACCACCAAATTGAACTTAAGGAGTCCGACAAGGAAAAGACAGCCTTTACTACACCTTTTGGCTTATATGAGTTCAATAGATTACCTTTTGGTATAAATTTGGCAGGTGGACGTTTCCAAAGCATTTTAAACAAAGTCATTAAAGGCTGCGAAAGTTTTTCGGTTAGTTATTTAGATGATATTTTGATCTACAGTGAAAACGAATTAGACCATTTAAGGCACATTGAAGAGATTTTCCGAAGGTTACGACAAAACTGCCTGAAGCTAAAAGCTAAGAAATGCACCTTTTTTAAAGATTCAATTATATACCTTGGCCACGAAATTAGCGTAAATGGCATTGCACCTGACCAACAAAAAGTAAAGGCTCTTAGAAACATCAAAATCCCCAAAACTGTTAAGGACGTTAGATCATTTCTAGGCTTTACTGGTTATTACAGAAGATTTATAAAAAATTACGCAGAAGTAGCTATCCCTTTAACTCAGTTAACTCACAAACATTTTAAATTTCAATGGACGCAGGAATGCACTGACAGTTTTCAAGAAATTGTAAAAAGACTGGAACTTATGCCCATTTTATCACATCCAGATATTTCTAAGGAGTACGTTTTATATTGTGACGCTTCAGATCAGTCAGTCGGGGCAGTCTTGACACAAAACCCTTCCGGTTTAGAAGATGGTGAAAAACCTTTATTCTTTGTCAGTCACGCACTTTCTAGAACTCAAAAAAAGTACAGCACTATAATGAAGGAAACTTTCGCAATTGACTATGCAGTAAAGAAACTAAATTGTTACCTTCAGGGAGCTAAGTTCACTATCAAAACGGATCATAAACCGTTAGTACACCTGTTGACTGCAAATTTTGACAATAAACTATTACAGCGTTATGCTTTGAATATTTCCTGTAATGATTGCAAGATTGAATACATACCCGGAAATAAAAACATAGCAGCTGATTATATGTCGCGCGAAATATCACACACATCGGATACACTTTTTTCAGACAACCCCCACACTATAAACGTAATTAATAACGCGGATTTAAATGCGAAACAAATAGCCGAGGCTTCTAAAGAACCTTCACCTTTAAAAAACTCTAAAATCACAGAGTTATCAAAATTAAACTTAAGTCAGGAACAAGACATTGACGAAGATATTTCAAAATTAAAGGATCGCTTAAAGAAAAATTCATTAACAAAGAATGAGACTAGAAGATTCATTATAATCGACGATGTACTCTATTTCATCACTGACCCTGATAACGATATCATTACCAGAGTGTACATTCCGAAACACCTAAGAAATTTAGTCCTACAAGCCCGACATGAAATTGGTCATCCAGGAATAACCAGAATGTATGATATTATAAAGAAGGATTTCTACTGGCCCAATTTATTCAAGGATATAAATTCCTATGTGGGAACATGCGTCCTGTGTCAAACGGTAAATTTGAAACGAATTAAAACGCCTTTGGGCGACGTCAGTATTCCACCATACCCATTTGCGGAAGTTAGTATAGATTGTCAAGGCCCCTTTAACGAATCAGCCCTTGGAAATAAGTACTTAGTCGTTTTTCTCTGCGAGCTTACAGCTTTCCCCGAAGTTATCCCGACAAAGGACATAACTGCAGAGACGATAGTAAACGCATTCTTTGAAAATATCTTTTGGCGGTACGGTTGCCCTTTAAAGGTAAAAACCGATAATGGCCCGTGTTTTATTGCAAAGATGTTCCAGGAGACAATGGCAGAATTACACATAAACCACACTAGAACAACGATTTATTGCCCTGCGAGTAATGGTCGCAATGAACGCTCGCACGCAACTCTAAATTCCATCCTAACTAAGCTAATACCAAAGAATCGAGATTTATGGGACCTCATGATTGGGCCCGCTCTGGGTGGATTACGTTTTAACATATCAGAAAGCATGAAACAGAGCCCGTTTTTCCTACTTTACGGAAGAGACGCAATCCTACCTATAGATAACCTTTTGGATCGTAGACTCAAATACTATGGAACTGATTTTCACAAGGAAATGTTAGAACGCAACCATCAAATTTACAGGGACGTTTATAAATCAATTATTAAGTCACGGTCGACCCGAAATACATACGCAAATAAAAGCAGACACGAGGTCGATATACAAATAAACGACGCAGTTTACATAAAAAATCATGTCTGTAAAGGTAAACTGGCCCCACATTGGAAACCATATTTCAGAGTCATTCAAATTAAAGGACCAAAAACCTTAGTAGTAAAAAACCAGTTAGACAATCAACTTATTACAATTAGCAAAGACGATGTTAGACTTGCAAATCTAAATGAATGGGATATCCCCGTTTCAAAAGAGTTGCAACCTAGTCCAATCAGAAATTGTCGATACGTACTCCCACAGCTAACAAGTAGTTCAGAATTAACCGAGACTGTTCAAAACAATAGTAAACCCAATTCCCGCGAGAAAAGGCTCCTCTCACGTACACAACGAGATAAGTTATCGTCTAGAAGCGAATTTTCGCCCGGCGAAGTTTCGCGCCATGAAGTTTCGTACAACGAAACATCACAAAATAGCGAAAATTCAGAAGATAATTTAACTTTATTCCAACTACAAGCAAAGCTTAGGAGACAAAAATACGACAGAGAGCACTATGCTACATTCGACAATTACTCTTTACAGTCAGAAACAGTTAAAGATAATGGAAATAAGTTCCAATATGAAACTTGCGAGAGTTCAATGGAAGTAGAGTAATTAAAATTATTAAGTAAATAATTAAGGAGTTGTTTATAACCCTATGAATGTTGAATTGAAACTAGAATATGAAATGTCCTGTAAAACCTTTTATAGAAGTTGTATTAGTAAATACATAATAAGGTGTTAAGTAATAGATAGAAATACGTAAGATGTCCTGTGAATCAATGGAAATAAGATTTCATTAAATTATTGTATGAATAATTAAAAGAAGTAATATAACTCAAGGAGTTTTGAATCGAGAATATCGAGAATAGAAAATATAGAGTAGATGTCCTGTGAATCAATTGAAAATAGGATGATTTTCAATAAATTATTGTATGAATAATTACACAAAGTGTGTATTACTCAAGGTGTGTTGAATCGAGAATATCGAGAATAGAACATATAGAGTAACATTTTACAAAGTTAGTATTGATAAATACATAAAAAAGTTAGAAGATAAAGAGAAAGTACAGCACAAGTCTGTAGCCCTTTTACAGAATCTGTAAATGTAGATACATGAACACTATAGTTACCTAGTTGCAAATAGGTAAATTTAGTCCAAAGTAAGTTAAAGCGATTAGCATAAATTCACTTACGGGTATAAAAAAAATACCAAAACAACCAAGTATTATGTAATTACGACACGTCTAACCGAAACGACCTCCGCGGTCAATTAAGGTTAAAATATAATGGAATAAGGTAATTACAACACGTTTAACCGAAATGACCTCCGCGGTCAATTAAGGTTAAAATATTATGGAATAAGGCAAATGTGTCACGCACCTGCATTTTTTTGACAGATAAAATCTTTGTATTGATCTGTTCTTACCATTGGTCAATTATGACAGTCTTTCTCATTGGTTAATTATGTAAGTTCCTCTCATTAGATAATTGCGTAAAATAAAATACCATTGTTTCCACATATGACGCCTGTCAATTAAAGGTCCTTAATTAAGGACGCGGATGTTTGCTTGAGGCAATTACCACATATTACCGACCGGTCAGTTAAAACATTATCTCCCCCATTTACGCCTATTGAATTTCAATTACGTTTAATAAACCGGAGGCAGTTATTTCGTAACAGACACGTTTACAGGCGCGACTAAGATATAGTATTGAGTAAACGTCACCCAAAATAAACAATCTCTTACGACGAACGTTGGTTTAAATAAAAAAAAAATTATAAACGCGGCCGTAATCCTGTGTTTACATTGTTCACATTTGCTAATAAGTAAGATAACTATGCATTAATTAAAAGTTTGACTAAAAATAAAGGAATGAATGTCAAATATTCACGAACTAGCAGTGGCCTATGAGAAACATCCAGCCATGAACGAAAACCCATTGAAAGAGAAGGGTAGCAAGCCAATCTGAACTTTCCACATTTGACCTTACCAAATGGCGCATATGACAACTATTCATAGAGCTCGGTTCCAACAACAACAAAAAAAACAATAAATTAAGAGGGTAGCGGAACATCTAACGGATCGAACGGGTACCAGACAGCTACTACGCATGCGCAGGTTCGAAACTGCGTGGGCACCAGACAGCTAACACGTTTGTAGCATTACTTCGGAGTATTGTTCCACTATTCTCCAGCCAACCGGCGATGTTTTCCACCGACTAAAACAACCAACACTGTACAACTATTAGCATTAAAAGTGACTACTATTCCTTTTCAAAACCTCATTTTGGTTTAAGAACTGTTCAAGTGATATGGAAAAAAAAAGATTTATCATTCGGAATCCACAATCTTCAAGTCAAATGTCAAAACAAATTCCCCTACGGCACTTTCGAGATATGGTTCACGATCGGACGATGGACGATACAGGAAAGACAGGAAAACAAAACAACCTGAGGCGATATCAACCAACGATTTTGTGGCAGAATGCACATTATGGAACAATCATTCACCTTAAAGTTGCAGACACTACAGATTCCAAAAAAGAGACCTAAAGACACTCATTTATTATTATATTGTAATGACACTCATTTGTTATTATATTGTCAATTAATGTTGAATACTATGGCTATGTGTATGTTTATTTCTCACCATACGTTGAGTTATGTGTTTAACGTCAATTCTTTATTTATCATGTTTTATTGTTTGTTAAAATATTATTGTTGATTGGAGGTTTAATGACCTTTCATGTTAGTTCTCAGCCTACGCATAGTGATGGATATTTCTCCTTTTTTCAAAATGACATTGGGAGGTGTGGAATAATGGAGATTATTCTTATTTAGGACGGGGTGTTCACGTATATATGAAGTATTCTAAATGACAGGTTACATCTTAATGTAATGACTGTCTACGATATACGTAACCACCTGTCAAGAGAAGGCTCTATATAAACAAAGGAGTTAGACTATTGAGGTAGACCGGCAATGGCCGTCGGCTCGTTACCCTGTCAGATTTGTGTATTAAATATCTTATAAACTAGTTGTGTGTTTTGAGTTATTATACGACAACCCTTTCCCTCATACGACAATTCTGCAGCAGACGACTTTGAAAATATGTTGTCAAAAAAAGGAAAATCTCTTAACCCTTTCCCTCATATAGACGCTTTCTGACGCCTCTGCAGCAGACAGCTTTTTGAAAACATAGTGACAAAAGAAGAAATTGCTCAAAACAAGCAATTTCTCCTTTTGCAACAATTTTTTCCACTTTTAGCCATAGGTTATCCATTCAATTAAAGAGATTTTCCATTTTTTGACAAAATATTTTCAAAGTCATCTGCTGCAGAATTGTCGTATGAGGGAAAGGGTTAATACATATATTGTAAATATTTGATGCAGAGGCCCATAGGTAGGACTGGATTTACCCAACTGTGTTGGCTCTTTAAGTGAAGTCTTTATTATAATTATTATTATCTTTATTAACCCTTTCCCTCATATAGACGCTTTCTGACGCCTCTGCAGCAGACGGCTATTTGAAAACATAGTGACAAAAGAAGAAATTGAACAAAACGTGCAATTTCTCCTTTTGCCATAATGTTTTCCACTTTTAATCATAGGTTATCCATTCAATTATAGAGATTTTCTGTTTTTTAACAAAATATGTTCAAAGTCGTCGTCTGCAGAATTGTTGTATGAGGGAAAGGGTTAAAGTAAATAGTCACACTGGGAACGGTTCTGTGATATTGCTTCAAAATCTCAAAGTATTAATTAATTTTACGTCTTCTTGTAAGTTGCTATGGAAAATCATAATTCTGAATATATCAAAATGAAAAAAAGGGACTTGGTGTATATCCTATCCTACATGTATATGCAGCATATGACTGTGACTTTTAAAAAAATTCTGACAAAAGGAGAAATTGCTCATTATAAACAATTTCTAGTTAGCCACATCGTTTTTAAATTACTTTTGCTGCAAAGGTTTATGTGTGATACGGTTACGGCTGATTGTTTTAACCCTTTCCCTCATACAACAAATCTGCAGCAGACGACTTTGGACATATTTTGTCAAAAAATAGAAAATCTCTATAATTGAATGGATAACCTATGACTAAAAGTTGAAAATATTGTGGCAAAAGGAGAAATTGCTCAATTTGAGCAATTTCTTCTTTTGTCACTATGTTTTCAAAATGCTGTTTTCTGCAGAGGCGTCAGAAAGCTTCTTTAAGAGGGTTAATAAACCCAATCCATCATAAATCTCTACATACCACTTTATCAAGATCCAGTTTGTCAGAGTTGGGAACACGGCCAGTGGCCCAGAGTAAAGTATCCACACTTTTAATGGGCTCCCCAGCATTTAGTTCAAGGGTCAGGGTACCATCACTCTCCTTTGTAACCTTGGTTACCTAAAATAAGAAAGTTGAACCTTTATTATAATCAATTAAGACATCTTCTTCGACTCATCAAATAATTTTTTATCTATCTCAAAATCATGTTTTTCATTTTTTAGAATTTCAATAATGAGATACGATTCACTTTGTATGGTTAAAATTGGCTCATTGTTTGACAACCCATGCTTAATAGTAATTAATAGTAATTAACCCTTTCCAAAATACAACAAATCAACTTTGAAAATATTTAGGCCCTTATATGGACAACAATCTCTATAAATGAAAGTAAATTTAGTTAATAGAGATAAAACAAAACATTGTGGCAAAATGAGTTTTCAAAAGTTGTCAGCTGCAGACACGTCAAAATGCACATCTGCAGGTGGGAAAGGGATAACCCTTTCCCTCAAAGGGTTATCCCTCATATAAACGCTTTCTGACGCCTCTGCAGCAGATGGCATTTTGAAAACATAGTGACAAAAGAAGAAATTGCTCAAAATTTACTCATAGGTTATCCATTCAATTATAGAGATTTTCTATTTTTTAACAAAATATGTTCAAAGTCGTCTGCTGCAGAATTGTCGTATTAGGGAAAGGGTTAAGTACATTAATATGAGCCAAATCACATAATAATCAAATAATGATAATATCACATAGTTGTATAAAGTACATGTATCTGCTTTTAATTCTATCTGTCTCCCAGATGTTATGAGGATTGTGATCAGAGAAGACCCTAATCAAACTGCAGGAGGAGACCAAAATCGTGATATTGCGAATTGCAATGTCCTGAAGATCAGATTTTGAGTGGCAAAGCTCATATCATTATACAGTTGGCAAATCTGTAATATTTTGTTAAAAAAAACTGTTCACAATTAATTAATCCTGTCCCACATTCAAAAAATCTGCGAAAGATGATTTTAAAAAGCATCTAGGCAAAATTTTGGAAAATCCCTTTAAATGAATGAATGAATGAATGTTTATTGTTTTATGGCGCATCGACAGCTAAGGTCATTTAGCGCGCAATTAAATTTAATTATTCATGATCCCTGGGTAAACAAATCAGTTCTAGGCTAGAAAATGTGCCTTGCCCAAGGGCACTCCACCAAGACCGTAGTGCCGCGACTGGGGATCGAACCCGGGACACCCGGTTTCGAAATCCCCGACGCTAACCACTCGACCACAGCGGATTCCCCTTTAAATGAAAGTACTAATCATTGTAAACAATTGAAAATATGCAATATGTCTACATGTGGGAAAGGATTAACCCTTTCCCTCATATAGACGCTTTCTGACGCCTCTGCAGCAGACAGCCTTTTGAAAACATAGTGACAAAAGAAGAAATTGCTCAAAACAAGCAATTTCTCCTTTTGCCACAATGTTTTCCACTTTTAGTCATAGGTTATCCATTCAATTATAGAGATTTTCTATTTTTGACAAAATATGTTCAAAGTTGTCTGCTGCAAGTTTGCTGTATGTCGGAAAGGGTTAAAACATAGATACACACTTAAACCTTCAACATTAGACACCCAGCAGAGTTAAACAGGAAGTTGATTGTATATGTAAACAGGGGTCTAATCTATGGAGGCCCTGTAACACTCACCTGGATACAAACAAATAAAACCAGAAAAAAGGTAAACAAGAGCTGTCATAATAAAGCATGCTCGATTATTCAAACACTTATTAGTTACAGAGATATGGACTCTAATATAGTTGCATGCACAACTTTGACCAGAATTTCTAAATTAAAAAAGGGCCAAAATTTGCATTTAATGCCGTTATCTAACTTGATTATTTACATGGGTGTGATTGTTGGGAAGTGTTGAAGTAAGCTTCAATCTAGTAGGAATTGAGCTCTGGTGAAATATATGTACTTGCATGCACAACCTTAACGAAGGTGCAACGCTGTAGCCAGGGTGAGTACAAGAGCTTGTTATGCGCAGTTTCTCCTTTTGCCACATAATTTTCAAAAGACGACTGCGGCAAATGCGGCAAATTACATCACATTGTGGGAAAGGATGACCAGATTTATCATTGTGAAGATATCTTAATGGTGATTTATAAATAGGAAAATTCAAACCTGTGTACGCTTGCAGACTTTCATGCCAGAGTGCTCTAGTTCTTCAGTAAGTTTCTGGCTTATCATACCATCGAAATTCCTGAGTACCTATCAAAAGAAAGGACTCTTTACATGACATGATATTTAAAGAGTCACCTGCTTTCAAAATATATGAAGAAGAAAGTGAAAGACATGGAAAACTAGAAGAAGAATTTCAATGCAGAGATGAGCAAATAGAATTATCCTATCCTACTTCTTTAACCCTTTTCACATACAGACGCTTTGGGACGCCTCTGCAGCAGACATCTTTGAAAACTTTGTCACAAAAGGAGAAATTCCTCAAATTGAGATATCTCTACTTTTACCACAATTTTTTCAACTTTTTTAATAATAATCCAACTCTCGATTGTGAAGAGTTTTCACATTTTTGCCATAATGTTTTCAAAGTTTGTTGTATGTGGAAAAGGTTTAAACAAGTGCAACAGAACACATATGTTGCCTCCCTAAATTGGATAATAATTGAGAAAATGGCAAGACACAAAAGATGAGCAGAGGGAGATAACTTAAAAAATATGCATGCTAAAATTAAGTTTCTTGTGCACTGCACTTCTACAGAGCACAGGCTATCTATAAACAAAAGTTAAAAGTTGATACCTTGGAAAATAAGTGGAAAAATAAGGGCAAACAAGTAAATAAATGAAATAACAAGAGATGTTTGTCAAACATTATGCCCCCTTGAGCGCCATGTTGTCAGGAATATTTGGACAATTCTTTACCCGATGACCTCAAAATCAATAGGTGTCATCTGCTGCTCACCCCCAGCCTCCATGTCAAGTTTAAGGGCCATGGGTGCAGGCAATGTCGAGTTATCATCGGACAAGCTTTTCGCGTTCAAGGTCAGTGACCATGACCTTTGACTGTATGACCTCAAAATCAAAAGGGGTCATCTACTGGTAAGGCCCAACCTCCAAGTCAAGTGTTTGAGGACCATAGGTCCAGGCATTGATGAGTTATCACTTGGACAAGCTTTGGTCTACCAACGGACGACCGACCTACTGACCGACATGTGCAAAGCAATATACACCCTCTTCTTCGAAGGGGGCATATTAAGTAATGGAAAGAGTCTGAAATTTGTTTTTGTCAAAAGGAGTATTTTAAAAATTCAACCCTCAATGTTTTGAAATGTTTCTGCTGAAGATTTGTTGTAAAAAGGAAAGGGTACATTATTATGTCCAATAATGTCCTTTTGTGACCAATTTTCTGCTGCAGATGTATCAAAATGTATCAGCATGTTGAAAATGTGATAAAAATGTTGGCCTTCCACTTCGATACTACAGACTGGGACTCTCAGGAGTTGATCTGGAGGTGGATATCAGGTTTAGTATAGAATACAGTCAAACCTGTGCTAAAAATCAAATTTATTTAGCAATTCCCTGTCTATAGCGACCACCTTTTTTATTTCCCAATTACTCATTCTCAGCATAAATGAACCTATAATTAAAGACGACCACCTGTGAACAAAGACCAGATAGTTTTATTCTCATGGGTGGTCTTTCAACACAGGTTGGACTGTACATCAAGTATTGAATGACAGTTGCTTCATTGGTGTTCAATACCGTATTCAACATTTTCAGTTCTGTGGCACCAGTTCACAGTGTGCTTTCTGGCTTTCTCGAAACCAGTACTCCATACAACAGTGATTACAGGCTACAATCCCACATTGACATATAGTATTTAGTCCACTGTTGGAAGATAAAAGATGCAAGTCACAAAGACATTTGTCAATAATTGGATGTATGAATTGCCAAGTCACGGTTTCAACTAATGACCCCTGGATTGATAGTCCTCACCATTACTGACTGAGCTATTGCGGCTTGAGAATGAATGAGAGACTAACCTGATCAAAGCGAATGCATATAGACGTATCAGATCCCAAAGCATTAAAGATTCCAGCCAATTCCACAGCAATGTAGCCTGCACCAACAACAACAACTTTTCTGCAAAAGAAATTTTAGACATATAAACATATATAACAAATGAGTGTGTAACAAACGAGTGAGTCTGGATGGGTTAAAAATTCTCATATTAATATTCAATGTTAAATAAATCATATATTACATGTACATAGGATATATGAGAAATTAATTCATTTTTCATAGCTGATGTTATATTTTGATAGAAGTAGCTTTGTTAACATCGATTTTATGATGCAAATAATGATGTATCGCAACAGAGATGGTGAGGTAAAATATGTGTGATGTCATTTTTTGTAGTTTGGTTTCTGCGTGGTAACTGATGCTAATGTAACACATCAGAGAAATCATCAAACCTAACCAAGGTTCATACTTAGGACCTCTTGTTTATATGGTGAACTCTTTACATCTCACTTTTAAACCTAGCTCAGTAGCAAGTAAGTATACGTTATCCTTATAGGTCAAATTATGCCATACATCTCCGGCCATGCTGTTTTCAGCCAAAAAGTCTGTAAAATGAACTTTGCTTGCATAGAAATGAGTGCATACCATTATCAGAATGCATTGAATATATATGACATTGAGTTTAAATGCATTGTAAATATGTATAGCATGCACTGGAAATGATTGATTTGATCATGTTAAGTATTTTGACCTTGTTTGAAAGTGAAAGTAGAGAATGTGAATAAATAGTTTCGTCACAGACTAATTTCGTCCAAAATGACGGTAACCATTTTTGCCAGGCGAATTCTTTCTTGCATAATACATGACCCCCATTTTCTTTGAATTATATCAAAGCGTAGAGGCAACACATATAATTGATATAGGGTGTATTACCTGAGAATTGCTTAGAAATTGGGACAATTTAGGATTGAAATTGGTTGATTTACATGGCGACAAAGAAGGGGTTAAGTTGGTGTATTGTGACCTAGTAGGCTATACAAACACCTAGGTTCTTATTGCTTGTTAATCTAAATTCAATAATTTAACCTAACCCATTCTCACTTGCTGATATACTCTGGTGCATCCACAGCAGAAGACATTTGAAAATATTGTGACAAAAGGAGAAATAGCTCATGATGAGCATTCTGAACAATTAATCTTTTTGTCACAATGTTTTCAACTAATCAAAATAAAAATAAATCATTTACAGATATTTTTCATATATTTGTCTTGATGGTGGGTTGTCAGCTGCAGATTTTCTGTATGTGGCGTAAAACAAATATTCTTACTTTGGCAAATCTTTCAGGTCAAAAAAACCATCACTAGTAATGGCATGTTCTGCACCTGTCAGGGTAAAACATATAGTTTTGCTTATCTATTTATCTTTCCCACTTGAAGACGCTTTTTAAAGTTTCTGCAGCAGATACCTATTGAAAACATTGTGGCAAAAAGAAAAATTGCTCATGATGAACACCTGCGCTTGCATTAATTTTGTCGATTTATTCCATATTTTTGTCTAGAGGTTTTAACCCTTTCCCTCATACGACAATTCTGCAGCAGACGACTTTAAACGTTTTTTGTCAAAACATAGAAAATCTCCATAATTGAATGGATAACCTATGACAAAAAGTGGAAAACAATGTGGCAAAAGGAGAAATTGCACGTTTTGTGAAATTTCTTCTTTTGTCACTATGTTTTCAAAAAGCTGTCTGCTGCAGAGGCGTCAGAAAGCATCTATATGAGGGAAAGGGTTAATAGTCGTCTGCTGGAGATTCGTTGTATGTGAGAAAGGGTTAACCCTTTTCCTGATACAGACAATTTTAGATGCCTCTGATGAAGATGACTTTTGAAGACATTATGAGAAACAGAAATATTGCTAAAAAAACAGCCATGTTTGGACCCTTTCCAAAATACAACAAATCTACAGCAGACATCTTATTCAAATATGAGAAATCTCTTTAAAATGAATGTTTTTGTGTTTGTTTATGAATAGAGTTAAAAACACTGTGGCAAAAGGAAAAATTGGTAATCATGTTCTCTTTTTGCCACAATATTTTCCAAAGTCGTCTGCTACAGATGCGTCTGCAAGTTGGAACAGATTTAACTCTGTATCAGAACAAGTTTGCCAATTGTCTTTATTTTATTAATATTTTACTAAGAAACGTTCAAAGCTAATCCACTGCTTTGGAGGGTAGTGGTAGTGTTCGCTTGAAGTGCAGGGTCTCAGGTTCAATCACCGGCTGGGTCATACTTAAAAAAGGTAGAAATGGCTGCCCTCCTTGGTGCTCAGGGTTGCGGGGTTAGCATTAGGACTGACTGGCTGGTGCCAGAAGAAATTGACCAGTAGTACTGGTAAACTTTCCCAGGACAAGTCGTAATACAACTGAAAATTGTTGAAAGCGGCATAAAACATTAAACTATCAATGACAGCAAATGGAAAGTGGTGAAGCAATGTTTGGTTAAGTAGAGTTTAATAACTTATTTAACAGATTCAGTCACAGTGTACAGTTTATCCACCAGCAAGTGTGTTTCTTACTCTATATTGAAAGTGTAACCTTTTCCCACCTACAACAAATCTATAGCAAATGAAATAATATTGGCAAAAATAAGGAAAATCTCTATAAATGGTAGTTTTCTATTTAAAAGAGACGGAAATGTTGTGGCCAAAAGAGAAATTTCATGCAAAAGGAGGTAAAAGGAAGCCCAAATTTTAATGGTACTGTATAAGTGATATTTTACCTGGTATCTGAGGGATAACAGGACGTCCACCACTGGCAATTAGGATATGTTTGGCAGATATCTTTTCTCCATTCACCTCCACACATTTATCCTCTGTAAACTTTGCATGCCCAAGGATCTTCTCTACATTGTCCTACAAATTGTAAAAAATTACAAGTACAGTCCAACCTGTGTTTAAAGACCACCCTTTGAAAGTAAACAATCAGGTCTTTGTTCACAGGTGGTCTTTAATTGCCAACTCATTTATGCAGAAAATGAGTAATTGGTAAATTAAAAGTGTAGTTGCTATAGACAGGAAATTGCTTTACACAGGTGGTCTTTAGTTTTGACTGTACATGTATGGAGAAAATGAATCAAGCTTGGACTCGAAAAAATATTCATTGCTCCACAGCACTGTCAAAATAGGTAGAGGCTGTAGAAATAGGTAGACTCGGTCTCTTCATGAATGTTCGTGGGTTGACTTACAAAGTTAGACAGGATAAAACATTCAAAAAGTACAGTCCAACCTGTGTTTAAAAACCACCTTTTGAAAGTAAACAATCAGGTCTTTGTTCACAGGAGGTCTTTAATTGCCAACTCATTTATGCAGAAAATGAGTAATTGGGAAATTAAAAGTGTAGTTGCTATAGACAGGGAATTGCTTTACACAGGTGGTCTTTAGTTTTGACTGTACATGTATTGAGAAAATGAATCGAGCTTGAACTCGAAACACATTCATTGCTCCGCAGCACTGTCAAAATAGGTAGAGGCTGTAGAAATAGGTAGACTTGGTCTCTTCATGAATGTTCGTGGGTTGACTTACAAAGTTAGACAGGATAATAAATAACACTTATGAAGTCTCTTTGTCTACTTCTACATTCAAGCGCAGTTTTTGACAGAATGATGCAAGCCGAATATACAGTCAATTGATATTCACAATAAGTAATCAAGCTTCGTCCTTCACAGTAGGTGTACATAAGAATTTTGACACAATTTAATGTCAACCCGTTCCCTGACAACCAATTCTCAACCCTATCCCACATGTAGACGATTTATGGCGCCTCTGCAGCAGATGACTTTTGAAATCATTGTGACACAAGGAGAAGTTGCTCATAATGAGTAATTTCTCCTTGTGTCACAATGTTTTCAACCCTATCCATTAATTCAATTTTCATTTACAGAGATTTTTCAATTTGAAAATACATAAAAATAAAATATGCAACTTTAACCCTTTCCCTCATAAGACAATTCTGCAGCAGACAACTTTGAACATATTTTGTCAAAAAATAGATAATCTCTATAATTGAATGAATTATGACTAAAAGTGGAAAACATTGTGGCAAAAAGCGAAATTGCACGTTTTGAGCAATTTCTTCTTTTGTCACTATGTTTTCAAAAAGCCTTCTGCTGCAGAGGCGTCAAAAAGCGTCTTTATGAGGGAAAGGGTTAAAAGAAGAAAATTCCAATAATAGTTGAAAGCATAAATATCAAAATGTTACTTGGAATACGCCATTTGAAAAGAAATAGACATGGTACCTTCTCAACTTCAATGTTATTGGTTCACCCATTTATAAACTTCATTTGAAACATCTGGAGTAGATGACTTTTGAAAACATTGCGGCAAAAACTTATAAAAACCTGTTTTGCAATCAATGTAAATGCATAAGTTTTAACTAAGATAAAAATAAATCCATTTTCAATCACATTTTGCCAACCTGTATACAAAAAATGGTGAATATTTCCAATTCTATATTTATCTGATTATTTATCAGTAAAATGCCTATACTTTGAAAGATCATTTCCCTCCTAAGCCTCTGTTTGATTGTTTATTTAATTATGGGCAGTTAAAAACTATTTAAACCAGCTACCTTCTCCAAGTTAGTTTCATAGATTCCATTCAGTCTTTTGATGTAAGCATCTCTCATTTCTTTCACCTTCCTACAAAAAATAGAACATTCCTTTAACCCTTTCCCTCATACGACAATTCTGCATCAGACGACTTTGAACATATTTTATAAAAAAAAATAGAAAATCTCTATAATTGAATGAATAAACTGTGACTAAAAGTGGAAAACATTGTGTCAAAAGGGGAAATTGCACATTTTGTGCAATTTCTTCTTTTGTTACTATGTTTTCAAAAAGCTGTCTGCTGCAGAGGCGTCAGAAAGCGTCTATATGAGGGAAAGGGTTAATGATCCAGCCACTAATGTCATATCAATTCCCTTCTTTTTCAAATACAAATAGCAAAGTTTCAGGTAAACCTATTTGACAACAGAGTTCTACAGAGTGTTGACCCACTTCCAACATGCAGATGTAATTTGTCACATATGCAGCATAAAACTTTTGAAGTGTAAATAATGAGCAATTACTCCTTTTGTCACAATGCTTTCAATTCTATTTGAATACCAATACTGATCGTTAGCCCAGAACATTCATGATATGACTGAAATACTGTTGAAAACAGCGTAAGCACAATGCAAATAAACAAATAAATGTTTAGAGATTTTCTTCATTTTTACGTTGATTTTTTTCAAAGTGGGGTCTGCAGCAGATTTGTTATATGTGAAAAAGGGTTTTGAATTAATTATATAGATCTTAATCACATCTATATAAACGAACAGTGGTTAGAGAGGTGAGATTTGATATGGTTACAGTAACAATATCAAAACTTACATACATGTCACCTACAGGTGTCTTTTAAACCTTTTCCACTTGCAGACGCATGTTTGACACATTTGCAGCAGAAGACTTTTAAATAGAGATGATGGCCCTAGAATAGCTCATCTGAGAAAGGGAATGTGATTTGTCATGCCAACCACAATAACTTTTTATTTTTTTACCACTTTACAGAAATAATCTCTTAGGGGGGTCGCTCAAAGGAACATTAATTTTCTACAAAATTATTTGGAAATTCTTTCAGAAAAGAAGATAATTTTTAAAGTTTTCACTATAGTCATATACGGCAAAATCAGCCTCATCCCTTGCGACCACATTTTCCACCAATCAACATGGCTTGAAGGAATCAGTAAGAAGGTCACCAATGGAACATCTCTACAAAATTATTTGAAAACAGACCTGCTGGTCATGATTTTAACCAATCAATATGGCTCAAAAGATTCTGATAAGAGGCTCACCCAATGAACAATGCTTAAATAATTATTGGAAACTTCAGCAAGAAACATTTTGGAGAAGAAGATTTTTAAAGCTTTCACTTTAGCCATATAATTCAAAACAGCCACATCCCCTGTACTGGTGGCCATGTTTTTCGACCAATCTGTTATCATCATGATATGAAAGAATCTGAACAAGGGCCAATTAAGAACATTTCTACACAATTATTTGAAAATCAGACAGATAATTTCGGAGAAAAAGATTATGAAAGTTTCCAACTTAGCCATATAAGAAAAAACATCCCCAGCGCCTGGTAGCTATGTTTCTTTACCATTATCAACATGGCTTAAAGGAATATGATAGAGGGTCACCTAAGAATTACTTCAACAACAAACTGAAAAATTGGTAGACCGATTTGGTAGGAGAAAAAAAAAGACCTATCAGTTGCTGTGGAAACAGGAATTTTCCATCGATCAAAATAAATTAAAGGAATTTTGGTGAGGACATTAAATTGAGAGGATGCTTTCTGTGTAGTTTGATCCCAATTGACCCAATGGTTACAGAGGAGAAGATGTTGATGGACGACAGACAAAGGGCAATCGCACTTAGTGCTCCGTTGAGCTAAAAACATTGAGACTAAAGGAGAATTCACTCATGATGAGCAATTTCTACCTTTGTCAGAATGTTTTCAACTATATCCAATAATTATATTTTCATTTAAAGACACTTTCCATTTTTTTGACTAGATGTTTTCCTGCTGCAGATTGGTCTTAACCCTTTCCCTCATACGACAATTCTGCAGCAGACGACATTGAACATATTTTGTCAAAAAATGGAAAATTTGTATAATTGAATGGATTATAACCTATGACTAAAAATGGAAAACATTGTGGCAAAAGGAGAAAATGCTTGTTTTGAGCAATTTCTTCTTTTGTCACTATGTTTTCAAAAAGCTGTCTGCTGCAGAGGCATCAGAAAGTGTCTGTATGAGGGAAAGGGTTAAGTGGGAAAGTGTTAATCCTATTATTGTTTACCTACTATGGCCAAAGTTTAAATGTTTTTGAAAACAATGTTGGAAAGCGTATACAAATAATGTCAGGGTGAAAAGAAAAGCCTTCCTGGTTCTTCAAATAGTACATCTATAAATGAATTATATTTAATCAGTTATGAGGTATTCAGCACAACATCCGACAAGCAGTATAAATGTACCCTTTCCCATATACAACAAATCTCCTGCAAACAAATTTGATAGCATTACTGAAGAATGAAAACACTGTGTCAAATGGAGAAATTGCTCATTATAAATGATTTATCCTGTTGCCTCATGTCTTTAAAAGAAGTCTGCTGCAAATGTGTCAAAATGCATCTGCAAGTGGAAAAGGCTTAAATATACATTCAAAATTACTTATTATCTTTTATGGAGATTTTTCAGGTTTTTGTCACTATGTTTTCAAGGTCGTTTGCTGCAGATTTGTTGTATGTGGGAAAAGGTTAAACAATCTGTTTACCCCCAACTGAAGCTCTTCTTTTCTACATCGAATCCATAATCCTTGTGATCGTGAATCATTTCTGCATGCATGGCTGTATTAAACATGATTTTCTTTGGTACACAGCCTACATTTACCTACAATGGGGTAAATTAATCAAAAGAAATTTAAATATGGCTTCATTATCTTGGACTTTCTATTTGCCACCATATGGTATATATAGCATGAAATATAAGAATACTTGACTATCTGGAATCTAAGAGAACTTGACCATTTGAAAACTAGCTTACATATCTGCAGCAGATGAATTAAAACATCTTAGAATATTTTTAAAAAATCTCGTTGTTGAAATTTATAGAATATAGAGTTGAACACAATGTTACAAAAGGAGAAATTGCTTTATCTGATGCAGCTGCATCAAAATGCATGTGCAAGTGGGAAAGGGTTGAACCAATTTTTTCAAATTGATTGTGTTGGACAAGTGAAGAAAGTCTATTTGCAATACCCCTAGCTCTTTCCAAAAAGACCCCTAAGATCTTGAATTTACAAACATATTTTCCCCCTAGAAAGGACCAGTACTTGACCTCTTTGTGTGGGAGACACGTTATCAACCCTTTCCCACATATAGTGATTCTGACGCCTCTGCAGCAGACTTCTTTTGTAAACATTGTGGCAAAAGGAGTACTTGCTCATAATGAGCAATTTCACCATTTGCCACGTTGTTTTCAACTTTATTTAAGGTAGAGCATCTGTAACAGTCAATATTTCAAATGTGACTGAACTTTTTTTCTGAGCCAAAAATAAATTTGTTATATATATATAGTTTCATATTTTAATTATTTAAACAATATAGTCTTTTCCTTCAAGTATTAACAAGTTTAAGATATTCATTGTTTAAGAATGTTGCTAGAATAATACATTTTGTAACTTAAATATATTGCAATTTTTGTTTAGGTGGGTGGGGTAATGATATCAATCATTTTCAATCATTTGATAAAATTCAATATATTTAAGTATAATATGTATAATTATATCAAGTAAAATTGTTTTACTTTAAACATTTGCCAAAATGTCATCCACATTAAAGCTATTATTATTATTACTGACGGTTATAAATGTTGAAAAATCACTTTTTGACTAAATTTTGCGTCATTTTATTTTCCAACCTGTCTTACATAAAACCTTATTAAAAGCAAACGAGACGGTAAAAGTTTTTTATTTTTGTGTATTTTGCTCATCTAACATTATTAAAAATATTGGTATATACCATAGGTGGTTTAATAATATAGTTATAGTACTAGAACAATTTTAAACATGACAATTAACAATATTTTCTGAAAAAAGTATAAAACTCAAAGAGGGGGTAGGGTTATATTTGTAGATTTTTTCTATTTTTATTTTTGAGATATGTAATTCTCATTGGTATTTTTTAAATCAGCATTGTTATTTTGATGTAAAAATGGTCTTAGTTAATGATATAGTTAATATGTAAGATTATTAAAACTATTTAATTGACTTAAGAAGTTGTTACAATTTTGCTTTCTCAATGCCTTATCAAAGTCTGGGACATTGGACACTTCAAATTTCAATAATTTTTATTCTAGACGGTAAAATCTTTTAATACTTCCCCAATATTTCCCTAAAGGGTTAAGGATAACTAGAAAAAGAGTTCAGTCACATTTGAAATATTGACTGTTACAGATGCTCTACCTTAATAATTTAACTCCCATTTATATATATATGGTGCTTTTTCAAATTTTTGCAAGGATGTTTTCAAAGGTCTTTGCTGCAGATTTGTTGCATGTGGGAAATGGTTAAAAGCACCCTAGTAATTTCCAGTACCTGGAGGGGGATTTGAACCATGTTCCTCTGTATTGATAGTGCAGCCTGTTAACCACAGGGCCACTCATTTTTGAAAACTTTGTTGGAAGAGGACACATTTTTTAAAATCAATATTAAGTTGAAAACATGAGAATAGGAGAATTCGGAATATAGATCTAGTATTACTTTCAACTTGCCAGATGTTTTCAAAGAATTAAACAACTCTTGAACTATTATATGATGCAAACGGTTTAATCCTTTTCCATATACAAATAGTTTCGAGGCCTCTTCAGCAGACGACTTTTGAAAAAATTGTGGTAAAGAACAAAATTGTAACCTTTTTTTCACGATGTTTTCAACCCTAAATGTATAATTATACTTTAATATGAATTTGTTTTATATGAATATATAGAGATTTTTCATAGTTTTGCCTAGAAGTGTTCAAAGTCATCTGCTGCAGTTTGTGAGAAAGGGTAAGTCTTTCGAAATGTCGAGAAAGTATTCCCACTGGCTATATCCGGGTTTAGATTTCAGTACAGTACTCACACAAGTGCCTCCCCACCTGTCCTCCTCAATGACCGCAGCTTTAACACCCAGTTGTGCAGCTCGACGCGCACTAGCAAGGCCGCCTGATCCACCTCCGATCACTAAATAGTCAAAGCTACGGGTAACGGGTGCCATTGCTCGTAAAATTACAGGTAATCTCATCTAACAGTGTGAAATGAAATGCTTGAATGATTGTTTACACTGCCGATGGATGGTTACCTGTTTTTATGCTGTGTCGGCTACAAGCCGGGGAACAGATTAGTTCTGAAAATTGACCTTTGACCCTGGATGTCGGAGACTTCGTACCACCGCATTATCGTACCACTGCATTTTCGTATCATTATCGGAGTATACTCATTCTTCATAGCACATACCCCCCTCAGCCTTCACTATTCATTGCGTATTTGAACCTTTTATTGTTCGATATTTCGGACGAAGTGTACGCATTGGCGTATGTGCGTATGCCTGGATAAGCGCCTGTGAGATTCGTAATACATATAGACTACAGAGGGAAATTTTACAGGTGTTAAGCACGTGCTTATTGTGTAGTTATAGAGGTGACACTAGTGGTTAAATGATGTGACCAAAAATTGACACTTTTAATTTTATGAATCTGTATTTATATTTATGATAAATATTCAAGTATTTTGAATAAAAAATATAAAATATAAGATATAATATATAGCCTTGTCGGTCCATGAATCAGGGTCTTTCAAATAGTATACTATTTGAAAGACCCTGCATGAATATATGATAATGAAAACCAGAAAGCACAAAAGACTTAAATATGTAAAGAGCATAAACATAAATATATAAAGATGAAAAACAAAATGCACATTGAGCATTAATAGCAAATTCCCATATTGCCACTATTTTTTCATTTCTTACAGTGTTTTCGATAGTAAATTTCAATTAGCGATATTGGGAAAGGTTTATTGTAATATAATACACAGTTTATCTTGTATTCTTTATGCAGTAAGTGTCAGTGTGTACACGAAACAACAGAATATTAACCCTTATGATTTTAGTAACCCTTTATACACTCTTATCAATTTTGAATTTATTTAAACTATGATGTTTTCATGTGAACCCGACCTTCAGTACTCTGAGTACTTTGATAATGTAATGGTTTGATGTGATATATATATATATATATATATATATATATATATACAAGAGAAAATTGATGCAACGCATCAATGTCGCCGGATATCCATAGTGCAGTTATGCATAACACTAACATTATAGTAGTTGAATAAACAGTTATCAACTGAGGGGCATATTGGAACATCAGGGGTGGGATCAAGTGAAAATGTATCATAACTTGCATTGTTTTGTCAACGAAGTGAATGATAATTGAAGCCTTTCATTGTTTATGATCAATCTCCATTCCAAAGTAGGTTGACCATACACACAACCAACTAATTATTGATCATAAACAGTAATGGAAATGAGTAATCTTGCCAATCATTAGTCTTAGTATGTATACAGTGCTTTCATTAAGGAATAATTATAAGATTTGTGAATTCCACATACACTTTTCAAGATGTTTGTCAGAATATTTGAATAATATGTTAATAGGCAAAGCCTAGGTCGTGTGAAAGCAAGAACAATTAAGTAAGCACTGTCAGTCCCCCAACAAGAAACAAATTAAAAGGCAAATTGTAGAAAGTTACAAAAATGAATTTGAAAAACATATTGAAAAAACCTAAACTTATCATGCATTTAAGTTTAATTTGTACACATCTGTTTCATTTTTGTGGCGATTGGTTTGACAATCGCCACAATGCTAACAGAAACAACAACAACGAAAAATATTTACATAGTCGGTTTTGAACAATCGGTTGATATTTTTTTTCCTTACTGCAAACTAATTTACTCACATCCGTTATAGTTCCATCATTGATGCAGAGACGTGATTAATAATAATTATGTCAGTGCTACTTTGGTACCGGATTGTTACTAATATTTGAGTTTTATCGAGACATTATCTACATAGAGTTAAAATATGTAAATATTATCTTCGTCATGATTGGGCAGATAATAAATATTATTGCGCGTTCTATCTGCCTTGCAAATAACTCATATCTGGAAATTCCAAAAGGTTCTATAAATAGCTCGCGAGACTCTAATTATCTCAATATTATAAACGCTTTATTATGTAGTTGTTTAAATATATGAAAGCGTCTAGATGATAAGACTGGTTTACAAAGGTTTAAAGGACACACGATGTCAGTGTGTACACACGTTATGAGTGTAGGACAAAACCCCTGTGGGACAATACACCCATGGGATAATAATTTAAAGGACACACGATGTCAGTGTGTACACACGTTATGTATACACGTCTGCACGTTCTAGAGTCAATTAGCAATCAATGCTGAAAGTGTAACCTAATTTAGTTTGGAGATCGAGCATTATAATATACATGTATGCCTATATTTTTATAAATTGAACAGTTTGGCAAATAGTGAAATTGTGCTTTTTGAGCATATTGCACTCACATTATTCACAGCAGTTTAACAACCTCAGAGACATATAAATACACTGTGTTTATATGTCTCTGACAACCCTCAATCATGCAATGTGAAGGGCCTAACTTGAACAGACCTGTTTAATATCGGACATTATTGAAACAAACACCAAACTAATAGATACTGTTTTCTCTCCTTTCTTGATAATTGAGTCATTTCTAAAGTGTAACAAATATTTTATCTTAATATGGCCTAGCGACCTGGTGATGAACATGTGATTACCCGAACAATTTAGATTACAAATAGCCATTCTAATGAACTAAAACGGTAGTCTATCGAATACCAACTAGATTTTTCATAACTTTGGAATGGCCTAATTTTGAACACATCATGACCAATTTCAGAACGTAACTAAAAAATCACCAATTCAACATTCTGGCAAACTAACATTATTCTGCTGTCAAAAGATGCAGGGTTGATACATTCTCAAATTTACCCGCACCAGCGTCATCGCAAGCCCTACACCGATATACTGCTTGTTACTTTGCAGGATTTTCCATACGATCGCCACTACAGTGCCATTGGCGCTTTGATTATTAGGTTAGGATTGTAACAGACTGTACGATTTCCAAGGATGTTGATGGAAAACAACACTAAAAGGCATTGAAGAATGTTCTGATTTATTTTTACAAATGCCAGTTATTTGTAAACTCAAAAGTAATATATAATTGGAAACTGACTCTTTAATAGTACCATGGTTGATTGAATGACTTGAGCTTAACATTACTTTCAATGGTACTTCAGTTCACCTAACATTTCCCCCTGGCTTTCTAGAATACTAAAATACCCCACACAACAATCTTCCAAGGCAGATGGCTAATTTTGCATGATCTGGCTGAATGTATAATCTTGAGACAATTTAAGATGAGAACACTATGCATTACAGATTGAGAAAACTGTCATTTTTGACAAATATTTTCAAAAGTCCCATTTATAATGATGTATGTAGGAAAAGATAAAGTTTAGCCCCTTGCCTGATGTAAATTACTTGATTTCTGTGACTAATCTGAATACATTGTCGGAATGGTGTAATTGATCCAAAATGAACATATATCCAAAATGAACAATATGTTCCTATTCAACAACATTTTCACTTTGAACCCCTATCTCCTTTTCTGGTTTTTAATTTGTAAAACATGAAACAGCATCAGGTTATTTGTTAATAAGTACCAGACTTAGTGTCAACAACTAATTATGTATACATGTATATGAAATTTGTTGTTTGAAAAAAAAAAATGGATAGTGAAAGATCTGATCAGACCTTGAACATGTACAGATTCTCAGAGTTATCACTGTTGATAACTGTTCCTTTTTTTAATTGTTATTGCTCAATTATAAAAGCTTTTGAAAAGGGTACAGGGAGTACAATATTTTTTCAATAGAAGCCTGGATAAAAATGTAATAAGTGTTAAAGTAAGACAACTCCCCACAACATAATTGTTTTATGTATAAATTGTTTAGTTTAGTTCCTTCTTTCAAAACATGTACCTGCTGAGATTTGATATCTAAATTTACATAGAAAACAGATACATATATATATCTGTGGTATTTCAGTTTTATCAGAGGACCGAACACCTATGTGAGGTCACTGGGTGACTTAATTATAACTGACATTAATTATGAACTGCCTTTAAGTTTTTATAATATAGCCTTTTCTGTTGAAAAATAGACAAAGTTTTCTTTATTTTTCAAACAAAATGTTTATACATATTTATTTGAATAAAAAGTATTTTGAGTGTTTGTTGAATTGAAAAAGAGATTGATCCTCTTTATCTGCAGATTTCAATGTTCAGTTTGTTTTTACCTTATTTTAGTGTGATATATTTAGTGTTTCATAGACAGACCTAAATCGGTGACCATAAAAGTCTTCTTATTTTGCATGTGCTTTTCAATTTGAAGAGTTCTATGACACCAGTGGTTGTTGTGCTCCCAAGTATGAACATAATGCTGTCAATTGATGTTGAATATTTTGTAAATGTGGTTTGAATACATACATGCAGAGTATTTAAAATAATCTAGTGAAAATAATGTTGAAATTCTTAGTAGCAAGTTGTCCAATCTGATCAATAAACACATTTTTGATAAAAAAAAAAGATGAATAGAAATTCAGCCTGTTGAAAGAAAAGTATGAGTTTTACTGATATCCACATATGACATCATTTCTTTAAAACAATGGACTCATTTGAGTTTGATCAATAAACAAATTTTTGATAAAAAATAGATGAAACTACTAGAAATTCAGCCTGTTGAAAGAAAAGTTATGTGTTTTACTGATAGCCCACATGATATATATGACATCATTTCTTTAAAACAATGGACTCATTTGAAGGCATGAAAGTGTTTTCATCTCTTTCAGGTTGGAGGACATTTACTATGTATACCCCAAAACCAGGGTGAACTGATTCTGGTCATACTTTCATGATTTGACAAAGACTAGGTCATAGACATAAACTGTTAAACTGTACAATGTAAAAAAGAAATGTAAATTGAAGGCAAATAATTTGAAATAGACTGTAGTTTTGTTTGTTTGCTACACTTACTACAATATATAGATAAACGTCTTGAAGTCAATACAACTAGACAGTCGAAGATATGATAGTTTAGCTATTTTCTTGAGTGGGGTCAACATTTGACAAGACGGATTCGTCAAATGACAGATACAGACAAAAACAATACACACGATGTGACGTCACGCGATGTGACGAAAGCATCGTAGAACAGATACAGATAAAAACAATACACACGATGTGACGAAAGCACAACAAATAATTTAGAACTGAAGTTATATTTTTAAGCAAATTATTGATATAATAAATATCTTACCTTGAAATGAAGCTACAGAAACAGAATTGTTCGTCCTTTTCAGTTAAAATAATATCCGCGGCTAGTGTAACGAACGATAACTTCCGTTGAAATATTTACAATCATTTTCAAGTGTTTATTGCTTCTCTATATTGCAAAGATATAAAATCCATGAAATAATGATGACAGGTACAAAAGAATAGTCGACTTAGCCTTCATAAAGTCCTTCTAGTGAATGAAATCCATTTGTGACAAGTCAAACTATCTTTTCCTACCATTCCTGTCGTTTTCCTTTTGTTATTTATTTATTACTTGCCTTACAATGACGTTACTTTTCGTTGCAATGACGTCACATTTGGATGCGTTTACTTCCGGTTGAGAAAATATTATTTTAAAAATAGAAAAGGAGTGCAATTATACGCAAATTATCACATATCAGATTCCTTGTTTTCATTCCTTTATCGAGAAGGAATTTAATTTAATTTTTCTCTCTAGTTCTAAGTATTTTTTGATTTGTCAAAACATGCGAATATCGTGTTTGTGGGTTTTACCGGTTACGAAATGAATAGGTTACGATAATTTGTCCGTCCAGTAAGACCGGAAGCAAAATGGCCGAAAAAAAGTGCTATGGGGTTGAGATTTGATATGTGAAAAACAGTAAGATTGTACTGAATTCTCGTTGTTTTGATCTCGTATGATGTGTTCGTACGTGTAACCTATAGGCGTGCTTCGCTCGAGCTTTCACACGTAATATGTTAATAGGCAAAGCCTAGGTCGTGTGAAAGCAAGAACAAATTAATTAAGCACTGTCTGTCCCCCAACAAGAAACAAATTAATATATAGGCAAATTGTAGAAAGTTACAAAAACAGAATTTGAAAAACATATTGAAAAAAACGAAACTTAGCATGCATTTAAGTTTAATTTGTACATATCGTCACCTTAGTGTAAAAACGTACGTTTTTGTAATTTTACAGGAGAGCGTTTAAACTGATTTTCTTAGAGAAATGACACTTGATTTTAAGGTTTTTTTAAGTTTTTATTTAAAAACAAAGAAACAAAGTAGTCCAAAATAATATTTTCTAAAAAAGATTTGTAATAAAAAAGATATTTGGAAAAAATGCATTTATATGTTTATATTTCACTGAACTTGTTTGGTGCAATAAAATTATAAGTGCACCTATCACTTTATTGCACTTGATATTTTGGAGCAAAAACTACATAAGTGTGATTTATCCTTTACTAGATGTGAACAGATAGACAAATATTGATTTATTATTTCTCCAAGATTGATATTAATATTTACTCTGTTCTATGGTAACCTAGAAAATGTTTTGATAAATCTGAAATACAACTGAAGCAAGACTAAAATGCAACCAAATTAAAACAATAACCAGCTTATTGTAAATTTAGATTTAGAATAAATAAAAAAGTTGCCTCAGTTTAATAATAATAGTAATAATAGACTTTATTATATATTCAAGATACAAGCACCGTTATGGGAATAATTTATGTAATTAACCGATGACCACCAGCATGGTATACCATGAAAGATATGTTGATTCAGTTCCTGATATGCAGTGGATTCCATATTTTTGGTCCAGAGTATGTCAAAGATTTTCTGTAAAATTCTATTCTTGGTTACGGAATGCAAAGTGTATGCTGGCGCCATATCTGGGTGATGGACAGGAGCAAACCTATAGTCCCCAAACAATGAATGAATGAATGTATATTGTTTTATGGCGCATCGACAGCTAAGGTCATTTAGCGCGCATTTAAATTTTATTATTCATGTTCCCTGGGTGAACAAACCAGTACTAGGCTAGAAAATGTGCCTTGCCCAAGGGCACTCCACCATGACCGAATTGCCGCGACTGGGGATCGAACCCGGGACATCCGGTTTCGAAATCCCCGACGCTAACCACTCGACCACAGCGGATTCCTAGTCCCCAAACAAATCTCCGACCGGTTAGGGACTAATAAGTAATATGTTCCCAATCAGGTAGCCAGGGAGACTAGGTTTTCTCATCATTTGACCGACCATCCAGTTTTATTTTGTCAATGCCATATTACAATCTTATTATGTATAATTCTCTTTAAAATGGGGAGATCTTAGAAGAAAATGTTAAGTCTGACAAAATGAAACTTTTAAAAAAAATTGATAAAAATTGAAAAAAATATTTTTCATCATGAGCAATATTACCCTTTTCTGCAATGTTTTTGAAAGTTGTTTGCTACAGAGGTGTCAAAAGTTGTATATATTATGGAAGGAATGAAGAAACAGAAATTAGTGTTATTTATGCAGCTATTTTGTATACAAATATGGACATATATCTTTCTTGCACCAAATAGTTGTTTGAAATATTAAAATGATGTGGTGCAATACATCACTATGTGCACATATTGTTTTTTTGCACAACAAAATAATATCAGCGTACTTAATATGTTAATAGGCAAAGCCTAGGTCGTGTGAAAGCAAGAACAATTAATTAAGCACTGTCTGTCCCCCAACAAGAAACAAATTAATAGGCAAATTGTAGAAATTTAAGTTACAAAAACAGAATTTGAAAAACATATTGAAAAAAACGAAACTTAGCATGCATTTAAGTTTAATTTGTACATATATATCTGTTTTATTTTTTATTAGGTCAGGATTGTAATAGACTGTAAGATTTCCAAGGATGTTGATGGAAAACAACACTAGAAGGCATTGAAGAATGTTCTGATTTATTTTTACAAATGCCAGTTATTTGTAAACTAGTAATACATATAATTGAAAACTGACTCTTACCATGGTTGATTGAATGACTTGCGCTTAACATTACTCCACACAACAATCTTACAAGGCAGATGGCTAACTTTGCATGATCTGGCTGAATGTATAATCTTGAGACAATTTAAGATGACTGAGAAAAATGTAATTTTTGACAAATATTTTCAAAAGTCCCATTTATAATGATGTATGTTGGAAAGGTTAAAGTTTAGCCGGCCTTGTCTGATGTAAATTACTTGATTTCTGTGACTAATCCGAATACATTGTCGGAATGGTGTAATTGATCCAAAATGAACATATCCAAAATGAACAATATGTTCCTATTCAACAACATTTTCACTTTGAACACCTATCTCCTTTTCTGGTTTTTAATTTGTAAAACATGAAAACAGCATCAGATTATTTGTTAATAAGTACCAGACTTAGTGTCAACAACAGTTACTGAATATATATACATGTATCTGAAATATGTTGTTTGAAAAAAAATGAATAATGAAAGATCTGATCAATATATTCAATATACATTTGATTGCATAAAACAATAAACAGTATGTTTATAGCAAATAAAGAAATTATAAAAGGTACAAACAGAGAAATGGATTTTCCAGAAGAATTTGCAATAATTTAACATTGTTAGTGATCATGTTAAAATTGCTCTATTATAAAAATATGATGTATAAATTTCGTTAAAACTTTGATATTAGAACGGTTATCAAAGCTGGATCAAACCTTGAACATGTACAGATTCTCAGTTTATCAATGTTGATAACCATTCCTTTTTTTAATTGTTATTGCTCAATTATAAAAGCTTTTGAAAAGGGTACAGGGAGTAAACTATTTTCACTAGAAGCCTGGATAAAAATGTAATAAGTGTTTAAGTAAGACAACTCCCCACAACATAATTGTTTCATGTATACATTGTTAAGTTTAGTTGCTTCTTTCAAAACATGTACCTGCTGAGATTTGATCTTAGAACTCTTGTTAGACCAGGTGTTTTACCATTAAACTACAGTATAGGTTTTTATTTTGAGCAGCAGTTCATGAAAATATGTGTAATTTTATTACCAGTAAAGTATAAGAATTTTTTTGTTACAATGAATGTATACCAATTTAAATTTTACCATTTCTATTGTATAGATTATACAATTTCACAATAAATAACATATAAAACAGATACATTTCTGTGGTATTTCAGTTATATCAGAGGACAGAACACTTATGTGAGGTCACTGGGTGACTAATATAACTGACATTAATTATGAACTGCCTTATAGCCTTTTTCTGTTGAAAAACAGATTAAGTTTTCTTTATTTTTCAACCAAAATGTTTATACAAATTTATTTGAATAAAAAGTATTTTGAGTGTTTGTTGAATTTAAAAAGAGATTGATCCTCTTTATCTACATATTTCAATGCTCAGTTTGTTTTTACCTTATTTGAGTTTGATATAGTTAGTGTACATTGCCCTGTTTCATAGACGGACCTTAATCGGTGACCGTAAAAGGCTTTTATTTTGCATTTGCTCTTCAATTTGAAGAGTTCTATGACATCATTGGTTGTTGTGCTCCCAAGTATGAAAATAGTGCTGTCAATAGATGTTGAATCTTTTTTAAATGTTGTTTGAATACATACATGCAGTGTCAAAATAATTTAAAATAACCTAGTGAAAATAATGTTTAAATTCTTAGTACCAACTTTGTCCAATCTGATCAATAAACACATTTTGAATAAAAAAAAAAAAGAAGGAAACTACTAGAAATTCAGCCTGTTGAAAGAAAAGTAATGTGTTTTACTGATAGCCCCCATATGACATCATTTCTTTTAAACAATCATGACTCCCCGTCATTTAAGTTTGATCAATTGTTATTGCTCAATTATAAAAGCTTTTGAAAAGGGTACAGGGAGTAAACTATTTTCACTAGAAGCCTGGATAAAAATGTAATAAGTGTTTAAGTAAGACAACTCCCCACAACATAATTGTTTCATGTATATATTGTTAAGTTTAGTTGCTTCTTTCAAAACATGTACCTGCTGAGATTTGATCTTAGAACTCTTGTTAGACCAGGTGTTTTACCATTAAACTACAGTATAGGTTTTTATTTTGAGCAGCAGTTCATGAAAATATGTGTAATTTTATTACCAGTAAAGTATAAGAATTTTTTTGTTACAATGAATGTATACCAATTTAAATTTTACCATTTCTATTGTATAGATTATACAATTTCACAATAAATAACATATAAAACAGATACATTTCTGTGGTATTTCAGTTATATCAGAGGACAGAACACTTATGTGAGGTCACTGGGTGACTAATATAACTGACATTAATTATGAACTGCCTTATAGCCCTTTTCTGTTGAAAAACAGATTATGTTTTCTTTATTTTTCAACCAAAATGTTTATACAAATTTATTTGAATAAAAAGTATTTTGAGTGTTTGTTGAATTTAAAAAGAGATTGATCCTCTTTATCTACATATTTCAATGCTCAGTTTGTTTTTACCTTATTTGAGTTTGATATAGTTAGTGTACATTGCCCTGTTTCATAGACGGACCTTAATCGGTGACCGTAAAAGGCTTTTATTTTGCATTTGCTCTTCAATTTGAAGAGTTCTATGACATCATTGGTTGTTGTGCTCCCAAGTATGAAAATAGTGCTGTCAATAGATGTTGAATCTTTTTTAAATGTTGTTTGAATACATACATGCAGTGTATTTAAAATAACCTAGTGAAAATAATGTTTAAATTCTTAGTACCAAGTTTGTCCAATCTGATCAATAAACACATTTTGAATAAAAAAAAAAAAAAGGAAACTACTAGAAATTCAGCCTGTTGAAAGAAAAGTAATGTGTTTTACTGATAGCCCCCATATGACATCATTTCTTTTAAACAATCATGACTCCCCGTCATTTAAGTTTGATCAATAAACAAATTTTGGTTAAAACAAAAATGAATCTACTAGAAATGCAGCCTGTTGAAAGACAAGTAATGTGTTTTACTGATAGTCCACATATATATGACATCATTTCTTTAAAACAATGGACTCATTTGAGTTTGATCAATAAACACATTTTGGATAAAAAAAAAAGATAAATCTACTAGAAATTCAGCCTGTTGAAAGAAAAGTAATGTGTTTTATTGATAGCCCACATATGACATCATTCCTTTAAAACAATGGACTCATTTGAGTTTGATCAATAACACATTTTGGATAAAAAAAAAGATAAATCTACTAGAAATTCAGCCTGTTGAAAGAAAAGTAATGTGTTTTATTGATAGCCCACATATGACATCATTCCTTTAAAACAATGGACTCATTTGAGTTTGATCAATAAACAAATTTTGGATAAAAAAAAGATGAAACTACTAGAAATTCAGCCTATTGAAAGAAAAGTTATGTGTTTTACTGATAGTCCACATATATAACATCATTTCTTTAAAACAATATACTCATTTGAAGGCATGAAAGTGTTTTCCTCTTTTTCAGGTTGGAGGATATATGGCTTAAGACATTTACTATGTATACCCCAAAACCAGAGTGAACTGATTCTGGTCATACTTTCATGATTTGACAAAGACTAGGTCATAGACATAAACTGTTAAACTGTACAATGTAAAAAAATAATGTAAATTGAATGCAAATAATTTGAAATTGACTGTAGTTTTGTTTGTTTGCTACATTTACTGCAATAAATAGATAAACGTCTTAAAGTCAATACAACTAGACAGTCGAAGATATGATAGTATAGCTATTTTCTTGAGTGGAGTCAACATTTGACAAGACGGCTTCGGCTTCAAATGACAGATACAGTCAAAAACGATACACACCATGTGACGTCACGCGATGTGACGAAAGCATCGTGGAACGTTCCCAACAGTCAGATACTAACGAATAATTTAGAAATGAAGTATATTTTTAAGCAAATTATTGATATAATAAATAGCTTACCTTGAAATGAAGCTATGCCGATACAGAGACAGAATTGTTCGTCCTTTTCAGTTAAAATAATATCCGAGGCCAGTGTAACGAACGATAACTTCCGTTGAAATATTTACAATCATTTTCAAGTGTTTATTGCTTCTCTATATTGCAAAGATATAAAATCCATGAAATAATGATGACAGGTACAACAGAATAGTCGACTTAGCCTTCATAAAGTCCTTCCAGTGAATGAAATCCATTTGTGACGAGTCAAACTATCTTTTCCTACCATTCCTGTCGTTTTCCTTTTGTTATTTATTTATTACTTGCCTTACAATGACGTTACTTTTCGTTGCAATGACGTCACATTTGGATGTGTTTACTTCCGGTTGAGAAAATATTATTTTAAAAATAGAAAACGAGTGCAATTATACGCAAATTATCACATATCAGATTCCTTGTTTTCATTCCTTTATCGAGAAGGAATTTAATTTAATTTTTCTCTCTAGTTCTAAGTATTTTTTGATTTGTCAAAACATGCGAATATCGTGTTTGTCGGTTTTACCGGTTACGAAATGAATAGGTTACGATAATTTGTCCGTCCAGTAAGACCGGAAGCAAAATGGCCGAAAAAAAGTGCTATGGGGTTGAGATTTGATATGTGAAAAACAGTAAGATTGTACTGAATTCTCGTTGTTTTGATCTCGTATGATGTGTTCGTACGTGTAACCTATAGGCGTGCTTCGCTCGAGCCTTCGGCTCGAGCTTTCACACGTATTATTATTTTTCAATAAAACCACAAAACAGATAATTTTGGATTTGCATGCAATAGCACGTCATTTTACCTTTCCTCTTTTAAAGTCAACAGTGGACACCTTTGCAGCAATCTACTTTTAAAACAATGAGATAAGGGTTAAATCGCTGAAGACATGAGTTTTCTCTTTTTCTCAAAATGATATTAGCTTAGCATCCTAATTATATCATACTTTAACAAATGTTGAAATGTAGTCCAATATATATAAATTAGACCACCTTCGAAATATAATATCAACTAAACAGTTAAATCTCATTGAAATTGTTGTATAATTTAACTTAATTTCGAACACAAACTTAGCCCTACAACATGTTAATTTATTTTAATTCTTTCCTTCCTTTTTCATAATGAAAACAAAAAACTACTCATGTTTTAAAATTATATTATGATGAGCGCCCTTGTGTCAATGATGCATAACAATATGCAGATCGGAAGCAATATGCCTTTAGGGAATTAAATGACACATTTAAAATTGTCAAGGACGAAATAATTGTGTACGAAAGACCCGATTCTTTCTTATTCGCAGAGGTGTCGTTCTTGAAACTCTCTTTATAGGCAGAGAGTGTTCGTTCAAAGTCAATTTTCCATTAAAACCAGTTTTATCTCGGTTTGTTCTTTTCTTCATTTGTTTCGAACCAAATAAACATTTTAAATCACCTATAATTTACTATTTGTAAGTGAGTGTAAAGAGCGGCTCTCTGCAAAGGAGATTGATCTACGCAGTTGATATTCGCGAGTCACGCAGGTGCGCGTAAGTAAACAAATTAGACTGCGACGTAAAGGTTTGTAGTTATCAACTTTTGATTACATGTAGTATATAGTGTAAAATAAAGTATAGCAGTCAAGCTAATAGGGACTGTTTTGTCTTCGTAAATAAAACAAAAAAACATAAATGCGAGTCAAAATAAAGAAACTGAAAATACCTAAAACATCGGAATATTTATTTCATTTTAGATGTGTCATTACTTAGTGTTTTTAAACAAACACAATTGTAATATGTTCAAGACATCTAAATGTGTTTCTTTCTAATAATAATCCCCCCTCCCATGTGATTTCCGAAAACCTATTAAAAATAGAAGTCGCGGGCTCCTGCCCGGCGACTAATGAAGATGTTGGTTTTTTTAAAATACAATAATTTGTAAAAAAAATAAATATATATAAAATAATTAATTTGCCTTAATTTTGTGTTTATTATACCCCCTTCGAAGAAGAGGGGGTATATAGGAGTCACTGTGTCGGGCTGTCTGTCTGTCTGTCGGTCGGTCGGAAGTGGGAAGTGGGAATTCAATAAAATTTTACATGAAGCTTCTATACCAAGATGAGATTTGCATATCCTAAAGGGATTACAATTGCATGTTATGGCCCTTTTACTTATTAAGTTATGGTGTAGGTCAAGGTGCTGTTTAGGGGGTATTTATCATCTTCAGTGATAGTTATAGTTTTTTCTTGGATCTGAGACGCGCTTGAAAATAGAATAATTTGTAAAATGTCATTATATATAAAATATGAGTTGCCTACATGTCGCTGTTTTTTGAACGGCGCATTCAAAGTTGTGCGCCGTCCATCCAAGGCTTCGTACGCAGCGGCGAGTACGTCAAGCAAGGTATTCTTCTACATGTTATCCCTCATTTCACGAAAGAAGAAGCCTTAAAGATCCAATAGTAGTGTGGTTCATGCTAGACTTTGAAGCTGGTAAGTGCTATAAGTTGCATATTATCGGGTTTCAAAGAAAACAACAGTTTTGAAATACTTTGTTACATCTTAATATAATACTAACTACGATTATACTGTTTTCCGAATATTTTATAATATTTTATAGCAATGTTCACATATATATATATATATATATGTATTGTTGTGCTTTTCAGCGACCTGGTAAGCGGTACGAAAAGTCTTCACAAACACAATACTGAAAGGCTGTAGTTTCCACTGGTCCAAAGGTGACACGACTGGGGCTTGCTCCGGCATGCATATAGAAGGGGAAGTGAACCACTACATACAAAGCGGTCGGCTCTCCCCTATCTCCCCGCAGAACACGTGTGACCGTCATTCAGCACACTGAGAGACCAAGGGGTCGAGTCCGAGAGCGCCATGATCATACAGCTCATCGACTACATCGGCGCAGCGTGTGTCGAAGGCAGAATGTGGCGCCCATAGAACTGGTCCGTCTACATATGGAGACCGTTCGCACCAACACTGATGTTGAAGGTATGTATAATCGTCTTATACATAATATTAAAAAAAACATGCATCACCTGAAATGTAAAGTAAACCAATTCATTTATAAGAGGTAAATATCTGAAATATATGAATAATAATTATAATGTTACTAAATAACTACGTTTAACATAGTATATTATAGTGTTCATAATATAAATGATTAAGTAAAAATAATTCATTTTCAACTTCAGGTTGGCATCACCGCCTCAACACCAAAACTTGGTGCCCAGCTCCCATTCTATGTACTGGTGCCAATGTTCCACTGAGAAGTACAGTGCTCAGACATCCAAGCCCGACTATAGTGTCCGCCAACATTCTCCAGATTCTATACAGGAAGAAAAACCGCGGTACACATGAGAAACTACATCAGGTATGAGAGGAATATGAAAAGATGAGATGACAACCAACCAGCTAATTAGAACAGCGAGTCATAGCATCGGACTTGGTCCTGTAGCAAAATCAACAGACGATTAAAATGTCAATCAGGAAATAGAAATTGAGCGCAAGCATCAACACCAATTGACTATAACATCGACACTTGACACAATTATGTCCGACGTAAAAAGCCTTGCAAATAGAAGAAAGCCGATATCGCTTTACTTCGCTGATTGAATGATACATCCATATGTGCGTGAGTGTCTGCATAAATGTAACAATACATGCAACTGTCCTTCAACAACATATCAACTATTTATGTTTACTAGAGCTTGTCAGTTTACTATAGTAAACGAGTTGTTTCCCTTGTATATTGTTATGCTCATTAAAGAACCAAGCGTGGATTTTCCACAACAAAGAGTTATTTTGTTAAGTTAAACACCATAAACAATATATTTATCTTATATTCTTTTGAAAAAAGACCAACATATTGGATATTTATTTATCCAAGACAGAAAGCGAAAACAAGGCTTAACATCGGATCCTTCAGCCAATACTGAGCATGATTACACTCACGAAAGTAACCAAATTTATGCAAGACTATCTACTGAATGAAAACCACAGGGATTCGACATTACCATATAGGATGTTACACTATTCCTTTTGTATAGTATTGTATGTATATATATGCTAATGTCGAATCCCTGTGATGAAAACAATAAATATGTGTGTTTCCAGAGGCATGCTATCAACAGTTACTGCGTAATAAGGAACCATTTGCCTATTTTGAGTATTCCCTGGTTGGGATTTCGAACGTTTTCTTGGCGAGTAGATGACTCACAGATGCGTCGGTGGTAAACGTTAAATCGTCGAGTTGGTGATTATCATCTATGAGGTCTGTTAAACTTGATGTCTTTAATGATTTCATAGTCGTCGAGTTCACCTGCATATCTAAGAAATAGCAGTGCCCAAACGACTACGATAGCTCTTCTAGGCATTTTCCACTACCCTTAATATTTAACCAAATATTTGACATGTGTGTGTTTATCCTGACGCATGGGAAAGGTGACAAAGTAAATCCTGCGAACTGCAGGGGAATTACACTTGTTAATGTTATCGGATAAATATTTTCACTCATTTTAAGAAATCGTATTAACAGATGAACATGTCTTTAATGATTCACAATTCGGTTTTCGTGATGGACGTTCCAAGCGCGTCTCAGATCCAAGAAAAAAATAGAACTATCACTGAAGATGATAAATACCCCCTAAACGGCTGATGCTATATTTCTCTTGCATGCTACAATTCAAAAGGTTTTATCAAAGAAATCAAAGTTATGGTGTGTTTTTATTGATTACCAAAAAGCATTCGATACAGCTAATAGAGATGCTTTATGGGTAAAATTATTGAAGGCTGGCATTAGCTGTAAAATGACTAATATGATCAAATTGTCGGGCCAGGACAGAAAAAATGTCAGTTGATATAGTTAAGTTTATTTGCATCAGTAAAATACCAGTAAAATACAAATACAGTCAAACTTGTATTAAGAGACCACCCAAGGGGAATGTTGTAAGTGGTCTCTTAACCCAGCAAGCAAGCACAACTGGGGCCCATATGGGCTGTACCTGGGCAAGCTCTATATTGGCGACCGATGTGGGACCAATCTGGGACCCATATTAGAAAGTTCTGCCCTTACTTGACCCACATGGGACCCATGACAAAGTAACTTTTCAGAAATATATAAGTTAAATGTATAAGAAATAAATAAACGTTGAAAGCAGAAAAGCTGGTCCTTTTTTCTGTAATTTTATGAATGTTTTTTTATTGATACCTGTTTGGCTGTGTGTATATTACTTATGTGGGACCCATGCGGGACCCATATAAGAAGGTGTTGCCCTACTGGGGCCCATATGGGGCTATACATGTGTAAGCCCTGTATTGGTGACCGATGTGGGACCCATCTGGGACCCATATTAGAAAATTCTGCCCTTACTGGACCCACATGGGACCCATGACACAGTTACTTTTCAGAAATATATAAGTTAAATGTATAAAAAATAAATATACGTCAAAAACCAAAAAGCTGGGTTTTTTTCTGAAATGTTATGAATGTTCATTTAGTGATACCTTTGTGTGGATTACTTATGTGGGACCCATGTGGGACCCATATTAGAAGGTGTTACCGTACTGGGGCCCATATGGGCTGTACATTGGTAAGCCCTGTATTGGTGACAAATGTGGGACCCATCTGGGACCCATATTAGAAAGTTCTGCCCTTACTGGACCCACATGGGACCCATGACAGTTACTTTTCAGAAATATATAAGTTAAATGTGTGTGAATCACTTATGTGGGACCCATGTGGGACCCATATTAGAAGGTGTTGCCCTAATATGACCCACGTGGGGCCTATATGAGAAATGCTTCCTTCTTAAACTATATAAAATATGGTAAAACATTGAAAGATTTTATCAGCTGGTCTTTTGTTAGTCATTTCTGGAATGTTCTTTCATAACTGCGAAGCATTCACAATGAAAGTCCTGTATTGATTTCACTTGTGGGACCCATGTAGGACCAGTATGGGACATATATGAAGAAAGAGTCCTTGCTTAACAGTATAATTAAAATGCAATTTATGTAATATTAGGAATGTTTTTCATATAAATTTAGATATTTAGTTTGTATATATACATGCATTGGTTACCCATGTGGGACCCATGTGGGACCCATATTAGGAGGGTTTGCCCTTATAGTATAGGACCCACAATGGACATTTATTAAAAAATAGTCATGCTTCTACATTATTAAATACAAAAAATATTGAAAGGTGATAGAAGCTGATCTTGAAATGTAAATTTAGGAATGTTCTTTCATAAAAACGAAGTTTGCACATTGAAAGTCCTGTGTTGATACCCATGTGGGACCCACATAGGGTGTGCCTTTATATGACCCACATGGAACCTATATGTGTATTAAACTAAATAAGATGCGACACTCGATGAAATGTGGTAAAGTCTGGGTTTTTTTCTGATTTTTTTATGAATAAATTAAGTCGTGTACTTTAAAAGTCCTGTATATCCCAATGGATTTGCCCTGATAGTACCCACATGGGACCAATTAGGGAAACCTTTTTAAAAATATAATAATTAACACCATCAACAGTGAGACAGTCAAAAGCAAAACTAAAATCATGAGAAATTTGTTATTTTTTCAATAATGTAAATCTGATAATTGAAATAGCCAAAATATTATGTTAATCCTACCAGCAGTACTTTGATTTCTAGAAAGGAACAACAACAACAATTATGCGCCATTTTTGAAGAGACGAAATAAAGGCGAATTCAACGGGAAACTGGTTTTGATTATAGGAATATACAAGGTAAAATAATACAAAGCCCACTTTTGCAATAGATGATCTTTTTGTCATTTCTTTGGTCTTTTCATGCGTATGTGAAGCTTTTGTTAACTGTGAAGCTGATTTGCATTTATCTGACTGTCATGTAATTTCGCGAGTAAATTTATAGTTTTGCTTTTGTTACGTGAAATCAGAGACATATAAACAGGTGTTTATATGTCTCTGGTGAAAAAGAGCTCTACTGTGTATGTGTTGGAACATATTTTGACAATTGAGTGTCGAGAAAGAAATAACCTCTGGTATGGTCGATACATGCACATTGTTCATTAAATATTTATGATGTAAATTTAAGTATCGTCCATTCACCTATTTTCGATACGTACCTGTTTTCGATACTTTTTTCTGCACACGCGTATAAGTTAACATGTAGTCACAATGACGTCACAGTTTGTTTACAATCTACTTCATCCAGTGTTATGTTCGATTTGCTCGAAAAAAAATAAAAAAAATCGTCGCAACAGGTCAGATTTCATTATTTTACAACATTATCACAAAAACAGTGTTTTTTACTATTACTTTTTACCAGTTGCGTAGAAACAGCAATTAATTAAACTTCCTAAATGGAAAAATAAAAAAAATGACATTTACCGTAAAGATTATTTTCTCTGCTGCAGAAGGAAATCACTGTCACACGAGACTATGCAAAAATAAAATGTACAGGGTGTGCCAAAAAGATCGTACCCCTTATATTTTTTTACTTTTTTTTTTATGATTTCAACAATCATTAAGCAGTCATTAATTTCAATCAAGTATATAAAAGGATTATTTTTTTCTATTTTCAGGCAATACGTATTGCATTTCGTTTGTTTATGTGAAGTTTGCAGGGTGTGACTTCCCATCTTGCAATCACAAGACTCACTTAAAGTATTGCTGCAAGCAGTCTGTAGTCTGCCGACTTGATAAATGTATCTCCCCCTTTCATAACACTGATATTCAAGAATGAACTGTTAATATTGAATAAATTTAGCTTCATACTCAAATTGTAACTGTTTTCTGAAATATCTAGTTCATTAAAATCTGTTGGACTATAACTGTACTTATTTATACTCTTCAGCTTAGAGGTATCGAAAATAGGTCAAGACAACATTCAAAATGGCCACATGCATGTGTTTTCTTTTTATAAAATATTTTTTTTTATCAAAATTAAATAGTTATAGGATATATATTTTAGTGGGTGAGAATGAATTAATCTAAATTATTTTTGTGTTTTTATTTGTTTATTTGCTTTCTTCTATGCTTAAAAAGCAAATGGCGCTTATGGTATCGAAAACCGGTCAAACCTCGATATATATATAATATAAAAAAATAGTTATTTGTGTTCCAAGTTCCTTTGTCTATAAGTTACTTAATTAGTTGTATTGATAAACACATTTGAAAACAATTATAAATGAGTAGAACATCTCAATACTGGCATAATTACTGGAGAGTAAGGTCTAGTGTGAATGATCATTTGTCAAATATACAATGCATGACTATTCAGTTAGTCATACAGCCATGGTGTTTTAGCTATGATACCTAGTGTAATTAGTCAATAACTCATGTATGTATGTGTTCTTTCAGGAGCTCCCCAAAGGAATCCATCAACAAAAATGCTACAAGGAATGATATGAAGCTGGAGTTAAGGAAATGGCTGTCTGGTGCTCGTGACAGGGATGGAGGAAGAAAAAAAGGGCAACAAAGATAAATGAACATTTGCCTCGACACAAAGTGATACGGAAAATTCGGATGTAGAAAGTTAGCACAAATAAGTTTGACATGTCTGCAGCAGACAACTTTTGAAAACATTGTGGCAAAAGGAGAAATTGCTAATAATTAGCAATTTCTCCTTTTGCCACGATGTTTTCATCTTTATTCAATTTATAATTTTTTTTTTAAACATTCTCCTAGGTGTGTTCAAAGTCTTCTGCATGCACAAATGGCTCGAATATTCGAATAATTTGTGATTCAATATTCGAATACTAATTTTGGTATTCGTTGCCAACCCTAGTAAAATATGTTCTGGTTATTGAAGATCATAAATATACATGTATATAAGTATATAAGTAGTTTGTGACATATTTCATATTATACAAGATGTAATTATATGTATAATTCTTTCAATTATTACACCATTCACTCTTTCAAAACCATATTTGAGCCTGTTGATTGAGATTTGGTAAAAGTTGGCATTTCCGAACAGAGTAGGTTCAGATCAGCCTGTACATGTACATCAGCATATGAGAATCTACATAAGTTAACAGAAACTTCTAAGAAGTGGTTTTATTATTTTGGTTTTATTTAGCTTCACCATAATAGGTAATTCTGCAAAGCAAGGTAAATAAAACCAAAAAAATAATAAGAAGAAGTGGATGTAAGTGATGTTTGAACAGTTTATATCTTGACAAAACAAGATTCAAAGACTGATCTTGATCTACACTGTTCACAAAACGTTTGCTAGTACTTTATATCATGGCTTGTATTAAGCTTTTACCACATACAGCAAATCTGCAGCAGAAAGCATTGAAATTATCTACACAAAAACAAAGAAAGTCTACATAAATGAAGATATAATTATGGAAAAAAGTTGAAAACCTTGTAGCAAAAGGAGAAATTGCTCGTTTTGAGCAATTTCTTCTTCTGTCACTATGTTTTCTAAAAGCTGTCTGCTTGTGTTATGTGTTATACATTAGATGCACATGTTTTTATTTAAGATCCAATGTTACCATAGATCTAAAAAACACTTTTCAATTTCAGCTTGTCTGTTTTTGGAAGAAAAATAGTCTGGATACACTTAATTGATGTCATTGTCAAAACACTTTAAAGTTACCTCAATATTCAAAAACCGATAAACATTTTCAAAATGAAACTTAGTAAACATGTACCTTGGAACAATAAGCATGTCTGTGCCAACTCCCATAACTCTGGCTTCAGTAATTATTCAGAAATGCCCCTTTTTCACCTTAGAATAAAGCAGACAAGCATTTGATTGGTAGTGCTTTTGTTGTTCTTTGTAGTGTTATTATTGTCGATTCTGTTATACATTGCTACTATTAACTACATATTTAATCTCATTTCTATAATTTGTGTTTTGATTTATGATATGTCTTTGTTTCTTACGATTCAAAAAATCACTGTTCAAAATTTAATTTTTATTTCCTTAGTTGGCCCTTATTCTCGGATATGTCTTAAAATTACGGTATTTATATGTAATATATCCCATGGCCAGTAAAATTAAATTCTGACGGTGTGCAGAATACAGTGCATAATTATACATTAACATCATCTGGCACAAAGTGGAAACTGAAAATGTATAGATATTTTACAAGCCTCATATTCCAGTGCTTAGCCAGATGAGTTTTACAGTGCCATCATAGCCCTCTTCGTTTGATGGTTTTTGTTGTTGTCGTTAGATAACTCAGGTGATCGATTTAGGGCCATCTTGTTTTCAAATTATCATCACACTTTGAGATTAAGACATTATTAAAAAGTTATTTCACACGAATCTAAGTTAGAGCTATGAATTCACTTGTTTTAAAAAAAGTATATATTGAATGTTGTTATACCTCACATGACTTTGTAATGTTAAATTCTCATATACTCATCATGGGCAATTTCTTACTGTCTCATGCTTACAGTACATTTTTGACCGGTAAACAGTATACTAGCTGTTACATGGCAAGCGCGTTAAAATGTTGGTTATGCACGTCCATGACGTCATCTCAAACAATAACGTCACTTTTTAGACGCGCGTGCCATGTAACAGTATACGGTTAACGGTATATTCATATGTGTGTGTTACATTGTAGTAGATCTACCCATGTTCACCTCCCCTACAAAGATACTGAATAAATTGAATAAACATGTCATTTTGTTCGGTAAAATAAAATAAATAATGCATGGCTTCGCCTCGGGTAACAGTATTTTTCTCATGTTGACAATATGTACTGTCACACTGGAAGCCATGCAATATTTATATAATATAAGGATAGTGGCTTAATTCTAGTCAAATTCTTCCTGTAAGTAAAACCATTTATATACCGACTAAAGTTATTTCACACAAATCTAGTCAGAGCTATGAATTCACTTGTTAAGAAGTATATATTGAATGATATAAGGTTAGTGGCTTAATTCTAGTCAAATTCTTTCTATAAGTAGAACCATTTTGTTATATACCGACTATTAATCAAAATGTCAGTGCATCATTATTTCATTTTCAATAACCCTGTTTGTGTCCAACACGTTTTTTAACATGCTTTGCAGTTTGCTTTCATGTAAACACTACTTTAATTGTTTCTTATATTTCAAATTTTAAATAATTATGGATGCAATAGTCTGTCGAGCTGTCTATGGTCTACATATATTTTGTCAGGCTGCATAATAATATGTTTTGTATTAAATTGTCTATTTTTAAAATGATATCAAGTAGTTTGTCAAAATATGCCTTAATAACATCAACCCACTTTTACAATGGTTCGATACCTGTTTGCCCATAATGGTCGATATCTGTTTTCCCATAATGGTCCGATACCTGTTTGCCAATATTGTGCCCACGAGGGTCCCATGTTGGACCCATATCTTAACCCGTATGGGACCCATGCCAATACCGGTTGCACTTTCCATGTGGGTACCACATGGGTTACCCATCTGGGGCCCATAAAGGAATCTATATGGGACCCATATCTGTTTGCCCACATCGGTCCCATGTTGAGCCCACGTGGGTCCCATGTTGGACCCATATCTTAACCCGTATGGGACCCATGCCAATACCGGTTGCACTTTCCATGTGGGTACCACATGGGTTACCCATCTGGGGCCCATAAAGGAATCTATATGGGACCCATATATGTTTGCCCATAACGGTCCCATGTTGAGCCCACGTGGGTCCCATGTTGGACCCATATAATAACCCGTATGGGACCCATGCCAATACCGGTTGCACTTTCCATGTGGGTACCACATGGGTTACCCATCTGGGGCCCATAATGAAATCGATATGGGACCCATTAGGGTCCCATATATTTTGCTAACTGGGAAGACAGGTGGTCTCTTATTGAGGTAAAAATGTATGTTTCGGTTTATACTACATTATACATGTATTGGTATTAAAGAATAAATAACAATAAACATTTTATTGTTCTTCTAATTTTATATTTTATTTCAATATTAATCATATTTATCAAAAGTGTAAGTTGTTAAATAAAACATATATACATTTAATCACAATCTTAATTGTTATTTTTTATTTGATGTTTTTTTTTAACTAGAATTCTGTGATAAACTGTATTGTCAAGTGTTTGTTTACAGATTTACTAATTAAATCTAATAAAAGAGACGATTAAATAAACGTGCTATCACCGTTAGAGAGCAAAAAACAAACACAGATCCAATTAAAGAGATCAAAAAGTCTGACCAAAGTTATCATAATTAATGCATGTAGTTTTAAAAAGATGCAATACAAATAAACTAGCAATTAGATATCTATCTACCAATGCTTAGGATAATTTCATTAATTTGTATAAAAAAGGATATTATGAATACTTTATTGACAACGATTTATATAATATATATCATGTCTGTCTGTATTTAGTGAATACACCTGATTTAGATTTGAAGACAATTTAATGCTCACTTGCATGGTTTTGTTCAAAATATCACACTGTTGTGAAAACAAAATGGTAAAATGATGATTGTGCTAGGGAACAGTCCTAAATAAAGGTCTATCATTGTGTTCCAGTATATTCAGAGCGTGTACTCTCAAATATGTATAAAATCTGGCCTGGCCCGACACAAAATGCTGAGTCAGCAGGCCAGGTTTTAGAACATGCCCATTTTTCGATGTAACCATTGGCTTAAAGCAGGGAGAACCCCTTCCACCATTGATGTTTATTTTATTCATAAATGATATTGCCGAAATCTCTTACTGAAAAAGATTTTGAATTTTTATCTATGTATCTTATATGATTCGCTGATGACATGATCTTATTCACAACTAACCCTATGAGCCTACTGTCGCAAATTGATAGTTTATATCAATATTCTGAAAAGCGCAAGTCAAATAATAACTGCCATTTTCATATAAATAATGAACAAATTGAAGTGGTAGAATATTTTACATATCTAGGTATGAAATTCTCATATACTGGCAATATGTCGTCTGCTGTTAAAGCACTGAATGATCAAGAGCTAAAAGCATATCAGAGTGTGTTAACATTATTTGACAGAATTAGTTAAGACGTTAAAAGAAAGTTGACATTATTACCAATTATGTTATATGGTAGTGAAGTTTGGGGCGTTTATAACTTCAAAAGTATTGATAAATTGCATCCAAGATTTTGTAAATATATATTCTTGACGTCAAAATAAGACACCAAACAATGCAGTCCTCGGAAAGCTTGGTCGTTTTCCACTATCTGTTTCATGTCGAGAAAGGTCACTTAAATGTTGGTGTAAGATAATGTCAAAAACTGATTCTCCTATTTATTTTATATATTGTGGAATACAGTGGTACAGAGGTAGAGCGTCGGCCTCTTGTATCAGAGGTCCCGGGTTCAAATCCCGTGATGAGCGGGTTCTGCCTTTGGGATTTTTCCACACAAACGGCGCGAGTACTGGTTAAGTTTCCAGGAAGCAGACATCGAGCGTGATTAATATAAGCTTAAAGCTTGTTTCGCAATCGATGTAAAATAAAAATAAATAAGTTAAAACATTATTTTATATATATAAAGCTCTATGCGACAACGTCAGAAGTAATTGTTGGACATCTCGGATTAAGACTATCATAGATCACCTAGGATATAGTCAATTAATATATAAATTTAATGCCAACTTAAGCACTTTTCACAGTATGAAACAGACACTACGAGATCAGTTCTTACAAGAATGGAATACTAAACATAAATTTGATACCTAAACTTGATTATTTTTGTAAATTTAAAGGAAAGTTTTGAATTAGAAAATTATTTAAAGGTTATTACTGATGACAACAGTTACTTAAGAATACACATGACTCGTTTGTCAATAATATTAACAGAGAAAACAAAATATGCAAAATATGTAACCAAAATGTGGTGGAATCAATACCCTTGATGATAAATTGCTGTTACTTAATGTATATTAACATTGAATTGTTTGTATTTGTATGTAATTTTATGTATTTATGTATTACGTCTGTCTTTGCCATATAATTATTTTGTAAATGGCCAATAAATATGAATGAATGAATGAATGAATGAATGAATATAATAATGTGTTATTTTTGCCAACTGAATAACATAGCTAGAACAAGTTTCTCCTTATACAGTGTATCTCTAAGTAAAACAGTTGACCCCAGGAGCATACATTGAACAATCTGCGTAGAGGACCATGATACAATGCTACACTCCAACTATCTAAGCTCTATACCCAAGTTAGTATGGTACGAATTTATGAGGAATAAATAGTTAAGTGAAGCTCGAATGTCTCCGTTCCTCTTATCTAAGGCGCGGGAAGATGGTAGTGGAGCGTCGGCTTTTTGTACACGGGTTCAAATTCCTTGATGAGCGAGTTCTGCCTTTGGGATTTTTTCACTCAAACGGCGAGAGTAACCTACTAGTTAGCTTCCAGGAAGTAGACATCGGGGAGATTAATTATAAGCTGAAAGCTTATTTCGCAACCGATGTAAAACACGAAAGCCGGCCAATTGATTAATTCTCTTATTTTTAGATCTCAATAGCAGTCTCCGTTTCTTATGTGGTCTGTATTTCAATTACCTCCAGTGCTATACACTGGTCGACAATTTATTGTATGGGAATATAATATGTCATTAGAAAACAAGAGCCCCAAATGTCACAAAATACGCCCGTTTTGTTTTTAGACCAATTAAGTATAGTGATAATTGGTTGTACATCAGGCAGATTTAGAGAGCAGACACTGTTAGTAGAGTTTTGGCCATTTCGAGGGACATAAGTGTGTAGTGACTAAGATACCGTGGTAAGTGATCAAACTTGTCCAAAATATTATGACAATACACATTCTGACCAAATTTGGTGATGATTGGACAAAGGCTCCTAAAGTTATTGAGCTAACAAGACCAATTTAAGGCAATTTCTATAATTAAAGGGCGATAACTGTCGATTGACTAAAGCAATATGGCTAGTTATCGAACTTGTCGAGATATTATGCCAATACACATTCTGACCATATTTGGTGAAGATTGGACAAAGGCTTCTAAAGTTATTGAGCTGACAATCCCAATTTTAGGTAATTTCTTTAATAAAAGGGCGATTACTCTTGATTGACTAAAGCGATATGTCTAGTTATCGTACTTGTCCGAGATATTATGTCAATACACATTCTGACCAAATTTGGTGATGATTGGACAAAGGCTTCTAAAGTTATTGAGCTGACAAGACCAATTTTAGGTAATTTATATAATTAAAGGGCAATAACTCTTGATTGACTTAAGCGATATGGCTAGTTATCGAACTTGTACGAGATATTATGCCAATACAAATTCTGACTAAAGTTGGTGATGATTGGAAGGCTTCTAAAGTATTTGAGCTGACAATACCAATTTTCGGTAATTTCTATAATTAAAGAGCAATAACTCTTGATTGACTTAAGCGATATAGCTAGTTATCGAACTTGTCCCGAGATATTATGCCAATACACATTCTGACCAAATTTGGTGATGATTGGACACAGGCTTCTAAAGTTATTGAGCTGACAACATACTGGACGCCGCAGGTAAAACTATAATACGATCCGTTTTTTCAAAACGGGCGTATTAAAACCAATGTGTCCTCGAGATATAATAATTAATCTGCACGTTTCTGTAGTGAGCAATACATTTCCGTTTCTAGGTGTAGGGTTGACACACACAAACACAAGATGCCAAATGTTCGACGTTTAGCAATTTCAGTATGCATGATAACCAAATCCACTACACTAACTCCTTTTGGCAAATGCTTATATGAGCCGTCCCGCGAGAAAACCAACATTATGGCCTCTACGTAATGTATCGACCCAGATCAGCTCAATCCGGGCCGACACATTCCGTCTCAGGGTGATAGTCATGATTCCTGAAACAGCAAATCTACAATAGGCGAAAAGTGTCTGTCCTGCATGCTTAGGCCAATCCGGGTCGATATTTTACGCAGAGTCCACAATGTTGGTTTTCTCCTGGAACGGATCATATGTAAATGCATCCATCGAAAAGACAAATTAATAAAATCAGCATATATTGCTTATTTTCTGATCCATATACATGTATGTACTTCTCTGCAACCTTGCCTACATTAACTTGTACATTGCTTAAACCCTTTTCCTCATGTAGACGCTTTCTGACGCATCTGCAGCAGACAGCTTTTTGAAAACATAGTGACAAAAGAAGAAATTGCACAAAACGTGCAATTTCTCCTTTTGCCACAATGTTTTCCACTTTTAGTCATGGATTTTCTATGTTTTGACAAAATACGTTCAAATTCGTCTGCTGCAGAATTGTCGTATGAGGAAAAGGGTTTACTGAATGATTTGTTTCACGCCGCCTTCAACATATTTTTAGGTTCCCGGACAAGTTACCAGGACTACGTATCCAAGTAAATTACCAAGTTGACATAAATAGTTACCTTGTGGCCTTGATAAGATTTAAGATATTTAGGCATTTTTATTAGGGAAACAAAAATGAAATATGCCTTCAACCCGTTCCCATATACAAGAAATCTGCAGCAGACGACTTTGAACATATTTTGTCAAAAATTGGAAAAATCTCTTTAATTGAATGGATAACGTTTCAATGACTAAAAGTGGAAAACATTGTGGCAAAAGGAGGTATTACTCATTATGAGCAATTTCTACTTTTGTCACAATGCTTTCAAAAGTCGTCTGCATAAGGGAAAAGGGTTCAGTATTACTTAGCAGTAAGTAGGGTTGGTGGAATTGGACCCCGGTAGTGTTCAAACTATCCATGTTCGAATCCCTTTAACCCTTTCCCTCATATAGACGCTTTCTTTTGTCATAGGTTATCCATTCAGTTAAAGAGATTTTCTATTTTTGGATAAAATATGTTCAAAGTCGTCTGCTGCAGAATTGTCGTATGAGGGAAAGGGTTAAAGTGGCGTCAACCTTAGGCGATTAAATTATAAGAAAAGTACCGACGCACAACATGTATTTGTGGATTCTATGTTGGTTTCTTATACTAGTTATTTCCAATTCTTACAAGACTGTAGCTTGGAATTTTACTTGCACAACGGACAAGACTTCGGACCCATACCCAAACATATCCTGGCTAACAAATTTAGCAGTCGTCGCAAATAAGTATGTGCCATGTGCTCGGGCGAGCTAAAATAAACAAAGCGGGGAAAAGTATCTGTTAGTGAAAAAGACCAGACCCAAGAAGGTTCTCTGCATAAATGAGACGTATTAGTCTATTTCAGGAACAAATTCGCCTCTGCATATCTAGATACTTCAGCAGAGTTATACGCTTTGGGCAAGGATAGGTTTTTTGTGACACAAAGAAAATAAAGACAAGTTTTGAAATTATACAATTTTTTAATACACCTATGGCTCAGGTACGTGGTCTTTAGGAACTTGTCAGCAACATGATTATTTAACTCATTAAACTCGAAAGTTTCATCGTCTTCCTCTTGACTGGATTGGCATTCAAAGCATGTGGTCATGAAATACAAGGGTATATCATCCATATTTCTCAGTTTGAATTTGTTTCAATTTTACAAATTCTGATCAATGAATTTTCCGAGGCTGAAGCTGAATAAATTAAGTAACAGTTAAAAGGAAACAAGTTTTACATTCAACTAGGATCAGTAATCAAATATTGTACAGCAGCACTTAGTGTAAGAAATAACCTAGCACAGAGTAAACGGATTTTAGCCCTTCAAAATTAGGAGGGGCCAAAAGGGCCACTCCAAAAAGGGAAATTCCCCCTTTTACAAACCTTCCTCTCTCAATCACCAGTTTACATCACATGAAAGACGATATTACAAAACAATATAGATGAAATAGGACAAAATTTATACAAGTCTTAATTCATATAGTACACCAACAAGAAAAAAAATCCCCTAATCACACCTTAGTAAAAAGGGAGTCCATATATCAAAGTCACAATTATATTCCAGTAAATTATCCTCAAATCTTGATAAGATAACAAGATAAATCACAATTTGTATTCTGCTAGCAGATCAATTGAAACTGTTGAATGTATCACCGTGATCAGAGATTTTGCAGAACTCTGTATTCAGTGACAATAAGCGCGCGCAACACAATCCTGGCTTCCTAGATTAAATCAGCTACGTTCATGGGCATTTCCTCAATTTGAGTGTTATAGAAAGACTCGATGTCCTTAAGCGTCCTCGAATCGTCGCTAGTCAAAAAGTTAATGGCAACTCCTTTACGACCAAATCTTCCACCACGTCCAATTCTAAAAATACAAACATGAAAAAGTTAAAAAAATTAATCAAATATACAACAAATTTTATTCAGACGACTTTGCAAGCCTAATTTAAACCAGTAGATAAAGTAATGTTACATCTCTACAGCTGAAAGTATAACTATAACTATCACTGAAGATGATAAATACACCCTAAACAGCACCTTGACCTACACCATAACTTAATTAGAAAAAGGGCCATAACTAAAAACCATGTAAAATATCATGCAATTGTAACCCCTTTAGGATATGCACATCTCCTCTTGGTATAGAAGCTTCATGTACAATTTTATTGAATTCCACCCAGTGGTTTGTAAGAAGTAGGCCGGACAAAATACCCCCTAAACAGTACCTTGACCTACACCATAACTTAATTAGTAAAAGGGCCGTAACTCTGTAAAATATCATGCAATTGTAACCCCTTTATGAAATGCACATCTCCTCTTGGTATAGTTGTTGAAAAGAGTTAAAACCATTGTGACAAAAGCAGTAGATTTAATCAGATGCAGAAGGCCATTTAATCTTCAAAAAACCTAAAACAAATGTACCGTGTGAAGACTGTGACCAGACAAGACACAGAACACCAATCTGATCAGACTCTTCATCATTTTGACTTCTTGCATAAATCAACTTACAAATTTAAAGTACGACATTTTGCCCATTTGAAATTTTTACCAATTTGAATTACCTGACAAAATTTGTTGCTTTCCATCTCTTTTAGTCCAACTTTTATCCCCGACCAAAGAGACATCCTAACATATATCTCTAAATCAATTATTTTTTAAGTTTATTAAAAGTTCCTATTTAAAGAGACAAACAAAGGAAATATTTTGTTTTAAACTTGTGAATCATTTTTGCTTTCAAATGCAATTTTTTTGGCTTCTGTACTTAAAGAGTGGCAAATACTTTGCAAATCTGTTGAAAAAGCAGACTTGAAGAATAGAATCTAATCTAGCACAGGTCCTGAAATTGTAAGCTAACTTTTATTCATCCTGGCTTGTCAAACATGTACTGTAGGATACTGTTCAATTCATTACCTTCGAAAGTTTAAGAACAAACTTTCAAGGGGCAATTCATTGAGATTTAATTTGGCAGCTTAATGAAACACAACTAGTTAGTAGACTAGTCATGTCATTCTAAGTTGCTTACAACAAAGTGACTAGACACAAGACAAATTGCAAAATGAAAAGAAGACAAAACAAGAGGCCCAAGAGGGCCAGTATCCCCCAACGGCAATTAGGCAAAAATTAAATCTCCAAACAGCCCGGCCCCCTGATGGCAATGTTTTTTGACCAATGAACATGGCTTGAAGGAATCTGATAGAGGGTCGAGGGTCACCCAACGAACATTTCTACAAAATTATTTGAAATCAGTCTGACACTTTTAGAGAAGATTTTTTAAGTTTCCACTTTAGCCATATAAGGCAAACAAGAGGGCCATGATGGCCCTGGATCGCTCACCTTAATTATACAATGTACTGCAATACAAAACACGTCAAGACAATTATTCTGAATGCAACATCCAGTGTTAACAAGAATTTCCTTCATTTGGCCTAGTGATCTATATTTTTTTACCTGATATGTCCCATATTCCAACATGGACTAGATATCATCAAGACAACATTCTGACAAATTTTCAACTTGCTCTAAGTAAAAAATGCGGCCTCCGGAGTTTGAACATTATTTTCCTTTATTGACCTTGTTTCTGACCCAATATAACCCATATTAAAACTTGACCTAGATATTATTCAGCTCAACATTCTGACCAAATTTCAAGCTGCTGAAGCAAAAATTGGGGCTTTTAGTGTTAACAAGATTTTCCATCAATTTGGCCTAGTGACCTACTTTTTGACCCAACATGACCCATGTTAGAACTTGACTTACATATAATCAAGACAAACATTCTGATAAAGTTGCATCATGCTCAAGTTAAAAATGCAGTATCCAGAGTGTTAACCAGATTTTCCTTCAATTTGGCCAAGTGACCTACTTTTTGACCCAACATGACCCATGTTCGAATTTGACCTACATATCATCAAGACAAACATTCTGATAAAGTTTCAACATGTTCAAGTTGAAAATGTGGCTTCCAGAGTGTTAAGTTTTCCCTTCAATTTGACCTAGTAACCTAGTTTTTGACCTCACATGGCCCAGTTTCGAACTTCCTGTAGAGTGTTTACAAGCTCAAATGTTGACAACGCCTGCCGGACAAAATGTGATCACAATAGCTCGCTCACCTTGCGCATAGGTAAGCTAAAAAGCCCCGCCCCCTGGCGGCCATGTTTTTTGACCAATCATCATGGCTTGAAGGAATCTGATGAAGGGTCAACTCACACTAAAAACAAACAAGAGAAGACAAAGATCAGACTTTTTACCTTGGGCTTTCCCTGTCTAAGTTTCATACACAAGAGTTGTATTTACCTGTGAATGTAGTTTTCCCTGTTTGCAGGGAGGTCATAATTGATTACAAGTGAGACTTGCTGAACATCAATACCACGGGCCAGTAAATCGGTGGTGATAAGAACTCGACTAGATCCAGTTCGGAACTCACGCATAATCACATCTCTCTCTTTCTGGTCCATGTCACCATGCTGTAAACACAAAATCCATAGGTTTATACATCAACTTTAAATGGTTTCGTTTGGTTCAACAGATTATCTTGATAATTTACCTGCTTTGAAAACCAGCTGCCTGTTCAGAGAATTGTAAAGGGTAATAGTCTACCTGTTTTCTGATTTTTTATCAACCAAAATAAATGGGCAATTACACTCTACAAGTCCTTTTCTCGGGCTCTGTATAATCGTACTATATTTCTGGGTCACATTCTGTCAAGTTTTCCTAAATGACGAGAACGGCCAAAAGAATAGTTATTTTCAACTTCTTAATATGTAATCCAAGTTAATGAGGTGAAAATCAATAAGAAACTCTGTTCAACCTAAACTTGAAGGCCAATAAGTAGACCAGACCTTAAAGATGCTTTTAGGAATTTAATCAATTGACCAATTTATGCAATCAATTAGATTTGTATGTTTAAATGAATTATATTTAGACAAAGTTAAGTCTAATCAAGCAAGTTCATGACTTAATTTCGCTCGTGTTCTATAATTTGAACATGTACACAAACTTCTTGAGGGGAAAATCAATTAGAAATCCACCTCACTCAAGTTGGTAAATTATACTCTACTTCCACTTGACGGCCGATAAGTTGATAACAAACTTAAAGGTGCTTTTGGGAAGTTAATGAATTCAGGGCTCGAATTTAAACATTTTCTCCACTTGCAATTTCTAAAAGTTACTTGCTTTTTCCCAAAGTATTAAATTAGGTTGATTTAGCATTCTATATGCATATAATAAAGTAACTAAAGTCAATGCAAGTGAGTTTGAGTTAATTGTTTAATAAACAAGTGATTTTCATAATAACACATGATAATAAACAGGGCTCGAATTTAAATTAAAATTGAAAACATCAGACATTCTCACTAGGCTTTAATTCTATGGCGAAGTGATGAGACCTAGGGAGAAGTAATATTTCTTGTTTGTCGATCATCACACGTCGTAATCTCATCGTTTGGAATAGAACACATTAACTTAAACAATGGTGAAATAAATCGCCGAAATATAAATAACAATTAATAAGTGGACATCTTTTAATTATTTATTTGCTGTTTTCCGGTTTCTCCTTCAATTTATTGAACTCGGCAACTTACGTATTTCCTAGTTTGCGATCCGAACATTGTGTTCTAAAGTCGCCGAAATATAATTAATGAAGCTACCTTTTACTCGCCATCCATTCCGTAAAGGTGTCAGGCAATTTGTAAAGAAGCCTGTCGTAAGTGTCGCAAACAACTTAAATTATTTGTATCAGGTTTGAGATCCGAACATTGTGTTCTTTTAAAGTCGCCGAAATATAAAGCTACATTTTGTTTGCCGTTTCAGGCATTTCGTAAAGAAGTCAGTCGTAAGTGTCCAAAACAATGTTAATTATTTGTATCGGACAAACATAAAATCTCTTTTACGAGTAGAATTATATAGTTTTTTTGTTGAATTGAGGTATTGTCTTTTGATTGGTTAATTACGAATATTATGACACCCCCATGCTACAGCATTTATTATGAAGCCCCGAAAAATATTCTGATGCGTTTTCAATTTCTCAATTATTTAAGACGATTTTCTCATTAAACGAAGAAAAGATTCACAACATCATTAATACTATTGAAAGGGTTAACAAATAATTCGACTTCAATCTCATTTACATCGGATACGTATTTAATGATTTTACATGAGGGCGCCATAATATTTGATATGACAATCGGTTCTTTGTTTATGCAAATTAAACGATTTTGATTGGACAATCGGTTCAACGTCAGTGTACTTTAAATAATTTGTTCCTCAGCTTTAAATGTATAATATATATACACACTCAGATGTCAAATATTACTGTTTATTGCGCAAGCGACACGGTAACTATTGCATGCGTACACGTTAGCGTTTGTTTTGAGATTTTGTTTTGTAAATAAGGGACTCGCGATTATTAGCAAGTTGATTTTTTATCAGGTCGCTATCAGCAAAACTGACTCGCATTTAGTGAGTATGCGGGCTCAAATTCGAGTCCTGGAATTGAACAACTTGTGCAATCAAACAAGTGCATGACTTAATTCTGTTCAAGTTTTATAATTAAACATGTACACAAACTTCTTGAGGTGAAAATCAATTAGAAATCCACCTCACCCAAGTTGGTAAATTCTACTCTACTTCCACTTGACGGCCGATAAGTTGATCAAAAACTTAAAGGTGCTTTTAGGAAGTCGTACAATTGACCAAATTGCGTAATCAAACAAGTGCATGACTTTATTCCGCTCAAGTTCTATAATTTGAACATGTACACAAACTTCTTGAGGTGAACATCAATTAGAAATCCACCTCACACAAGTTGGTAAATTCTACTCTACTTCCACTTGACGGCCGATAAGTTGATCAAAAACTTAAAGGTGCTTTTGGGAAGTCAATGAATTGAACAATTTGTGCAATCAAACAAGTGCATGACTTAATTCTGTTCAAGTTTTATATTTAAACATGTACACAAACTTCTTGAGGTGAAAATCAATTAGAAATCCACCTCACCCAAGTTGGTAAATTCTACTCTACTTCCACTTGACGGCCGATAAGTTGATCAAAAACTTAAAGGTGCTTTTGGGAAGTCGTTCAATTGACCAAATTGCGCAATCAAACAAGTGCATGACTTTATTCCGCTCAAGTTCTATAATTTGAACATGTACACAAACTTCTTGAGGTGAACATCAATTAGAAATCCACCTCACCCAAGTTGGTAAATTCTACTCTACTTCCACTTGACGGCCGATAAGTTGATCAAAAACTTAAAGGTGCTTTTGGGAAGTCGTTCAATTGACCAAATTGTGCAATCAAACAAGTGCATGACTTTATTCCGCTCAAGTTCTATAATTTGAACATGTACACAAACTTCTTGAGGTGAAAATCAATTAGAAATCCACCTCACCCAAGTTGGTAAATTCTACTCTACTTCCACTTGACGGCCGATAAGTTGATAACAAACTTAAAGGTGCTTTTGGGAAGTTAATGAATTGAACAATTTGTGTAATCAAACAAATGCATGACTTAATTCTGTTCCAAGTTTTTAATTAAACATGTACACAAACTTCTTGAGGTGAAAATCAATTAGAAATCCACCTCTACTTCCACTTGACGGCCGATAAGGTGATAACAAACTTAAAGGTGCTTTTGGGAAGTTGATCAATTGACCAATTTGTGCAAAAAAAAAAACAGAATTAAGTGCTCCGCGGAGCACGTATGTCACCTGCACTGCTCATTGAAAGTGTGACGGACAGTACCGGACAAAAAAAGTAATCCCTAAGTGCCTACCATGCTACGCAGGGTGACACAACAAGTGCATGACTTTAATCTGTTCCAAGTTTTATAATTAAACATGTACACAAACTTCTTGAGGTGAAAATCAATTAGAAATCCACCTCACCCAAGTTGGTAAATTCTACTCTACTTCCACTTGACGGCCGATAAGTTGATAACAAACTTAAAGGTGCTTTTGGGAAGTTAATGAATTGAACAATTTGTGCAATCAAACAAGTGCATGACTTAATTCTGTTCAAGTTTTATAATTTAAACATGTACACAAACTTCTTGAGGTGAAAATCAATTAGAAATCCACCTCACCCAAGTTGGTGAATTCTACTCTACTTCCACTTGACGGCCGATAAGTTGATCAAAAACTTAAAGGTGCTTTTGGGAAGTTAATGAATTAACCAAATTGCGCAATCAAACAAGTTTATGCCTTATTTCATTCAAGTTTTATAATTTGTACTTGTATACAAACTTCTTGAGGTGAACATAGAAATCCACCTCACCCAGGTGACTTTGAATTGACCAATTTGTGCAATCAAGCAAGTGCATGACTTAATTCCGTTCAAGTTTTATAATTTAAACATATACACAAACTTCTTGAGGCGAAAATCAATTAGAAATCCACCTCACCCAAGTTTGTAAATTCTACTCTACTTCCACTTGACGGCCGATAAGTTGATCAAAAACTTAAAGGTGCTTTTGGGAAGTTAATGAATTGAACAATTTGTACAATCAAACAAGTGCATGACTTAATTCTGTTCCAAGTTTTTTAATTAAACATGTACACAAACTTCTTGAGGTGAAAATCAATTAGAAATCCACCTCACCCAAGTTGGTAAATTCTACTCTACTTCCACTTGACGGCCGATAAGTTGATCAAAAACTTAAAGGTGCTTTTGGGAAGTCGATCAATTGACCAATTTGTGCAATCAAACAAGTGCATGACTTAATTCCGTTCAAGTTTTTTAATTAAACATGTACACAAACTTCTTGAGGTGAAAATCAATTAGAAATCCACCTCACCCAAGTTGGTAAATTCTACTCTACTTCCACTTGACGGCCGATAAGTTGATCAAAAACTTAAAGGTGCTTTTGGGAAGTCGATCAATTGACCAATTTGTGCAATCAAACAAGTGCATGACTTAATTCCGTTCAAGTTTTATAATTTGAACATGTACACAAACTTCTTGAGGTGAAAATCAATTAGAAATCCACCTCACCCAAGTTGGTAAATTCTACTCTACTTCCACTTGACGGCCGATAAGTTGATCAAAAACTTAAAGGTGCTTTTGGGAAGTCGATCAATTGACCAATTTGTGCAATCAAACAAGTGCATGACTTAATTCCGTTCAAGTTTTATAATTTAAACATGTACACAAACTTCTCGAGGTGAAAATCAATTAGAAATCCACCTCACCCAAGTTGGTAAATTCTACTCTAATTCCACTTGACGGCCGATAAGGTGATAACAAACTTAAAGGTGCTTTTGGGAAGTCGATCAATTGACCAATTTGTGCAATCAAACAAGTGCATGACTTAATTCCGTTCAAGTTTTATAATTTAAACATGTACACAAACTTCTTGAGGTGAAAATCAATTAGAAATCCACCTCACCCAAGTTGGTAAATTCTACTCTACTTCCACTTGACGGCCGATAAGGTGATAACAAACTTAAAGGTGCTTTTGGGAAGTTTATGAACTGACCAATTTGTGCAAACAATCAGATTTTAATGACTTATGTTTAAATGAATTATATTGTGACGAAGTTGAGTCTAATCAAGCAAGTTCATGTCTTTATTCCGTTCAGGTTTTATAATTTGAATATAATAATTAGAAATCCATCGCTCGACGGCCGACAGAAGTTGCTTTTGGGGGAGATCATCAGGTCAAACTTTGTTGGGAAAGCATTCAATAATTATGAATGATTATTGCCAACATACACCTTTCTTTATGATTATCCGTAAAGAGGTTGCAACCTCGCCACTTCTATTGAATCCTGTCGTTTCAAAAACAAAGATTCCAAAAAAGTTCTTACCATGGCAGAGACAGTGAAATCTCGACTCAACATTTTTTCTGTCAACCAATCTACCTTCCTCCTGGTATTACAAAAGATCACAGCTTGAGTTATAGTCAATGTCTCATACAAATCACACAATGTGTCCAATTTCCATTCCTGCAAAAAAACAACATCATGTAAAAATAGCATTCATTTCATTTGGCAGCATTCAAGTGTAGGTGGCATACAGCAGTGTGGGTTGGAATATTCAGAATTTGGCCTGGGTAAAGATTATAATGAAATTGTAAGTTTTGAGTAGATTTTTGGGTAAATGCTTCGTTTTAATGTTTAGAAATGTGAAAAGGTCAGTGCTAAGCATGGGTTTGATTTTTGAGGTTAAACACGTTTCTCCTGAGCGTGAATTATAGTCAATAATGAACCAAGTGTGTATTTGATAAATATACTAACCTCTTTTTCCACTTGAATGTAGAACTGTTTAATACCTTCCAAGGTAAGCTCCTCTTTCTTCACCAAGATTCTGATTGGGTTTCTCATAAACCTTGTCGTTACCTCTAATACATCCGTTGGCATTGTAGCGGATAACAGTATCACCTAAAGAGAAAAAGATACAGATTAGTTTTGGGTTTTATGCTGCTTTATACAGCTATGGTCATATCCTGGGCACCACACCGTATTTACATCCAAGATAAAAAATAGAAAATGAATGACTAGCTATTTTTATTTGGTGGGTGGGGGTATTTTCTAATTAAAACTTGAAAGGTAGTACCCTAAAATTTACTGGTAGAAAATGAAGTAATTTCTGCAAAGTGTGACAGGCAGTCGTTGGAGAAGAGAACCCCAAGTGTCTGGGAATAGCCATTTTTGATGGTTTGTGAGTATGGGACCCACCACTACATGCTCAGATGAGCTAACAAGGGGCAATGTGTGCTCAGAAGTTAAAAGATATCAACAGACAAGAGGACCATGATGATCGTATATCGCTCACCTGATTTAATCAAACTTAAAAAGTTTTCATTTTTCTTTGTCTATACATATTTACGCAAAAAACAAGCAACTCTCCCTGGTGGCCATGTTTATCATCCTATCAAAATAAATTGAAGTCTTAGTAGAGGAGCACCCAAAGAACATTCATGGCAAATGGACAAGAATATTTTTAAAGTGTTTACCTTAACAAGTCTATGTAAAACAAGTGACCCGGGTGGGGCCATCTTTTAACCCGGGGCGATGATTTGAACAATATTGGTAGAGGTCCACTAGATAAAGCTACATACAAAATATCAAAGGCCTGGGCTTTCTACTTTCAGACAAGAAGATTTTTAAAGTTTTTCCCCTAAATGAGTCTATGTAAAACAAGTGACCCCCGGGATGGGGTCATTTTTGACCCCATGGCTATAATTTGAACAATCTTGGTAGAAGTCCACTAGATGATGCTACATACCAAATATCAAAGGCCTGGGCCCTCTTCTTTTAGACAAGATTTTTCAAGTTTTTCTCTATACGAGTCTATGTAAAAGAATAGACCCCAGGAGAGGTCATTTTTGACCCAAGGGCTATAAATTATAAGTTGAACAATCTTGGTAGAGGTCCACTAGATGATGCTACATACCAAATATCAAAGGCCTGGGCCCTCTATTCTTAGACAAGAAGATTTTTCAAGTTTTTCCACTATATGAGTCTATGAAAAACAAGGGCTATAATTTGAACAATCTTGGTAGAGGTTCACTAGATGATGATGCTACATACCAAATATCAAAGGCATGGGCCTTCTGTTTTCAGACAAGAAGATTTTTTAAGTTTGGGCTAATTTCCCCTTTTTTGATGCCATGGCAACCAAAGTTCTGCATGGAATAGAATTATTTGAACAAGTTTGAAAGAGATCCACCCAAGGAACATTCCTGTAAAATTATTTTGAATTTGGTTAATTTGTTTAGGAGAAGTCATTTGTAGGAAAATGTGAACGGAAGCTCACCTTGCACTTCGTGGATAGGTGAGCTAAAAAGTCAAATCAGCGATTCTTGTAACCATCTTAGCACTTATTCTACTGTATTTGAATTGTAGTACAAGGATTTATATTTAAGGTCAGTGAAGCAATATATTTGGGTATTTATTGCAATGGATGATAAAATATCACAATGTATCGTGAGACCCCTAAAGATCACCTGGCACTACATGCTCAGATGAGCTAATAAGGGGCAATGTGTGCTCAGAAATTAAAAGATATCAACAGAAAAGTCAGATCAGCGATTCTTATAACCATCATGGCACTCTTTCTATTTTCTAACAAGAGTGCCAAATGTCACAAAATACGCCCGTCCTGTTTTTTTGAGACCAAGTATAGTGGAAATTGGTTGTACGTCAGCCAAACTTAGAGAGCGGACACTGTTAGTACAGTTTTGGCCATTTCGCCGGACATAATTGTGCAGTGACTAAGATAATGTTGTAAGTTATCAAACGTGACCAAGATATTCTGCCCATCAACGTATTGTCTAAATTGGTGATGATCGGATAAAGGCTTTACAAGTTATTTAGCTGACAAGACCAATTTTAGGTAATTTCTATAATTAAAGGGCAATAACTCTCTATTGACTGGAGCAATATGGCTAGTTATCGAACTTGTCCAAGATATTATGCCAATACACATTCTGACCAAATTTGGTGATGATTGGACAAAAGCTCCTAAAGTTATTGAGCCGACAAGACCAATTTTAGGTAATTTCTATAATTAAAGAGGGATAACTCTCGATTGACTAAAGCGATATGGCTAGTTATCGAACTTGTCCCGAGATATTACACCAATACACATTCTGACTAAATTTTGTAATGATAGGACAAAGGCTTCTAAAGTTATTGAGCTGACAAGACCAATTTTAGGTAATTTCTATAATTAAATGGCGATAACTCTTGATTGACTTAAGCGATATGGCTAGTTATCGAACTTGTCCGAGATATTAGCCTAATACACAATCTGATAAAATTTGGTGATGATTGGGCAAAGGCTTCTAAAGTAATTGAGCTGACAAGACCAATTTTGGGTAATTTCTATATTTTAAGGGCGATAACTCTTGATCGACTAAAGCGATATGGCTAGTTATCGAACTTGTCCAAGATATTATCCCAATACACATTCTGACTAAAGTTGGTGATGATTGGACAAAGGCTTCTAAAGTTATTGAGCTGACAACATACTGGACGCCGCCCGCCCGCATGCCGCAGGTGAAACTATAATACGATCCGTTTTTTCAAAACGGGCGTATAAAAACTGTATTTGAATTGTAGTACCAGTGTTTACATTTAGGTCAGTGAAGCAATACATTGTGGTATTTATTGCAATTGATGATAAAACATCACAATATATCGTGACATTCCTAAAGATCACCTGGCACTACATGCCCAGATGAGCTAATAAGGAGCAATGTGTGCTCAGAAATTAAAAGATATCAACAGAAAATTCAGATCAGCGATTCTTGTAACCATCATAGCACTTTTCCTTTTCAATCATACAAATCTCCAGTCATAGGCAAAAATATGAAAGATCGCTACTAATTTTTTAAGGTGTTAACAACATTGTGTCAAAAGTAGAACTTGCTTAAGTAAAAGTAATTTCTGTTTTTGTCAAATTGTTTTTTCAAAGTAGTCTGCTGCAGATATGTTGGAATGCGTCTGCAAGGGAGAAATAGTTAAGGACACAATTCAGCTACAAGAAAAAATGTATGATCTGGCAAATAAAACGTTGAACCAATTTCTGTAAAGTTAAGTATGTCAGCCAGTCATTGAACCCAAAGTGTCTGCCAAAAGCCATTTTTGATGATTTGTGAGTATGGGACCCAGCAGCACATGCTCAGATGAGCTAATAAGGGGCAATGTGTGCTCAGAAATTAAAAGATATCAACAGAAAATTCAGATCAGCGATTCTTGTAACCATCATAGCACTTTTCCTTTTCAATCATACAGGCCATTCCCAAGACTCCTTCTTACAAATCTCCAGCCAAAGATGTATCGGCAAAGATATGAAATATCGCTACTAATTTTCTAGAGGTGTTAACAACATTGTGTGAAAAGTAGAACTTCCTTAAGTACAAGTAATTTCTGTTTTTGTAACATTTTTTTTTTTTATAAAGTAGTCTGCTGCAGATATGTTCGAATGCGTCTGCAAGGAAAAAATAGTTAAGATCACAATTGAGCAACAAGAGAAAATGTATGATCTAAGAGCTCTAGATAAGCCTTAACGGGCGTTTTCCATAATCTGAATTCTTTCTTTGACCAAATGTAAACTAGATAGTTTTCTTTCTCCTGATCTCTAAGTATCAGTTTGCAGTGAGTCTGGCAAATAGAAAATTGAACCAATTTCTGCAAAGTGTGAGGCAGTCATTGAAGAAGTGAACCCCAAGTGTCTGCCAAAAGTCATTTTTGATGATTTGTGAGTATGGGATCCACCACTACATGCCCAGATAAGCTAATAAGGGGCAATGTGTGCTCAGAAATTAAAAGATATCAACAGAAAAGTCAGATCAGCGATTCTTGTAACCATCATAGCACTTTTCCTTTTCAATCATACAGGCCATTCCCAAGACCCCTTCTTATAACAAATCTCCAGCCAAAGATATATCGGCAAAAATATGAAAGATCGCTATTCATTTTTTAAGGTTTTAACAACATTGTGTCAAAAGTAGAACTTGCTTAAGTACAAGTAATTTCTGTTTTTGTCAAATTGTTTTTTCAAAGTAGTCTGCTGCAGATATGTTGGAATGCGTCTGCAAGGGAGAAATAGTTAAGGACACAATTCAGCAACAAGAGAAAATGTATGATCTGGCAAATAAAACGTTGAACCAATTTCTGCAAAGTTAAGTATGTCGGCCAGTCATTGAACCCAAAGTGTCTGCCAAAAGCCATTTTTGATGATTTGTGAGTATGGGACCCAGCAGTACATGCTCAGATGAGCTAATAAGGGGCAATGTGTGCTCAGAAATTAAAAGATATCAACAGAAAATTCAGATCAGCGATTCTTGTAACCATCATAGCATTTTTTCTTTTCAATCACGCAGGCCATTCCCAATCTCCTTCTTAAAACAAAATCTCCATCCACAGAATTTGAAAATATATAGGCAAAAACATGAAGGATCACCATATATTTATTTTTTACGAGTTGACAACATAGTGGAAAAAGCGTAACTTGCTCAAGTACAAGTAATTTCTATTTTTGCCACTTTATTTCCAAAGAAGTCTGCTGCAGATGTGTCAGGATGTGTCTGCACGAGAAAAAGAGTTTAAGGACACAATCGAGACATTGACATGTCAGAACTGCCTGTTGTAAAGCATGCAACAGGAGAAAATGTATGATCCAAGCTTTTGATAAGGGGGGATTTGCATGTTCAGAAATCCTTACAGGACCCTCTTACTCTATGTTGTTGGTACTTAAAATAATCGTCTCATTGAGATGCTTCTTTTGAGTATCCATATCATAGGGTTAGGTTGGATAATAAGAGATACAGTGAAAAAAAGGAGAGAACTTGATCTACATTTTACCTGTATATCTCCGGGCATAGTCTTGAACACATCGTAAATTTGATCTTTGAAACCTCTTGACAACATTTCATCGGCTTCATCCAACACAAACATCTTAATGGATTTTGTGTCTTGAAAATAAAATAAATCGAGAGCTCTAGGTAAGGGGGCTACATCATGTTCTCATTCTTTAATTTGATTTAAAACTTGGTGCACAAAAGAATCGTCACTTAGACACCACATTTTTCAACTTTAAATATGACTCAAATTCCTGTGAAGTTTTGTGGTTGCTTTAGCATAGGTTTAATGATGTTGTTTTAAAAAATTTATGACAAAAATTAGACACCGGTTGATCCCAATAGCGCATGGTCAGCTGGAGCAATTTGTGCTTAAGTGAGCTAAAGGCAAGAGACCAAGTATCTCTTCACTCACTTGCATTTAACCGATATAAATTAAAACAGCCTTGCAAGGTATTTAAGACCAATCAACATGAATTGAAGGAACCTATTACAGGATCATCCAAGGAAATTATTTGAAAATTGGTCATCTATTCTTATAAGGCAGAACAACCATGTTTATCTACCAATCACCATGGCTTCATAGAATCTCAAAGATTTCTATAAACTAATTTAAACATCAGCCTTATTTTTTCGAAATAGAGAATTTTAAGTTTTCAATTTAGCTGGTTGGGCATAACAGCACCACAACCCCCACCTCGCTGGCCATTTTTGTTTAGGCCAATCAATATGGCCTTAGGAATCTGGTATAGAGTCTGTCAACAAATAAACATTTCTACACAATTATTTAAAAATTGGCCAACCAGTTAAGAGGAATTTTGAATGATTCCGAAAATATTATATCTGGATTTTGGTGTGGACATTGAGATAATTCTACCTATGAAATTTCATCCCAATTGGCCAAGAGATTACAGGAGAATTTATTTGATGCGTGATTGACAATTCCCCATACCATAAGCTCAACAAGATTACAAACCCAGAACTGCCCATAGGGCAACAATTATTAACTTGCCGGTTTGATTGTAAATCAAAAAGTATTAAGCAAACATCATTGGTACCACTGCCAGGGTGACAACACAGGTTTACCTATGACACAATTACGAATCAGGTGGGCCAATAAGTTGTTAAACCGAATTTGTTTACATATGAACTTCAAAATCGTTACATAACCTCACCCGTTTCACTTTCACAGCATGATTAACAATTGAAAAACAAAATCATTTCTTTATGACATCCAATTTAATTTAAGAACCCTCACCTAATGCTTTCCTGTTAATCATATCATGGACACGCCCAGGTGTTCCTACCACTACATGCACCTTCCCAGCAAGCTTGGCTACATCGTCTCTAACTGCTGTACCACCAATACATGCATGGCACTCCGCACCCATGTAATCTCCGAGAGCAATCATAACTTTCTGGATCTGTAACAGAAACAGCATTTATTTATTTAGGTTTTTACCCATTTTTCAACATGAACTCGTTTACATTATGCCCACAGTACAATTTTTCATGATCTCCGGGTAAACAACCCAATTCTAGGCTTGCAAATGTGCCTTGCCCATGGGTTCTCCACCACGACCCTGATGCTAACCAATTGGCCAAGGCAGATTCCTTACATATACAATAGTATGCGACAAGTCAATTTTAATGATTGACCAGTCATCAACCAGAAAACAAGTTAACCATTCCATAACTCTCACATACATGGTCATTTGTTAACCCTTTCCTCCCTGCAGATGATTTTTGTTTAACCCATCTACAACATGTCTTTCGAATTAGTGTGTCATCAAGACAAACATTCTGACAGTTTCAACATAATATGGTGTCCAGGATTTAGTGTTGCATCATAAACACTGGTGTCCTCTTTTGGTTTGTAAAATGAAAAACCCACAATGTTTTGTACAAGAGGCGATGCTTGTGAACATAACGTTTAATAACAATTAGATAACAAATCAAGTCACTAGAGCGACAACGTTGTTGGAACATGAATATGTAGGCGCTTAGTCCCATGTCAAAAGCCTCGGAAAAGAATTTGCTAGAGTAGTGACTTCTTTGGGAAATGTCAAAAGAGCAGATCCCGATTTTCTCTTAACCATGACGCATTTTTTTTTTTTATTAATGAACAGTCAACTGAACCCTTAAATGAATGAATGCTTTCAAATGTATACGCCAATAGCAAGGATTAGAATTTAATGTTAATCTCAGGCCTGCTATTGGCCCAATATTTCTGGTCCTGAAATTCCTGATTTCAAAGCCTGAAACTGGATTTACAATATATAAACAAAGAAGGAAATTTCAAGATCTAAAAGCCTGAAATCAGGAGCAGGCCTGTAATCTATGTTAGAAAATTAAGTAGATTTGACTGGAAAGTAATTTGAAGATCTCTATCCTGTTAACTTCTTGAGCATCTAATGTCAAAGATGTTCAACACTTCCAAATCAATTAAGATATACTTACTTGTTGAGCCAATTCACGGGTTGGGGCCAAAACTAAAGCTTGGCATGAATGAATATCCATTTCCAATTGCTGCAAAATAGCAATAGAGAATGTGGCTGTTTTACCAGTACCTGATTGAGCCTGGGCAATGACATCATTACCTGTTAAAAATTAAGAAAATAAATTAGTATGTATGAACAAGTTAATAGAATTATAATTATACAGCTATATTTTTTATACATAGAAAAATAAATTTGATAAACACTATCTTTTGATTGAATAACTTGTGTTAACAGAGATAAAGGAGTCAGCTGGTTTTTCCCCCAACAATATACCTTATAACTTAACCAAAGCTTCTTTGTGTATTGAAAAAAAAAAACTTGTTGGATCATTCTGAGCACAGCCTTTTAGGGAATTATATATGTGGACTCCTCAAGTTATTGAAAATCATGATCTATCTCTTTTTTTGCATACAACAAATCTGAAGCAGACTTTGAAAACATATTCTAGACATAAATATGGGAAGTCTACAGGAATGAAAGTATAATTACTAAATAGAGCAGAATACAACAAGGCAAAGGGAGATATTGCTTGTCATGAGAATTGTCTTTATTTGGCACTGTTTTCTAAAGTCGTCCTCTGCCGATGCTTCTGTTTGTAAGGCAGGTCTATAGTAACAAGTCTTGAAAACATTCTAGGTAATAATATAATACCTTTAACCCTTTCCTTCATATAGACCAGTGTCCGACAAATCCATTGCCCGGAGCCCGCGGGCTACCACAATAATTGCCCGGGCTACTGTCATTTTCAAATGAAAGCCCGGCGGGCTACTGTTTATTCCCGTGTCTGGTAGCCCGGCTTAATTACTTACACACATGTCGTGTATAAACAGTGACTGTATGTTACATGCGAAAACCACTCGCTGTGACCATAAACAAATCAATATCAGTAGGCGGAGTTACCAACCTGTCAGATCGAGTGGTTTCAGCCAACCGAATCGCTTCAGTAATAGTCAATTAACGTGATATATATACCCATTACGGCGGTCCAATCATTAGTGACCATTGTTCCCTGGTGTTAATCCATGAATGATTGCGAATAACCAATGAAATTCAAATATTCCCTTAAACGTATTTTGATCCATATTTCTACTTTCGGTATGCGATGTTTGCAAACTGGTGCAGACCGGTTCAGAAAGACGGAGAAGAAAATTGTCACCATGCAGAAGTTAATAAAATAAATTCGATCCAAATATTAAAGACAATACAATACGATCACTTCTAGATCTTATCTTGTCGTTAATCAAATATGAAACACCTTCATAATCGACATAGTATGCGATATGTCAAAGAAAATGTTTGGGATGAAATCTATAATGAATAATAAATGCCCAATCACGGCTTTGTTTACCAAAATTAATTAGCATAACCGGCGGGAAAAAAATCATACGACTTAATAATTGCGATTTCATTGGAAGAAATGAGAAATTGGGTCAATGACGTTAACGACCCGACGACCCCGATCAAGAGTGGACCCCGATGTTTACATATAACGCTGTTTACCGATTTCAAATTCTCAGTAGGGAACCATGATTAACATTGCGCAATTATCAAAATGGCGGCTATGTTGTGAATAATACCGTAACACATGAAACAAATTTAACGTGTTACATGTGTTACGGTATTATTCGCGTCATTGTTTTTGACAATATTTTATTATTTAACCCTTTCCCTCATACAACAATTCTGCAGCAGACGACTTTGAACATATTTTGTCAAAAAATGAAAAATATAATGGATAACCTATGACTAAGTGGAAAACATTGTGGTAAAAGGAGATATTGCTTGTTTTGATCAATTTCTTCTGTTGTCACTATGTTTTAAAAAAGCTGTCTGCTGCAGAGACGTCAGAGAGCGTCTATATGAGGGAAAGGGTTAATAACTTCATTGAACCTGATAAATTTGACTTTTGGTTAATAAAATTGAATCTTATTTAATATGGCGTTCTTTGTAAAACTGACACTCGTATCGTATGCCCTGTTTCGGTGAGGGACCTAAATCGGTGACCTCCAATTTAAAGAGTTTATACTACATCATTTGATTTTTTGGTCTCAAGTTTAAACATTTCTGTCACTAGCTTTTAAATCTTTTGTAAATATGGATAAAATACATACATTTTATGCAGAATATTTCAAATAACCTAGTGAAAAGTAATCTTGAAAATCTTTAGTACCAATTTTCTCCTATCTGTTAAGCTCTACCAAAAAGTATTTTTTCCAAATCTCATTATTTTTTTAACTGAATGCTGCACTTCAGGTCTTTTGCAACACAGTCATGTTATTTGAAATGGTCATTACCCTTAAATCATATACATGGTGTGCTCTTAATATTATGTTTGTACAGAAGTAGAAAACAAAAATAATCATAAAACACTCATTGGCATCCGCGATATTTCGGGCTACCAGCTTCCAAATCTGGTAGCCCAGTGGGCTACCAAACAATTCTGAAATTTGTCGGACACTGTAGACGCTTTCTGACGCCTCTGCAGCAGACGTGCAATTTCTCCTTTTGCCACAATGCTTTCCACTTTTAGTCAAAGGTTATCCATTCAATTATGGAGATTTTCTATTTTTTGATAAAATATGTTCAAAGTCGTCTGCTGCAGAATTGTCTTATGAGGGAAAGGGTTAATGCATGGTCTCTAGTAACAGTCTTGAAAACATTCTAAGAAATAATGTAATACCTTTAATGCAAGGAATGATGGCCCTCTGTTGAATTGCCGAAGGTTTTTCAAAACCATAAGCATAGATTCCTCTCAGGAGTTTTTCTGTCAAGGCCATATCATCAAAGTTATCGACCACTTGATCCCAGTTACTCTGCAAGAAGACATATCCAAGTTAGAAACCAGCCATTTTACCTCATATGTAAGTGTGCCTTTTAATGGACAAATCAACAATAACAAACAGTTCTTCATGATTGTCTGAAAGAACATTCTAATGTCAAACCGTAGACACTTTTATGTGCTCAAATTACTTGATTACACAAACGTAAATATTTTCATGAAAATTTGGCTGCGATTTAAATTGTGCCATGCATTTAAAGATAGCACAATGAAATCAATGTATTGTTTAACAACATACAAGCTCATCTCATGATTCTTAGATTGGTAAAATGGTTTCCAAAGGCTTTGCCGGTAAGTCAAATAAATGTTAAGCTTTAAGCAAGGAAAAAGTACATTTATTGTAAAACTTCATCGGGACCTAGGCTGGGTTAAAAAATATTTTATCTACATTTGAAAAGTTTTCGCCACTTTTTGAACATAAAAGCCAAATAGTTCGCAACTTGCAACAATTGTTTCCTTTGTTTGCCTCTTTTATAACCAAGTGATAGTTTAAGTTTGACATAAAAAGACGTACATTTTTTGGTTAAGAGAAAACGGAAATTCAATAACAGTCAAAAATACCGGTATAATCCATATTTTACGAAGACCAATATTTTATGAATACGAATAGGGAACAGGTAGACTAAAGTCAGACATAACTGATCAAGTTTCATTACAAACCATCGCCTGCGAACGACAGCACAGACCCTGCTTCATTTTTACTTGTGAATGTCACACCTGATGAATAATTTTGTAATAACTTGTCAAGGACAGTCCGACTACCATTAATATGTAGCCTGCATGTATGACTTCCTTTCAAGCATAAAGCTGTAACTTTAATCTAAGATGAGTAACTCAACATCTGTTATACTGCATTGGCACAAACTTCCCACAGCAAGAAAGAAAGGGATTCAAGAAAATGTTTTGCAAGACTTGGTGTGGTCCTGAACATGACATTGCAACAATCTACCATGTTTTCACCAACTACTTGAAACAAGATAACAACAAATACAAAGTCATAAGGGATTTAACACTGTCCAACTCTTATTTTAGTTATATGAAGGCAACATCACTTATAATATCCGTGGATAACAAGACTTCTCATCAAGGTGCCTTCCTGAACTGGGATGCCTGGTCTCATATGATCCCCCATCCTAAACACTTGGTTCATGGCAGACAACCAGGCAACAACAATATTTACAAGCTATGTCATGTATCAGTGACCCATTCATTGATATTACTGACTTGAATGCAATCAAAGCTGTTTGCACATAACTATCTTTACTACACCTTGTATGATATTCACAGATCAAAGAAAATCATATGTAAAAGTTCTTAAATAAATTAATGTATAAATGTCTATAAACCTCAATGAGTCCTTCAGGGATCTCTGTCTGTATGGACCCCTCCTGCTGCTGCTGCTGCATGTGCGGGGGAGGCCTGGAAAAAAAAGAATAGTTGTATTGTAATGTTTGACTGGGATCAGTTACATTTTCACCAATATGTTTATAACATCCCAATGACTGGTGAAGTGGTTAGAGCCTTCTACTTGGAAGCGAGAGAATGGAGTCTGATCCCCAGCTGGTTCATACCAAAGAATTGAAAAATGAATTAACCCTTTCCCTCATATAAACGCTTTTGGATGCCTCTGCAGCAAACGGCTTTTTGAAAACATGGTGAAAAAAGAAAAAATTGCACAAAACGTGCAATTTCTCCTTTTGCCACCATGTTTTCCACTTTTTGTCATAGGTTTTTCATTCATTTAAAGATTTTCTATGTTTTGACAAAATATGTTCAAAGTCGTCTGCTACAGAATTGTCGTATGAGGGAAAGGGTTAATAGCTTCTCGAATTGTCCATCATGGTTTCATTTTTTTTTTTTCCACTTTCTATTTTAAATCGATAGATTTGATATGTGAACTTTTATGCCCTTTTCTAGTCTCTTGTGATTCCTATCCTGCTTAAAATTTATCAAAAAATTTGACTTGGTCTTCATTCATATAACATAAATCATGTGCACAAACCACATACATTGTGGTGAAAGGAATAATTTCTGGTGGTGAGCATTTTCCACAATGTATTGTTTATCGGACTCCAAATTAAGTCGATAGAAATAGCCTGTCTGTCAATGCTTTCATTTTAAACACCAGTTTTAAGATCTATTCTGCAGCGAGTTGTATTATAAACACTGATAAATTTCAAAACAAATAAGAACGAGTATGATTAATACTTTCTTGAATGAAAGTTGATTACCCGAAAGTATAAAATGCACGAAAACCCACTACACTATGTGTTTTCTTCTCCAGTCTTTGTGACCTTCTAAATTTAATAAATTTACAAAAATAGACAAAACAGTTTTAGTTTTTATAGGCAAGTCATTTTTGACAGTGGGCATTGAATTTGATAGATCTACATGAGCCATAATATGGTGTACATCACAGTATCATGATTTATTCTCCTGTATTTGAAGAACTATGCATTATATAGTTTAACATACCATAAACTGTTAGAAACACCCAAATCTATAATATGATATGCTTTTCTTGAGCATTTTCATAGTGTTCTTCCTGACAAAGTCATGGGAGGGCTTTTTGAAAACGAAAACAAACTGTTTTATTTAAAACTTGCAATCTTATATGTGTGAAATAATAATTAAACAAATTATTGGTAAATATAACTAAGATTTAATAGGGCGCCGTTAAAACAATTTTGTTTTTAAATGAAATCTTGGAAAGTGACGTAACAAAATGTGTCCACCCAGTTATGTTGCGTCTAATTTAAAATAGCATCAAAACTTGAAACCTGGATCGAAAACCATATTGTCATTGCATTCCAATTGTGTGATCGCTACAATTCTTTGTTAATATCGTACACACGTTTCTCTTGGACAGGTTGATTTAATTTGGCATGCAGTCAAAATTTGTTCATGTCTTTTTTGACACAAATCAAATATTTTAAGAGAAAACCAGTGTGTGGGATGCAACACAAAATCATGGACACCATGGTTCACATTGCAAAACAAAAATCTGCAATTAAAAAGAATTTCCTATGGAATTGTGTTAACAAAAACATTATCTTTGAACAGTTAAGTTAATATAGCAACATTCTTTATTCATATTATTCAGGGCTACAGATAACTTTTTCAGTGAATTGGGTATTTTTTTTAAAATTGCTTTTTTGTACGACTTGAAATCATTGTGCCAAAGGGAGACATAATGAGCAAATTCTCCTTTTCTCGCAATATTTCAATGTTGTTTAACTAATGCTTCTTATTGTTGGCAAATCTATATATTTGGGGATTCCTTATTCATCCAGATACTTTTTAAGATAAGTTTTGCTTAATCAGTATGCAGTGTACATCTAAGCTTAGTATTTTTGTCTTGTTCACATCAAGCGATAGACACTATTTATTCCATTAGGATCTTGTTTGATTTTATGTAAAAGAATTAAGCAACACAAATGTAAACAATTGCTTTATTTACTTTTTATTTGCTTTTGAGTTTTCATCATTTGAAAATGAATTGCTTTTTTAAGTAAAAAAGCTACAAGTTTATCTGTAGCCCTGTTATTTACTCCTAATCTGCTTGAAATGAAAAAATAATGATTGGGTTGAAGGCGTCGCCAAGTGTCAAATCGGAGGGTGAGTGGGGTATGCATTCTTGACAGTGATTGGCTTATTTCTACAGGCTGAAAACTACTACTCTCCGTAAGCAACAGTTCAAACACAATACAGATGATTTCTACTGGATGCATATGGCATTTGTTCTGATTTCGGGTATAACCTTAATTTCTGGACGTCTGCCATGTCCATTATGGATGAACAGGAACAATTTTCAAGCATAGAAATGCAAACGTCCATTAATATACGCTGGTGCTTATTATATAACGGTTAAAACCCCATTCAAACAATGAAATGATGTTTGAGTTTAATAGCAGCACTAGCAGTGTTAAAACCAACACCTCTGTCTTGAAACCAATTACCAAACTGTGAGCATGATGGTAGGACCCTATAATCATACAGCACAACACAAATTGTCAAACACCTGACCATTTATTGACAAGGCGACATTGTAAGTCCAAAAATAACAACATCTACATCACATAGATTACTCAGACATAAACACTCATTACTCTCATTTTGGTCTCCTAATAACTTACAGGAAATAATACTGTCATATCAACCCAATGGGACCGCAACCCAATTATCTGACACTGGTTTGGTCCTTTTTTCTCAACCATAATTTGTGTACAGAAGTGATGAGACCATACTAAAGCTTAATTACAGTTAGGTATTATCCATCTTGTCCAACAAGATGTAACAATATTATAAAATAAATACAATATTTGCCAGATAACTTGATAAGACATTTATCATGACTAACGTTGGGATGGTGTAAACTTGAGCAGTTCGAAAATTATATACATTTTTCTCATAGAATAATCGAGAAACGATAGAATCATTGGCCAGTATGGCAGTAACTCGATTATAACGTTCACTTTCAAAGTAACATTTTTTAAAAATCTCTTTCAACGGATTTGTTTTTCAGTTTGACTTCCGTGACTTTAGTTCCATATGGGTCAATGTATGACGTTCACACGTGCTCGAAAAACACGGCAGCCATGACACCGGCGGTATATTCACTTGAAAATCGATGAAATAACCGTATTAGTATATTAAACTTGTCATAATGATGTATATAAGTGGAATCGTTGACCATTTAGATTCACGAAAATACTTCTTTTTCATAGAAATAAGTAAAGATCATTTAAATACTTACCCATCTTTATCACTTTGGTAGTTGGACATGTTCTTGCTAAAGTAGCGCGAATAAAGGAAAGTAGGCTGGCGAATGAACAAAAAGACTCGGCCCGCAATTTCGTAATAGTGATGTTTTATCTATATCAATTTGTCAAGATAGCAAATACCAAATTCAAATATCATATCATAACAAATTTTAACAAAGTATTTAATATATGATATTTAAAAAATCGTGTTAAAAACGATATATTATAAGGACTATTTCTCGGCGCGTATAATCTTTTTTTTTGACATTTGTGACGTTCAAACAAGGGAGGTAACTCGACAAATTTAAGTTTTTTTTAGTAGACATTACCTACCTTAGAATGAATAGGGTTAAAAAGAAACCAGTATTCAATTTCATATTTTTTTTACTTTTATAAATATATTATGAAATATCGACTTTAATGGGAGGTTATATTGAGATACAGCCACAAATGTGTATATTTGATTATAATCGTTTTCGACTTTCATCTGGGACAACTTATACTACTTATTAGTCGTTCTGGACAGCTTTCTTCAAGAGATTTTGACCGTTCTCTTTAATATTTGATTAGAATAAGTAATTCAATCTTCAATGATTAAAGAAGTTTGGAGTAGATAGATTACGTAACAGATGTAACAATTATTATAATTTGTTATTATAATAATAATAGGATAATTATATTATTAGTTATAATTATGATGGAAACAATTTATTACTATTTTTTATTTTAATTATAGGATATAGGACACAAACATAATCTTGTATTGTAAAAGTGGGCCTTTTTTTTATCAAAATTTTATAAATATTAAAACAAAAATACATCTTTTTCTACGACACAAACATAATATTGTATTGTAAATGTGGGCCTTTTTGAGCTGAACCTTTTTGACCCGTACCTTTTTAGTTTTTGGCCTTTTTGACCCGATACATTGGAATAATATACTAAGCAGAGCCCGCAACGACAAAGAGGCGAATCGAAACTTGGATTGGGAGTTTCGGAAATGGCATGGTGAGAGAGGCACTGACGGGTTAGACAATGGCTAGCTATAATGCCAGGTTCTATATAATAGAGTAATGTTCAGCACTATAATTGGTTTCATAGGATAAATATAAAACATATAATAGGTAGTCCCCCTATATAGCTTCAAAAATTGTTGGCAGATGGTCATCAGTATGATATAGACCTACTAAAGTTGGAACGTTAAACATGTTCTGAGTTAATGATGCTTTCTATAACAGAGTATCCGTCGGAAACTGATTTGCGTGGTATAAGTAAGATGCCAAGTTTATCACGTCTTTTGCAGATTGAATCTCAAGATAGAGGCGATCTCATTAAAATCGGATAAAGAAATTCGCTGTGCGTTTTATGATCGAGCGAATACGAATGACTCTTAATACATTGACTTTTGTTAAACGTTTGGCCGAACTTTGGTTCGAACACGCAACCTTTGCGTGGACAGCCCATATTGCTGCTAACTGAGCTACTAGGTAAGCAAAGGTAGCACGTGAGTCTAAATGGGATGCCCAGTTACATGGCCTATATCATCATAGGTTTTTAACATTGTATAAACATTTCAGCAAATATGCCATCTTGCATGTTTAGTATCTTTACTCTTTAGCCAGTATTTTATGCATCTTTTACAGAGGATGTTCATTCAGATACATGTAAGCACATTTATTTATATGTCTCTGAGATGATGGACACACATGTATTTTGGATAAACGTAGTTTTGTATTCGGTTGATGGATGAGTGTTCTTTAATGGAAAGTTGGTACGGTTTGGTATTGGACATATTAAGGAACACTTTGCGATGTAACTGGCCGTAGTCATGCAGTTTCGCAAAATGCAGCTAAACACGATATGTGTTTCTTGAGTGGTGGCACTCCTGCCATTCCGAAACAAGATTATCGAGCCAGTGCATGAGAAAGGGAAAAAGTAAGCAGTTCAAAACAGTGCAGGTTCATATCAACCTCTCTATCTACTATATCTTGTCCGAACATGAACTAATTGGCAGAAGCTTTTAACGCGTTTATGTAAGTTATACGTGAACAGCAAAGATATTGAGTGAGACTGATCTGGATCTACCTCGTTCACACAAGCCAACGTGTACGCTGTACTATGCACGAGCTCAAATTATGCGTGACCATCAGGTCGACGTATATATATATATATATATAGGGTCTATGTTTAGCTGCTTGTCGTCGCTGTTTTAGCTAGAATATCACCGCTTTTGAACGCAAACAGTTTTCCATACTTTTGCGAAGATCATTTCAAAGTCATCTGCTGCAGATTTGTTGTATGTGGGAAAAGGTTTCGGTACTGCTTTATTTTGCCAATTTCATTTTGTAACAAATGAACAGGAGGCTTCATGATGCATCTCTCTTACGGGATCACATAACGTAAGGTATGGTTGTAATAGACGTGCATTTTACTTTAAGTTTATGATTCGTTTTTATCAGAAGTGCCATCTTGGTCTTTATTATATGCAAGCGGACAGCGGAGTCTGTGCGTACACACACGATAATCTCCCCTACTTCGCTACCGGCTGTACACCATCAATCGAAGCAATGCATAGATCCGAGATCGTATTTTAAGCCAAACCCATCGTCATGCATCACAAACAATTCAACACTTAATCGTTAAAAACTACCCAGAAGACTTGCATCACATGGCTTTTGTTTTGTGATGCAGTAACCGCGTTCGACAATCGAGTGTACCGCATATATATTATAGCGATGTTTTTAATTGACTAAGATACTGCATCTTATGTGAATATCGGATCTATAGGCGCAGTCAGACTTTGCCACGTTTGTGTACTGTGTCTTGTCCTTGCAGTGAAAGGCAGTAAGTGTTGAAGTTTGTCTGCGTTTGTTTCAATATCCTTAGGGTGGGGAAACTTTTTTCAAAATATCTCTCTCTATATTCCGTAGAGGATTGAATGAACATGAAGTCTGACAAGGTGATTACTCGTCATGAAGTTATCGTCATCGAGTAAGACTCCGATGTTTTCAAGATTGACACACCCTTGTTTGTGATATTTGTAATACACTCATGTCGCACCATCATGAACAATTTCTCCTTTTTGCCAAAATGTTTCAACTTGATGAAATTATTGTTCTTCCATTTACAGAGAATCTACAGTTTTTGTTACTTGTTGTGTTCAAAGTCGTCTGCTGCAGATTTATTGTATGTGGCAAAGGGTTAAATAAAATGAAGATTTTGCCAAAGAAAACCATTGCTTGACAGAGATTGGGATAAACTTGTTTTTATTTACAATGCATACAATACAGTAACAGGGGCGTAGCTTGGCAATAATCAATGTGTAGGTACTCTCGTGAGAAAATCCACATTGTGGACTCCGCGTAAAGTATCGACCCGGATCAGCCTAAGCATGCTACACAGGCGTACCCGGATATACATTTTTCGCCTCCTGTGGAGTTTCTGTTTCAGGAATCACTACTCTATCTATCCTCCCTTAGACGGAATGTGTCGGCCGGATCAGTCTGCGCGGACAGCGCAGTCTGATCTGGTCGATACATTACGCAGATGTGTATCGCCGCAGCTGCATTTTGGCGCATTTTTAGAAAAAATGTGTAGGCACTAGCCTACAGTGCCTAAAGGGAGCTACGCCCCTGAATAAACAATTCTGGTTGCTTGACAATATATCAAATTTGATTGCTTTTAAAGGGGCTGAACTCCAGAAAATAAATATTATACTACAAGTTTGAAAACTGTTACCAAGTTGTCTTGAAATATTAGAATCATAATTCCGGGATTAAATTAAAGTAATAATTTCACTTTCCAGTACCTTAAACATCTAAATACTGATCGTTTATGCTTCATTTTTACTGGGTTGACAAACCAAGTAAGTCCAATTTTAACATGTTAATGACTTTCTATTGAAAGTCTTTCAACATTTAATGCCAAAATAGTATTGAACTACTTATTACTTACTTTGTTGTCACTATTAGCAATATTTGCAGAAGATTCAACTTTTCAATTTTTGTATCATCATCTTGAGTTCAGCACCTTAAAGCGTTTCCGTCGTTTACAACAGTGTGGCAACCGTATCACGTTAGTTCCAATGCTGACGCGTAAATGTAGGTATATTTTGACACTGGTTCATATGAGCAGTTCCACGAGAAAACCAACATTGTGGACTGTGCGTAAAGTATCGACCCGGATCAGCATAAGCATGCCGCGCAGGCTAAACCTGACAGACACTTTTCACCTCCTGTGGATTTTCTGTTTCAGGAATCATTACTCTATACCTATACCCCCCTTAGACGGAATGCGTCTGCCCGGGTCGAAACATTACGCAGGGTCCATAATGTTGGTTTTCTCGTGGGACGGCTCATATATCATAAGGGTACATGTATATACAATGTATAGAGATAAATAAAGTCGTACATATTTGTTAACAGTTGATTTGCAATGACTCGAAGTCGAAAGGGATCCCAAAATTACTTCGTGTTATCGGGTGCTCCTTAGATTAATGCTACATCTATTTATGTATTTTCAGTTTGGTACATCATCTTTTACTATGAAAAGCAAGTAATACACTGATGAAATCAAATACAAGAAACAATGCAGCTGCAGTTCTTAGCAACAATAACTGCTACGACGTTTGCATAAGATAGATCTATTTCAGGAATTGGTTCAAATGATTGATTGATTGGGGTTTAACGCCATTGTTAACAATTTCTAAGTTATATCACGGCGGCCAGTTCGCCTACTCATGCATTTCCTGATTTTCTCACACCAGTACTCCACGCAACAAACTTCCCAAGCAACTGGCTGCTTTTCCACATAAACTTAGCCCATTGGTGGAAGACGAATGACGCATGTCGCATTGACTTTTGTCAATCATCGGAAAGAAAGTTGGCCGAGCCGGGATTCGAACTCACAACTCCTGGATTGACACCCCGCGTCGATACCGACTGAGCTACCGGGGCTCGGCAGGAATTGGTTCGAGTTAAACGATATATTCCCTTTTCTCACATGTTCGAGTATCCACTGTAAATGAGTAGCAAAGTATAAGGAATGATCGTGTTGCACGTGTTACTCCGGTCTCGTCCCCATGTTGCTTTACTGGTCCGAATGGACAGGAGTACATTTCACACGTTACTTGTATCATAACCGTTAAAGCATCGACGTCGCGATAAGCAGTGTCCATGCGCACCGCACATATCACTCAATTGTTATTTCGAAGGCTTGGCGTGAAACAGTTGTAACTAAAAAACTATTTTTAAATCCCTGGTTAAGGGGTAATTTTAACCCATTTATAAACAATGCAAATTTAGGTGCCATTGCTCAGAACGAGCAATGGCACCTAAACTTCCACTGTTTACCAAGAAAAATGATTTAACGCTTATAAAGACTTTATGGCGAGGTGATTAACCTTGGTAAAACAATACAAAATTTATTTACAGCCGTTTCACACCAAGCCCTTGATTTCGACTATGAGGTAAAATATTACAGAATGTGTCAGTGCTAAAGGATGATATACGATCTATTGACCATCGTGTTAATTTTCGTGAGACCCTTTACATTTATTAAATGCTGAATACAGAAATGTATCTGTTTGTCATGGCAATTGATTAACATGATCGTGAAATGAAGTAATGTTTGAAGACTATGAAATTATTGAAATCGGAGAAATATACAATTTTATGATCGGTGCAGTTAGAAACTTGAATACGTGCATTGGTTGTTCATACAGGAAACAGATATTATAGTTTTAAAACTGTTCAAAAGTTGTCTTGATATATTAGAATCATAATTCTGGGAGTAATAATTTCACTTTCCAGTACCATAAACATCTAAATATTGATCGTTTATGCTTCATTTTTACTGGGTAGACATAGACATTTTCATGAATTTAATTGTCATTTTTTCAACATTTACTGCCAAAATAATGTTGAACTACTTATTTCTTACTTTGTTGTCACTATAAGCAATATTTGCAGAACTTTCAACATTTCAAAATTTTGATCTCCATCTTGAATTCAGCACCTTTAACGGAAATAATAGGAACAAAGTTCAGTTTGATCTAAACAGTGTTAAAATCTTGATACGGAAGAAAACAATTAAATGAGACGTTCAACGAGAAAACCAACATTGTGGACTCTGCGTAAAGTATCAACCCGGATCAGCCTAATCATTCTACGCAGGCTTATCCAGGCAGACACTTTTCGCCTCCTGTGGATTTTCTGTTTCAGGAATCATTACGCAATATCTCTATCCCCCTAAGACGGAATATGTCGGCACGGATTAGCATGTATGGACTGTGCATGCTGATCTTGGTCGATATATTACGCAGAGTTCATAGTGTTGGTTTTCTCGTGAAACGGCTAAAATTGAAAATTTAATTTACAGAGCCTGGTCGTCCGATATGCTCCCCAATCTTCGTAAAGTAGTGTCGTTTATAACTCCGACACCGGAAAACGCAGTGTTCGATGCGTAAAACACTTCGATCTTTTCTGTTTTACGAACCGATGTCTTCATGCGTACATTATGTTGCGCTTCCTCTTGAAATTTAAATGTTGTAGGTTGACCAAGATACACCGGCTTATCTTTGATAGCAAACGTAACTGGTGAACCCAAATCCTGATGTTGTTCTTTTATTGAAAATGTTCTTGGGTTAGCCGTTATGGCAATAGTTTCATTGAACGTATACGCCGTATTTACCTTAGAAACAACATTGTTCCGGTCATTTTCATAAAATGTGTTTAGTTTGCCAACTGCTGCAGGTCTTTCAAATTGCGCATATGTCCTCGATGACCATGTATGACCTGCTTTCTCGTCCACTGATAAAGATCTAGTAGTTCGAAATGTTTTACCAGATTCCTTTACCGATAAAGTTTTTGTTGAATTAAACACACCCGGTTCTTCTACTGTATTTAGAGATGAAGACGATTTAAAAACATCTGGAGTTTCTTCAACATGCATTGCTGACGCTTTAAAAGGTCCTACCTTTAGTTTTGCATTGACAGTCCGATTGTTTTTTAACACTCCTGGTACTTCCCGATTAAACAATGATTTGGTTGTTTGAAATACTTCGCTGTCTCGTGTCTCACTCATGGACGTCGGGCATCTTTGAACATTTCCGTCTTCTTTAAAACATAAAGCTCTTGGTTCCCGTAGCCTCTGAACCGTGGGTTGTTCCTTAGCAACGAGAGCTTGGCAATGAGCATGTAAAACAACTGGGTTTTCTGTTTCAAAAACTCCTAGTAAGTGCTTGTATACTTCCGAGGAATCCCTCTTGCAAAAGGATCTCGTCGATTTTGTCGCGTTAGATGTGTCTACATGAAACACGTTTAATGTGTAGCTATGCGGTTTTGGGTGACTCTCGTGCGCAACTGATCGTTTTGATTGCAGTATCTGTGGATTGTCCCGTGATATGCAACCATGTCTTGAAGATTGAAATGTCGGTGGGCTTTCTTGTAGTATAAGCATTGTGGTTATGTCTGAAAACAAACGACAAACAACTGTTTATGTGCTTTATATGTCTGTATTTATCTTTTTTGAATTATGGATGTGTTCTTAAATTGTTGTATATTTGTATACTATGCATAATCGCTTGGAATAATGTACCAAAAGATTCCTAATAAACCTATATGTAACCACAAGAATCAGTTTAGCACCATATGCCGGTAAATCATATCAAATCCATTGTATTGCTTTAATATCAGATATGATGTACATAAACATTTGCAATAGTTATCCTAAAAGTTACTCCACTTAAATAGCAACAGGCTGGTTGCATGCAGTTCCACCGTTCATAAGAGTTCAGCCTTTTTCAACACCAAGTGATATAGTACATTAACCGGTATAATGAATCAAAATAGTTTTATACTTTAATGCATGTTTTCTGTATATATTCCTATAACAAGCACAGCATATCTGTTATGACGTGTTAGATAGCGTACACGAATTTAAGAGGTATATATATTGAATGTTAACCCTTTCCCACTTTCGACAAATCTGCAGTAGACGACTTTGAAAACATCTGGGTAAAAATATGGAAAAACCGCTATGTATAAATGTATAACTATTAAATAGAGTTGAAAACATGGGTCAAAAGGAGAAATTGCTCATTTTGAGCAATTTCTTCTTTTGTCGCCATGTTTTCAGAAAGCCATCTGCTGCAGGGTTAATACATGGACGAGTCAAGCATAACATGTGCAGATCCAGATCAGTTGTTATTTATAGCATTGTAATACGATCTGGAAAGAAATCATCAAGCTGTATAAAAAGATCGTTTGTATCTGAATTTGTAATTGTCTTAAAACATTCGAACGTGGATCAAGGTATAACCTTTTACTCTACAGGGTTCGTTCCCCATTCGGGTCAAACTTAATACTTAACAAGAGGGCCATGATCGCTCACCTGAGTTATGCTTTTGTTTGTTTGTTTGTTTGTTTGGAGTTTAACGCCGCTTTCAACAGCTTTGGTCATATCACGGCGGTCAGTGCACCTACCCATGTTTTCCTGGCTTTCCAACACCAGTACTTACACAACATTCTTTCGAAGCCACTGACTACTTTCTCACATAGATCAGAGGTGGGAGGCAATGGAAAACATCGCCCGAAAGAATGTCGCCGCAACCGGGTATCGAACCCGTGACCTCCAGATCACGAGTCAGATACGCTACCAATTGAGCTACCCGGCCGGGTCCTGAGTTATGCCAACCGTATAGTCAATCACAATAATTCATTTTCAGTCAGGTGTAAACAAGATTTCCCTTCAATTTGGCCAATTGACCTTGTTATTTATCAGACATGACCCATATTCGCTCCAGAGTATTAACAATATTTTTCCTTCAATTTGGCCTAGTCACCTAGTTTTTATCCGACATGACCCATATAAAAACTTTCTTTAGATATCATCAAGACAAACATTCTGACAAAGTTTAAAGATTCTGAAGCATAAAAGTGTTGTCGCTTGAGTATTAACAAGACTTTCCTTCACTTTGGCCTAATAACCTAGCTTTTGATCCGACCCAATTTTAAACCTGACTACGATTTAATAAAGACGTATGTTCTGATACACTTTCATAAATATCGGATACAAAATGTAGCCTGTAGAGTTTTAAAAATGCAATTGTCGACAACGCACGACGCTTGATGTGATCACAATAGCTCCCCTTGAGCTCAGGTGAGCTACACAAGGTAGAAATGGTTTCCCTTCTTGGCGATCAGGGTTCCGGGGATAGCATTACGACCGGTGCATCGGTGTCGGGATAAAACAAACACCCGGTAATACTGTTAATTGACCCAGGAAACCGCGTGAAATAACTGAAATAGTGTTGTAAGCGGCGTAAAACACAGTTAACCCTTTCAGCGCCGAATTGTTTAAAGTAGACTCTTCCATGTTTCAAACTCGGTGACTCTATTTTCATGTTATAGGATTTTTGGAATATTTTTTATAACTCACAGCCAAACAATGCAGAGTTCAGGTGAAACAGCCCGTTACGAGCTGACTCACCTGAATCTGCATTGTTTGCAAAAAGCTCAATATTGCCTTTGGCGCCGAAAGAGTTAAAAAAACCAAACACACATAAGCCTTCATTTTGAAACCCCTAGCCACTTATTACATTCATAAGAAAAGTAGACACATATGTAAACCGATTGGAATGGCCATGAAATAAAACGTGGTTCTGAATGTACACACACTAGACTATGTCACTTTATAACATAAACAATCTGAACTCATCTGGAACAAACAAAGTAAAAACTTATAATGAAACATGTATCCATCAATACATCCTGTATAATAACCATACACAACAATGCGGAAGTAAATAATTATTTCACACATATAACGCTCTATTGGCTTAACCCTTTTCAACTTGTAGACGCATTCTGACGCATATGCAGCAGCCGAAGTTCGAAAACATTACTTCAAAAGGGAAATGTGAATACAAAACGAGCACTTTCAACTTTTTTCAGTAAGTATACTTTCATTTTTAGAGATTTTCCATGTTTTTGCATAATTATTAACAAAAACAAATAGAATTGCAGGTACCTTTAATCCTGGACACATCAAAGGTTACATTTTATTTATTAAGCTCAATGTCAACGATTAGGCCATTGAAAAGCCAGGGTCAGAAGTAAAGCAGATTTAGGTTCAGGATTAACCCTTTCCCGTATATGTCAAATACCCACCAGGCGACTTTGGAAACATCTAGGAAACAGTAGGGAAACATTTTTATAAAGTAAGCCCAATGCTTTACTAGAGTTGAAAACATTGTTGAAAGAAGACCAATTGCTCTGAATAAGCAATTTCAAGTTTTCAAAAATAGTCTTCTGCAAATGCATTCATTATTGGTATTGATAAAGAACAATTGTTAACTCTTTCAGCGCCAAAGGCAATATTGAGGTTTTTGCAAACAATACTGATTCAGGTGAGTCAGCTCGTAACGAGCTGTCTCACCTGAAATCAGCATTGTTTGTCCTTTCGTTATCAAAATAGTCCAAACTTTTTTAACATGAGAAATGAAGACGCCCGATTTTGAACATGGAAAGGTCTACTTTAAATAATTCGGCGCTGAAAGAGTTAATAACTATAACACAATGATTACCTACCATTCCAGTCTCAATACCATCCACTCTGAAATGAGCTTACTATAGATTACAGATCATTAATGGATTACAACCTATCTAAAATGGTGTATTAGAAAGCACAACAACATCCAAACTTGTTAAACAAAAATATAATATAAACTGTAACATTACTAACGTTTATTTATAGGAATGTTACAATCGTATAGCAAAATATTTTATCGATTGTTAACCACTGAAGCATTACCTGTAGCATACTATTTACACAATCGTATTGGAAACACGCTAATATTTCATTCATTATTTGTTATTAACCCTCGCCGTGTTTCACTGTCTGGCGAGTGAACGGGCCAACACATGATGACATTAATCTAATATAGATATACGTATGATTGCTTAATTTATGATAAAGCCATTTCAAATAATGGTTTTGTGACGTTTTCTATAAAAAGCTACCCGATTTAATGCCGATTGAAATCCGTACCAGTTGTTTGTACTTTTATCACTTTCTCACATATAGACGCTTTATTTGTTGTCTCTGCAGCAGACGACCTTTTGAAAACATTGTGATTTCTCATATTGCCATAATGTTTTCAATTTTTTTCAATAAATATACCCTCATTTATAGGTATTTTCTATATTTTTGTACACATGTTTCCAAAGTCGTCTGCTGCAGATTTGTTGTATGTGGGAAAGGGTTAATGCACAGTCACTCAATGATATACAGTCATTTACATATTTACTCCTAATCTATCCTTACACATTGAATATGTACTTGTTAAATGCTATCTGATTATCATTTCTCCCAAAGTTCCGTCCGGTATACTAATATCGGTTTAACCATCGGATCAAAACAGTTTCGGAGGCATCTTCCATATCATATTTCCCGAATGTTCTCTGCTATGCTTTCTTTTTTTTCTTTCGTCCATGACAATTTTGGAGCAAATAATAACCCCATTGAATTGTATACGGATGCAATTTTAACCCGACTCCCATTAAATGTCAAATTCTAGTAATGTCCACCATTTATAAAAACAATTATCTCTGTTTTCTTTTCATTAACTTCCATGCCAAAATTGAAAAAAATAATCAGATTTGCTGTTCAACTGTCGATGAAGTTTAGAGGCTGTGTCCGCACAATTTGCAACGTGATTAGCGACAAGGTACACATACTCTGAGATGACTATGGCTATGTATTGCTTGTCTCGCAAGAAGCTGGATAACTGATTAATATACAAGTTGAAGTTTTTTTGTACTAGTTACATCCCCTTGTCTCGTACCCATGTTACACTTGAATAGCTTTAAATTAGAAAACATAGATACGGGTAGATTATATAATTTACCCTTAAAGCGACTGAAAAAAAAAAAAAAAATCGAATTCGCCCTAAATGTTATTCTTTATGTTATCAAAGTAAAACCAGGGTAGAAAATGTATCGTTTTTTATCAATAAAGTGAACTTGAGTCGTTTTCAATTGTCCCGATGAAGGGGTTTCCTATTTAAAAATACCATGGAATCCTTCAGACGGGCACCTTGCAACGATCACGTGATATAACTATATAACGGTTCACACTGACAGGCGTGTACAGTTATACACAATTTACACGTTTGGCGGAGTCGAACGACAGTATTCATAGAGATTTGTTTGTGATTGCATGAGCTCCTCGTGATTTTGCATAAAACCTTCATGGTATTAAAATGTTTCATCTAATGCGCATGCGTCCTATCGGTCATGTGACGACTCTTCAATTCACGTGACGACTTTTCAAGTCACGTGATGAATGAGATTAAAAGCATCGAAAGCTATTTATAAACTTACACCGTTACTGACGGGGTAGAATTTGTGATGGAAAAAGTATCGAAAACAAGAAAATCTCACCGATTATAGGGGTATGTAATATGTCAGTTATCATATTTTAATGCCCCAAATACAAAAATAACACTTATTTTCTTAAAATTGGAAATTTTATTTTTTTTCGACAGTTGGGTATCTGGAGTTCAGTCGCTTTAAACCCACTATTTCGGTATGTTGTAACCACTTTCTTGTGCAGTAAAACGTCGAAACCTTTTTTCGAAATCTACATAATTGAGCCGTCCCGCGGAAAAACCAACATTGTGGTCTCTGCGTAAAGTATCGACCCGGATCAGCCTAAGCATGCGGCGCAGGCTTACCCGGATAAACACCTTTCCCCTGCTGTGGATGTTCTGTTTCAAGAATCAATATTCTATACATCTATCCCACTAAGACCGAATGTGTCGGCCCTGATTAACCTGCGCGAACTGCACAGGATGATCTAGGTCTATACATTACGCAGAGGCCATAATGTTGGTTTTCTCGCAGGACGGCTCATATAAATCGTAAAACCTTCCCGGACTTGGTATGTGTTCTTGTACCATACTTTGAAGGGTAATCATGTTATCCGCTGTCGAATAACCTACTTTGAAATCAGCTTGTACTTCATCATTGTTATTGAATTGTTCTGCCCTTTTACAAATCCATGCGTATACACTGTTTGAAAGAATCGTATGCATAGTGTTAATTTGTGCCACTTTTCGATCAAGATTTATATATTGGAACAACGATACTTTCTGCCCAAATCTTTGGCCAGTGACTTGTATTTAGAATAGTGATTAACAATTTACACAATTATAGGGCATATACTTTTTTGTTTTTAATAGAACTCTTCCATCGATGCCTTGAGATTTACCAGATTTCAGTCTTAGTATACTTCTAGATATTTCGCTCTCTGTAATTTAACACATTTGATTGATTGATTGGGTTTAACGTCATTTTCAAAAGAAATTCAGTCATATCACGTCGACCAGTTCACCTATCCATGTGTTTCCTGATTTTCTCACACTAGTACTCCAGACAAAAGTCTTTCAAAGCAACTGGCGGCTGCTTTTCCACATAGACTGTTAGCCCAATGGTGGAATACGAATAACGCTTGTCGCATTGACATTTATCAAACGGCCGAAAGAATGTTGGCCGAGCTGGGGTTCTAACTGACAACTCCTAGATTTACAACCCGTTTCGCTATCGACTGAGCTTCTGGGACTCGGCAAATTAGAATATATCCTCATATTTGACAGTACATCTATGAAAACAGGCGATATTTCTGTGAGGTTTATACATTACAAATTTAAAATATGTTACCCATTTATCATGGCAAATAAGTGATGCTGGGCTATTTTTAATTGCTTTATATTGTTTTAACACCCTCCAAACTGAGGTTTGGTTACTTCGAGCTTCGATTAATTTACTTTTCATTTGCGTATCTGTGATAACGCTACTTTTATGAAAGAACAAAATATGTTGAATTGGCCTCTTAGCATGAATATACATATCGGAATCATTTTCAAAATTCGTCCATCGAAACGTTCTAAGCTCGGAATATATATCCCATCTTGCCACGTCGCATTCATAATTCCACCAAGGCCGGTTTTGCGTAAGTATGACTTTGTACCGCTTTACTTTATGCCTATGATTTATGCATTTGACCGCTTGTTGATAAAGTGACTACGTGATTGCTGTATTTAATATTTGAGTCTATTTCCATGGAAATTTCTTTGACTTGCCCATGGAATAATCCTATAATGTAATCCAACATGCATTTTAATGTGGTTCTTCCAATTAAACCTCAATGGTGTAGTGGTAGAGCGTCCGCCTCAGGGGCAGAGGGTCGTGGGTTCGATCACCGACTGGGTCATACTTAAGACTTTAACGATGGTAGTAACGGATGCCCTCCTTGACGATCAGGTATGCTGGGTAAGCATCACGACTGACCGGCTGGTGTCAGGATAAATAGACCAGTAATACTGGTATCTTTCTAGGAAACGCCGTGATATAACGGAACAATTGTTGAAAGCGGCGTAAAACACCTAACATCAATCAACCAATTAAACTTTCCTCAATTGTCCAAATTGCTGAGGTCAGACTGTATATGTGGGTCCGGTAAAGCAGGTTTTATACTTTATAGGGTAATAGCAAACATGAATTCATTGGAAAATGGTCTGAATCGTCCATGTGTGTAACCCCAAAGCTCGGCACTCAATGACGAACGGACGACTAGTAGTATAAAGCCGGAGCCAGACTGTGCGGGTGCGCTGACCGTACTGACACTACATTGGTTGTAAATGACTTCGGGTTAGTTTTCTCAGAACGCCACCACCCACTTACGTGTGACGTAGTGCAAGCAAGACATAATGCTTCATTTAGAAACAATGTAAACTATGACCAGCCTACACATACATTAATCCTATCTATATCCCACTGACGTTCTGAGACTGGCATTACCAACCTTGACTTGTTCTTGAATATTCACGAAAAAGGTGTTATCCTGATGCTGACTTCAGGGGCGTAGCTCCATTTAGGCACTGTAGGCACGTGTCTACACATTTTTTTCTAAAAATGCCCCAAAATGCAGCTGCGGCGATACTCATCTGCGTAATGTATCGACCAGATCAGCCTGCACTGTCCACGCAGACTGATCCGGCCGACACATTCCGTCTAAGGGAGAATATATAGAGTAGGGATTCCTGAAACAGAAAATCCACATGAGGCGAACAATGAGCCAAGTCGAACTTAATCCAGGAAACAGTGGTACAGTTGTGGAACGTCTCAAAGGTCTCAAGTTCCAATCACGTTATAATCGAGTTCAGACTTTCCGTTAACAATAAGGTTTTTTATTTTTATACAGTGCATCTTATTCAAGTAATGTGAAAACTTAACGGAATGGTTTTCTTAACGTACTTTACCTACTTAGACGTGATCAATTTCAAATCAGACATAAATCGATTCCACCGATTTATTTTGACAGATACCTTATGTTGTCTAAAACAGCTTTCAACGCATACATGTGTCTGATATATCACCAACAGACTATTCTTCTTTGCATAAGTCTACAGAAAACAAATACAAAGATTCCCGCAGAATGAAGCAAAAATGGAAAACGAAATATAATAAAAAACAAATATTTTAATTCTGAAGCGATGCCTATAAACGAGAAGGTTTTTAATAAATAGCAATTTCTTTTTCCAACCCTTTCCCACATAAAACAAATCTGCAGCAGAAGACTTCGAAAACATATTGATAAAAATGTGAACATTAATTATTATGAATTGTGGCAAAAGGAGAAATTGCTCATTGTTAGAATTTTCTCCTTTTGTCACAATGTTTTCAAGATTCGTCTGCTGCAGAGGCGTCAAAAAGCGTCTATATGAGGGAATGAGTTAAAGTACGCCTAACGTTGTCCTATCAAAATAGCTTCATATATCGCCGCCATCTTTACTAGAAATATGTGCCTGTTGTTCTTTTCTTTTGCAGTATCTTTCTACGAAAGGCAAGGAGAAATGTAAGACACTGCCGATCACGTTCAAACATCCCATCAGATGAAACGGTACGATGTACGATCCAGTTACGTCCCTTAGATTACCTGAAACGGTAAAAATTGTTTGTTTTTTTGTAATCAGTTTTAACTCTTTCCCATGTACAACAAATCTGCAGCAGACGACTTTGGAAACATGTGTACAAAGATATAGAAAATCCCATATAAATGATGGGATATTTAATGAAAAATGTTAAAAACATTGTGACAAAAGGAGAAATTGCTCGTTTCGAGCAATTTCTCCTTTTGTCACACTGTTTTAAAAAGTCGTTTGCTTCAGCGGCGTAAAAAAGCGTCTTCATGTGGGAAAGCGTTAATAGGAGCAGTGCTCCTGCGAAAACCAACCATAGCACAAGTATTACACATGTAAACAAATATAACCAACCATAGCACAATTATTACACATGTAAACAAATATAACCAACCATAGCACAATTATTACACATGTTAACACATATAACCAACCATAGCACAAGTATTACACATGTAAACAAATATAACCAACCATAGCACAATTATAACACATGCAAACACATATAACCAACCATAGCACAATTATTACACAAGTAAACAAATATAACCAACCATAGTACAATTATTACACATGCTAACACATATAACCAACCATAGCACAATTATTACACATGTAAACACATATAACCAACCATAGCACAAGTATTACACATGTAAACAAATATAACCAACCATAGCACAAGTATTACACATGTAAACAAATATAACCAACCGTAGCACAATTATTACACATGTAAACACATATAACCAACCATAGCACAATAATTACACATGTTAACAAACATAACCAACCATAGCACAATTATTACGCATGTAAACAATTATAACAAACCATAGCACAATTATTACACATGTAAACAAATATAAACAACCGTAGCACAATTATTACACATGTAAACAAATATAACCAACCATAGCACAATTATTACACATGTAAACAAATATAACCAACCATAGCACAATTATTACACATGTAAACACATATAACCAACCATAGCACAAGTATTACACATGTAAACAAATATAACCAACTATAGCACAATTATTACACATGCAAACACATTTAACCAACCATAGCACAATTATTACACATGTAAACAACTATAACCAACCATAGCACACTTATTACACATGTAAACAAATATAACCAACCATAGCACAATTATTACACATGTAAACAAATATAACCAACCATAGCACAATTATTACACATCCAAACAAATATAACCAACCATAGCACAATTATTACACATGTAAACAAATATAACCAACCATAGCACAATTATTACATATGTAAACAAATATAACAAACCATAGCACAATTATTACACATGTAAACAAATATAACCAACCATAGCACAGATATTACACATGTAAACAAATATAACCAACCATAGCACAATTATTACACATGTAAACAAATATAACCAACCATAGCACAATTAATACGCATGTAAACAAATATCCATTTCCGCATTCTTATTATCGGATCTAGATGGACACCTTTGTTTGCGATGCTTCTTGAAATATTCTATAATTCATCGGCAAACAGTGTAGAACCAAATTATAAAGTGCAGAGAACCTCTAATATTTCGACAGATAACAAACTATATGGCACGCATGTGGTACCAACATAGGTTTCTAAATAGACGCTATATAGGTATCACGGTAGATGCAAATTGAGCTCCATGTGAGTTACAACTTGGTCCAATATGGGATCGATTTGTTTTGTGTTTTTCTCCCGCTTTAACAATTTCTCCTTTATATCACGGCGTTTCCTTGGTAAGTTGCCAGTACTTCAGGTTTTATTTTATTAATTTATCCTGACACTAGCCAGTCAGTCATGATGCAACCACAACAATCCCGGGGGCCGATGAAGGAAAGTCATTAGTATCATAAGTAAAATATTGGGTATAATCCGGCCTGGGAATACACCCGCCAAAGCGGACGCTCTACCCCTGCAATACCGAGGCGGTCTGATATGCGTAGCCGACGACGTAGACCAATGTGTCATTTAATCCCTTTGGCATTGCTCAATTATAATACCTTAATCTAATTACTCTGATTACATATCGAGGGCTTGGTGTGAAACGGTTGTAACTAAAAGCCTATTTTGAAAACCCTGGTTTAGGGGCAATTTTGACCACTTTGTAAACAATGCAAATTTAGTTGCCATTGCTCAGAACGAGAAATGGCACATAAATTTCCATTGTTTACAAAGAAAAATGATTTAACTCTTATTAAAACTTTATGGCGAGGTGATAAACCTTGGTAAAGAAATACAAATTTAGTTACAACCGTTTCACGCCAAGCCCTCGATATGAGCTTTGATCAAGGAAAACTAGTTATGTCAAATGAGACTAGCGTAGGGAGACCCAACATCGCCAGATAAAGATCATATATGTTTGTGACATTTCCGACATAACATCCTTTTGCCATAGCTGTTTTAAAGACATATTTGGAATGGTACCATCGTTATTACTGTTTAATTAGTTCTCGCACGTATATGGAAACGTATTGGCTAAGAATTTAACAACGTAGTGCAATATTAGAATGCACAAATATACCGTGACGTAACATATGGATTTAACCCTTTCCAACTTTCAACATATCTGCGGCAGACGACTTTGAAAACATTAAGCAAATCATATTGAGACTCTATAAATGAAAGCATGATAATTGAATAGAGTTGAAAATGTATTGACCAAAAGACGAAATTCTCCACACAAAAATCGCATGTTGTAAATGCGTCAAAATACGTCTGCAGTTGGGAGAGGGCTAAATATCTTTAAATTTGACGCTTACACTGATAAAGAAAAAATAAAACTCACCGATAATGTAGAAGAACAAAGATACTCCCGCTCCATGGAACAGAGATGTAAAGCCAAACGCTGCTTGTAGTTTATGTATGGTCAGATAATCAACTATGAGTACGGCGAAGAGACTAAAGTAGACTCCGGCGAACATTCCCAATACCACACTATAAAACATCAAACTTTCAAAAGTCTTGAAGAAACGAACACAATTAGTTGTGACACCAATGACTAACACAGTAAAGGCGGTAATGTTTGAACGTCTCACCCAGCCCCGATCAGCTATTACAGCTACGATTAATCTTGAAACTAAGTCGGTTGCACTGTAAACGGTAACAAGTAGAGCTATTTTGTCGACCGAGTAGCCCATATCCTTAGCATGAGGGGCAATATAAACAGTTATCAATGCTGTATTAGCGCATATAATAAAGCTTGCCAGTTGAAGAACACAAAACATTGGGTTTCTGAAAAGCTTAAAATCAAAAGTAGAAATTAATAGTTTCAATAATGTTTTTATGGATGTTTTTGTTTTTGTTTTGTCATTTGGGTCTTTTTCTAGGGTTTTCTCCGTTGTTATATCCGTTGTTAAATCTATCATAGAACCACACATATAGTTCATACTGCCGTTTAACTTGTTCAGTGAGTCACTTATATGTGTAAGTTGGCTTTTATGATTAGGATGTGTTGTTCTTTTTCTCATACCTTTTTGTTGCAAACCAATATTAGGAGTTCCATTCGATTTATCTTGATTTAAGAGTAATTTGTCTTCGGTTTCTGCCGCTCCATTGGAATACCTCATTTCTAACGCCTGTCCATTGTCTGTCTTCTTCGATTGTTCGACATTTGCCTCAATAAGCGGTGACTCCAGTTCAACTCTTTCAGAATCGTGCAAGATCGGAGTTTTCTTTCTTTTTCTTTTATAAAATGAATGTGCTCGGAAAAGTGAACCGCAAACAAACCCGTGTAATAATAAAGCGGCGATCACCAGAAAGCAGCCCTGATATCCGTATTGTTTCAACAGAAATGTCATGAGAGGAGCTAGTATGAGCCCACCGAGAGAGCCCCCGCAAACGGCCAAACTGTTGGCAAATCCTCGTCGTTTGTCGAAGTAGGATGCAAGCGTCACTATAGCAACCGGCTGCATGAAAGCCACACCGAGGCCTGAAATTTCAAACATGTACAATCGATTCAATCGATTACAGCTTTTTTTTTTGTGGCGGGGGGGGGGGGGGATTTTGAAACAGAGAAAGCATCATTAAACCAAATCAATTTATAAATACATACAACTACTACATATATAATTGTGGCAACGATAGTTTTAAGTTAATTTTTATTTTGTATCACATTTATTTTGAGCTTGCATATTTCTGCGTATTGGTATATTGCTATGTGTGCGTTGTGAGTGTGTGTTTGCGAGTAGTTCTTTCTCTTTTATGTACATACGATTACATTTTCTAGATTTTGACGGATATGTTAAATGAAGTTTATCAATTTATTGATTAGTAATTTCAGTTTTATTTTGGAGTTATGATTATATTTTCTATTTTCTATTATATTTAATGCTAGTCTGCATTCGCTTCTTAAACACGATACAAAGTTAACAATTATAGTGCGTGTATTAGACTTGTAATACGATTCATGCAGAGTAAAGGAAATACTATTAAGTATATAGTTGATGTCATTATATTCCTTTACCCCGGGTTTGTAGCCAACAATCAGCGATTTTAAATTTGTTATTTCTTTGCTATACCCAATTGAAGAAAAGAAAATATTCAGAATCATAGTACACTTGTTACCAGTCAATCTGAGCATTAATAGTATTATTCCAAAAAATTTGAATGTATGGTTTTTCAAAGTAGAAGTTACGAAATATGGAGTAGACGTCGTTATTTGACAAACCGAAAAAAAAAATATGTTCGTGTACGCCTATAACTAATTTATGTTTAATTTTTGTTTGGACAGAACTATTTGATTTCATAATTTTCTTCCAGATAGAAGGCATACATGACTTAATAATATTTATCTCTCTGAACGAATCACATTAATCTTTCAATTTATGTAATAATTTTGTTTCGCAAAAATTGCCGTTGTTTGAAATTATGTCGTCTATGAAAATTAAGAGATTTGTTCGATTTATTTTTATTGTTGTTATTGCCCCACAGCAGCTGCTTTCTGATAGTATAGAATGTTTTATGCCTTCTTTTATTATTTGTTATTTTCCTGAATTCGATCCACACTTTTAAGATATCTGAGTAAAACGCTGACAGTTTGTATTTTACATTTGGAAGAGTTTTAAGTTGATCAAAATCCATGTATTAAATAATAAGATTTTCCCCAAAAAAGTAAGATGTCTTCTATTAAGGTTACTTATTTGATTTCTACAGTCTTCTAATTTTGTATCCCAATTTCTTTTCGCGCTAATGATTTTGTTTGTTGAAAAATTAACTCCGAGAGCTTTTATTACGGTTGCACATTTAATATTATCAAAACTGTGATTTGTGTTTTTATATGAGCCTATCCACATAATTTCCGTTTTGTTTTTGTTAAGTTTTAGACCCGAATGTTCTCCAAAGTATTCAATAATTTGAAGTGCTTTGCGGATCTCAGTCTCATTTTGTAGGAATAGATTAGTGTCATCTGCTAGTTGAGTAATTTTTAAATACTTAATGGGGTCGTTCTTTACTTTTACTCCTTGAATTTCAATACATGATCTGATGTGTGTAGCTAATACTTCACCAACTAGAAGAAATAATAGAGAAGACATTGGAAAGTCTTGCCTGATAAATCGATTGAGATAACATTTTCACGTTTTCCAACCGTTATTTAATACGTTAGCTGTGATGTTAGTGTATGTAGTCTTAACCCAACGTATGAAAGATTCACAAAAGCCATACACTTCTAGGACTTGAAACAAAAAATTATATTCAACATTATCGAATGCTTTTCTAAAATCTTAAAATAACAGTGAACAGTCTAGGTTTAATTCGTCAGCATAATCAAATTACATCTTGTATCTGTCGTATATTATTACTTTTTTTCCTTTTTTTTTAATGTGTCGTTGCTGATCAGTGTTGATAATTAAAGGTAAGACTTTTTGCAAACGTTTTGCTAAAACACGTGTTGCTTTTTTGTAATCAACATTTAGGAGAAAAATTGAACGCCAATTTTCAATGCTTTCAGGGTCTCCTTTTTTAAAAATCAAGAATATTATACTATGTTTTTGTGTATTTTATAACTGTCCTTTGGAATAGCCATTATTAAGTGATTCGACTACAATATTTTCTAATTTTGACCAAAATTGTTATAAAATTCTATGGTAAGACCATCATTTCCGGAACTTTTGTTCGATTTCATCTAAATTATAGCATGTCTACATTCTTCTGTAGTTAGCGGACCTTCGCAGAGATTTGCAGAGCTATTATTTAGTATTTTTTCTACATTGTCATTGGAGAGGTATGAATTTATTTTGTGTTTGTCTGTATTGTTTGAAGAATAAAGATTTTTGAAAAAGGTTACTTTTTCATTTAGAATCTCAGATATAGAAGTAATTTTCCTATCATCTACTTTAAGTGATGTTCTTGCTTTATGTGTTTATCTGGATGTTTCAATGTTTAATAAGTACTTTAAGTTGGTTTCTCCTTCATCAAAAAATTACTCTATTCACTTTCAAGTTGACGTATGTCGACTGTATTGGGATTATTCTGTTCAGTCATAGCTTTGAGCATTAATTCTAATTATGTCAGTTTTGTTTTTGTTCCTTTAGATTTTAAAATTTAATATTTTATTGTTTAATGTAACATTTCAGTAATTCCCACCCTGTTTGTGCATTGCTAGTATTGGGGTTATTGTTATAAATCTAGTAACGTTGACATGATTAAATATTAAGTAATGTTTATATAATCATCATCAGTTAATAAAGAATTATCTATTTTCCAATAGCCATAACAATATTGCGAGTTGTTTTAATTTTAAAAGACACGATAGATGGTCTGTGCTATAAATTAACGCGGGTTTATATCACAACTGGATATTGAACAACAAGTTATTTCTTGTATAAGCCAAACATCTATTCTGCTTTTTTCTATTCCATTTGTTCGTCTCCAAGTGAATTGGTTTTTTTCTGGATTAATAAGTCTCCATATATCTACAAGTTCGAAACGATTAATTAAATTAGTAAGGTTTTGCACTGGTGCGATTTTTATTTTTGAGCTTGAAGTTATTCTGTCTTGTTTTGTAAGAACGTCATTGAAATCTCCACCAATAATGAGAACACCTTCTATGTTATTTTCGATTAGATTTAATATTGATTTAATAAACTCATTTCTTATCCTTTCTATTTTTGGTGCATACATATTTAAATAGGTGAAGGTATTGTCATTGATAGTGCTATTTAGAATAATATATCTTCCGTTTTGGTGGCTTATATGCTTAATATATACTTTTAAACTGAATATTTTTTGAGATGAGTATACTACATCCACAGCTATAACTTGATCCAAAGGAGTGGTAAACATTCCAATCGCTAAATTGTTGATTCACATTTACTATTATGTCAGCTGTAAAGTGTGTTTCCTGTATTTATATAATATCAGCTTTTTGTTGTTTAATTCACTCATGAAGTCTTACTCTTTTTGAATAATCTCTCAATCCATGAGAGTTAAGAGACAATATGCAAATTATTAAATATTGAGATCTCTGTATTTTATTTGAATGAAGATCAAATGAATTGTCGAAGAAGAAGTTATGTCTATTTCAAAATATGTGTAGTGCAATAACATGCATTATAATGTATGTGTATGGTATCAGTTAAGGATATAAAATGTTTCCATTATAAATATGTTTACAAAATCATAAGTGTATACGTGTACATTTATTAACAAGCATTAAAATATCTGCGTACTGAAGCAGTTAAGGTTATAAACATTTTCAATTTAAATATGCTCACAAAATCATAAGTGTATACGTCCATGTATCTGAAAATAACAAAGCACAAAGCAAAGAAATGGCACGACAATGACTTAATAATGGGCACGTGATGCCACTAAAGTGTATGGTTGTATAAGCTGTGTACCCACCAATGAGAGAAATAACAACAACTTAATCTGTTCACTGTAAATACTAAGTTCATAAAAGCATGCGTTATAATATAGAGGACAAGCAAACACGCATGTTATCAATGTTATCTTACATTTAAACTCTATGAGTAGAAATGCAAATATGGATATTCCGACCTTAACATGTTCTAAATAATGTTCACTTTTTTTATCAAAAGATAGATTGGAGTAAAAGGCCGTACTATCCCCTACTCATGTGTTTTCTGGCCTTCACACACCAGTACTTCACACAATATACTTTCCAAGCAACTGCCTGCTTTTCCACATATACTGTTAGGCCATTGTTGGAAGACGAAATACGCTGGTGACAGTGACTTTTTTCCAACGTCGGAAAGAATGCTGGCCGTGCTGGGATTCGAACTCACAACCCCTGGAAAGACAGCCCCGACTACCGACTGAGCTACCGGTGCTTTATGATTGTCGATGCTAACATATATGTATTAGAAATGTATTTGAACTTTAATATTATCCACATTGCACACTATTTAAAGACACATTTATATAAATACACTTAGTTTAAAAAAGAAAGTGTGAAGCTTTTTTATTATTTCAAATATTTCCTACTTAACAAAAACGATATCTGATGCATTTTTGCTTTGACGAAACAGTGCGTTAAAGAAGAAATACAAATGATAAATTTGCAATGAATCAACAAGTTAGACTTTTTTACACTCTTTGAACTTTTGACTCTACATATAATTTCCTCTAACCAATTACTTCACATAGACGACATTTTACACCTGCCATTGAACATGACTGTTGATAACATTGCAATAAAAGGTGAAATTGCTCAAAACAAGCAATTTCACCTTTTATTGCAATATTTTCAACTCTTTATAAATCAGTGTTTTTTCTCGCTGTTTTGTGACTAGGGCCAGGGTCCTTTCAATTGTGAAAATAGTGACATATAAAATGTGATAAAACGAAGATTTTGTGAAATTTAGGACTATTTTTGTGAAAAAAAAGAGTAGTCTTTTAATTTTTAATGGAACCCAATTACGGCCCCAATTTGGGTTAAGAAAAAACACCGTCAATATAAATCTTTCAGTTTCTAGATTGTTGAAAGTGTTCGTATGATGATTGTAAAGCAGACGACATTTGAAAAGTCACGTGAAGTATTGGGTTAACGCTTTCAAAGCAGACGGCTGTAAATTGACCTATCAGGTCATCCGATATCCATTCAGTATGTTTATAGCAAATAAAGAAATTATAGAAAGCACAAACGGAGAAATGGATTTTCCAGAATTTGCAATAATTTAACATTATGAGTGTTCTTGCTAAAATTGCTCTGTTATAGAAATATGATGTATACATTTCGTTAAAACTTTGATATTAGAACGGTTATCAAGTTAAAAACAAACCTTGTAATACCCCATGGGAGAGGAGGAGAATCCGCATGTCCTTGGCTTGTGACGTAATAATATACGCAACGAATACCAATGAAGTACCTATGAAAAGCAACTTTCTTGATGTCGTAATTCTTTTTCCGATCGATAAAACGAACGGCGCTGAAACATTAACGTAAACTGAGAAAGAAATCACAACACACGAAAACCGACCCATAGGTCAGACAGAATATTTGCAATTAGTAGTCGATACGAATATATTGACATACTTGAACTGTCAAATCCCATCAACCATTCTCCTCATACATACGCTTTCTGACGCCTCTGAAGCAGACGGCTTTTTGAAAACATAGTGACAAACGAAGAAATTGCTCAAAACGAGCAATTTCTCCTTTTGACACAATGTTTTCCACTTTTAGTAATAGGTTATCCATTCAATTATAGAGATTTTTTATTTTTTGACAAAATATGTTCAAAGTCGTCAGCTGCAGAATTGTCGTATGAGGGAAAGGGTTAACATCAGACCGAAATACTTCGCTGTACGTATACTTGGATCTGACTACACCGCATAATAGGTCGCCTATAATTCACCCTTTGCACTTTAAAAATATAATTGTCTAATGAAATCGCACGAAACAACAAACGGTCAATCGGAACACTTGGCAATCGCCGCTTCTCTATCTCGTTTATTTATATGGGTTATATGACGCAAATGTCAATCGGATTGATTGATTGATTGGGGTTTGACGCCGTTTTTTAACAATTTCTCAGTTATATCACGGCGGCCAGTTCACCTACTCATGTCTTTCCTGGTTTTCTCACACCAGTACTCCACACAACAATCTTCCCAAGCAACTGGCTGCTTTTCCACACAGACTTAGCCCATTGGTGGAAGACGAATGTCGCATTGACTTTTGTCAATCCCCAGAAAGAAAGTTGGCCGAGCCGGGATTCGAACTCACAACCCCTATGTCAATCGGAGCCGACCTGTATAGATCTGTCATCAGATCTATTTACGAGAGAAGTTTAGGTCTGGGTGTTATTGGATTGGTCTCCGTCTGTTCATTGCTATGCTTGCAGGGCCAGCTTGTGAACGAGTTAATATTCTTATAGGAATGCATGGAGTCGCATGCTATGACTGCCATGGTATAACTTAAAATCACTGTTTGATAGATTACAATTAAAACTTAACGGAATGGACCTTCCTAAGTTGAGCGAACTTGTGGCAAGACCGTTTTGACAATATTAAATTGTTAATGTATGTTTGTAAATATTACATGTTATATATGTTCGGCCAAAACATTTGTTTGAACTAAAGCGCCTACCTAGAAAGTGAGGAACTGGGTTAAAACCATGGTCGGGCTTTCTTAGTTTCAATTGTGTCTCTTTTCACATGTAACGGTAGCCTACATCATTGATTATTTGAGTGCAGAGATTGTGAATGAATTTTAAAAAAGGTCAGATAAAAGCGACTATAAAAATAAATATAATTTTCTTACCCGCCAAACTGTATACTGCATTCTGTACAGTAGACAGTAATGAGGTCATTGATGAAGTTGAATTGAATCTCTCCTGGAAGGCCACGAATATGATCCCAGCGGATTTCAGGATTCCTACGACTAACATCATCTCAAGTAATGTTCCTGCAAATAAAGTTTCTGTAATTAGTGCAAATAAGTACTATTTACTCATAAAAGAAACACATATTAATGAGCTGTTCCACTAGAAAACCAATATTATGGACTGTGCGTAATGTATCGACCGGATCAGCCGTAGCATACCGCGTAGGCTAACCCGTACCCATTTATTTTTAACCTCATGTGGATTTTCTTTTTCAGGAATCATTACCCTATACCTCTATCTCCCTGAGACAGAATGTGTCGGCCCGGATTAACCTACGCGGACTGCGCAGGCTGATCTGGATGGATACATTATGTTGGTTTGTATCATGGAACGGCTTATATTTTAACTACATGTCTCTTCCACTAGAATTCGTAACGGCGAGAGAGATAACTCCAAATGTTGAATGGAGATGTCTGTTAAAGTTGAAGGGAAATTTACTTCAACATTTAATTGAAGAGAGATCCTTTAACGTAAGAGATACATCTCTAACTACATCGACTTAAATGCCCTACGTGATAAACCCGTATATGTATAAATGTTTGTAATATGGTATACGTAAGTCGCTTTAACAGTTTTACTTAATTACTTAAAAGTAAACATCGTGTAAAGATATATCTCTACTTGAAATATATATATATATCTACATTTAACTTACTATGACCTACTAATTGATAATTAGGATTATCTAGACAAATAAGATTATAACTTCACGTCCGCATACCAACACTATTATGTTAGTCACTTAATATTGACCTGATCCTATGTAAAGATGTATAAAATATGTCTTTTATGTCTTTCACTAAATATATCCCGTTTTTTTCTTAAAGCAAGTCACATACTTGACGAATCACAATAATATAATTGAGCCGTCCCTCGAGAAAACCAACATTGTGGACTCTGCGTAAAGTATTGACCCGGATCAGCCTTAGTATGCCGCGCAGGCTTACCTGGATAGACACTTTTCGCTTTCTGTGGTTTTTCTGTTTCCGGAATCATTACTCAATACCTCTATCCCCCTGAGACGGAATGTGTCGGCCCGGATCAGTCTGCGCGGACTGCACTGGCTGATCAGGGTCGATACATTACGCAGAGGCCATACTGTTGGTTTTCTCATGGGACGGCTCATACGAGTCTTGTCTGACGACTTGGGAAGTTAATACATCTGCGTACAGTGAAGACTCGGGCGATCCTTGGTATCTGCACAGTGTTACCATAGTCTACACCGTCCGTATATATGTTATACATACATAAATGCACCGTCTGGCAAAACACTGGAAGTGTAGTGCCCACAAATGTACACCAATATGTCTATAAATGATGCTAGACCGGATATTCGGAAATATCATTAAGACGCTAACTGACCATACGCGGCTTACATTTGAGCCGAATTACGAGAAAACCAACATTGTGGGATCTGCGTTTTCTCGTGGAACGGCTCAATCATAGTGTAGATCCAGAACACCAAGCGCGTCAGCACAGTCCGATCTAGATCTGCATTGTTCGCCAATAAGACAAACAGGGTTTTAAGATACTTCTCCATTTGGGTCTTCAGTATTTATGCACATGCTTGTTTTTTCCCAAGTGTGTAATACTTACTTTAAGGTTGATTTTGCTGAAGAGCACCGATCATATATATTTTGATACACAACTACTCAGGTTGAGATTGATCGATAGCCCAGTATGTAGCAATGCAGGCTCTCAATCCATGTGTTGTGAGTTCGAACCCCAGCTCGGTCAACATGTTTACCAACGTTTCACAACAGTGAATGCGACATGCGTCATTCGTGTACCACGAATGGGCTCACAGTCTACATGTATGTATTCTTTCTTGGAAGGACTGTTGCATGGAGTACTTGTGTGAAAAAGCCAGACAACACAGGGGAAGGGGAACTGGCCGTCGATATATATCTGAACAAAGGTTTAAAACGGCGTAAAACACAAATCAATCAACTAATCAATCAATCAATCAAACAATCAATCAATCAAAAAATCAATCAAACAACCACTCAACAAATCAATCAATCAATCAATCAAATAATGAATGAATGAATGAATCAACAACCAATCAATCAACCAACCACTCAACCAAGTTATTTATGACGAGTATTACCTAGCAACACGAACCAAGCCCATCCCTTGTCCATTGGCACTCTACAGTCCTCATCAGATGCTACAGCCGTTGTGTCAGTGTCATGCTCCAATGTTTCGTGTTCTATTTCTAGCACTATTGACGTATTGTCCGCTGTTTCGTCAACTCCATTTTTATCAGGACATACAGCTTGATGTGTCCCTGCTGACCCGTTCATCGATTCTTTCATCTCGGTTACTAGTATTCCTATCTATTTTAAGAAAACGTGTAAAACATAATCTGGGCACACACCATTGGCTGGTCTAAATATATATGTAGCTCATTTGGACTGTCGATCTGGAGGTTGTGACCTCGAACCACTAGTCAACGTTAGACTCAAGTCAATGCGACAAGCGTCATTTGTCTCCCATCAGTGCAGCCAGTTGCCTAGAAATACTGTTTTGTGGGATACAGGTGTGAGTCAGCTAGGAAACCAATAGGTATGTGAAGTGAACTGTTCGTCGTGATACGATTGGAAACTTGTTGAAAGCGGCGTTATACCAAAATCAATCAATATATATATATGAAAATATAAACACTCCCTTGTAACGTCGTATAAAACTATTGTTAACGCATAACGAAAACTAGTAATGTGTTTAACAACAACCGATGAGCCAAAATATCTTGTCCGGTGTATAGTTACTCAACTATGACGTAACAGTGTTGTACTTGATTTTATTTATAAACATACGTATGTCGTAACCTAAATAAATATTCATAATAAATGTCAACACAATTACATTGTTGTTCTTGTTTTGCTATTTTATATTTAAGTTTAACATCTTGACTTGACGTGACTCGCCATGCGAAAACGGATCTTCAGGAATTTAATTTTAAAATACCTACATCTCTGCTCAGTCCGATCAATATAAAGCCAAACACGTTTTACAGAGAATTTTATTTTTTTCAGTTGCCGAGCAATATACCTTGGCGATTGTGAAGATCCCATATAATTAAGTTATTATTAATTGAGTTATTACCTTCCGCTGCAGAAATCACATATTAACAATCTGTGTAGAAATGTAATCTTAGGGATTTCTTCTGAGTTTAAGTCGAATGTTAATTGTCCTGTAGAGACCTATGAATAGTATTGAGAGATTAGAGCTACAACGAGTGCTTAATCTTCTTGTTACCTGTGCGGACAGTGAGGACTCAGACGAACCTGTACAATCGCAGTCACATCAGAGCCATCACTGTACGTACGTATACAAGTAATATGTGCCGTTCCACGAGAATACCAACATCGTGCACTCTTTGTAACGTTTCGACTCGGATCAGCCTAAGCATGCCGCGCAGGCTAACCCGGACATACCTTTTTCGCCTCCTCAGGAATCATTACTCTATACCCCTGATACGGAATGTGTCGGCCCGGATTAGCCTGCGCGGACTGCGCAGGCTGATCTGGGTCGATACATTACGCAGAGTTCAAAATGTTGGTTTTTCGTAGAACGGCTCATATAGACATACATGCATCACGTGACACAAAGGGTAGTTCTGATTGTACTCGAGTATACAGTAAAATAATGCTAATCTGTTTTACACTTTATATATAATGGTCTTTTACGCAGATTTCATGTTTTTTAGATATACCAAGGCGTTTCCTTGGTAAGTTACCAGTACCTCTGGTTCGAGTATCATGGGCGCCAAGTAGGGAAGGCAATGAGTACATTTTCATTAAAACATTAGTGTTTGGAATGACCCGATTGGTGATCGAACCGAAGAGACAATACGACACCAAACCGCCATACCGTCTCGTAGGTGTAGTAGTAGAGCGTCCGCCTCGGATGCAGAAGGTCGCGGGTTCGATCCCTGGCCGGGTCATACTAAATCCTTTAAACAAATGTAGTAATGGCTACGCTCAGGCTTGCGGGGTTAGCATAACGACTGACTGGTTGGTGTCAGGATAAATGGACAAGAAAAACTGGTAACTTACCCAAGATAAGCCGTGATATAACTGAACATTTGTTGAAGCGGCGTTAACACGAAACAATCAATAATTCTAAATAGGTGTTTTTAAATATGTTTACAATACAGCAATACATGTATTCGTTTGGAATGAACGTTAAATCATAGTTTTCTAATATTCCCGACACAATTTAAAATAAACATGTTAACATTTACCTTTAAAGTGTTAAGTTATATCACACATTTCTCCCGTCCCATTTAAACATATATAACCTTTCTGATGCAGTCGTTTACACAACTTGACAACTAGTTAACCACCAAAAAATGCGTATCTTTTCTGCACGCTTTTTATAACCGTACAGCGGAAATATCACGGAAAGGGTAACTCTATGAATAAAAGAAAACGATAGAAAAAAATCGAATATGTGTTTCAGTTACTTCTATAAATGAGTTGTAAAATGTCACTGACACGTATTTGTGTTCATGTTTTACTAATTACAACGTGTGATAATTTCGTCAAAGATAACGACAACTCGCAATGTGATATTGGTAGATAAAGCCGTCGAACTCTTTATAATAAAACAGTTTTGTTAAAGGTAAAACTTAAAAATAACCATGCGAAGAAATGTGTTCATATTTATCATATTGCATTGATGCGACGGCAGATCTTAATCTAATTTTGTAATAAATACGCTAAGGCTGTTTTTCATTGAGCATCAACCATATAATTCTTTATACTTTTCGTTTATGGTAATGGGCGTCGATAAAAAATATGTGCGATAGATGAAAGATTTGATCGATTTAATCTCCTCAAAACAGAACATTTCTGATTGGTAAATTTATTGAAGCTTAACTCTTTCCCATATACAACAATTCCGCAGCAGTCGACTTTGAAAACATATTGACAAAGATGTGAAAATCTCTATAAATGAAGGTTTAACTATAGAACAGGGTTGAAAACATTGTGGCAAAAGGTGAAATTGCTCATTATGAGTAATTTCACCTTTTGTCACAATGATTTCAAAAGTCGTCTGCTGCAGAGGCGTCAGAAAGCGTCTATACATGGGAAAGGGTTAATGCCGTTTTCGAAGGTACTCCAGTTGTGTAACGGTGGTCAGTTCACCTAACGTGTTTTCCCGATTCCTCACATAACATTCCTCGAAATCAACTGGCTAAGAGTACTTTTCTACACAGACTATTCGGTCCATCGATGGAAGACAATGACGATAATCACAATGACTTTTAACAATCATCGGAGAGAAAGACTATTTTCGGAAATTCGACAGGATACGGGTACTTTCTTGTTAGTTAACGAGTCAGTTTATCAGGGAAATGGTTTAACCCTTTCCCTCATATAGACGCTTTCTGACGCCTCTGCAGCAGACGGCTATTTAAAATCATAGTGACGAAAGAAGAAATTGCACAAAACGTGCAATTTCTCTTTTTGCCACAATGTTTTCCGCTTTTAGTTATAGGTTATCCATTCAATTATAAAGATTTTCTTTTTTTTGGCAAAACTTGTTCACAGTCATCTGCTGCAGAATTGTCGTATGACGGAAATGGTTTGTAAACTCAGGTTGTCTTACACATTTAAGTGCGTTATCTTTACTGTCTTCAACTTGAAGTATGCATTGCAGACAAAACGCTATCCGGTTGTGTTACGTTCCCGCATTTCTACCTGCAGCGAAACTTTAACCCTTTCCCACATACAACACATCTTAAGCAGACGACATGAGAAATATCTGAGCAGAACTATGGAAAACATCTGTTAACCCTTTCCCTCATAAAGACGCTTTCTGACGCCTTTGCAGCAGACGGCTTTTTGAAAACATAGTGACAAAAGAAGAAATTGCACAAAACGTGCAATTTCTCCTTTTGACACAATGTTTTCCACATTTTGTCATAGGTTATCCATTCACTTATGGAGATTTTCTATGTTTTGACAAAATACCTTCGTCTGCTGCGGAATTGCCGTATGAGGGTAAGGGTTAATGTAAGTATTATTTTTGAAAAGAGCTGAAAACATTGTGACAAATTGAATAACTGCTCATAATGACTAGTTTCTCATTTATCCACAATTATTTAAAACGTTGTCTGCTACAGAGGCGTCAGAGAGCGTCTGTGTGTGGGAATGGGTTAAACATAATAAGGCATTCAGATGGTCAGTGACATGGGTCTCTTTCATAACATAATACAGTTTTGGTTGTTACTAAACTTCTCATACAGTTAACTACCTTCGAGTGCACGATTAAATAAGAATCTATTTGAACGATACGCCAGTTCATAAAATAGAACATATGAGATAAACGCAATTTAACCCATGATTTCAAAAATAGCATGACACATGACTTGAGCGTAAAGCATCTGCCTCCCCGGGGTTGATTTCCGTGAGAGCGGCGTCCGTCCGACACATACAGTGTGAATACGGGCTCAGTCTCAGGAGTCAGACCACTTTGAACATATCTAGTTAAGCTATGAAAAATATCTATTAATGAAAAATATATTCATTGGATAAAGTTGTGAACATTGAAGAAAATGGAGAAAGTGTTCTTCGTAAAGAGTAATTTCTCCTTTTTTGGTTCTCTCTTCTAGAGACCCTTCAAGTCGGTCTTCGTTTCTGTCCGTTTGTTTGTTTGTAAAATGTTTGTGGCAAGCGTTGCGCCAAAACTATTCAACGGATTTCGACCAAACTTGGTAGGGATGAATGGTCTAGGCTCTAGTTGTTCCTTTCGTAGTATGGTCGCCATAGAAACCACTGTTGCTATGGAAACGGGCGAAAACCGCTTTTCCTGCGAAAACTATCTCCTACCACAGTTTTTCGAATTTAGAAACCACTAGGTGTGCGTTGTGTAGCCCATCAGTTGCTACATCGAATGATAGTCCCGATTTTTGATTTGTCTCTTCGTTTTCTTAATATTTGAGTTGCCGTAAGGGGTACCATTTCCGCGGAAAACACAGACACGTCAAAACTAAATATATCGACACAAAAAGAAATGGTTTCCTATTACCTGATCGCTGATTGGCTAAAAATCCGGGCACGACCAAATATCGACCAATCAGAGAGAACTTCACATAGCCATTACAACTTCCGGTTCCCGTACTTTTACACGAGGAGAAGAAATATTTAAGTGAATTTGACGCTGTTCTCGCAACAACTCGATAGCTCGTGCGGTGTCGTGAGAGTAGACACAAGAGAGAACCATCGTCGCAGTATGCTTGTTACCATAGTGCTTCAAACAGTCATCCGCTGTAGGTGTGACAAACATGTATGCAGGAGAAAAGGCTTGGTATAAAAGGTAAGAGCTTATTGCTCACTCGATGATAATAAGATGTACTCAATTAAAATAAAATATCTGATCATTGTTACGCGATAACAAAACTTCACCCTTTAGCACTGAGCCGAATTTTAACCCCGACTAACACATCGATATCTGATTCAAGTCAGGCGATATTGGTTCATTTGTATCTCTGTATTTCACAACGAGGGCTTGGCGTGAAACGGTTGTAACTAAAAATCTATTTTGAAAACCCTGGTTTAGGGGCAATTTTGACCCCTTTGTAAACAATGCAAATGTAGGTGTCATTGCTCAGAACGAGCAATGGCACCTAAATTTCCATTGTTTACCAAGGCGAATAAAAATGTTGAAAGAGGCGTAAAAACGAAATAAATGCACTCGCTCGATTAGCGTAACAATAAGGGGTATGGAAGTGGGACACTTGAAACTTGAATCAATAAGTGCCCCTTCATATGACGCTTTCTGACGCCTGTAGCAAACGTCTTTTAAAAACAAAGTAAAAAAAGAAGAAATTGCTCAAAAATTCACTTTTGCCACAATATGTTCAACCTTTTTTTTTCAATAATTACACATTCATTTATAGGGATTTTCTATGTTTTTACCTAGATTTGTTGTATGTTCAAAAAGGGTAAATATATTTTGATAGTGAATTCTCAGTTGAGATTGTACGCATTCATAAATCCATTTAAATCGCGCAGGGTTTTCGGGCCGAAACTTTCAGTCTCAGGGGGATAGACGTATAGAGTAATGATTCCTTAAACAGAAAATCCATAGGAGACGAAAACAGTCTGTCAGGGTTAGCCTGCGCTCCATGCTTGTGCTGATCCGAGTCGATATCTTGCGCAGAGTCCACAATGTTGGTTTTCTCGTGGGACGGCTATTTTGTTACTTTGAACGGTGTTTTACGTCGCTTTCACCAGTATTTCAGTTAAATCACGGTGTCCTGGTTAAACCACCAGGATAGCAACCCTACAGAACGCCAAGGAGAAAAAAACAACAGAAGTACCATTTTAAAGTCGTCAGTATGACTCGCCTGAGGATTTAAACCCTGCCTAACCGCATAAGTTGCTGACAATTTTTGAAATAAGTGTGGAAAATAGAATAATTGTTCATATGGAGTATTTTCTCAATTTGCCACAATGGTTTCATCTCTATTCTATAAATGTAATTTGCTTTATATAGTTTGACCATAGTTTTGCTTAGATCATTTCAAAGTCTTACTCTGCAGATTTGTCGTAAGGAGGAAAGGGTTAAACCTTAAATGCGAATAATACAGACCAAGATCAGCCTGCAAATCCGTGCTTACTTATCTTGATCTATATTACTCGCTACCAATTGATCAGTTATTTAACAAATCCGTGCAAACTAATATTAATCTATATTACTCGCTACCCATTGATTAGTATTTAAACAAATTCGTGCAGTATAATCTGGTTCTACATTACTCGCTACCCATTAATCAGTATTTGTAAGACCTGATCATAAAGATGAAATATTAATATCATATTATCGGTTGTAGTGATACAGCAGGATAAGGGTTCATATGACAAATATCAAGAATGGTATTTTGTGGGACGTGATCTGGATCTTAAATGTTTGCATTGGTCATCATAAACGGTTGGCGAAATCAGCCGATAACGTGCAAGGAGTTAAGGAAATATCACCTCTCTGTGTCAAAAACAAATAATAAAAATAGTACTAATAACACATATTGTTAGGTTGAGACGCGGGCTGTCAATCCAGAGGTTGTGAGTTCGAATCCCGGCTCGGCCAATTTTCTTTCCGAGGATTGACAAAAGTCAATGCGACATGCGTCATTCGTCTTCCACCAATGGGCTAAGTCTATGTGGAAAAGCAGCCAGTTGCTTGGGAAGATTGTTGTGTGGAGTACTGGTTTGAGAAAACAAGGAAATGCATGAGTAGGTGAACTGGCCGCCGTTATATAACTGAGAAATTGTTAAAAACGGCGTTAAACCCCAATCAATCAATCGATCAATGTTAGGTTGAAGTGGGATGGCCACGACCTCCCTAAAGCCTATGTACGTGGCTAATAAAGTTGTATAAACAAAACTAGTATTACCATCAATAAGAATTCAGCAGGATAATCGTGCATATGCAATATACGTATCTGGTGTAATTGGGCCAAAAGAGGAAGTTTGAACAACTTTCCCAAAGGACTTGACTGGAGACATAACTGTGGCCGAGACAGATTTATACGGGTATGACTTGTGCTATGTGCTCTGAACACAATTAAAAGAATGTTTTTACTAGTAATAAAGGCTGTGACAATGATCGAAAATGAACTTTAACAATGCACATTGCATGTCACGATCACTGCTAAGCTGTATAGGTATCCACCCTGTGGCAAAACAAGATGCATGTTAGTATGAAAACATCTTGCAAAACGTATTAAGAATTGGTAAATGCACGATTTATTCTAATTTGAAAGCATTGTGAGAAGAGGTATAATTGCACATTGTCAACAATCATATCAAATATCATTTGATGTTACATCAAATGTCATCTTCATAAGATAAACACAAATAGAAATACCAAAATTCACCGGAATCTACCAAATTCTACAAAAATCCCCCAAATATATTTTGTATTCGGTGAAGATTAGGTTCTGCCATTGGGACTTTCTGAACAAATGGCGTGAGAACTGGTCGTATCTCCAAGACATCGAGTATGAATAATATAATATATGCTTGTTTCGTAATTGATGTAAACAAGATAAGTTTAAAGTAATTAGTTTTAAAGGAATAATCCATATAAGACTGCACAGAGGTACACACTGATCTAAATCAAAACTGGAAAACTGGATGCAGATCCCAAAGCTCGACTTTCATGTGACATAACTAATAAACATACCTGTAAGATACCTGTAAGATGATTTTGGGAACTACAGTAGGGACATCTGTCCTATTTAAGCCCCTCTTTCTTTTGACTTTGTAAGGTACTGTAAAGGTACTGCTGCTCCCAAAAGTTAAATTTTAATAGAATCTGTTGGTAACAGATTAGGCGATCTTTTCTTTAAATACACTCTCCTTTGCAGTTATTATCAGGTATTTAAACAGCAGTCAATGATTTTCTGTATCAAGTTTTATTTTAAAACAGAGAATGGATTAAGAACATCCCATACACTCATGGAATAACAGTTCTTATTAGAATAACTGTAGAGGAAATTCATATAGGCTGTTAGTGATATACCTTTTGGTCATTGGTCCCTGTCTATACAATTAGAATTGCCTACATATTTGACTGTGGGGTAATATTCTTTCCTGCATACACATCAAAACAGTAAATGGATATTGAGAGCAACCCAACCAATCATGGAAAAACAGCTGTTATAGCGATAATGGGAGAGGACGTTTATATATAAAAGACCATTTGGTCATTGGTCCCTGTTAAAACTATGAAAAATTACATGCATCTTTGACTGTGGGATAATATGACTTCCTGCATAAAAATGGAACAATGGAATAGATTCAGAGAAACCTATACAATCATGGAATTACAGCGGTTATGACAATAACAGGAGACGGAATTCAGCTGATAACATATACTACTGATGGAGTAATACAAGGTAACGTTTATTAACGGATAGGTATATCAAAATCATATAAAGCTTGTGTTGTAAGAAAGTCCTGCTCATGACTTGCACATATTTTTTTTTATGATCACATTTTGTCTGATGTCCTTCGGCCACACGCAGTCAACACTTGCCTTGTGAACACTCTACAGATAACATTTAACATCGAAGATGAATGAAGTTCATCAGAAATTCATCTCAATCAAATCTTGACCAAGTTATTAACTGCGTCCTGTGAGGTCAAAACTAGGTCACAATGTCAATTTGAAGGACAATGTAGTAAACACTCTGAATGCCTTAATTTTAACTTAAGTATGTTGAAATGTTTTCAGAATAACTGTTTTGATGGTATCTAAGCTAAGTTTTAATATAGGTCATGTTCGGTTATAAATTAGATCTCTTGGCCAGTTTGGAAGACCATCTTGTTTACACACTAGAGACAAGAGACTGCATTATTTGCTCCAGCAGCTTGATACTTTGTCAGAATATTTGTCTTAATGATATCTAGGCCAAGGTTGAAACTTAGTCATATGAGGTAAAAAAACTAGGTCACAAGTTCAAATTGAAGGAATATCTTTGTCTGAATAATTGTCTTGATGTTACCTTGGTAATTTCCTAGGCTAAGTTCATATCATATATAGTTAATGTTGGGTCATGAACTAGGTCACCTCACCAATCTGAAGGAATATCTTGGGGTGCTGTGTTCGTGATGAGGCTTTGCCTTTTTCATATTATGTAAACAGTGTAGATTGTATTAGACTGTGCAGATGCCCAGGCTGATCTGGATCTGTTCAGTAAAGCTAACGTGTACCTTTTCCCGGGTACAATGACAATGACAATGACAAATCTTTATTCAAAAGTACTTAGGCCACCGGCCCATAATACATAACATAATATTTATACATATATTACATTCTGAGAAATGTCCCTAAAACTAAAAACTAATTTTCTAATTAAAAGGTTGTACAAGCTCATTTAAATCAAGTGAAATAACCCTATTATATAATAATGAACTCGATCTAATCAACATTATAAATGGAGTGTCAAACATACAAAGACGGATTACATGTTGATAGAAGATGTCTTATGTCAGAGTGCAACTATATCAATGCTGGAACAAGTTCATTTTCGCATCCGCACTCCATCCACCTATCTACATACACGGCATTAGTCAACGATAAATATATATATAGTCATTACCAGATACATATTTCAATATAGGCGTTTTCTGCATTTTTACTTCTAATTCACAGGTGACAAATTGTTTAATTAGTCATTGCTTTAATTGTTCTTTGTTCATATTCTGTTGAATTGTGCTTTTCCTAATACGTTTAATATATCAATGCTGGAACAAGTTAATGTTAGCATCCTATCTACTACATACACGACATTAGTAAACGATAAAAATTGATCTAGTCATTACCAGATGCATATTTAGGCGTTTGCTGCATTTTTAAATGAAAATGGAAGTATCAAGACATTAACATATTCGTTTGAAATTTGTATGGCTGAAAAGAATTCAAAATAGACTTTACGATTATAACTTATAACATTTCCATAGAAAATAGGAAATACGGTAAAAATGGACTTAACAATGACAAATTCGCGATTTTCCAATAATTTACATGGAATAAAGAAGGAATGCATGTTGTCTATTAAAATCAAAAATGGAAGTATCAGGCAATTAATCTATTTTTTATATCTTTACATTAAATGAAAGCAGACATTTTGACCTTATAGAAAAAAACTTATAAATTTTGTCATCAAAAAAATTAATGACTTTATATCAATTTTAAAGATCTGTCCCTATAGAATTCCATATAGCCTAAAGACCAGGTCACCGGCCGGTTAGTGTAAATTGTATCGATTTCAAGGGGAGTAACTCTCTCGATTAAGCCAGTCACTTGACCAAAATAATGTATGTTCCTCTTTCTTCTAATAGCGAACGAAGTCATTCCCCCAGTCAAAATCATTATCAAAACATATACTTCTCACTGTTAAGATATTAATGTTTGCATTTTTTTTGCTATATTGGCGGTCAAATCGCCAAAATTAAACATTGTCATTAAGAAAAGAAATTACACCGTGTAACGTTACGCAGTATATTCTATTCTTTATCATTTTCCGCCAATTTAAGTATTTTCCAATTTAAAGCACTTAAAACACGCCAACATTTTGAGGGCTTGGCGTGAAACTAAACACCTATTTTGAAAACACTGGTTTAGGGGCAATTTTGACTCATTTGTAAACAATGCAAATGTAGGTGCCATTGCTCAGAACGAGCAATGGCACCTAAATTTCCATTGTTTACTAAGAAGAATGATTTAACGCTTATAAAGACGGTATGGCAAGGTGATTAACCTTGGTAAAAAAATACTTATTTTAATTACAACCGTTTCACGCCAAGCCCTCGATTTGCACCGTAGATTGACAGCGCTACACAGCTTATAAATCGATCATTTATTAACTGTAGATGTTATTGAAACGTACTACCTTAATTGGATATTTCCATTCCTGGAGCTCAGATCCACTGCAGCTGATTTGTAAACAATCATCACTTATTGATGTAACCATGGATACCTCTAGTTATCTTGTATTTAATGTTTAACGTACATTGCTAATGTTAGTCCTAGACTTGGTTTTGAATGACCACACGGTATCCGATATTTCCGATATGTCCTACCTGTATACGTGTCATTGCGAATGTGAATGGCAATAATGTGTTAGAGAGAAATCTAAATGGCTTTCGCCAATAACGTACAATTACAATAGTTGGAACCTTATTTTACACGTATTCAATATAGAATTTTAAGCCGGCGTGTTTGACAAGAGGTTATATCGAAGATTGGTAATCCCCGGTACCTCAGTCGGTAGCAACGAGTGAGTCAATCGAGCGGTTGTGAACTCGTACCCTAGTTGGGCCAACATCCTGTTTGATAAATGTCAATGTGAGAAGCGTCATTCGTCTTCCATCAATGGCTAGCAGCGTATGTGGAAAAGCAGCAAGATTCTTTGAAAGACTGTTGTGTGGAGTACTGTTATATATATAGAGAGAAAATGCATATCAACGTTTTACCGACATTTTATTTAAGCATGTACATTTGGGAGGTTTGTGGATATTTTTTTAATCATTTATGACGTTTGGACAAGATTTTTTAAGCCGTTCAACCAGAAAACCAACATTGTGGACTCGTAAAGTATCGACCCGGATCAGCCTTAGTATGCCACTCAGACTAACAGACACTTTTCGCCTCCTGTTGATTTTCTGTTTCAGGAATCATTACTATATACTTCTATCCCCCTGAAACGGTATGTGTCGACCCGTATTAGCTTTCGTGGATCTGGGTCGATACATTACGCCATAATGTTGGTTTTCTCGTGGAACGGCTTATTTGTTCAGTGTTTCGTTCGATAAAGAAATGAGTCAAAGCCTTCAAAGTGAGAAAAGAGGAAATGAGTTTGAAATATAACCAGATGTTTTCCAACGGAATGAGGCATGCCGAAATGTTAGGGACGCCATTAACTCGTTGTCACTTGCAGGCACAACTTGACTCATAAAGTGTTTGCATTGCACGACAATGATTTCAACTCTATTCAATGATTTTTGATAAAGATTATCCATACTTTTGTCTGAAAGTCAAAGTCGACTTCTGCAGATTTGCTGTAAGTGGAACAGGGTTAAATACGGCAAAAGCTGGGAATAACAAACACTAGAAAGAGTAAACCCTTTTGTTAGTGGAAATATTTTTGCACTGATATGATAAGTCAGATATAAGAAAGTTAGACTTTGAATGGTCACACGTGAAAAGGGATCTAAACACAGCGCCCAATTATTCGGAGGAAAATAAACGAAAAGTGTACGTGTGTGAACGACAACAAGAACATACTGACGAATTCATTTTTGAACGGTACTACGTACCGTCTATAGTGGTGTGCATTTTGAAAAAAATCATACAACAATTCGCTCCCCGATTATAAAATTACAAAATTACAGTGTTAAGCTGGGAACCAAACTCAAGATGTCTTTGCTTAGCTCTAAACATAAATAAGTGCCACTCATCCGTCGATATATCTGCATTTTGAAAAATATTGGTGAATCAAGATATCTGAATTTATAAATAATTCTGAAAAGGCAGCTTTAGTGGTTGAAGTAATACGTGTACATTTTTTCCTATCACAAACAATGTATACATACATCCAACGTTGTTTACATTTTGTTAATGCTTCATAACATACTTTTTGTTTACGAAATGTTTTTATCATTTATAATGTTTTACCTTATTATTTTCTTTTATTTTGTTGATCCGAACTTATTTCTAAGATGTTATGTTTTATTAACAATAATTACTTAAATAGCGCAATTATTCTTTTTAATAACAAACATCAATAGCGTCTTAAGATTTTCTTTTAATATAAATCGTACTTAGGCATTTTGTTGACCTCGCCTAACATTTCATTAGCCAATCAGAACGTTGCTTACATTTGTTAAATGATTTATCATATTATTTTTATGAATGAAATGTTTTTGTCTTTATAATGCTTTATCTTACAATTTCGTGTTGATCAAAGTGATTTGGTGCATGTTTTGTTATATTAACAATAACGCCAGCCGCTTCGATGTTAAAACATTACAACTATCTCCCAACTATCGATTCATTACATTGAAAGTGAGTGTAAGGAACGACAACTGCGCAAAGGAAATCTCCCATGGCAACTTCTGCTCAAAGTGAAAATTGAAATCTGATGCAGCGTTGACGAGCTGCCGTCAGTCAGATTGCTTTTAGTTTTGTGGAGAAATGACACATGCCGTTTTACATTGAGGAAGACTGACAGAAAAGAAACGTGTGTAAGCCTAGAATAGTCATTTAATCATCGATCCTCAACACGGTCGAGGTAAGTTTGTCAATTAAACTGTATATTTGGCGTAGATAAACAATATATTTTTGTTGTCGCCCTCTCATAGTAATCTCGTTACCCAATCTGAACATAACGAGGGCTTGGCGTGAAACGGTTGTAACTTAAATTGGATTTTTTTTACCAAGGTTAATCACCTCGCCATGAAGTCTTTATAAGCTTTAAATCATTTTACTTGGTAAACAATGGAAATTTAGGTGCCATTGCTCGTTCTGAGCAATGGCACATAAATTTGCATTGTTTACAAAGGGATCAAAATTGCCCCTAAACCAGGGTTTTCAAAATAGGTTTTTAGTTACAACCGTTTCACGCCAAGCCCTCGATAAGCTCACATGCATTTCATGTTTATGTCTCAAAAAAGTCCAACTCCTGTAGACTTTCGCTAGCCCGTTTTATCATCTGACATCTGTTAATTATTTGACAAGCGTGGCATCTGAAGGAAAATAACAATATGAAAAATGTAGGATTTCGGAGACTTCGTACCACTGTTACATCGTTCAAAACATATACACTAAATAGGCTCATTTAAGGAGACAAAAATGTTAAGTGGTGTGAAAACTGCTATCAAATTTCAAACATTGTGTTCAATTATTTATATTGATGATATGTATAATTATACAAGTTTTATGATTGAAAAGAATGAAATTAATACATTTATAAAATGAATTTTCCGATTTTTTTCTATCCTTAGATGGACCATATCGATGATGCTTTACCAAAGATGTTATTCAATTAACGCATGAAAACATATCTGTAAAGTTGTATCAAGGCTTGTGAACACTATGTAATCGATTCTCTAGTGAATATATGTCTTAATGACACTCTACCTTGGCATCATTTATAAAGTTATATTTACATAAAAGTAGTGAGGCTACCCTGTTTCTATGCCTAAATTACATGTATATGGTCGGTGAATACTGGCGAGACTCTGCAGAAAAGGATACATAGTCTCATCTGAGTCTTCACTGGATGCAGATGTGGATGCAGCTCAATAATTGCAAAGTATTTATTACAAACGGGTTATTTTATTATTCAAATTATGGCATACATCTATATTGATAAAAAAAATGGTGTTGTGCATACATGTTTACAAATCTTGATATATTCTTGTTTTGCAATCAGTAACTACTCATGTATGTATTTTTGTTTCGTTTCAGATCATGGAAATGGTGACAGATTATAAGACATGATAAACAACATTACTTGTGAAGAAGATCCATTATGTCATTGTATGGGATATTTTACAACCAACCTTTATCTATCGGTTTTCCCTCTCCATTGAGCAAAAGTGGGGGTATATTTATAGGAAGGGAAACTGTGTATTCATCCTCTCCAAACCGGGAAAGGGAGAACACCCAGAGGAATAAGTAGCCAGCCAAAAGATACTGGAAGACCATGAAGTTTTATTTAGTTCCTGTTGTAAGCGGTAATCATATTTTATAAAACTATTAATCAACCCTTTCCCACATATAGACGTATTTTGTCAACTCTGCAGCAGACAACTTTGCAAAATATTGTCACAAAAGTAGAAATTACTCATAGTAACTAAGTCAATTGTCACAATAATTTCAACTTTATTCAATAATTATACTTTCACTTACAGAGATTTTCACATTATCAAAGCAGACTCAAAACAGATGATTACATTCTGATTTTAACAAACCTGCTTATCTTTTCATTGCTTGGTTTTAAAATAGTCCAGTCTTGTATCACAACACATTTGTCTTTCATGATTTCTTTGCTTCCCAAAATGAATTGTATCCCATTCTTGTCAATAAGTGAAAATATTAATTGCAAGGGTTCAAACCTACTGGGCCATGCCGCGATAGCTGTCTGTAACAACTAGAGCTATCAGTCAATTGGACCTAGGGAGTTGTGAGTTTGATCCAGGCTCGACCATTCATTCAATATGATGATTGACAAAAGCTATTGTGCCAAGCATCATCTGTCTTCCACCTATGAGCTAAATAGTTTATGTGGAAAGATAGCCAGTTACCTGGGAAGCATGTTGTGCGGAGTACTGATGCGAGAAAGTCTGGAAACTTACGTAAGGTGAACTGGCTGTCCTTCAGATATACAATTGAAAACAGTGTTTAGCTCCAACCAATCAATCAAACTTACTGGTCCCAAATTGAGATTTTGAAAGTCATATGAAGGAAGTTAAGTTAAGATTACATGGCTTGGTTATGTCATTACCAATTTCTTTTCAACGATTCATCTATTAAACTTTTATGTGATGCATACATGTTCTAATATCTCGTGCAGCAGACAACTTTTGAAAATATTGTTGAATCTGTATCAAACTGGTACTAACTATTGTTTACATAATGTGTTATAATATATTTCGCTCAGATGTTTTCAAAGCAAATAACTAAACTATACTAAACATCACAAAAATATACAATACATGTACAGTCAAATTTGTTTGAGCGGTCACATGCGATCAGCGGTCACCGGCTTTAAACGGTCACTTTAAATCCCTCCCAACCAATTATACACTATAAACTGCCTTGATCAGGGGTCCCCTTTGAAACGCGGCCAACGGCCACACTAGTTGGTCAAGATTAACTGTAATCCCATTGTGTACAACGGTCAGCCAATACGCGACTCAGATTCGCCAGGTGTTAAATTATCGGTAATTTACATACAGGTAATAAAGCATACTGTGACAAATAATTTTATTTTTTTTCAAACGCGTAATAGAAAAAAATTGAAAATCTCAATTATAATATGTCTGTTGACTGTCAGTGTTATCCTATTTTGTTTTATTACAGATTAACTGTTTGTGCCTTATTGGAGAACATGGACTAAACAGTTACCCTGCAATAGAGATGGAAAACAATGAGATTGATAGTCTAATGAACTTTTCTCAAGTGAAAGAATCACAATTCTAAAATTTATCTCTAGGAACTTATCCATTAAAAGTGAGTTCATAAATACAATAATACAACATGGATAAATAGTTTATATTGATCATACTAGGGGAGAATTTTAACCTAGAGTAAAATTCAAATGACACATTTAGCATCCAAGCAGTATCAACTTTGTCTTATATAAGACAATATTAATAACAAGGTGGTATAGGTTGCAATGGACCTTTGAGACATGACCTTAACAACAATATCACATAAACCATATTTAGCCAAATGTTCAAACACATAAAGCAATAGATAAATGCTATATTAGGTACAATATGTTTTATCTATTAAACTTAATGATTGAGTTATAATGATTTATTTGGAGGTACCATGGCTCACAAGTCTAATTCTATGTATAACTGTTTTGTTAAAAATGTAAGTGTAGAGCTGGAGAAAATATGTACATATGGAGCTAAACAACTGATTCAACAGATTCTTACACTGACATTATCCCTTTCCCACATGCAGATGCAGATATTTTGATGCAACTCCAGCAAACAATTTTTGAAAACATTGTGGCGAAAGGATAACTTACAGATAATGAGCACTTTCTCCTTTTGTCTCAATATTTTCAACCCAGTTATTATATTTTCCTATATCGAGATTTTCATTATTTTAGCCCAGATATAATGTTATCTACTGCCGATGTGTTGTTTGTCAGAAAGGGTTAATTATAGTTTAATACTAGATTGAAATATGATAACTATTACAATCTGATCATTGCTTTCTATGTCTAGATTCCAGAGAGTACTGGTACATTAAGAAGTATTTTTACATTCAAATTATTGATTACATAAGGAAAAAGCACATTATGAGTTTTAACTTCTGACATAATGTTTAAAAGACTTTCTGCTGCATAATTCTTGTCCTTTTCATTTGACTACCGCATATATACATACAAAGGTCAGTTTACTATTTTTTTCTATGTATATTTACCTTGAGTCAATATGTCCCCAATTTTTCAATTGTTAAAATATGGTAAAGGGATTCTGAACACAACTGTACATTTTGACCAGTTATTTCTTTTGCAAACTTCAAGGATTGATTGAAATATTTGAATTAAAACAATATCCAAGGCAACAAATTTAGACCTTTCTTTAAAAAACTTTACCCACATATAACCAATATACAGCAGACAACTTTGAAAATCTTTATAAGCAAGGTAGAACTAGTATACATAATAGATTAGAAAACATCATTGCAAAAGTAGAAATTTTATTATGAGCAATGTTTATTTTGCTCCATTTCTTTTAAAGAGATTTGCTGCAGATCATGCGTATGCTTTTGGGAACGCATTAAAAGTCATGAGTAGTTTAGAGTATTTAGAGTAATCATTATATACATGTATGCTTTTATTATTTCATGGCAGGGCACATGATCCCACTTTCAATCCTTGTCGACTATATATGTATAGAAGTTCACTTTGGTACAGCATGTTTCCTATTCTATTACTGGTTAGTCATCCAGGGACCATATCCAATAATACAAATACATGAGAGTTTGTAGTAAAAAATAAATATAATTCAATATATTCCAAATCTTGCTACTTTTGAAAAGCATCTATATTATTTAAGTTAAACTAAATTACATAATCCGTAGTCGATCATTTAATGTATAGTTCTTATATGTGAATCTATACGGTCACTGTTACTTCATGTATATTATTTAATTCATAGTTCTTTGAGATAACTCTATATGGATACTAGTACTTCATATCGATACATTATTGCACAGAACTAATATTTAAATGTAATTAATGTCGACCATGGAGGTTGTATTCGACAGTATACTTCGATACTTTTTGTGTCGCCTGTCTGTTAGCTAGATATACACTTAGGAATCACTTCTCTGCCGTATGTCCGTATACCTTTGTATTATTTGGTCATAACTTTGATACTGTTTGGCAGTTTAACTTCATACTTGTAACACTTATAAAAACCTTAGATAAATCAAGGGACATAGCTCTAGCATGCTTATTTGTCTTTAATTATCTCCCTTCTTCATTTTCCCGTCTCACGTATTATCGAACTTTCACAGGCGGCAACATTTCCGTGTACCATTCTTGTTATGTAACACATGTTATGTTTCTATCCTTCCTGGGTTGTTTTAGCGTTGTTATAACGTTCTACGAAGGGCAAGGACAGATGTAGAGCACTTCCAACCAAATTGAGGCAACCCATCAAGTGAAACGGTATCACATACGACCCTGTCACGTCCCTTAGGTAACCTGTAAAAGAAATACAATTTAACCTTTCTCCAGAATTCGTGTAACTCGATCCAAATACGCACTTCGTGCTTCATGCGAAACGGCTTCAACTTCATGTTATAACAATACGTAGTAACAACTGTTGCATGTGAAGTAATTGGTTTGTTTATCTTGATTAATGTGAAACCTTCAATCGATTATTGATGAACTGTACAGCGATAGATCAAACTAATTTGTTGAGAATGTTGAAACGGCTCTGTACTGATGTCTATGAGCAGTGGGAATGCTCTGGTGGGATCGCATATACAAGGGCCATAATATAATTTTCTGATCACAAAAGCAATATGACTCTTATTCACAGGTAAACATTTTGCCATTTTGTAGTGTTAACAAGCGCATTAGAAACTATTTTAAGTTGCTGGTCTATGTTGACCCTTACATACAGTAGTGAAGGCCCATTTCTCAAAAGGACAAGACTTGTGTGTAGTTCATCCTGGTCTTCGATTTCCAAACATTTATACATGCACTTTTTCCCCTTTCGATTCGTTCGTTATGTTGTTTAAAACATGTAGCCTTTCGTTCGTAGAATTACCATGCTCACATAAAGAATCATCGCTCGCCAAATAGTTCATTCTGTACGGCAAAGGGTGAACAAAATCAAATAATAATAATAATTATAGAACCATCGTTAATCCTAAAACGCTATTAAAGAGGATGAATCAAGCTATATATACCTATAACGTAGAAGAACAATGACATCCCTGATCCATGGAAAAGTGCTGTAAATCCAAACGCTGCTGGTAGTTTATGAATTGACAGATAGTCGACCAGGATCACCGCAAACAAGCTAAAATAGACACCAGAAAAAATACCCAAGATAACCCCGTATAACATTAAAAGCTCGAACGTCGTATAGAATCGCACGAAATTTGCCGTAACACCAACAACGAACACAGTCAATGCTGTTATATTCGAACGTCGCATCCATCCGCAGTCTGCTATTGCACCAAGAATAACTCGCGATACGAAGTCTGTTGCACTGTAAACGGTAACGATAATAGCAATCTCGTCATCCTCAAGGCCTACATCTTTTGCAAGCGGAGCCATGAATATCGTACACAAAACGGAGTTAGCACAGATTAAAAAACTAGCTAGTTGAAAGATGCAAAATAACGGATTTTTGAAAAGTTTAAAATCGAAAGACCTGATGAGCGTTTTAAACAGAGTCTTTACGGAAGTGTCAGATTCTAATTTACCACTTGTGTTGTCTTTAACTTTACCCAAGGCGTTAGCAGTAACATCAACCATTGAACATGACATGTGATGTAGGCTACCGTTTATTTTCTGAAGAGAGTCGACTTGATTTACTGTTTGGGATGTTGTTCTAGAATCGGTGGTGAACCTGGGCTTTGTTTCATATGAGTTCCCTAACATAAGTTCTTGAGTTATATCAGCAACAATGTCGTGATTTTCATTTACCCTTTCCTCAGGATTTGAACTTAGTCTATTCTTTCCATTAGTTAGTTTGTGTGGAAAATCGTCTTCGAAGTCGACGTCACTTAAGCTATGTAAGCTTTCGAACTTCTGTGAAATTAATGATTTTTGTTCCATTTTCGGTGAGCCGTTTACAATGGGTGTCCCGTTTTTTCTTTTGTAGAAGGAATGTGGACGGAACAGTGCACCACAAATGAATCCGTGGAATAGAATACCAGCAATTATTAGGAAACATCCCTGGTACCCGTACTTGTTAAATAAATAAGTAACTAATGGTGCTAACAGGAATCCACCCAGTGAAGACCCGCTTAACGCCAGGCTGTTCGCGAGTCCACGCCTTTTGTCAAAATATGATGCAAGCGTTACTATGGCAACTGGTATCATAAAAGCGTTTCCAAGGCCTGAAAATAGATATTTTAATCAGCTACAGCGTTTGAAATGAGATATTGACATATTATTTATATCTAAACCGACTTCCAATGGTATTTAACCCATTCCCTCACACGACAAATCTGCATACAACTTTGAAAACGTCCAGACAAAGGAACAGAAAATCCCTTGAAGTGAAAGAACAATAATTGAATAGTATTGAAAACATGGTGACAAAAGGAGAAATAACTAGTTTTGAGCAATTTCTTCTTTTGTTGCCATGTTTTAAAAAAGCCGTCTCTTTCAGAGGCTTCAGAAAGCATCTATATGAGGAAAATGGTTAAAGCATTCCCTCACATGACAAATATACAGCAGACGACTATCTTCGACAATATTGGATAATATATGGTGACACTATAAGTGAAGGTTTAGTCATTGAACAGAGTTGAAAACATTGTGGCGAAAGGGTGAAATTACACATTATGAGCATTTCTCATTATGCCACAATGTTTTCAAAACTGCTGCAGAGGCGTCAGAAAGCGTCTGTGTCTGCGAAAGGATTAACACTTTCACACAATAACGGCATCTCATTAAGGAAAGGAATGCTTAGATCAAATTACGCTAAATACATCCGATGACTTGCTGATCTACAGTACTATAGTCCCTAAGAAAAACCTTTGTTTGCGTAGAAATGAGTGTATACCATCGCCATAATGAAATGAATATATGACATTGAGTTTAAATGCATTGTGAATGAGTATAGGATGCACTGGAAATGATTGATTTGATTACTTTAAGTATTTTGACCTTGTTTGAAAGTGGAAGTAGAGAATGCTAAACACCGGTTTTGTCCGGGCCCGATTTGGTCCAAAATTACGGTTACCATTTTTTGGTTATGTTGGTAATAAAATATGTTTAAAATAAAATGATATATGGTGTTCTACATGAGAAACGCTTAGAAAGTGTGACAAATAAGGTCTGAAACTGGTCGATTTACATGGAAACAAAGAAGGATTTTTTTTGGTGTATTGTAACCTTTAAACAATGTTTTAATATTGTAGTGTAGACTGCCAGCAAACGACGCAAAGAGTAATTTTAACCAAGATCAAATGTACTTTTCGTGAATTACCAATAAAGGGTTCAATTTAAACAAAAAATGTTATGTCCTTTTTAAGATTTTTTCTATGTTCTGACATTTATACCAGAACTACTATTTCTTTCTCCAAATGTTCTTATTGGAAAATATTCATACCCCGTATCTTTGATTGACAAGAGCATTATTTGTATGGAGCAACATTTGCAAACAAATGTTTTAATAAGGTACGAGCAATTATTCTCAACATAATCCCAGACATTCGTACCATCTGGTTATTGTTAACATTGTGAAAAGTACGTATATGTTGTTAAAGATCTAGTAGATCAGGATACATGTTACAAAGGACACCCGGAAATCAGAAGGGCTACAGATAAGAAGCTTTTTTGCTTAAAAGAGCAAAATAATTGTCAAAAACCCCAATCCTTTTTAAAATAATGAGTATTTAAAAGTGTTAGAACAATTGTTAACATTTGAATTGCTTAATCTTTTTACATCAATTCAGACAAGATCCGAATGGAATAAAAAGTATATATGGCTTGATGTGAACCAGACAATTACCAAGCTTAGATGTACACTGTGCATACAAATTAAAGCAAAACTTATCTTAAAAAGTTTCTGGATGAATGTGGGATCCCTAAATATATAGATTTGCCAACAATTAGAAGCATTAGTTGAACAACATTAAAATATTGTGAGAAAAGGAATTTGCTTATTATGTCTCCCTTTGCCACGACGATTTCAAGTCGTACTTAAAAGCAATTTCAAAAAAATGATGGGGTAAAATTATCCCTGTTACTTAAATTTAAAAAAAAGCAATTATCTGATAAAAAATAAGTTATCTATAGCCCTGAGATATGCCAATGGAATGTAACCGATAATCGGTTACATTCCATTGACCTATGAATGGGTTAAGTAAATACAGTGTTATCAAGTTAACATAGTTTACCCTCCTCCTCCTATACATGACGTTATACTTCAAGTTCATTATAGGTGCTGAACTCAAGATGATGATCCAATATTGAAATGTTGAACTATTGCTAATAGTGACAACAAAGTTAGTAATAAGTAGTTCAAAACTATTTTGGCAATAAATGTTGAAAAAATGTCAATAGAAAGTCATGCAAATGTACAAAATTTGGCCTACTGGGTATGTATACCTAGTAAAAATGAAGTAATTTTAAACCAGAATTATGATTCTAATATTTCAGGACAACTTTGAACAGTCTTACAACTTTGACTATAATATATTTTGTTTGGAGTTCAGTACATTTAACTAGTTAGTATTTAACAAGATCAGCTTGCATAGACATGTGTGTGCACTTCTGACCATGGTTAAACCATAATGTTTAATTTTGCTCAACTTGTCTTATTTTTCTATATACATTTAGTGGAATCTGCCATAGCAGAGTGGTTAGCGTCAGGTATTTGGAACCGGGCGTCCTTGGTTTGATCTCCATTCCCGGTGGTCATGGTTGGGTGCACTTTGACCACCATTCACATTCCTAACCTAGTACCTGTCGTCGTGATATAGCTGAATTAATGTTGAAAACTGCGTCATATTTAATAAAAAAAAGATATACATTTTGTTATGATAAGGAAAACGAATGATGCTGGTCTCCATGGCTGTATTGGCCTAGCAGATCATGTCGAACACCCTTCATTCGATTACAGTTTTTGAGATGCAGTTTTAGATAGTTTGGTATGTGATTTGACAATTACCACAACTATTGATGTGTCCACTCGATCGATTCAGCTACATACCTTGTAAAATGCCGTACGATAGAAATAGTATTCCTACACCCTTGGCCTGAGATGTGATTATATACGACAGGAACATAATGGTACAACCAATGAAAATTAGTGTTCTTGATGACGTTAATCGATTACCGATAGTTAGCACTATTGGCGCTGAAAGTATAAATGAACATATTAAGATAATATTAGATTTCCAATTTCTCCTATATTGGATCACATTTTCTATCGAGTATTTCAAATATCTTACTAACTCGTTGGTGTAGTAATATACCGTCCGCCTCGGGGGCAGGAGGTCGCGGGTTCGATCGCCGGCGGGGTCATACCAAACACTTTAGAAATGGTAACAATGGATGTATTTCCTTCTCGCTCAGTGTTGTGAGGTTTAACACTACGACTGACTGGCCGGTGTCAGGAAAGATGCGCAAGTAGTCCAGTAGTACTGTACTGGTAACTTACCCAGGAAATACCGTGATATAACAGAGATGTTGTTGAATGCGGCGTAAAACACCATACGAATTCAAATATACGAAGTGTCGATAGCAACGTCATCTGTGTCAAAGGGTCATTCAGTATTAGAGTTCTCCTTCACATGTACAATACCGATACAGGCCCGGTAGAGGATATATATAGTTCGCATCAAAAGTCAGAGGTCAATTTGTCAATACTGTAATTTTACGAAACCAAAAAGTTGTTTCCATATTTTGAGGTTATCAACATTTGTCAACTCAGCATAAGTCATTCATGTGCATAATTGAAACCTAATGAATATACTATAAACACAAATTATTGATGATTGAATTAGTCAAACATGGAACATGCTCCTGGCATCTGTTCCCTTTTTACTCTTTCACTGCCGAATGTCGCAATTTCGGCTCTTCCATGTTGGAAATGAGACCACTCCATTTTTCGTCCAACAGGATATTTGGTAAAATTGTAAATTTGAAGTGGCAAACAATGTAGATTTCAGGAGATATAGCTCGTGACTCACCTGAATTTTCATTGTTTGCAAAAACCTTGAATTGCCTTTTGCAGCGAAAGATGTCAAATATTAATGTTGGTTTACTGCGTATGATTGTAGCTACATGTCATTTTGGACATACAAAAATAAGTTTTATTTTAAAAACTACGTAAAACAAGACACGAAATACGACTAAATGAACCTTACTATATGATGACCAACGTCAAGGCATTTGTTACATGTATCCATCAAAACCAACCTGCAATGTTCTCCAATTAGTCACAAAATGTTTCAAAATACGTCTGACAAACAATGTCTATTTGGACCCGATTGCATGAATGAACAGGTTGATATCTTCATACATTTGTTTAGGAACTGCTAGGGTTGACTTGCATGGGTGAACACGTCATCCATATTTTTTGTCTCAGATATACTAATGTGTTTGGTTTTCCTGGGGCACCTCTCAATGGTACAATGATTCCGAACTTACACGCAAGACTGAAAACAATATTCTGAATTGTTGAGATTAATGAAGTCATTGATGACGAAGAGTCGAACTTCTCCTGGAACGCCACGAACATTATTCCCGTGCACTTTGCCATTCCCATCATCAGCGTCATCTCTAATAAGGTTCCTGCAAACATATTAAATCTGTGCGGTTTGATATTAAATTCGAGTTTTTGTCTTATAATGTGTGACTTTGATATATTTTTGGGATCAATACAGACCAGGATCAGCCCTGTTGCTTCATGTGTGTCTAGTTCTACATCATTCGCTTGGATTTCATGATTTATACTTATCAAACAAACTCATGGTGTTATTAGTTAATATATACTGTACTTTAACCAAGTATTGAAGTAGATAATTGCATAAATATATGTGAACAATGATAAGATTTTGAATAACATTTCTTTACAGACACGACAGGCGCGACTATCAGCATTGGTTTGTTATAACCATCGTAAGGTACATGCGCAATGGAAGTATGCCATACTATATCTTTTAACAGATCACAGGCGTGTTGTAGCACTGGTTTGTTATAACCATCGTAAGGTACATGCGCAATGGAAGCATGCCATACTATATCTTTTAACAGACCATGTGCGCGTTGTTCAGCAATTGTTTGTTATAACCATCGTTACTTACATGCGCAATGGAAGTATGCCGTAATATATATTTAACCAGACCACGGGCGCGTTGATCAGCACTGTTTTTTTATTACCATCGATAGGTACATGCGCAATGGAAGCATGCCATAATGAATATCTTACCAAAGAGGACCACCCAAGCCCAACCTTTATCCTTCGGCACATCGTATTCGTCGTCAGATATCGCGGGTATCTGATCCCCGACGCCATCACACGATTCTTCGTCCCGTTCTAGAGATATGTTGTCGTCTGTGTCAGTGTTACCTTTGGTTCTTTTATATGTATCACGACATTTGTCCGCGTTCGTCGAGACGCTTTCGTCTGTTGCATCCATGTTGGGTTTTTACACAAGACAGCACCAGTGACTATACTAAGCAGATGAGGTTGTCCTACATTTTGAATAATTTCTGTAAAATTTCCTGTAATTTCGTTCGAGGCATTAACCCTTTCTCACCTACAGTTGTATTTTAAGGCATCTGTAGCAAGCGACTTGGTACCTAGGCAAAAATATAGAAATACTTATAGAATGATTAATTAGAAAAGTTAAAAAGCATTGTCGTAAACGGAGAATTGTCGTAAACGGAGAATTTGCTCACCGTATGCACCTTCCAAATTTGTCAAAAAGTTTTCAAAAGTCGTCTGCTTCATTTGCGTCAAAATGCATCTACATGTGGGAAAGGGTTAGATACTAATATTGCGAACCCAGTTAAAGTTTGTTATACGGAGTCACGAAGATTTCCATCGAATTCCCGTTAGGGTGTCCGGATGAAAACAAATCAAAATTGGGCCCCCAGCTTCGAACGGGATATTTTAAAATATCAATTCCTGGCATATTTGTTATCCTAAACCCTTTCGGTGCACTATCACCCATTGGTCATTCGTGTGAAACCAAACTAGAGCGTTTCCGAGGCAAATATCAAAAATAAGTTGAATCCTACAGCCCCTAAATGACAATTATTTTGACCACACAACATATACTGGCGTTGGTAGCGACACGGGCTGTCAATTCACGGTTTGTGAGTTCGAGCTTCAGCTCGGGAAGCATTTTTTCTCGACATTTGCCAAAATGCATTGCGAGATGCGTCACTTGCCTTGCACCAAAGGGCTGCCAGTCTATGTGGAAAAGGAGCCAGTTACTTGAAAAGACTATTGTATGGAGTAATGGCAGGAGAGAGCCAAGAAACACATTGTTAGATGAACTGTGCGCTGTAATATAACTGAACACATGTTGAAAACGGAGTTTAACCAGAATCAATAAATCAATCAACGTGTGTTTGGTTAGATCTATAATACAATGATAATTCATGTGAGATTTTTCTTATATACTCTCAAACGATAACAATACTAACCTTTTTAGTGCCAATTTTACTAAAGTAGACTCTTCAATGTTGAGAATCGGGCGATTCAATTGTTCATGTCAATAGAGTTTTTGATACTTTAACCCTTTCCCTCATATAGACGCTTTCTGACGCCTCTGCAGCAGACGGCTTTTGAAAACATTGTGACAAAAGAAGAAATTGCTCAGAACGAGCAATTTCTCCTTTTGTCACAATATTTTCCACTTTAAGTTATCCATTCAATTATAGAGATTTTCTATTTTTTGACAAAACATGTTCAAAAGTCGTCTGCTGCAGAATTGTTGTATGTGGGAAAGGATTAAAGGAATACAATGCTGATTTCAATCAGACGAGATAGCTCTTTATTGCCAATGACGCATCCTCGGGCCCCAGGCTATTCATAAACTATATGATATCATATAGTTTATGAATAGCCTTGGTTTGTTTGTTTGTTTGGAGTTTAACGCCGCTTTCAACAGCTTTGGTCATATCACGGCGGTCAGTGCACCTACCCATGTTTTCCTGGCTTTCCTACACCAGTACTTACACAACATTCTTTCGAAGCCACTGACTACTTTCTCACATAGATCAGAGGTGAGAGGCTATGGAAAATCGCCCGAAGAATGTCGCCGCAACCGGGTATCGAACCCGTGACCTCCAGATCACGAGTCAGATACGCTACCAATTGAGCTACCCGGCCGGGCTGAATAGCCTTGGTACCGAGGATGGCCTAATGTCAATAATAGGGAAAGTAATGGAAACAGAAATCAGAGACTCGATCAAGAAACACATGGAATCAAATCATCTGTTTACCAAACCAACACGGTTTTAGAAGTGGAAGATCATGCCAGACACAACTTCTAGAAGTCATAGAAGACTGGACCGACAACATAGACGAAAACAATAATACAGATATTATAGTTTATGAATAGCCTTGGTACCGAGGATGCCATTGACGCTGACAGAGTTTAAATTTAGTATCGACTAAATTTACTCATAATAACAGTGTTATCTCAATGACCTAAATACATAAAACCATTTGTTTAACACACCGCGTCCTTACCTTAAATGGATGTCAGCCATTGTCTACGTACGTAAACAAATCTCAGGTGTATTTTGACCGATTTAGATCCATATAAACCGTCTCATCCCCTTAGTCCAATCTGCATCCACACACTATTGGTAGTTACATCCATGAAACTCCTACTGAACGATAAACATGGGAATCAGAAAGTTAGATATGCTCGGAGGTCAAATCTTTATCTTCACATTTCACAAATACACCAATTCTCTTCTGATGCGGTTCACATATTGAATAGTTGGGAAAATAAATGAGCCGTTCCACGAGATAACCAACACTATGAACTCAGTCCGCGAAGGCCGACACATTCCGTCTCAGGGGGGATGGAGGTATATAGTAATGATTCATGAAACAGAAAATACACCGGAGGTCAAAAGCGTCTGTCCGGGTTAGCTTGCGCGGCATGCTTAGGCTGATCCGGGTCGATATTTTACGCAGAGTCAATTCCCAATGTTGGTTTTCTCGTGGAAAGGCTCATATCCAAAGCTGTTACACACGTGTTTGACATGCGATACTAGAAATTAAATAAAAATTCAGCGTCTGCTTTTGCACAATGTTTTATACTTAATCGAAAACATTACATCTTTCCGTACCAAGATACAATCTGTTGGGAAGAGTCTGAACATATCATATAAGGAGAAGGGTAAATTATCAATACAAACTTCTTTCCTTTAACCCCTGTCCCACAAACATTAAATATTCATCAGCCGGCATTGAAAACATACTTGCAAACACAAGTAAACATGCCATAAATTAGAGTTTAATTATAAGATTGAGATGAAAACATTATGTGCATTTTCTACTTTTCCTAACACATTTCCACACTCGTCCGCTGCAGAGGCGTAAAAGCGTCTGTATGTGGGAAAGGGTTAATATTACTGAACCATGTATCATTCATGAAAACCAATATTAGCGTATTTAAGACATGTGTAGCTTACTTTAAGTTTGCGCATTCATCTAATCTGATCTTAATATACACAAAGTAAAAGTAGACGTTTCCGTGACTGATTAATAAGCCGACATAACTTGGTGTTCCTGATACATGTCTCCAATGAATGATAATTGAATAAACGAATAAAACAGTTTATCGTGTCCTTGTGTTATTCCGAATTGGTTACGAACACAAGGGTTCGTTTACATTACTCAACTGGTGTTGATAATAATTTCCATGTTAATCCGTTTCCTCATATATATATGGACGCTTTCTGACACTTCTCCAGCAGACGGATTTTTGAAAAAATGGCGACTAAAGAAGAAATTGCTCAAAACGAGTAATTTCTCCTTTTGTCACCATGTTTTCAGCTCTATTCAACTATTATACTTTCATTTAAAGGGAGTTTCCAACATATTTTTCTGGTATGTTATCAAAGTCGTCTGCTGTATAATTGTTGTATGTGGGAAAGGGTTAATATTATCAACCTTGTTTATTGTGTACACACTTATCAATATATAGATGAATGCATACACAACAAGGACCACGCCACAGGTAAACCAACTACTAGTATCACGATAGCTACAGATCGGCTGAATAGTATCTTCCAAGTTCGCTATCAAGTCGTACAGTCATCTTGAAATGCTCTCTAGAGACCGGACGGCTATTGCTTAAACCCAACGATGCAAGTATACAGTTTAAATTAAAGTTTAAACTTATTTATTGTACATCGATTGCGAAACAAGCTTTCAGATTATATTAATCACGCTCGATGTTTGCTTCCTGGAGACTTAACCAGTAATCGCGCCGTTTTTGTGGAAAAGTCCCAGTCAGAACCCGCTCATCACCGAACTCGAACCCGGGACCTTTGGTACAAGAGTATACATTTTGCTTGTTATCACCATTTATTAAACATCCACATCCATCAAAGCTGCAGAAGACGACATTAAGATAAAGTCAAACGTATGAAAGCTTTATATAAATGAACGAACACTTCTTGAATCAAGTTGAAAACCTTGTGGCAAAAGAATTAAATGCTCATCAGATGTAGAAAAATGTCTATAAGTAAAGTAAATTCAAAGGTTTGTTTATTATAGTGTCACCCCTTTTGAACTGGTCAACCGTTTCGGGCTTATGAGTCACCTTAGTATGTTAACTTCCCGAACCCTGTCCTTTTTGCAGGGCACCAGTAAGGCCATCCTCGGTACCCAGGCTATTCATAAACTATATGATACCCTGGGCAAATTGGCTAGCGAAACTTCGTAAAGCATGCACCACGATTTCCTCCGTAACTATACTGTAATTTTCGTATCGCACGAGGTTTGTGTCATGCGGCCAATCAAGCGAGGGTATTTCACCTCATAAATTATTCATGAGTACGAGATTTTTACAGCCAATTTGCCCAGGGTATCATATAGTTTATGAATAGCCTTGGTACCGAGGATGCAGTAAGGCAGACATTCGGTACTATTATTTAACTTGCGGTTAGGTGGGAAATGGATAAATAAAACATTCGTGTTTAATTATGGAATATTCATGATTCTTATAGTATTATTCATGACGCACGCGCTTGTGTACACATATGCACAACTGCAGGGTTTTGTGGAATAGCGACTTTATATGCGCAGTATAAATACGGGGGACCTCGCACTGCAGACTGTTTTTAACCACTGCGTTTCGCTGAATGATTATACCAGTTTGTAATATATGATCATTGAATTAATTAATTGTCAGTCAAAATGTTTGTACGTAAATAGTGTTTGTATGTTTTCTAATATGTTTTGCAGTGTATGTTCACTGTTAAAATTTATATTGGCCAAAGACGTGTAAATACTGAGTTAGTCGAATAAAATTGAATTGAATTGAACAATAATTGAACGGTTAAGGATAATTTAAAGATGGTTTTACTTAGGAAGACCATGAAAGATTTGAATTGACAGTTGAAAAAATATGACCCACGACACGTTAACCCTTTCCCACATACAACACATCTGAAAAACATATACGTGGTAAGGAATTGAAAACATTATGGCAAAAAGAGTATTAATCGATCAGTATGTTCGATTTATCCCTTTTCAACAATGTTATTTAAAATTGTGTCTGGTGCAGATGCGTGGAAATGCGCCTGCAAGTTAAAATGGTGTTAAGAAGCTGCATCTAACCCACATGCTAGTGTCATTTGATAACTGTCATACGATAGGTCATACATGATACCGCAAGAGTGAACGATATTAACTTGGTCAAAGGAAAAGAGGAAATCAGTTCAATTTTCTTGAGCGTTTCAGAGTTTTCGCTTTACTTGATTGTTTTACAACCAAACATACCGTCTCGGTGGTGTAGTGGTAGAGCGTCCGCCTCGGGTATGGGAGGTCGTCGGTTCGATCCCTTGCCGTGTCATACCAAACACTTTAAACATTGGTGTAGCGGTACAGCGTCCACCTTGGGTGCGTGAGGTCGTGGGTTCAACCCCTGTCGGGTTATACAAACCAGAGCGGCCCTTCGCAACCATGGATAATTACCCATTTATTATGAGACATTATCGCATCTGCTGTTAATGTCTATGGATAGGATTAATTATATTTTCGGTATACAGCGACATTATGCAGTATAATAATATCAGTTGACTTGTACAGAAGTATCTCGACCGTGAAGATTTTTAGCATCCACTGGTGCGGGAGGTTTCGGGTTCGATCAGCGGGGTCATACCAAATATTTTAAAAGCTGCTAGATATGGATTTCCCTCCTGGGCGCTCAGCATTCTGTGTTAGCATTACGACTGACTCGCTTGTCTCATGATAAATGGACCAGTATTACTGGTAACTTACCAAGGAAACGCCGTGATATAAACTGGAAAATAATGTTGAAAGCGGCATGATATAACAGGGGAATGTTGAAGCGGCGGAAAACACCATAAAAACAAACATACTGGCTCGAACAATCACTGAAAATGTGCCAATGGAGAGACTAATGCACTTAAAAATACCCGCGATTACGAAATTATGTCGCTTCTGCTATAACGTCGCAAAACAAACAAAGATCAGTTGCAAGTTTATATTGTCCCAGTAAATGGCTATACTAATTTACATATAAATATATCGGTGGATCAGCGCGAAAGGATTATAATTAAATGTAATTTTGGAGGCAGTTACAACTCTTATCCCATGATTCATCGATACTGTTTGTGTTCAATGACCTATATGTCATGTGACCAGGACAGTTCAAATTGCACAGACTATAGCTTAATGGTAATACACGTACTGTTCGATTTCTTCTCTTTGCGTTTTGAAGCGTTTGGAGCATTTTAGACACGTTTCGCTTACCGATAACGGTGTTTTAAAGATTCGCCAGCGTTTAAAACATTGCATTTAAGAATACAATATGTAGAGAAACAGAATGCGTATAGCTTAGGTGTAGGATTGGAAACAGTGTGGGGGAAATGATAACATCCCTGTTTATGTAATAAGGGAACTGGTAACGTCAAGATAACGTGCATAACGGATACATTTGCTCTTTGTTATAGCCTCATGCAGAACTCATAGTTATTATGTAAGATTCGGCTAGTTCCACAACATCTGCGTTAAATAAAGTATGTACAGATGGAAGCACTGTTTTAATACAGACTTGCAAATGCTGTTGGACAAAGTTAAACTTTTTTATTTCCTTTTCCACAATGTTTTCAATGGTATAGTTACCACAGAGGCGTCACAAGCCGTTTGTATCAGAGAAGTAAGTAATCAGTAGGACTGATTAAAGATAACCCAAATCCAGGACGACCGAAATACGATATCAATCCTTTCCCTCTGTAGCAGACGACTTTTGAAAACATTGTGGCACAAGAATAAATTGCTCATAATGAGCAATTTTTCCTTTTGCCACAGTGTTTCCAACTCTGTGTAATAATAATATTCTTATTTATGGTGATTTTTCACATGTGTGCCGATATGATTTCGAAGTCGTCTGCTGCAGATTTGTTGTATGTGGGAAAGGGTTGAAAAATCTCAACGAGTCCTCGTATCTTGCGTTCTAGTTACAGAGACAGGAACTTACCGTCACAAACTAGAAATAAAGGTTCAAAAGTATCAGATTTGCTGTACCATGTTAACCCTTTACCAATTGCAAACGCCATTTTGATGCCTTTGCAGCAGACGCCTTTTGGAAGCATTGTGGCGAAAGGAGAAATTGCTCATAATGAACAATTACACCTTTTGCGAACTCGTTCAACTTTTTCAATTGATGTTCTTCGACTTTGAGAGTCTCCATATTGTTGATTAAATGTATTTTTTAACTCGTCTGCTGGAAACGTGTCGTATATATAAGCCGTCCCTCGAGAAAACCAACATTGTGGATTCTGCGTAAAGTTTCGACCCTGATCAGCCTGCCGATAGGCTTACCCGGACAAACAATTTTCGCCTCCTGTGGATTTTCTGTTTTAGGAGTCATTACTCTATCCCCCTGAGACGGAATGTGTTGGCCTGGATAAGCCTGCACGGACTGCGCAGGCTGATCTGAATCTTTACATTACGCAGAGTTCATAATGTTGGTTTTCTCGTGGGACGGCTCTTATCGTAAAGGGTTACACATTGATTTAAAAAATATAAAGTAAGGGGGATAATAACTACCGACATTAATAAGTCACTTACTTATTATGTCCCTTATTTACTATGACTATATGTTCCACAAGCTCATG